>JAWNLW010000500.1:2340000-2940000 GCA_035042075.1 Drosophila macrospina | reverse complement strand
TTCTAGGGGGACCTTCGCTCGCGTTTCAGCTGCCGGACACGGACATGAGTCCGGACACGGACACGGACACAGACACAGTCGCAGACACAGACGCAGACACTGACATGGACACCGACATCGACACGAACATGGACAGGGACAGAGACAGGGACAGGGACAGAGACAGGGACAGGGATCTGGGACCTGGTAAAGCGGATCGAGTGATGCCCAGAGAGGGAGCTGTGGAGCAGGTAAAAAAGCGTGGGGGATAAAAGGGGGCGGCGACGCACTTTTTGTGGGCAGCAATTAAAAATTGCGCGCTGTTGCACATTTAATTATTGGGAATCGGCTTTCAGGTAATCATTGTTAATGGCAACTACGCTGCATTTAATCTTAACGTTGCTCTTGCTGTCCCGCTCTGAAGCTGTCGCTGTTATTATTATTATTATTATTATTATTTGAATACCCTGTCCCGCTCGCACCCTGCAACGCCTTTAAGTTGTCATTGCTCATCTGCATACAATTTATATATTAATTTGCCGCGCTAGACTGCACTACTCTAAACATATTTATATATATATGTATATTTATACATATATTTATGTATTTATCTATATATTCAGATATTCATTCGCAAATAGTTGGTATCCGCGAGGCCTGGCATTCATTTAGTATGCGAGGTTGAACATTTCTCGCCAACATAAATACAAATTATCCATAATTTTGTGCATTGGCCGCAGCTCGAGCAGAAATTTCCCATTAAATGCAATGCTATTAAATCGAATGCAAAAATCTCAATATATAAAAAAGCCAAATGAAATAAACGAAAAGAAATCAAATGAAATAGTTGAAGTGTTCGTTTTGATTATCGCCAACTGAAAGCCAACAAAAGGCAAACGGCCTGCAATCTCAGCTTCGTTTCTTAAGTTTGTTATTTAAGCCCAGTTGCCAGTTACATTCTCGCGTGTTGCATGCACCTGGGCATATGCCCTGGACGGTGTAGTGTAGCGGCGAGTGCAGAGTCGAAACGTTTACTTGTAAAAGCCATTTAAAATATTTATGCTTTAAAATTGCATAAACTAAGGAGCGAGCAGCGTTTACGCGGCGTATGCGTAATATGATGAGAAATTGAGTAATGCATGTGCAAACAGTGTGTATGTATGTGTGTGTGTGTGTGTGTGTGTGTGTGTCTGTGTGTGTCGCTATGTGTATGAGCGAGCTACAACTTTTATGCAATTTTCATTTAACTTCAATAAAAATAAATATGCTTGGAAATGAAATTACATTTGTCAACATTGCAGAAATAGAGAGACAGAGACAGAGCCAAACAGAAAGAGAGAGAGAGAGAGAACTTTGGCAAACTGTTGCCAAAACATATTAAACGACATTATTTCACTCGTCTCGCATTTTCATTAGACACATTTCGACTGCTAATTGAAATGGGGCCGAGACTTGTCATAAATTTTAATTGATTTTCTAATGAGAGTTACTTAGGAGCATCAATATCAAAGGCGCCAGAGCAGCAAATGCCAATAAGCAGGCAATTATGGGTCATTCAGCATGGTCGCCTGCATAATTGAAATCCCAGTCTCCCTGTCTCACAGTCTCCCTCATAGTTCATGCCCCCCTTTGACCCCAAGCATGTGGCACACAATATATTCTAGAGCTTCAATCAAATTTCCGCACTCTCCCTCTTGTTTACTGTCTCTTGCTCTCTCTCTCTCCCTCTTACTCTCTCTCTCTCTCTCTCTCTTTGTCACTCTTGCCGTCTCTTTCTTCCGCTGCCTCTCGCTATCACTGTCAATTGATTAAAATGACAAACATTTGTCAATCGAGGCCGAGAGTCGCTGCATCTAAAGTGGCAAGCTGAGCTCTGCATTGACGTCGTCATCAAATAACAGTCTTTATAAGGATTGTGCCTGGCAGGCGAATATTTTTCATTATTTCTTAGCATCATTATGGGTTATGCAGCGACTCTTTGAAGGGTGCATTCAATACTTGCCACAAGCATAAGGACAAAAAAGCCGTTTGACAACAACAACAAAAAAAAAATAAATATATATATATATATAAATTCATAATAATAAAAATGAAAACCTTAAAAACTGCACACGATGCATAACAACAACAACAACGACAACAGCAAGAACAACAACAGTAAGGCATCGCTAAGGCAATCTCGATAAAAGTAAGCAAAATCGCAGCAGTGCTGCATAGGAAGAGACAGAAAAAGCGAGAGAGAGAGAGGGAGACACAGAGAGATAGAGAGAGAGAGACAGAAAGAGTGAGAGAGACAGAGAGACAGCGAATGAGGGGCAGAGTGAAAGCTGAAAAGACGCCTTTTGCCTGGCTGGATTAAAGTATCAGGCTGGAAATTTAAAACCTCTTCAACTACAACAGGCTGGGAGATGAGAGTGACAGGGGGTGTTGTGTGGGTGGGGTGCGAATGGGGAAGCACAAAAACCAAACTGAAACCAACTGAAAAATTAAACAACAACCAAGAAAACGACGAGGACGACGAGGACGACGAGGACGACGATGAAGCGGTCTTCAAAAAGAACAAGGCGAAAGTATAATGTTGCACTGCCGGCTGCCTGCTGCAAGGAGTGGGGGCCAGAGAAGGGCAGGCTTGGTTAAGGTAGTGCAAAGAGACGGAGAGACAGGGTGACCAGAGGGTGCATTCGGAGGGAGGGGTGCGGGTCGTGGCATCAATGTGACGCTGAGGTTGCGGTCTCTGTCTCTATCTCTTCCTCTTTCTCTTTCTCCTTCTTCTTTTCCTCTTTCTTCTGCCTTCAGTCGCTATCTGAGTCGCGGCCCCCTCACCTGTCCCCCGTGCCACGGTGTGGCAGGTAAATGCCAGTGGCTCGAACGACCCTGGCCAGTTTTCCATCAGCGCGCGCGGCTGCAAAATATTTTTAATAACGGACTGGCGCATAAATAACTACGAAATATGAGCTGCAGCTCCCCCATCCTGAAATCCTGGCCATCGTCGCTCCATGTCCTTGGCCAGCGTCAGCGTCAGCGTCTTTGACCATTAAGATATTGCATTGGCCATTCGCCATTGGCCATTGGCCATTGGCCCATTGCAATCATAGCACAACTCGCAAGTTTCGCAAACATTTACATAATTCGAGAATGCCTCCGCCACCTTGAGAGAGAACCGGTTCAACGGCTCCGCTGTACCTGCGAAACACGTGTGTGTGCTGCAACCCTTCTTGACAAGGGTGCGCTGGGGCAATAAACAAATCTTGAGTTCGAAAACTTTTCGCTTACTCTATGTGAACGGCGAGTCACATCGACTGGAGATCAGCTCTGTAGGTGTCTCAGCAAAGCCTAATAGATACAGAATATTTGTAAGCAGCTTTAAGCTGAGTAAAACATTGAAATGGGTTACAAGTGAGCTTTTATAGAGCTTTCATCTGCTTTCAAAACGATGTGCAAAAGCTCTAGAGATTAGATTAATCAGAGATGAACTCTGTAGCAGTCTCAGCACAGTCTAATTGATATAAATACGGAATATTTGTAAGCAGCTTTAAGCTGAGTAAAGCATTGAATTGGGTTTCAAGTTAGCTTTTACAGAGCTTTCATGTGCTTTTAAAGATTTGTGCAAAAGCTCTGGAGATGAGATTAGTTAGTTTAATAAAGCTCCTAGAGATGATAGATTTTCTTATGATAAAAGCTCTTAAGATTTGTTGTGCTTTTACTAATCCATTTAAATTTAATGCGCTTTCAAAAAGCTGCTAATATTAATCGAGTAATCAATACTCAGCGAGCCTTTTGCAGGCTGTATTAAACTAATAATTGCATTACATTTCTCTTTGGCCATGCCAGCAGCTTTAATGTGCTTTGAAAGCTTTGTCTCAAAGTCCATCACATAGAGCACTTAGAGAGCATTGCCGCTTCGTCTATGACTGACCAATTCGTGTTTTTCAAATCAGTTTTTGTCGTTGTTTTGCTGCTTTGACTTAATCACCACATGACGCGGCATCGTCATCGTCACAATGATCCTCATCATCGTCCTCATCATCGTCCTCATCATCAGCATCATCATCATCAACCTGCTCGTCATCATCCGCATCCTCGTCACCCTTCATCCTGCAATGCTACGATTCGAGACTAAGCCAAGTTGGGGCTGAGTTCGAGTTTGAATGCGTGCCGCTTATCAATGGAAAGTGCTGACGACAACGCAGCCCGAGGGCCCAGGACCAGGACCCCATTGAAGCAGCAGCGCAGCGAGTGCGGCAGAGGGGGAGAGGGCAACAGATTGCGGATGGGAGGACCATGGCGGTTGCAGGCGACAGGCGACAGGCGACTGGCGAGAGCCTGTTTATAGTTTACCAGCAACTAAATTAAAATTATTTCAACTTGAGTGACGTTCGGTGCGAAGCTTGCAATAACGGAGCCTCCGCCTGAATCGGAGCCTGCAACCGAAGACAGAAGACAGGGGACTGTGGACTGTGGATTGTGGACTGGGTACTGGGTACTGGGAACTGGGAACAGGAGAGTCTAAAGTCTGGAGCTTGGGGTCTGGAGTCTGCCATTACCCTATGCCTGATGCCAGGGCCATTAAAACGAGTTTGCCGAGCTCTGTTGCCCAGAGAAAGGGGAATGGGCAACGTTTTGATTGCAGCAGCACTTGACGGTGTTGTTATTGCTGTTGTTGTTGTTGTTGTTGGTGTAGTCATTGTCGTTCGACAGTATCAAATTATAAATACTTATGAAGGACCCGTAGCTGGTGCGTCCAGCTGCTAGCCAGCTTCCTAAGCTGACAACGCAATGAATATGACAAAAAGGGGTAAACAATAATAATAGCAGCAACTGCAACAGCAACAGCAACAGCAACAATAACTGTAGTCGCTGTAGTAGTAACAACAATATGAGATACAACTAAAAATACAAACCGAAGCATGTCGCAGGCAATTCCAAGCGACACATTGAGACAAAAGGTCCAAAAGTGTAAAGTCAAACAATTAAAAACTCAATTAGCGCCATATTGAAAAGCTGCCAATCATTTGGCACTCACACACACACGCACACACTAACACACACACACACACACACACACATACACACATACCTATACAATATGTTTGTGTGTTTTTAGTGCTTGTTTGTTCACATTGTGCGCCGCAAATTGGTCAAAAGTACAAAAATATCAAAGATTGGAACTGAAAACAGAAACAAAAACCGAGAGCGAGAAAAAAAGATGAAAACGAAAACGAAAACAACAACAACAACAACTACAACAAAAAAAAACAAAACAAAAACAAAACAAACAAAAACCAAATCAAACAAAAGGCAAAGGCAAATGGCAAACCTCACAAATAGAGCGTGAAATTGACAAAAAAAAAGAAAAAAGAAAAAAATCAACACACACACACACACACCAAAAAAAGATGGCAACAAAAAGAAAAGAACAACAGCAACAAGAAATGCAGCAAATGCAAAATAGCAAACAATTTTTGGGGGCAGCACATGAATTTCAACTGCATAGATACAAATGTATCTGCATATGTGTCGATGAGTGTGTGTGTGTGTGTGTGTGTGTGTGTGTGAGTATAACTATGCCAAGTTAATGGCTGAGTGTGCGTGTGTAGGTGTGTGTGTGTGTGTGTGTGCAGCCGGCAGGAAGGAGGATAGAGCATATGGCGAAGGCATATGGAAAGCGCTCTGAATCATAAAAGAAATAGAAAAGGAGAGCGAGAAAGGCAAAGAGAAAGACAAAAAGAGACAGAAAGAGTCAGCAAGAGAGCGAGACAGAGAGAGAGAGAGCGACAGAAAGAGAGAGAGGAAACACAAAACCATAAATGAGCTGTGAAAGCAATAAACAGCTGAAAAAGACTTGAAACGAAAGAAAGTTAAATGCGCAAAGAATCGAAAAGTTTGTGAAGAGAATTTGCAAAAACTAACAAAAAAAAAAAATGTATAAAGAAAAATATATTCTAAATTTCATTTTATTTTAGTCATATAATAAGTAAATACTTTTACTACTCCTGATAACTTTTGCTCATAATTGGTAATCAATATCAAGAAGTAGCAGCTTATGCTTATTGCTTTGAATCAGCAATCGCAGCTGAGATATTGTTGCTTCAGACTAAATAATAGATAAGCTTAGGAATATCATTGATAATTTATTTAATTATATATATTATATATATATATATATATATATATATATATATATATATATAATTAAATAAATTATCATTATAAATTAATTAATAAATTATATATATATATATATATATATTTATATACATCCATCAGAAAGTAGATCAGCTTATAGAGCAACTAAATGGAGTAATGTTATTTATATTTATTATTTAATAAACAATACTCAAATATAATTATTATCAATTTGTATTAAATGCTGTTAAATATATTATTTGCTTTTCTCAAATCAATTTTATTTAGCAGATTTATTGAATTCTTCAAATTGTTGTGCGAATTCCTAAGAAATCGTTGACATTTCTGAAAGGAATCTCAATGCTGAAACTCAGTCCTGCTTTACTTGGCTGCTGCCTATGCCACTGTGTCTACTTCTGCTCATGTTGCAGGCAGGCAGGCAAAGAGCTGTCTCATCAGTTTCTATGTGGCAATGTGGCAATGTGGCAGGCACAGGCTCCAAGCTGCTGCCCTTGCACGACGCGGGCTGAGGAATAGGCTAATCAAGAAGAACGCTGCCAGCGACAGTGACAACTTTGCGTCTAGACATGGCCACGCCCACTTGATGGCCGCCCGTGATCGCGGAGGTGTTGTGAGGGGGGCTGGGGTGGCGAAAAGTGATGGCAGACGTCAGCAGAAAACGGAAAGGCAGCCGAATGCAATTATGAAAATTCATTTGATTTGTGTTTATGATTTTGCCAACGTCCGTTGAGTGTTTAAAATTTAATTTACCCACAGCGTTGCCGACAGCCAAAGGGTATGAGCGAAGAGAGGAGAGGGGGAGAGGGGGGAGGGAAGGGAATGAGTTTGCGGACGCGACACTCAACACTTTGGCTTCGCTTGCCACAAAAAAGCGCAAATCATGCGCCTAAAGATCTCATTGGTAGCCAGAGCTTCAGCTCCAATCGAAATCCCAACTCCAACTTAAACTGCAACTGCAACTGCAACGGCGACAACATGGGGGCAACTGTATACATAGGTGCATGCCCATTGGCACCCCATGCAGATGCACGCAACTGTTGCACAGTTGCAATCGCATTTTGCTTTTACTCAACTCATTGCCTCGTAATTAGTGGAAATTACTTGTGCCGCTTCCCCCAAAACGCAACACCAGCAACAGCCACAACAGCAACAGCAACAACCACAACAGCAACAACACCAAAAAAATGATAAAATAAAAAAGAAATTTATATATGGAAACCAAGTGCGGCTGCAGCTGAGAGTCGTCGCTTGTAATTACCGCAACGATCACCAAACACCGATCAACGTCCAGTGCTGCTTGCCACAGGTGCGTGGCACAAAAAAAAAACACAACAACAGCAACAGCCGAGGCGACAAGTGGCCGACACATGCAACAAGCTGAATCACGAATGCCCTGCCACATCAGTGACGGGGCAACAACGACGACAGCAAGCGAAATGTGGCAAGCGGTGAAAATAAAGCAATTGCTAATAATTGTTAATAAAATAAAACAACAACAAAATACGATAATAAAATGTTTGTTTATATTATTTAAAACATTTTTAAGCAACTAAGTTGCAGAGACTTTTTAACGAAGTTTCACTGTAATTACGCGTACTACAAATTTAATTTGCTGTATTTGCTAAGTACTTTAAGTTTGTATTTAATTTAAATTAGGTTTTGCATTTTGAAGTAAACTTAATAGAAGTTATTTAAGCAACAATAGTTATGCACTTTTAAAATAAATAAATACTTTTTAAATTCCAAATTTATGAGCAAATGATTTATGCTTTGGAAAATAAACAGAAAATATGAATTAATTGCCGTACTAAAAATACATTTTGTGCACTAAAAAATATAGCTAAACAATGATAAATATTTATTTTGTTTTCTCAACTAAGCAACTTAATTTATATTTCTCAATTTCACAGTTGATATTCCAAGAAAAAATTAACATTTTATGTGCAAACATGAGATGGGAAATATAATTAAAAAAAATATACAAAATAAAACTAAAAAAAAGGCATGAAACATGAATATTTTGGAACCCTTCTACAGTTGTCATAAATTTAACGGAGAATTCTGAGCAGAGAATTACAAATCTTCAAGTTGCTGCTGCATTTTGTGGTGAACCGCATCACAAACTTATTATACTCTGTCGCTCTCTCCGCCTATGAGAGCAGCTTAAATAATAATAATACGAAAAAAAGAGAAAAAAAGAAAAAAGAAAAGAAAAAGGAAAAAAGAGAGAGAAAAAAGTCAACTCTGGACATGACACGGCAATTTGTGTCGCCGGCGACGGCTTGCAAAATTAATTTGTGTCCGCTGTTATTATAAACTTTTTGTGTTGTCGTTGCTGTTATTGCTGTTTGTTGTTGTGGTTGTTGTGGTTGTTGTTGTTGTTGTTGTTGCCGGTGTGGTTGCCGTTGTTGCTGCGCTGGTAGTTGTCGTTGTCTTTATTGAATTAAGCGTTTTTGTAACTCGATTTCAATTTGTGTCAAAAAGCCGAACGCAAATCGCTGCGAGCCAGCGGCAAGGTGAACTCAAACTCCGCCATCGACTGCGACTGCGACTACGACTGCGACTGCTGCTTCCACTCTCACTTCACCTCACTCCGCTGCTGGCCAGACAATAAGTTGGCCAACTTCATGTTTGGACCCTGGCCAATGTGTGGGTGCACGGGGCGTTTGCTGTTTGAGTTGCTGACGCTGACGATGGCGTCTCATTTGCACTTGACATTGACGGCCGCCTGCTGTCGCTGCCGCTGCTGCTGCTGCTGCTGCTGCTGTTGCGGTGGCAGCGTCTCGCATCAACACTTTATGCTTCATTTGATGCCGCACAGTTGGCCAGAGACACAGGCAGCAGCATCGTTTCAGCTGCAGCCAGTCAGCCGTGGCCAGCGCCAACACCAGCTCCAGCTCCAGCACCAGCTCCAGCTCCAGCACCAGCTGCAGCACCAGCACCAACACCAGCTCCATCGTCAATGCTGTTCAATCAATTGGAAAAGTAAACAACTAGGCGGCTGCCAGGCCAGAGTTGGAAGAGCTAGATAGGAGGGGGGAGTGTATCAAATGTTTGCGCCAAGTGGCCAGCAAATAGCCTGGCTATAGTAGCAACCCTTTGCATTCCATTCTTTTCCCCTTCTCTATCCCCATCCACTTCCTCCCATTTTGCCAACTTTTCTTCGCTTCGTCTTCTTTGCTTTCTCCGCTTTTTCATTGTTCGCCTTCCTTGACAAAGTTCGCCTGCAAGTTGCGAGTTGTTAAGCTGCAAATGCTACTGCTTCTGGCTAATTAATTAAGTTAAGAACACTAATGTCCTAGTTAGATCCCTGCCCAGGCAATTCCTCAGTCCACCTGCGATCCGCAATCATTGCAAACAATGAATATTACATCTTAACTTCATTTACTTCAATTCAATTAAGTTTCCCATCGCTTAACTATCGCATTTTTATGATACTCTCTGTTGCCTTTGCTGAGTTTTCAGATCTGCAATTATTGAACACTTAACTCTTGGCTCTTTACACTTGTGATCCAGTAACTGGTTCCATTTGCTTTCACTTTGCAATTATTCAACAATTCACAAAAATAAAAAAAAAACTAAATCCATTTCCCATTACAAAATGCAAATGAAATATTGAAATCAACAGACTCGCATTATATAAAGAGTAATTTGATATTTCATTTGCAAATTGTTGCAGTTTTTAGACTCTGAACTAAAAGTTCATAGTCTACTAGGTTTGACGAAAGCGAAATGTGCGTAACAGGCAGAAGGAGGCGTGGCAGACCCTATAAAGTATATATATTCTTGATCAGCATCAACAGCCGAGACGATATAGCCATGTCCGTCTGTACATCTGTCCCTGTGCGGACGTTTCCTGAAAATTTTAGCACGATCGGATCATAAACATAGAAGATATTAAGGAATGAATGATCACCATTTTCATGGCACCTCTGCGGCCAAAATTGCCGCACAGGCGCGAGCTCGAATCCCACTACTGACAATTCCAAATTACATTTTTTAATAATTATAAATTAATTACTTTTATTTTATATATACATATATTATTAATTTTGCCTTATTTGTCAGAAAATGTTAAGAATTTAAAAGAAAGCAATAACCAAATTTCGTTAGAAATTCGTATACATATATGTATGTATATATATGACAAATGCAAAAACTCGTGCTGTATATGTATTGCGGTTGCCGACTGAGCAGTATGTAAGGCGGTGGCTCAAGCTATAGGACGTACGATTTGCGTGTGAGAGGTCTGCGGTTCGAATCTTGGTGCATCCCAGACAAAATTTTTAATGTTTTTAAAATTTTATAAAAGCAATATGTAGGCACAAGACGCGTTTTTAACCACCAATTGATTTGTCAGCATAGTTTTCATAAGCATCTCAGTAAAAACAGACGCGCGCTGTACAGTTACAGTTATACGTGTATACACAGCAACGCGCAAAAAAAGTAACGGTTGTTTGTTTTCCCTTTCGCTCTTGCGCGCTCACTCACTATTGCTGCTCTCTTCCAAGAACGAACGATAATGAGTTGAACATTGCTTAAGCTTATTTGGCTTTAAATTTAGTTTTATATTTGCTTTCCCCGATTAGATCAGAGTCTTTCACAGACGTCGGACGACTGTAGCTGCCTGACTTGTTCGTTATGGAACTTTTCAACTGTTGCCCCAATTATTGTTAATCTTTTCAGATCGAGTTTTTCATGTGAATTTGAATGAATTAATGTTCGTTAATGATTACAAGTTAGTAAAACAATATTCCCTATTTGCGTAGAGCAGCTTTTAATTAATCTATAAATTTTAAATTGTTTAACAATCTAGTTGAGTCAATTCTCACTTTGGACGCAGCTTCTACTTAACAAAAACAAACTTCACTGAAATATTATTGATTTCAGTTTTGGCATAGATCTTTGATTGCTAGTTATAGTAAAGAAGTTAACTCTGTTTAAACCTATTATGCTCTCTGTGAGTTAAAGTTAAACTTTAGATCCATTGCTGATACAAATCTTTCAATTGAAATTGAACAAGAGCTTAGCAAACTAGTTAGACATAAATTCTTAGTGGAGATATTTCTCAATATGCCTTGCAAGTGAAAGCAGCTACTTAAACATATACCCAATTGACTTGAGTTATGCTTTGATTGTCACTCAGTCAGTTCAGTATATAGTAGAGGGAAAGGCTATACTTAGTTCATAATTGCATATATTATGTGATGAAAGAAGGAAATTATCAAGTATCCATTAGGTTTTCGTATGCAAATCATTTCTGCTGCTTCCATCAAGTCCTTTTCCTTTTCGACCCGTTTCTCTTCACACACATATGCATGTGTGTGTGTGCGTGTGTGTGTGTGTGTGTGTGTGTGTGTATATTTTGGACAGTCTGCGTGCTGCGCTGCCATTTGCAGTCGAGGCAGCGCCAATCAATTAGCCAAATTGTGCATAAATTTGCGACGCTTATCAATGTCAATATTATCATTATAAGAATAACTGCCATTGCCTCTCCCATTGTTGTTGTTGTTGTTGCTGCTGTCGAATGGGCGTGACAAGGGGCTGACTGGCTGGCTGCCTGGCTGGCTGGCTCACCAAATTAACACATATTTCACTTTATAGCCTAGAAATATTATTGAAAGACATTTTCGCCCTCCAGCTCGATGAGGTTTCATCTTCCAGTCGTTTGCTCGTTTGCGGGCTAATACAATAAATTGCAATATCGATAAAATACACGAACGTCACGCGTCGCTCACGGCTCACGGTCGACCTGTAGCCCACTCATTTCCCCATTCCTTTATTCCTCCCCCTGGTAACCACCTTCTGCTTCTTCTTTCTGCTTACTCCTTCCTCTGGGACGCCCTTTCCACACCTAGTCACTCTTCAATTCCTGCATTGAATTCTGTCAACCAGACAACCGGGCAACAGACCCGCCCCCGCTTCACTCATTAGATCGGCCTCATTTTATGGGGCGTGGGCGTTCAAGTGGGCGTGCCCGAACCAGAAACTTAGGCATAGACATGAGGCATGGCCACGGGCAGAACAGGCTGAATCCTAAGCTTGCGCTCATGGGGCATGGGGATCTGGCTTCTTGGTCTTCCTCTTCGTCTTCGTCTTGGTCTTGGTCTTGGCTTCTCAGCTCGTGGTCCTGGTCTGCTGCTGCTGCTGCTGCTGGTTCTGGATCTACTTCTGCTTCTGCCGTTGCCGTTGCCGTTGCCGTCGCCTCTGCGAGGTCGCCTGTCTGAGCAAATGGCGCAGCAAATTGAATTTCGTTTATTGATTATCCTGGCATTTTATTTTATTTGACTTTTTTTCCCTGTTTTGTCTTGGCTGGCGGCGGAAGCGACCAGGATGTAAACGTAAGAAGGCAACTGCTACAATTTATGCAATTTATGGCCCAACAGATGTTAAATTAACTTTGCCAAAAGCTCTAAATAGATTCTTCACAGACAGAGAGCGAGAGATAGACAGAGACTGCAAGAGAGAGAGAGAGAGGGGGAGAGTGAGCTGGCACAAATATGAATCATATCATTAATGGACCGCAATCAGTAAACCAAATTGTCACTTGGCCAGGATTCCGTTTAGTTTCCCCAGTTCGAATCAACTGAACATCGAGTCGATGCCAAAGAAGGGCAAAGTGCCTCTTACATATTTAACCAGCTGAAAATATAGGCAAACTAGCTTTTGGCATAAAGAAATGCATAGACAGCGACAGCTTATTTGTGGCCAGGCTGATCCGTTTGGGCCAAGACACGCGCACTGAAATAGGTAGACAGTTCGAGAGGCAGTTGGCGGGGGAGGGAGTCTAGTTGCCTCGCACCAATTCAATTGAGGGACTATTATAAAACCAGGGCACGTAGCCGTTGTCAATCATTATGACAACTTAACGTACACACACACAACAGA
Source organism: Drosophila macrospina (assembly GCA_035042075.1). Lineage (NCBI taxonomy): Eukaryota > Metazoa > Arthropoda > Insecta > Diptera > Drosophilidae > Drosophila > Drosophila macrospina. Next base: position 2,926,986 of record JAWNLW010000500.1, on the reverse strand, counting down.
GTAACTAACATGAGTGTGTGTGCGAGTGTGTGTGCGAGTGTGTGTGTGGGACATCAACGTGTGTCCAGACTAAGAAAAAATGCTCATGTCGAGAGCAAAAAGTGAAAGATAGACAGAGACACACAGTCAGAGAAAGATAGAGTGAGATAGAGAGAAAGAGAGAGAGAGAGAGAGCGGGAGGGAATGTGTGCGAGAGCGAGACGCATATATTTTAATATTATAATAATAAAGATAAATTACAATATACCAAACACAGTCGAACCCAAGCCAAGTAGCTGATGTGCATAAATTAAAAGACAAAACACAAATAAATAACAAATAACAAAAACAGAATTTGATTTAAATAAAGTGCAGGTGAATAAGCTGCTGCCTCTAGCGCTATCTCTCTCTCACTCCCACACTCTTTCACCTCGACATTGACAGCGAAGCAAAAAGTGACAAGAAATTTATTTAAGAACAATTTTTAAGAACAAGAAAATAAGTTTAGCTGCAGTCCGTAAATCAATTTGATAGCCTTGTTCTGCATTTATTTTGAACCGATCGTTCCTATAACAGCGCTATGATATAGTAGTTTGATTCGAACTGAACTTGCTCAATATCTAAAGATAATAATCTATGATATTGCTAAAGCTATTTTAATAACCATCGATCCATCCATCGATTGTTACTGTGACTGCCAGTATAGATTTGTAGGATATAGTCACCCTATCCGGAGGTTTCCGACAAGAGAATGGCCTGCAGGTGACTAGTATCTTGATAGAATATATATACTATAGGTATGAGATCTGCCACGCCTTCCCTAATGCGTTATAATACCCTAATCAAGACCCATTAAGTGTGGCCTTGCAATGTACAATTGATATGATGAATGCTTAAACAAATGTTAATACAACATTAGCAGCGCAAAATTAACAGTGTGACACTAACAGCATGCAATTAACAGCGCCACATTAACAGCGTGACGTTAACATGACAACGAATGTCTTGTCTACATTCATTCCGTGCTACGAATGTTGAGAAATAAATTATATTTAGTGTTTGAATTAATTTTGAATTTAATAAATACATAATATTACAGTGAAGCATAACTAAAATAGATAAAATAACACCAACATTTCTTCAGTGTGAACTGTGATAAATTATATTAAATAATAAATTATTTCTATATGTTGTCAAATAATCTGTTAAAGCAAAGTTGAAAGTCTGTGAATGCTGCTCATTGGGAGTGCTTACTGTAAATCTAAATCGAACATCAGTCGTAAATCAAAAGCAGAAATAACTTAAGAATAATTTTCATTTAGTTCACTGTACAGTGGGGAACAGGTACAAGAAACCGGTTCACCTGGTTTCAAGTCAGCGTTAACTATGTGCTGACTTGGAAATTAGAGAATAACTTAAAGTAAAGTCGAGAGCATTAGTCAAAAATTAACAAAGCGTCGCCCACACACACGCACACACACACACACACGCACACACACACAAGCACACACACACACACATGCAGAGACACGCTATAGCTTAGCACGTGGAAACTGTGAACTGAAAGAAGGGAACTGAAAGGGAACTGATAAAGGGGAGCAGCGGCAGGGGGATCGGGTAAGAGTAAAGTTTTATCTTTTACTCAGAAAATAAATATAAAATAAAAAATATAAAAAAAGAGCAGGAGAAGACTTCATTTAAATGCAGGAGAAACGTTGCAGAGACACACAAAAATCGAATATGAAATTTAGTTGAGCCAAAGCATTTGACAGCCAAAGTTTTTGGATTCACATTTAGATGCTAATGGAGCTGGGGACACTGCGCAGGCAGAGCGATAGTGACGAAGAAGTGGAAGGGGGTGGGGGAGGAGGAGGTGGTTTACTGTAGTGCAGCTCAAATGTAGCGCACGCTGACTGCATAATTGATAAAGCAGAGTGTCCAAAGGGAAGGCAACACTGCAAGGCAGACAGCGACTGTGTGTGTGTGTGTGTGTGTGAGTGAGAGAGTACGATTATGGATGGGTGTGAGAGGGACAAGTAGCTGGCAAATCGCAACAAATGCAGATAACCTTGTTAAGATGCCAATTACGAAAATTAACTTGGCCCTTGCAACAAATTTATTGATTTTGCATTGAAATTGAAGCCAAAGCCAACGATAAAGACAAGCAGAAGGGAGCAACAGAGACAGAGCGAGAGCGAGAGAGATAGAGCGAGAAAGAGATAGCTAGAGAGCGAGAGAGGGAAATAGAAGCGAAGGCAGCGGCAGCGGCAGCGGCAGAGCCGAAGGCAAATCCAAAGCCGAGTCAACGTCAAATGGGAAATAGAAAATGGGAAATGGGAAATGGAAATGGAAATGCAAGGCGTACGCGTCGCTTGGCCCTCATTGCTCAATTGGCAAATGTGTTGCAACTGCAGCAAAAAGTGGCAAGAAATGTAACAAGCGTAAGAAAAACTTTTGCACCAAAGGAAAACCAATGAGGGAAAAACCAATGCACAAGCAAAAGAAGCAAATGAGTGGGCTACAGGAGAGATGCACTGCGAAGAGTGGTAGGGGGCGAGGGGCAGACAGACAGACACTCAGCGGAAGCAGCGACGCAGCGACGCAGTCAGAGACAGTTTGAAATAATTACATTGAGCTGAGGCTGAGGAGAATAAAGAGTAAGAGAGAGAGAGGGGGAAAGGGGAAATGGGACAGAGCGGCTGAGGTTGCAAGCAAGTAAATGATTGAAGGCGTCAAGGGAAAATAAGGGGGATGGGGGAGGGGGCTGAAAGCGCTTTACCGTTGCCGCCACAGCAGCAACAACAAATTGGACTTTAACGCGATGCAAAAATCGAACAAGCGTTGCAACTATTGAGTGCAACAGTGGCAGCGGCACCATAACGACGCTAACGTTGACGCTGACGCTGACGTCGACGTCGACGTCAATGTGGCAAAGTACAAATAATTTCATTATAATGTTGTCTTAGAGGTGGCAGGGAGGAGAAATGGGGGAACCACGGGTATCTGTGACAGGTTGAGCAAAAAATAAAAAATGCACGCGCAGAGGGAGATAGAGAGAGAGAGGGAGAGCGAGAGAGAGAGAGAAAGAGTGAGCGAGAGAGTGAGAAAGTAGAGAGTAGGTAGAGGAAGATGGCAATAGAGCGTGGGGACAAAACTGACAAAGCAGTCTATAAATAGCTTCACTGTGCTGAAAGGCGAAAAGGGGGCATTAGTGGAGTGTGGGGAGGGAAGTGGGGGGAGGGGGGCTAGGACTAGGCTAGGTTGTGGCTGAGGTTGCATTGCATTGGGCTGGGCTAGACACACAGTGTCAGTTGCAGCAACAGCAGTGACGACAGCAACGACGCGTATTAATTGCGACAGCAGTTCGTCAGCATTCCACAGGAGACAGGAGACAGGACCCAGGGCCTGGGCGCTGGCAGAGAGGGTGTGATGCGAGGGGCAGGGGGAGGAGGGGGGAACCTAGGCAGAAGCAACATAATTAAAACTGCCAACATGGCGCGTGATCAGCGGCAGCGATAAGCGAGAACTGACTCTGAGATGCAGATGGAGTTGGAGACGAAGACGAAGACGAAGACGAAGACGAAGACGAAGACGAAGACGAAGACGAAGACGAAGACGAAGGCGAAGACGAAGACGAAGACGAAGACGGAGCTGAAGCTGAAGTTGGAGTTGGAGACTGACATTGAGAACTGACGCTGGTGACAAGCGATCGATGAGAAACGTTGCAAAGCAGAGGAAGAACCAGAGATGGTAGAGGTGGCAGGGGGGCAGGGCGATTGCGAAAGCAGCAACAGGTAAGAAGATGCAGATGATTGAGGAACGCAGCTAATAAAGAATAAGTTACAACGTTGATCTTAATGAATATGTAATACTTATTATGTATCTACAAGTGAGATAAATGAGACATCATTTTGCAACGAAAGTGTAAGATCGAGTGAGACAGATCGCGATCTGCCAATAGAGATCCAGATGGAGAAAGAGATAGAGATAGAGAGCTCTGCTTGAAAGATCACCTCAAGCATATATTAACGCATTTATGCATATTTAATGCTCAGTTGCAGAATGTAAACTATGAAAAGGCGTCAAAGTGGGCAAATGAATGGCAAGTTCACATAGATACAATCAATCAGCGAGTTTATAATTTATAGGAAATAGTTGGCGTTCCAACTTTAAATGCTAAAATCGGTAGAAGATCGCTGATGATCGCTGCATAGTTTTAATCTATAAATACATACGAAAAATCATATTGATCGATCGTAGACATAAGATTGATTAAGCAATTATTACTTGAAAATATGAGGATCTGATAAAAGGATCATAAATCTAACATATCACGATCAGGGATCTCCTGAGATCACAAAGATAATAATGATCGACGATTTTACAACGCTAATCATAGGACAAAAGAAAGAAACGTCTCTTTATATAGATCCGAATTCTTCCCTACCAACAGTGTGAATAATGAATTGAATATATAATTGAACAAGATCTATTATGTATAAAATTTTCCTTCATCTTTCTTTAGCTTCTCTCTTTAGCTTTTGCATAAAGCTTCTTTGTTTAGCTGCTCTCAAAAGGTTTTAGCACTATAGGTTGTAACTTTTACCCCGAGATTCTCACTATTTTGCTTCTCCTTTATACTTCTTCCCTTAACCTTCTTCCTGTACTATCTCCCCATAACTTATCTCTTTAGCTTCTCTGACTTGAGCTTCCTCTTGAAGCTTCTCTCTTAAGCTTCTTCCCTTACCTGATTGCAGTTGACTTTCTCCTTCTACTATCGCCCCACAGCTTCTCCCTTTAGCTTCACTCATTAGCTTTTCTCTCTTCAGCTTCTCCATTTCTATCTCCCCATAGATTCTCCCTTTAGCTTCTCTGTTTTCAGCATCTCCTTTTACTATATCCGTCCAGCTTATCTCTTTAACTTCCCTCTCTTCAGCTTCTCCTTTTACTATCTCCACACGGCTTCTTCCTTCACCTTCTCTGTCTCTCTCTCTCTCTCTCTCTCTTTCTCTCTCTCTCTATTTAGCTTCAATTTTTTAAGCTTCTCCCTTTACTATCTCCATACAGCTTCTCTCTTTAACTTTTCTCCCCACAGCTTCTCCCTTTAGCTTCTCCCTTTAGCTTCTCTCTTTTCAGCTTCTTCCTTCAGCTTCTTTCTCTCTCTATTTTGCTTCTCCTCTGTGCTTCTTTCCTTTAGCTTTTTTCTTTACTCTCTCCCATATCCTATCTCCTTAGCTTCTCTCGCATCAGCTTCTCTATTAAAGATATTCCCTTTACATTCTTCCTTTACAATCTCCCCATGGCGTCTCCTTTTAGCTTCTCTCACTTCAGCTTCTCTCTTTAACTTCTCTCCCCACAGCTTCTCCATTTAGCTACTCTCTTTTCAGCTTCTTCCTTCAGCTTCTCCTCTCTCTCTCTCTCTCTCTCTCTCTATTTTGCTTCTCCTCTGTGCTTCTTTCCTTTACCTTTTTCTTTTACTATCTACTCATATCTTCTCTTTAGCTTCTCTCACTTCAGCTTCTCTTTTACTATCTCCACACGGCATCTCCCTTTAGCTTCTTCCTTTACAATCTCCTTAGCTTCTCTCTTGAGCTTTTCTTATTTCATCTTTAAACTTTTCTCTTAGTTTAGTTTTCTTAAGCTCCTCCATTCCTCCTATTTAGCTTCGCTTGCTAATTTGCACTTCTCGCTGTAGCTTCTCTATTTAGCTGCTCCTTTATGCGTCGGACTGCAGCTTCTTTCATGAGCTGCTGTTATGTCCAGAAAATGTCGACAGTTCATTCCGAAGTTCTCAAATTCCCTTTATTAGTGGAAATGACGTACGAAATTGGATCAACTTTTCGATGATGCGGGATGAGGGATGAGGGAAGAGGGGCAATGAGGCATGCGGAAATCACAGCCTGCAGCATGCTGCATGCTCGAGCTTGAGCAGCAGCTGCCGAGTGTGTGTTGGTTGCATAGTTAATTGCACCTGTCGCCTCCTCCTACGATTGACGTGTACAGCTTCAACGGAGAACAGCGAACAGACAACTGAGAACAGAGAACTGAGAACTGAGAACTGAGACTACGACTGAGGTTGAGGTTGAGGCTGAGGTTGAGGTTAAGGTACAGCTCAGCAGCTGCTGCCTTCAGCAGTTGAGAGCTCTTCGACTGGCGCTACACTCGTGCCCATATTTGGCAGTCGTCAGTCGCCAGAGCGAAGTGTTGGCTCTGATTGAAGCGGAGACACACACCGGGACCCGAGCAGCACAAGCTGGCCCTGATTATGAGGCCAGCAATTTAGATGGACCCGCTGCTCTTGAGCTGGGCATCAATAATAACAAGCAATAGCAACAGCAGCAGCATCCACTCGGTGGTCCAGGGCAGGAACAGGCCTGCGGCGAGCCGCCGCTGCTTGCAACCAGTTGTAACAAGCTGCCACAACTGCAACTGCAACTACAAGTCGCGGCGACTAGAGTCGAGTCGAGTCGAGTCGATTCAAGTCGATTCAAGTCGATTCAAGTCGAGTCGAGTCGAGCTGAAGCCAAAGTCGAGCCCTCTGTGCGCGTGGCCATCGCGTCTCATGGCGTTTTATGACTTTGTTTGGCAGCGGCTGCCGCTTTGGCTTAGAAACAGGTGCACTTCACATCAAAAGACCAGGCCACAGTCAAACACTCGAAACACTTAATCAAGGCGTTGTCGTTGTCACACTGGTGCCAAGTCAATTCAAATGGAGCGAAAACAAACAAATGAGTTCACATAATCAGTGATTTTAATTAAGACATAATTGTATCAGTTAATTTAAATGATTGTAATAATGAACTCTAACTCTGAAAAGGCTAATAATAATGTGGATTCATCGGAGTGATCGGAGCGCACAATTAGGGTGACCTTAAGTGTAGAAAACATTTTAATAATATTAACTTTAAAACAATTTAATTCTAAGACAATTCAAAATATTTGCAAATATTTAGCTCTTTATATCAATTTAAATTGAATACAGAGTGTTTAAGTATAGAAAACACTGGGGTAAACCTAGGGCAGCATTAAGGTGACCATAGTTGGCTTTTCTGTTAGATGATAGAAAGAGCTTAAAGCACTTTCAAGTGACTTAAGTACTATCAATTAATTAAATCATTATTCGTTTATCCTATATTTTATGCTCACATTAAGAAAATCTTCTAATTAAATTAATTATTAATTATTAATTAATTATTTAATTAATATTATTATATATTAAATTGAGCTACATTCTTAACGCAGCCTGAGACTTTTGTCAGCAGTAATAATTTACTTAAGTTCGCCTCTTTCGTTGATAGTTGAATAGAACTAGTTCTTATATTTAGTGAATCCATTCAGGCTTTCATCGCGTTTGCTCCACTGTGCAGCGCTGCGTTGTGGCCGTCTTGGCATTCACGTCTAATTACCGGGAAGTCAAATGCAGTCAACATATTGCGCTTTGATTTGCGCTGGCAGCAACAGGCAGCAGGCAAGAGGCAACAGGCAAGAGGCTCCAGTTGCTGCCACAGTCTGCGTCCCACTGGCCCGTCTCAAGTCGCAGAGTATGCCACAGTCTGAGGCGCAACGTCAGACCTCATCTTGGGCCTGTCTTCGTGGCCATAGTTATAGTTATAGTTTACTCGCCTGCCACACGATGGGAAAATGTGCGTCGCGTCTCGTCTGTGGCAAGTGGTAGCCAAAGTGTGGAAACACGGGCAATTCTTTCTGCTGTGGCAAAACGGCAATGGCAACAGTCAATGCAACAGCAATAGTAGCAACTGCAATAGCAACATCAACAACTGCTTGCCGCAGATGCTGCTGCTGCTGCTGCTGCTGCCCCAGGTTGGGCCTGGTCAGCCATAAATCAGGCTCATTTTAATGACGCAAGCGAAATGCATCTGGAAACGTGTTCCGCTGCCCAGTTGCAGCCCAGTTGCAGCCCAGTTGCAGCCACACAGTTGGCCTGTCGCTAGCAATTTGATTCTCTGCATGCACTTGCTCCACTTGCTCCACTTGCTTCACTGGCTCCATTGGGGGCTGCACTTGCCCCCAACCCAAGAGAACAACTCCCGCCGCTGTGCGCTCCTGAACAGCAATTAGAGTATCAATCATAGAGGCATTAACAATTGAAAAATTGTCTTTGAAAAATTGAACAGCAATTAGAATACGCAATCGCAATTGATTGTACTTACATTTTTACTATGACTACTATGAGTCGATGTTGCAGCCAGACAGCAAATAATTATGGCCAATTAATATGGCCCCGAGGGCTAAAAAGTTCTACTCAAACTTTCTTAGAGCTAGCATGATTTAATGATCATAACCTGCGCAACAAGCTCTAATTGTCTCATTCAATTTATTAAGCATTTCAATAGCTTTGGTTAATTCCAAAGGGACAATCCAACAGGGACAAGTGCAAGTCTCCTTTAAGGCTTCAAAGTTGTTCAAAGATTTCAAATAACAATTTATAGAAATGTTAAGCCAATAAATTTATCAGACTTCGACTGATGTTTGGGCTTTCTAAAAGTTATTTGAATTAAACAAAAAATACGAATGATAAACAAATGAAATACAATCAATGATTGCGACTTATAAATCTTCCACACAGTTTTCAATTCTCCAATAAATTCTTGAAATTCCCATACAATCGACAGTATTGTAAAGCTTACACAACAGTTCTGCAGAGACTGCGAAATAACGGAGTGCTTTATGCTTTTGATAAAGCCAAATTTCCCACTTCTAAGCAAAAGTTCAAAACTAAAAATAATATTGATAAATGAGAGTATCGACCTGATATAATCGTTGTGAAGAGACAGATTTACGCATTGTGTAACGATTTGTCACATTTGGCCATTAATTTGGCCCAAATACAGTTAAAGCCATTTCGAAAACTGGCCAACAGATTTTGGCTACTCTATAAGTAACAACATCAATAGATTGATTCATTGGCCAAATAGCTGAAACTATGAAATCTTAATAAACGAGAGACAAAACTAATTGAGCGATAGACTAAAATGGTTGCTAATTGATTTAAAGACACATTTCAACAGTCTCAGCGACATTACATCAAGCTTATAAGGTGTTTACTAAGTCCAAAAAAATAAAAAATAAAACGAAAGAAATAGAAAGAAAAAATGTTAAACACTTTTATGGCCGCTTAGAAACGCAAATTTTATGCTAAACTTATGCAAGTCGATGGCCAAATCGATGGCCAGAATTTAGATGCGCATAGATTTTCCCAAGCGGCTTACAACGAGTCGATTGAACTGGGCCCGGACTGAGTTCTGGATCGATGGATGAATCGTATATGAGTTGCAGATAAATGAACGGATGGCAATGGGGATTCGGTTTCGGGTCTGAGTCCGGGTATTTGGGAAGCTGACGCTGATACTCCAACGAAACTGTTGTTCAACCTCTCGCAGCATTTTTAACGAGCATTTTTTTATTATTTTTATTATATTTGTTGCTGTTAATTTTGATGATTCCGTTTGCCGTGCGTTGTTAAAAATACAATAAAAATCGAAACAAATTTGAATGGAAATGACCAAAAACAAACAATGTACATAAAGCGTTCAGCCGCTAACAAAACGACGAAAAAAAACAATGCGACACTTCTTTGCCAAGACAACCTATTCTTAATCTTGTTCTTTCTTTATATTTCGATTCTTTTTTCTAGATTACAGATATACCCTGTAAGCATTAACGATGAAGAAAGCATACATGTTTCTTTTAGAATATATTTCCAATCAATTGTATTTGCTATTGGCGTATAGGATATCTGTGAGTCCGTCACTGCGGCCTCACTTCTTATTTTATTATTCTATTTTATTTGTGATTTCTGTTCGACTTTGGGCAGCTTCGCTCATCGAATGCGTGACACATTTGTGTGCAATCAACTGAAGTATAACATTTAATGCATGTTCCACTTTGATACCCTGCAAATGACACAACACTGTTGCCTGCTGTGTTTGTGCATTCTCATTACGAAATTCAGCAACTTGGTTTCTTTTTTAATATTCAATTTATGTTTGTTTCTAATAATTGAAAATGTTTATTTCTTATAATTATTTTCAACTTTTTACCTAATTATTATTTTATTATAATTTGTTTCTTGTAGTTTAAAGAGCATCGCTGTTTCGTGGTGCAGGGCATCTCACTACTTATGGACTTTTCTTTCAGCTTCTACTCTCCGTTTAATTTACATGCAAATAGAGCGACGGGGTCAGGTCCCGGGTCTGACAGCCCTTTTGGTGCAGAGCGACGACTCGTTCAGCATCTTTACATTGTTGTTGTTGTTGCTGTTGCTGTTGTTGTTGTTGCTGTTGTCATTGGAGGTGTTTGTTTTATTTTGACATCTTTCGACTGACCGGCTGTTAGCTTTCGCCGTTAATTAAGGTTTATGGACAAATTATGCCCACAAATTGGCAATTAAAATTAGAACGCGCACATAAATTCAAGAGCATCCATTTCGTTGCTGTTGTTGTTGTTCGTTGTTCATCGTTGTTCGTCGTTGTTGCTATTGTTGTTGTTGTCATTACGCTGACAAAATGTTGTCACTTGACTGGTTTCTCATTTTGTTGCACAACAAAAACTGCATGTCGTGCTAGTTGATAAGATTAAACTTGTTTCCAGCCGCTTGATACTGACTTGTGCTGACTTGTGGCGCTAATGTGGGCGTACTTGTTCAACACTGGCAACAAGTAACTAGTATTTCACACAAATTAGAAATCAAAATCAAAATCAAAATCAAAATCAATTGAATTAACACAAATGAGATAACACAATAATATTAGCTGATTGCCCGACCTTGATAATCTTCAAATTCAAATTCAATTCCATCGAGTTTTATATTTCAAAATGCGTTTGTTGATTAGAAAGAGAAGGGTTGCTGATAATTGGCTAAAGCTGCTTATGCAGATGGCTATGCCAATGCAATGAGTGTAAGATAATGATGTCAAACTATGGTCTACTACAAGTTCAAGTACTACAATATAAAGTTGGCTTGACTTTATATCAATGAAGCAGCATAAAAATGCAGTTCAGTTTGAAGCTTTCCTGTGCTTCGAGTCTACTTATACCCTGTAATGTCACGCAGTAAATTCAGCAATTGCAGCAATTGGTTCACTCAGCTTTCCTGAGCTTTTAGGATTACTCGATTTACACAAACATTAAACAATTAATTAAACAATTAATTGTTTAAAATGTCTTTTACTTTGGATTAAGTTCGATTCTTATTTACTGACAGAACTTCTTCTTTCAGGTGCGCAACATTGTAAGGAGAGCTCAGTAAGCTGCTAAATCATATTAACTGAAACGCATATTAATCTAATCCCAATCAAAACGTATCCGCACTCAAAGATATTCCAATTAATATTTAACTATCTATCGCAAACTCGTTCCCTGGACTCGAATGGACCATGGAGCTGTTAAGTCCACTGCTCAGTCACTCATCGAAGCTTCCAGTTTCTAGATGTAACCCAAACTGTAATATCAACATTTGCCATACATAACTTGCTCCATTACAATTTCGAATGGGGCTTTTCTTCTTGCATTTTAGATGGGACTGGGACTGAGACTGCGACTTGGACTGGAACTGAGACTGGGGCTACCGCTTGCTTGGGCTTGTTTATCGAAGTGCTGTCCGGCTACCGATGGGAGTGTGTGCCCAGTGTGTGCAGCTTGGTATTGCTCTATTCTGGCGCAACATTGGCTATAAGTCATGCCACTTATGGGCCAACAGTTTGTGGTCAACATTTGCAGGCAGCACCTGCTACAAATGCGCTGTCAATAATTACAACGAAAAAGTTCGTTTCCCTTCCTTCAGCTCTGCCTGCTCCTTCTCACTCTGTCTTTTTACGCATTTGCCACAATCATTTACACTAAATCACTTAGGTGTACAAGTGTCTGTGGTGCGGCCCAGCCACACAGCCACACATCCACACAGCCACCCAGCCACCCTAAGACCCCAGCCCAGAACCCAGCGCAGCTGCACAGTGGAGTCTTTTGCACTTTTCGATCGCATAATTCGTTGCATAGCTTAGTCAATTCGAAATGCCATCTCTTTCGTTTTGTATTCTATGATTCTTCAGGTGGAGGAAGCCTCTCTGGCCTGAGCCAGCCCACAGTGCAGTGGCGCGTAGATCAGCGAGTTTGTCCATAACGACGAGGCCAAGTTGGCTCGTAAACATTTACGCATATTGCAAATAAGCAACAGCCACAACAGCTAGTTGGGGAAGATGATGTTGCAGAAGCGAAAAAGGAGGAAGAAGCAGAGGCAGATGAAGCTGAAGCTGAAGCTGGAGCTGAAGAGCTGCTATACCAGGTTGAGGTGCAGGTCCTGGCTCCGAGGGGTCCACTAATTCACTTTGCTGCTCGCTGATTGGTGGAGAGCGCCAGGTGGTCGCAAGTCTAACGCGACCGCCGATGCTTAATCTGTCTCCCCATCTCGCTGTTGCCTCCGCCTCCCCCCTCTCAACATCTGCCCCTCGCTGACTGGCTGCGTAACATGTTTTCCCCCTCTGCTAGTCCTCTCCCCGCACTCCGCGCTGTTCACTTGATCTGCGATAGGTAACTGCACGGTGCATCCTGCCTCGACTCTTGGCTCTCGACTCTCCACTCTCCACTGCTCCACTCTCCACTCACAACTCTCGATTCGCGATTCTCGATTCCCGATTCTCAATTCTCGATGCTTTGACGCAGCGGCGTTTCAAAGCTGTTTGACTGCTCCACTTTGGCGGCGGCCGCTCGTCCGCACGTCCCAATCCATCCATCTCGCCGTGGACGCGCCACAAACTGGTTCACATTACCTCTCCTCTTGCTGCCCCTTCACCCCTTTTCACCTTATTTCTCAATGGCATAACGAGCTTTGCTTTTCGGTTTGATTTTTGCGCACAGGTGGCTCCTTCAGCGATAGTTGTTGTTGTTGTCGTTGTTGTCGTTGTCGTTGTTGTTGTCGTTGTTGTTGAGCGAGCGATCGCGCGTAATAAGCCGCGAAAACATTGTTCAGGCTACGAGTATTGGCCATTCCTTGTACACGTCTCTCTCTCTCTCTCTCTCTCTATCTCTCTCTCTCTCTCTGACTCGCCGTCTATCCGTCTTCTTTTGAGCGTGCGCAATCAGCAGTCAATGCTGTGGAACCGGTTTAAGCGGCACCTTGATTTCAGCAAGGATGCCGATCACAGCAACAGATAAGCCCCCTCCTCAGTCAGAGCCAGTCTGCAGTCTCAGTCCCTCTGCCAGCTCCAGCTCCAGCTCCAGCTCCAGCTAGGGAGAGCCTACCAACTGCGGCTTTATAGGCAAATTATGCGAGCAGCGGCCAACAACCAACATTGAGCAGTTGTTTGTATGTTGGGGAGCCAACGAGAGAATGGGAGGAGAGAATGGGAGGAGCAGGGGCTGAGTGGATCTAAAGGTGGCTCTGAGGGCACAACAGCAGCACTCAACACTTTCGCAGCCCGCTCGCAGATATCAACATTTGGCCATTAATCATTGGCCGCCTGCAACAAGAGTTGCTTTGCACTTTGCAGATCTCATTATGCCACTTAATTGAAATGTCATAGAGGGCCAAGGCGCGGCTGGGCGACTGGGTGAGCAGAGGGTCAAGGGCATCTATTATCAAGCTCTGAGCTAATATATAAAATCAGCCATAACTATAAACTGTTAACTTTGGCTAATGACTTGGGGGATATCATTAAAGCAACTGAGCTGCAGAAGCGAATGCTTGACTACAATTTACCTATGTGAATTTCTGTGTAATTAATTTCTATTAAGAATTTACTTAAAGAAAAGAATTAATTTCTACGCTTAACTCAGAGCAACTCAGAATGTGTTAAATAAATTAACTTAAACTAAAATTAAACTGAACTGCAAAATTATCAGTCAGAAAATTAATTAACTCATATTTTTAGCTGAGGAATAATTCAGTAATTTGATATATTTATATTTAGAATTTAGTCTGACTTAAATTATAATTATTTTTATTTACATTAAAGTACAACATAATTTGATATATTTATATTTAGAATTTAATCTGACTTAAATTATAATTATTTTTATTTACATAAAAGAACAACATAATTCATTAATTTTTTATATTCATATTTAGAAATTAATCTGACTTAAATTGTAATTATTTCTATTTACATAAAAGTACAACATAATTCAGTAATTTGATATATTTATATTTAGAATTTAGTCTGACTTAAATTATAATTATTTTTATTTACATAAAAGTACAACATAATTCAGTAATTTGATATATTTATATTTAGAATTGAGTCTGACTTAAATTATAATTATTTTTATTTACATAAAAGTACAACATAATTCAGTAATTTGATATATTTATATTTAGAATTTAGTCTGACTTAAATTATAATTATTTTTATTTACATGAAAGTAGAATAAAAGCATAAATATTAAATATCGCAAAAGCACATTAAAGCTTCAAGTGAGCAGCTTTTTCATTTGCTTTACTCTTTCGTGTGCTTTCAAAGCTTCTTGACAAAGTTGTGTCTTTCTAATTGAAAACAATTTAATTTTCATTTGAATTGGAACTTCAACCTGAACATTTTTGTTTATTGTGAGGATCTTAAAGGAATTCAATTGATTCGCAACTAACTCGATACTTGTGCAGCTTATTCAATTATTTTTTATTTCAATAAGTACATGGCATTGTCTATGTATTAGTAGTAGTAGTAGTAGTAGTAGTTGTAGTAGTAGTAGTAGTAGTGGTATGTCTGTAATCTAATCGAATTCAGCTTTCTGCTGTTGGCCATAACTTTGCTCTTGATGCAGATAACATGTTGTCATAACCAAGGACTGTAATATTTGACTTTGCCGATTGCCGCATCAATGCACAAGCAATTTAAAGTAACATACGCACACACACACACACACACACACACACACACACACACATGCAGATGCACACACACGCATACGTAAAAGTTGATGTCCTTATTTGTGCAACGACATCCGCATCCGCATCCGCATCCGCAGCTCGACTGTCGCATTTCGTTAGCCTTTGACTGCAGCTCCAAAACTGCTGCATGCCACACACAAACCGCAGCAGCAGCAGCAGCAGCAGCAGGCAAACAATTTGACAAGCCACTGAAAGAGCGAGGCAGTCTAAGAGACACAGAGGGAGACAGGGAGAGAGTGAGAGGGTGGGGGGGGGGGGGAGTGAGGGCATTCGCATTGGCCTCAAAGATAGCTTAGCTTAACCCTTAGCTGGCCTCTGGGTCGCAGCCATGTCATGCATCTCCATTTTTCGCCATCTTCTGCCTGCGCATCTTTTGCTTCTGCTTCTGCTTCGTCTTGTGGCAGCGACAAGTGGCAAAAACCTTTTGACAACTGCAACTGCAACGCAGTCGGCAGCCGGCAGCCGGCAGCAAAATGCGATGACATTTTAATCGACAGGCAGCCTGCCGCAAAACCCAAAAAGGAGCCAAAGGGAAGAGCTTCATCTGCAACTGCAACTTCCACTTCAACTACAATTCCAACTCCAGCTCCAGCTCCGACTTCAGCTCCAACTTCAGCTCCAAGTCCAGCTCCTGTTTCTGTTTCTGTTTCTGTTTCTGTCTCTGTTTCTGTAACTGTTTTTGTTTCGTCTGCAGCAGTTTGTGTAATAACGTTCTAGTTGCAGTGGCACTTGCAGCACTCCCTTAGTGCCACAGAGACCGTAGCTATCTGCCAACTCAGCTTCGCCCTCAACAGTTGTCTGAGCCGCCTCCTTTTTGTTTTCGGTTACACTGGCGACCACAGCGTCCTCCTCGTCACCAGCATCATCATGATGATGCTGATGATGCTGATGATGATCATGACGTCATCATCATCGACTTGTGCAGCATCACTGCCTCGTCAAAACGTCAATCGGTGTAATCAAGCGTTAAGTGATTCTGCGGAAGCGCATCGGAGCCCCAGACCCCAGACTCCAGAACACAGACCCAAACACAAGGTTCGAGCTCTGCCAAAAGTGGATGGAATAAAGGGGAGGGGGGGGGATAAGGGAGCGACTGCAACTTGACTGATTTCACTGAGCCAGCTGCGGCACAAGGCAGGCCAACAACACTGCCTGCCCAGGCTTCACTTTTTGTCTTACCCCTTTTTTTATGTGTCGCCTCTTTTTACAGGCGAACAGGTAAAGCCAAATGCGAATGCCAATGTGAATGCGAATGTGAATGCGAATGCGAATGCGAATGCGAATATGAATGCGTATTTCGAATACAAACAAAAGAAATTAATATATATGTTCGGGAGGAGATAAGAGCTACGCTTAAATTGCTGTCTACTTCCACAGATAATTCATATTTACAGAGTCTCCGCATCACTTTAACAATTCTGTGTAATTAACGCATTTCTTAAGTGTTATTTGTTAAACAATTAATCATTTAAGAGTTGTTCTAATTTCTAAATTTATTCTTATGTATTTTAAATAATAATAATAATAATAATAATAATAATAATAATAATAATAATTTTAATACAATTTGCTGAATTTCCGATTTAAATATATAAAATCAAATTTAAGGAACTTTATTTATAAAATAACTCCATATGAAATAAAATACCATAAGGCAATTATATTATTAATATTTATATTTATATTTTACTAGTTATACATTTAATTAAATTATTATAGCCTAAGCTAAATTCTTAATCGTAAAGTGGCTTAATTATATATTTATATATAAATTGGAATAATATTTAAACAATTCCTAAACTAAAGCTTTATGATAATTATTAATTTTTAAAGAAGTTTTTAATTTACTTTGTTATTTATATATTTATGTTTATTATATATTTATATATAAATTGAAATAATATTTAAACAATTCCTAAAATAAAGCTTTATGATAATTATTAATTTTTAAAGAAGTTTTTAATTTACTTTGTTATTTATATATTTACGTTAATTATATATTTATATATAAATTGAAATAATATTTAAACCATTCATAAACGAAAGTTTTATGATAATTATTAATTTTTAAAGAAATTTTTAATTTACTTTGTATTATATATTTTTATATTTTAATTTTGTAAAAATGTAAAATTTTAAGATTTATTTGATCATCTTTTTAGTCTTTTTAGTAAATATATTCTACACTTAATTGTTGAATGTTTAATTGAATGTAATATTCGTAGAGCGACACAGAAATACTTAATATCTTTATGGACTTCCCCAACCTGAGGGCATCGAATACAATTACATTAAAATAAATATTGTTATGGATATTTATGGCGTTAGCGTTAGCGTTAGCAGTGAATCATATGCACATACATATGTCATCGTTATTTGATGGGCCTAATAATATAATGGGTATATGTCAAAGTTTGACTACCTTTCAATCTTGAATCAAAATCAAGCGGCGAATTAAGCACAGCAAATAGAAAGTCAAATTCAATTAGGAATTGGCTTGAGTTGTTACATCCATGGAGCTATTACCAGAAAGGTGGTGTGGTGGGGAGTGTGGTGAGCGGAGGGAGAGGGGGAGCAGCACACGATAGAACAATATGCCGCAATCAAAGCAATTACAGTTTCAGCAATAACAACAATAACAAGAATAATAACAACAATAAGAACAACAACAACTACCATAATAATGGTAACAAATAAGTGCTAGTTAACTGACCAAGTTGACGACTTGGCTACGAAAATGGTCATCAACTATGCAAATTACTTGGATATTTTTCACTTACACACACACTTACACACATAAGGCGCGCTAAGGTAGTTGGCTGTTGGTGATGGTGGTAGGGGTGGGCACCCCCCAGAGGGGTTAGAGTGTTGCAATGTGCACCACAAATTAACTGGGGAAACGATGTGATACTTTTCATTGTATTCCAAAGAATACATTAGTGAATCGACAACAATAAAATATATCGAATTGTGCGCTATATTATTATCATTGTTGTTATTTTGATTAGGTAATAGCAACAACAGCAGCAACAACAGCAGCAACAGCAACAACAACAATGGAAACAATTGTCGAAAAAACAACGACAAAATCATTATTATCAATCGATACATCGATTGCTCCAACTCGTTGTTGCCTGTCGGCTGCGTAGCTGAGCTGGAAAATTTCACATGCAGGATATGTCCTCATCCTTGTGTTGCTCCTCATTTCCTATCCTGCCTCTCCGCACTCTCCACACACTCCGCACTCCGCACTCCCCACAATTCCCTTAACATCCTCATGCTATCGTGTTGTGACTTGAATTCAAGTCAAATTCTGTTGCCTCAAATCGAAAGGCAAAATTCACAACAATTTTGTGGCCATTGCATATTTATGCGACTTGGCAGGGAACTGTATGTCAGGCAGAGGGAGAGAGAGAGAGAAAGGAAAAGAGAGTGATAGAGGGAGAGAGAGGGGGGGAAGCATTGTTACCCCTTCAGCTTGTCATTGTTGTTGCTCCTGCTTTTGCTCTGCTGCTTACCTTTGCCAGCCATCAATTCGATTGTCCTCCGCTTCGGGTTTTGTCCTCTCTTCTCTCTTTCGCAGGATATTAGGATTTTCAGCTAAATTTTGAAACGGAAGAATTGAGGGAAGTGTGGGAATTGATAGAAATATGGAGAAATGGGCAGGTTGTTGAATGTGCATTCATATTAATGCAACATACATAAGAGATGCATATGGAAGTTCGCTCGAGAAGCTTTAAAGAAACCCATGAATATTGTTATAATCAAAATAATATAATCTATTATAAAGTTCAACTGAATTTACTTAATCAAAACTCTCGTGTCTCTTGTCAGCAATTGGGCTAATCAAGTTGCTCTAGGCAGCGTTGGCAACGCATAATAAATCATAAGGATTCACATTTTCTACATTCTACACCTCCCAACAGAAGATTTATTGAATCGCCTTTCATTTGCAGTTACAAGTGTAAGTTAATTAACTTTCACTCTCTAATCGTGAACATGAATTTCAAATTAAAGCGATAAATTGCTTCTAAAGCCGCTTAAGTTCTTCTTTGGAAATTCCTTATGATGTTGTGATTTTTATTATTATTATTCAATTAACTTTCGTCAAACATTGTGTTTGTATTTGTATTTTGTAGATGTAGCTTAATCATTTGATGAAATAAAATTAAGTTTTAATTTGAATTTTCTCTTACAAATTTCATTTGCGTTGCTTTTGTATTGTTGAAAGAAGCTGCGATTTGTATCGATTTCTTATCAAATTATGCATTCGATTTGCACTCTTTTCTCTCAGCCATAAACATAATATATATACACATATATACAAATATTTATATACATATATATATATATATATATATACTTATAATAAATATGTATTTCTGTATATAACGAGTATATAAATAAATATATTTCATTTATGCTCAAAGCAAAT
This sequence comes from Drosophila macrospina, assembly GCA_035042075.1. NCBI lineage: Eukaryota > Metazoa > Arthropoda > Insecta > Diptera > Drosophilidae > Drosophila > Drosophila macrospina. Next base: position 2,907,670 of record JAWNLW010000500.1, on the reverse strand, counting down.
TGCCGCTGCCAAAAGCTGCCAAAAACCAATTGCAATTTTCCATGCGCCGTATGCATAAATAATACACACACACACACACGCACACACACACACACACACACGCACACACAAAGGCTGCAAATAAAACAAAATTACGCATACGCCGTGTATTGCTGGGCAGAAAAAGGGGAGCGCGTTCAGCAGAAAAAATGAGGGAAGGGGTGGCAAGCATAGTGAATAGCGCGTTGAGGAGGAGGGGAGCGGCAAGTGAAGGGAGTAGAGAGCGCGGGGAGGGGGGAAGCGAAGCCTGCCTGTTGTTGGACTCTGAGCTCTGGTGACATCGACTGGCAATGCCATTGCCATGATACTCAGTTTTGTTTAATAATTTATGTATATGCCTTGGCAGCAACTCACACACACACACACACACACACACGCACACACACACACACGCATAAATTCGCATACACACATCAACGCACACACAGGCACATTGGTTACATATGTTTCATTTGCGCGTCTGTTTGTGTAATTTACAGTTACACAAAACCGCAAATAAAGTTCCCAACATTACGATCCAGAGCGTGTTAGTGGGGCGGGGTAAGAAGCAAGGGGTAGAGGGTGTGCTATTGGGGGGGTTAAAGAAACAACAACAACAACAATAAGAGCAGCAACTCCATCAAGCGAGCAACCAGAAGACAAAACGCTAAAAAGTCAACGTTTGTGGCGAAACGGTTTAAAAGAGCAACTCCGCTGTTGGAGAAGGGAAGGAAAGAGAGAGAGAGAGAGAGAGAGAGAGAGAGAGAGAGAGAGTTAGGAGTGAGGCACATTATGACAATAACATGTCGCAGTTGAAGTTGAATTTGAAGTGCTGAACGAGTTCGTGCCAAGGAAGTTACAGTTCGAGCAACTCGAATTCGTACAATTGTTGCCCGTAAATGTTGCAGTTTGAGCCCCCCCAACACCCCAACCCCCTGCCTGGCACTGCTGCTCCACTTCTTCAGTTTGTTGCCGCGGCAAGTCCGCGAAGCAATTGCAAAGTAATTGAAAGCACTCACAAAAACTGAAAAAAAGTACAAAAATCAAGCGAACGCTTAGTTCAAGTTTCTTCACTTATTGATTTTGCTGGCGAATTCGAAGTTCGAAGTGAGAGCTGAATACGGATTCCCGATTCCTGATGCCTGACTGCTGATTCCCTCCTGGTTCCCGGTAGCCCCCTTGCCACAGTTTAGCCCCTGTTTAACGGAATTGGCAATGGGTTAATAATTTCGATAGTTGTGTGCTAATATCAAGCGCTGTGACCAACAATCAATGTTATCGATAAGTGTGTGTGTGTGCGCCAAATGTCCGCACAAATGCTCAATAGTAAGTAAGGGTAATTGACGAGCTGTTGATCGTAATGGGTAATGGGTATCGATTACTTATCGAATCGAAATGAGAACTCTCAATATTGAGTCGTATTGAGAAGGGAATTTATGTGCTTCTTAAATCGATTGACATTCGATTTACTTGACAGGATTTCCCACATTAATCGCTCGATTTTAGTGTCACTGTTACTATCGATAGTACTATCGATACAATAGAAAAAGGAGCTACATTATATATTTATTAATATTAAATATTTATATTATATTTTAGTTTACCACACAGCAGCATCTTGCCCATTCCCGACACTCTCTCAGGTTACAGGGTATACAAATTACAAAATAATTAACGCAAAATAGTTTCGAATGCGCAATTCCAATGTTTCCCCGCCAACAATTGCGACCTTTTATCCAAAATGCAGTTTGCCAGCCCGCAGAATCTTTGGGCAACTCAAAACTCGAGCTAATCAAAACTTTGAATTCAATACAAAAATCTATATTGAAAATATGGCAAAGGGAGACGAGGAGAGTTGCTTTGTTGCATGCAGCGAGTGTTGACTGCTTGTTGTGGTTTACTTCAAGCGCAGACAGAAAAGCAGCTTGTGAGGGAGTGGAGGCAAAGGGACAGGGAAAGGTAGAGGGAGCATAAAAGACATAAACATTTTCAATAGATTTCCGCTAACAAGATAAATAGTTTGAGCCAAGTTGGCAGCACACTTTAAGGACACAAAGCAACTCCAAAGCAACAGACGTTCCAAATCGCCACAGTCGCAACAAAAGAGAGAGAGAGAGAGAGAGAGAGAGCTAGTCAGAAAGAGATGCATATACCTATAGAGGGAGACAGCTGTAGTTTTAGCGCCATATGTGACTTCGATTTGCTCCTTTGCTTATTATTGATATCGAATTGGAAAGTGTGTAAAGTGTAAGTGGATTGGCGAGCGACGCTTTCATAATTTCGTTTTCTTTATTTTCTCTGCTACAAATTCAGACAAAAGGGCGGAAATACTAGAAAAAAATAAAGACAAACTAATACTACATACTCGCTTATGGCAATAAAATGTGTGTGTGAGGTGGGAGGAGGGGGGAGGGGGAACAACTAAAGCTTTAGGTGCTCATATTAAATATCCTGCTTGAATATCCTTATACTGTTTCCTATTGATTTTGCTGTCTTCGTTCGATTTGCTCGTCTTTTGGTCTTTCTACACGCTCTCCCCACCCGCCTTCCCTTAGAGCCGATTGCCCCTCTGCAGTCCACAACATTTTCATTTCCTATTGCAATGATTTTCCTTTTTGCTCGGCTATTTATTCTGCCTCAGCAATGACGTCGCCGTCGCCGTCGCAGTCGACAACGTCGGCAGCACTAAAAAGAAGATAGGAAAAACTTCGCCTTCCCATCATCATGAAGAAATTTGTAATAAAAATTCAGCAGCAAATGAGAAACGTATACACACTGACGCATACCTAGCGTCACTCCCTCCTTTCCTCTCTCTATCATTGTCGCTCTCTCTCTTCCTCTCTCTCTCTCTTCCTCTCTTTCTCTCCTTTTATATTTGGAGCAGACAACGTGTCAGTTACCGTTACACGTGCAAAAACTATGCCATTGCCTTTGTCTATCTTTGGCGTTCTCTCGTATTCAGTTTGGTGGGAGCACTTTGTGTCCTCTCGTTCAGTCTTCTGCTCCTTTCCCCCGTCAATGGGGTATATTTAATAGCAGATAGTACTTTTCATTGCCCTAGGCCAGCAAGAGAAAGAACTTTCAAGTCGCTCAGGAAACCTGCCGCGCTCAGTATGGGATTTTCCAGCTGAATACCTTTAAGTACATCCGTCATAAGCCCAAGCAACACCCGGAGGAACCTCAACGGTTTCTCAAAAGGAACCTCGATTGCAGCTGCACTTAAGGGCTATACAAATAAAAATATTACTCAATTTTATTGAAAGTTTAGGTGTTTATTATTAGCAGTGGCACAATACATTAGCATTAGCATTAATTTTAGCATCATATTATCAATATTATTAACATTAGCGTTAGCATTATCTTCATTTGATCATTATTATTTACACATACAGTAGCATTGGTATTATCATTAGCATTATCATTCGCATTAGCATTAACATTAGCCTTAGCATTAGGATTAACATTAGCGTTAGCATTATCTGCATTTGATCACCATTATTTACACATACAGTAGCATTGGTATTATCATTGGTATTAGCATTAGCATTAGCATTCGCATTAGCATTAACATTCGCATTAGCATTAACATTAGCATTAGCATTAGCATTTACATTGGAATTAGCATTAGTATTAGTATTAGCAATATCATTAGAATTTGTATTGTTATAAGCATTAGAATTACTTTTATCATTAGCATTCACATTTACATTGGCATTAGCATTAGCAACATCATTAGAATTAGTACTGTTATAACATTAGCATTACTTTTATCATTACCATTCACATTTTCATTGACATTAGCATTAGCATTAACATTAGAATTAGCATTAGCATCAGCTTTACAATAATAATTAGCATTCGCATTAAGGTTATATTTAACATTAGCATATAGCTCCATATTATCATTATATATTCAATTACAATAAGCATTAGTACCTTTAGCATTAGGATCAGCATAAGCATAAGCATAAGCATTATCATTAGCACTCACATTGGTATTAGCATTACCATAAGCATTAGCAATATCATTATAATTGACATTGTTATGAGCATTAGCGTTACTTTTATCATTAGCATTTTTCTTTTCATTGTATTAGCATTATTATAAGCATTATCATTAGTATTAGTATTGACATAAGCATTGCCGGTTTTTCAATAAAATTGCAGAGTACTTTTCTATTACGTACAATTCTAATGAGAATTTAAAGTTAATATTTCGCAATTAATAAAGTTTTTTCTTCTTGAGTTCCCAATTCAGTTCTTCACTTAGTTTCACAAACTTGTATGAGCACGAATCGGTAACTTTTCCCACTTTAAAGAGTATTTACAGTTCGTTGCAGCACAGTTGTCTCGATAATGTTTTTTTATCTCTATTGAAACATTTGGGGCTTAAAAAAAGTAGATGATGACCCTGCTCAGAGTTTTGACTGGGAACTGGGAAACGCGTCGAGCATAAAAGACAAAAATATTGAAGTATACATATATTTAAATGGAAAATTGTAACTACGTAACTACGTATGGAAATGGAGGGTTGTTAACTGAAATTTAACCGCAGGTGGAAGCATTTTTAGCGAACACTCATCAGCCATAAATGAAAATAAAGCTTAAATTACAGAAAAACATTGCATGGAAATTTCTATTTATTTAATTTGCAATGTTTCCAGAATTGTTGCAGCTGTGCCAAATTACACAGGCGTTGGAATGGAATGAACAAGGCATGTGAAGGGGAGGGAAGAGTGTGGCTGAGTAGTGAGTAGTGAGTAGTGAGTAGTATGTGGGGAAATTCAACTAATGCCATTAAATTAGCGCTTGGCCAAAATCAATGGCCGCTAACAGGAAATGAAAAGCGACGTCAAAGGCGAAGGTTGTGCGAGTTTTTTTTCCCATTGTTCTGTGGCTAAACACAAAACATATAGGAAATGGAACTGGTCATGAGTCAGCCACAGTCCTTTGCAGTAACACACACACACACACCCAGCAGGCAACAAATCAACACGTAGCCATAAAAAAGCCAGAGAAGCTTCCCTGTCCCTGGCAATAAATAGCTAAAGAAAAATAAAAATAAAAAAAGAAATACTCATACTCTCGCATATGAACCCTTTTTAGTCAACGAGTCAACTTGCTGGTTTGCTGCTCGCAGTGTTTTATAGACGAAGTCGCAATGTCCTTTCTATTCCTTCAACTTCTTGCCCTCAATTGGTAAACAGAACTGCGCTGAACTCAGGGCATTAGCTGCTAGACGTCAAGGCAAACACGGAAATAGCCAAACTGGACTCCGTTTGCATTGCTGACTGTGAGTGAGTGTGTGAGTGTGTGTGTGAGTGTGTGTGTGTGTGAGTGTGTGTGTGTGTCTCCAAGTCAGCGGTAAAAGCTTAGCCATGTTGACAATTATGAGTTGGCTACAGAGAGGCAAGAGCAAAGAGATGATGAAATAAAAAGAAAAGAGAGTGAGAGCAAGTTGCTGCCTTCTAATGATAAAACAAAGCAGCAGCCAGACGGCAACAATAACAAATGCGGCAACAACAATTGTAGCAGTAACAACAACAACAACAACGATGAAAACAATGCTGACAGCTTCGAGTGTATAAAAGGAGCATGAGGAACTGTCCTGGCATGAGTATAAAAATAAATAAAAGCGGAAGTGACATAAAAAAAACATGTGGCAGCATTTTTCACCACACAGAGACACAAGCTAAACCCCCTCCCCATCCCTCTCCACCCTACTCTCTTCAGCTGCTAACCCGACTACCTCTTACACTCATATCTTGGCCACGCACGCAAAATGTGTTGCCTGCTTTTTGGGCGATTTTGGGCATTCGCCTTTGTGCCGCGTCGTGCTCAGTCCCTTCGGCTCAGCCGCTGTCCAAGGCATGCAGGCTCTTCTAATATGTATAGCGAACTCAACCATTTCCCTCGCTCTAAGCCCCACTCCTTCCTCCTTCCTCCTTCCTCCTCTCCTGCTTTGCTGTTCTCCCGCTCTAAATGCCACTCCATGCAGCTTTCTAATATGCTGCTGAAAGCGCCAGCGAGACAAATATTAATAAAATATACAACTATTAGTCATTGGCTAGCTGTATGCGTCTGTATGTATATGTGTGTGTGTATGTGTGTGTGTGTGTGCTAGGACTTGTATTTTTAATATGAGAGACAAAATAAATATTCATAAAATGGCGGCCAGGCAAAGCCAGAGCCAAAGACAGCAGCGACGCGTCGTGTTCCACAAAACGCTTTCAACTCAATTTCCAGCTAAAATCGCCTACGCTTACAGCCATTTTAGCGGTTTCGCTCTGTTGGCGCTTGTGGAAGCGAAAGCGTTTGTTCTCGACTCTCAATGTATTGCCTGCTACTTATCCCCTCCTCTCTCTCTCTCTCTCTCTCTCCGTCCATCCCTTTTCGGGCGACTCTTCCAACTCAACCCCTCAACCCCTCACACCCACTGATACTCCTGCCTGGCGGGTGCCACGCTGCCCCGCCTCAACTAACAATAAGACTGACGAATGTTACGCCATAAAAATAAATACCTGCTGACATTTTTCATTGTAAATATTTTGTAGCTGCTGACGCGCGGCCGAGTGACTTGAATGTGGGCGTAAAGTCCTGCAGGGTGTTCTACGGTATGCGGGGTAGGGTGTTGTGGGTGTGTGGGTGTTGTGGGTGCCCTGTGGCATACATACTGTCGCCCCCCAACGTCTGTTGTCTGCCTGCCTGCCTCAATGGGTGTGTCATCTGTGGGCGCTTGGCGTGCTTGCTGTGTGCGTGTGTGTGCGTGTGTGTGCGTGTGTGTGTGTGTGTGTGTGCGTGTGTGTATGTGTGTGTGCGTAAAAAGGTTTTCACTCCTTGCCTCGTCGGGGCACGCACAACATACGCAAGACACTGTGAATTGTGTAGGGTGTCGCTAGAGATAGGGGTACGAATAGTGGCGGGAGGGTAGGGGAGGCTAAGGCTGGGCAGGGCAGGCCAGTGCAGGGCGGGGTTAGACAAATGGACGTCACAATAAACGCGCTTGCTTCAGTGTTGTCAAGGGTGTGTGCGCTGCTGATCAACAGCATTACGAAAGAGTATCATGTCTGTCTGTTTATCGTCATTATCATTATCATTGCCATCATCATTATCATCATCATCATCATCATCATTATCATGCGCATCAATATCATTATTGTTGTTGTCCTTGTTGCCTGTCATTATGGCCAACACCAAGCAGTAAAGCACCATGATATGTGGGCGCTGCCCGTTAGGTCTTAACTTCTGTTCGGGTTAGACATTTATCAAAGCCCAGCTGAAACTATTCCCAGTTCAGAGGTCATACAACACACGAATGCTACACATACAACAACTACAACAACAACTACAACAACTGTACTTCAGTTGAGTTCCACACGAAAAACAACAAACTAAATTGAATTCGAATTTGACTTTCAAGAATGCAAAAGATATGACGAGAACTTTGAGCTTAAGCTTGTTTCAATTGTGAATTGTATGTTGATCGAACAGCAACTAGTTCACAATGAATCATTGTATATTAAGAGATAAAATCTCTTATTAATAAACGCTTAAGGTCTGCTCAACTCAAGTTTCTCCTCGTCCTCTGTTGATTCCCCAAGGAAAACTCTGAAGAAGAACTCACTCTCATTGTTATGTCAGCACTTTATGGGAACCTCTTTAAATAGGTTTCGATTACGGACAATAAATAATCAAATGCCAGCCAGAACAAATTAACAACAGCCAGTTCAACGGGCAGATACCCTGTACTTAAGAAATAAATAGAAATATTTATATTAAAAATATTAAAATATAAAGAACTTATTATTAATTAATATATCTCTAGATCTTTGTTAAGCTTAAGTAATATAATATAATTAAATTTAATTTAATCGCGTCTTTCGGGCAATGGACTCCTAATGGACTCATTTGCACAGTTAGGGTATTTGGTAGTCGGCTTATCGAGTGGCGCCCACATCGTTGTTTGTCGCATAAATTAATGAGTCTTTAAACATTTTTTAACTGCGCTCATTGCATAAAAAACGTAAATAAATAATTGTTTATATAAAATATTTATGACTCTGCAGCATGCAATTAAAAGCGCCAACAACAACGAAATTCAAATTCAAATGTTGTATAAAAATTCAATTGATTTATGTGACGATGGCCATAAACCAGACGCCCTCCATAATAACCGTTAGGCGAAACAATTGCTGTTGTTGTTGCTGTTGTTATTCTCTTTTTTTCTCTATTAAATATAATGACTTTTAAATGAGACGCGTGCCGCGGTCGCCTCATGTAGCAGAAGAAGCACAGGCAGAGGCGGGGGCAGCGGCAGCTGTGGCAACTGCAACGTTTGACGGCAACGTTGGCTAATGAAGCCATCAAAGCGTTGCCAAAAAATATTTTGGTAAATTATTATTAATAATGGCAGCAACAATTAAAGCTCGTCAACGCATGTGAGACTGTGTGTGTGTGCGAGTGTGTGTGTGTGCGAGTGTGTGTGCGAGTGTGTGTGGGCATGCGGGCGGCTCTCGGTCATAGCGTTTTTGGTGGTGCCGTTTTGAATTATTAAAACTATTAAAAACGCTCACGCGCTTTTCAATTAAAACAATTAATCTGCGAACTATTTGAATAACGCCCAAAAGCAACAAAATGCAATGCAATTCACAACGAACATTTAATGCTCTAGCGCTAAGTGAAGACTCTAGGTAAAGTAAATACAAATAATTGAATACGATTGTAAACGCTAAAAATGATTTCAATTGAGTTAAGTTCGAGAAGTTATTCAAAAAAGCATTTTGATTGCTCTTTTTACTAAGCAAACCTCATACTCTTGCAATTATTTACAACTAATTTGCAATTAATTAAATGAATTGGCAATTTGTTGCAAGATTTTGAGTAATTTATTTAATTTTCTTAAGTTGCTTTGTAAACATTTTTAAATTAAACTAATTTATAGGCATGCAAAGCGAATATTGAGATGACCAAGTTTAGGCACTCATGTATCAACATGACAGCTAAAAGCAGAGTACTCCTACTCTAGGGTATCTTCATACAAAATGCGCTGCTGGAAATGCACACAAATTTATTGATGTGTTAAATTATGCGTCGAAATTAAAATATGAATCAAATTTAGCGTAAACTATGCAAACTAAATACAACAAAATAAATGAATAGTCAGCATAGCTATTGTTTTGCACACTAAATACCCTGTAATATGAAAACAATTTCAGTTTGATTGTGCTGCAAGTTGTTCAATATTGTTAATTATTTCAATAAAAATAGTTCTTTATGCTTGAAAACTTTTGTCAATTGCAAATTATAAATTGATTTTTGAAGCTCACTCCAAAACAATTTGGCGAGCACCCAGAAATCATAACACACTCAAACAAAGTGCTAATAAATATTAAGCAGAGTCCTCTCCATACCGGGAAAATGCCCTTGGCTTAATTACAAACTGCGCCTCATTAGACAATCAAGGCCAGCTCAGAGGCCTCTCTAGACCCTCCATGCGCCGAGTCGGCAACGTGTTGAGGGGGAAGAAAAGCTTTGCAATTTGCATGTAACCGTTTTTTAAGACTCAGAAACGTTGAGGCCCGTGAGGAGCCATTATCAATTTCATTGGCAGACGAAAAGGTGGGAAACTGAAGAGAGAAAGGGAGAAGCTGAAGCAGAAGACGAAGCAGAAGCTGAAGCTGTAGCTAAAGTTGAGAAAAAATGAAGAGGAAACGCACAACAAAATACGAGTATACGGTGTATAACGATTTAATTAAAAAGTTACATTAAATGTAAGTTTCTTTTTTTTTTTGTTTTTGTTTTCTTGTTTTCTTGTTTTGCTTTGCTTTGTTTTGTTTGAAATGAAAAACAAAGTCGCAAACACTTCGTGCAAGGGGAACTCGCAATGGTTGTACATGTTGTACAAGAAGTATATGCAGAGTCTAAGCTGAACTGAACTCAACCGAACTGAACTCAACTCAACTCAACTGAACTGAACTGAGCTGAGCTGGGCTGGGCTGAGCCATATCCATATCCCTGCTCATTAAGTCATCGCCGAGTCGGGTTATTCAATGGCTCTGCCAGCCGACGACCTTTTGATGGGTAGCTAAGGGGCGCATCGAGGTCGCATCGCATCGCATCCCATCGCACATCGCACCGCATTTTATTTTCATAATTTAATGTGCGCGCCTTTTGTTTTTGGCGGTGCCCAAAACACTCGACAGCAACAACAGCAACAGCAACAACAACAATATCTACCAGAAGCAGGCGGCAAAATGCGCGGAAAATCTGTGCTGCCAAAAAAAAAAAAAGAAAGAACTGAATGGAGAGAAAAAAAGAAATGCAAACAAAACAAAGTAAAAATGGTAAATTGGGGGAAATGTGCGAAATGTGGCGTATGCGTGGCAGCCACAGGGACAACCCCCTTCCCCCTTCCCGCCATAAACCACTGCAGAAGCACCTCCCTGGCCGCCGCACTGGCAGCTGGCACAACCCGTCAACCCGACCAGGCTATCCAGCAAAAAGGCCCAGCAGAGTCCCAATCCCACCCACATATTGTCCCGCTGAACTTTCACTTGTGCCCAGAGCCTCAAGCAAAGCAGCAGCAGCAACAACGGCAACAGCAACAACAACAACAACAACAACAACAACAGAAATGTTAAAAAAAAAATTAAGCAACGGCTGCAAAATGAGCGCCAAAACGTTTAGCGAGTTGTTTACGAGGCTGCCATTTTGTTTTGGTTGCTTCGATGTTGTTGTTGTTGTTGCTGTTGTCGCTTTTGTTATTTCCTTCTTTATTTTTTGGCATTTTTCCCCGTTTTTCCTGGTTTTTCCTTCATGTGTAAGCACGCCAGCGAGCCGACATCTGTTGAGTGCTATATGAAAAGCAAAAGCAAAGGAAACTTTCAGCATCAGCGACCGACAGCGGCAACCCAATTTTCAATTGAACTTTAGCCCCTGCCCCCTCCATTGCCCCCTCCCGCCACTCACACCCTCTCTCTCACTTCAATCAAGTAATAAAGCAGCTTTAGCCCAGTATAAGGCTTATAAATTAACTAAGTGGGCGCGAGTAATGCAGTCAAAGATACGAAAATGTAGATACAGATACAGATACAAATACAGATACGGATACATATAAAGATACAGATGCATGGGGATACAGAAGCGATTAATTTAAAGGTGCTGACAGAGACTGAGTTGGGGTATCAAATATACTAAGATATGGAGCTACACAGATACTCGATGGATAATGTTAATGTAGATAATAATAATGTAGATTGTTACTGGGAAACAAATTTACATAAATGCATATCTAAATAGATACTTAGAAATGTGGGTACCTAGCTCAGCAGATGCAGAAATATACTTGGTTATAGTTATATAAAAAGAGCTATAGATACATAGGTAAGCAGTTGCAGAAACATTGTTATAGTTATAGTTATTATATTTAGTTATTAAATACAAGATACAAAGATACTTACAGGTAAGCAGGTGCAGAAACATAGATAGTTATTATATATAGTTATTAGATACCAGATACAAAGATACTTCCAGATAGTGCACGAATATAAAACTCATTACATTACTAAGCTGATATACAGATACATAGGTAAACAGATGCAAAAGGAGACAGATGACATACAAAGATACTAACATACAAAGATACAAAGACACCACAAACGTAGATACACAGAAAGAGAATTTGTTAGAACATGCTATGTGAGATACACAGCTACTAACATATGAAGATACAAAATGAAGTGATGCTAAGTTACTTCAATGCTTTAATAATATATGTAGATACAAGGTATTGAGATGCAAAGATACACAGCTACAAGTTAACAGGAAGTACAAACAATACAGATACACAGTTATACTTAGCAACTAGAGACACATATCTATGTATCTTATTAACGAAATATCTGCAGCTTAAACACATAGATATCATTAAAAGTTGCCCAAATACTTCGATTACAATATAAAGGACAAAAGATGTAAATTATAAAGATACGAAGTGTAAAAAAGCAAAAACTAATTATACAAAGTTAATAAATGGGGAATAACAATATGTTAGATGAACGATAGAAGATAGAAGATGGAACCTGTGTGGAGTCCAGGGTCTAGAGCATATTGCATATTTCGTTGCTGGCACAATCCTTAAGGAAGGAAGGATTCGCTTTAAGTGTCGCGTTAAATCGATTACTTTGCGTAGAGATGCTTATGCTAATTGCTTGATAAGCTGCAGGCAGCCTTAATATACATACATTTGGGCTAACGGGGCGTATACATTATCGATGAAATGGCTGCAAGATAAGCGAGCCGCTGGCTCCACGAGCGAACATAACACACTCCCCAGTCCAAGCGAAACAGGAAAATTCTATTTTGTGTATGAGTTTGTTATTTTTTCCATATCCCGCCCCCTCTCCCTACCCCCACTCGTTGTTGTTGCTGTTGTTCAGCTGTTGGCGTTTATTAGATTCCTTGAAATCGCGGCGACTGGCGACTGGCGACTGGTGACTGCTGACTGGTGACTAACAATAGAATTTAAAATTCCAATAAATCTGCCAGCTTCAATAAGTGCCGGGCAGTTGGCGTTCAGTTTTGTTCTCTTCGAGAAGGGGCTGGGGCACATTAAAAAGGCCGGCAAGCATTTGTGGTACTTTACAACAGTTGCAACAACATCAGAAGATGGCTACCAACTGACTGACTGACTGACTGACTGACTGACAGACTAAAGGACTGAATGACTTACAAGCTGAAGCGCAGTTTGGGTCTGGCTTTTGGGTTTTGGGGTCCAGGGCAGTCTGGTGGTTGTTTCTCTTACCAGGGTCATAAAAAATGCGAGCGCATTCAGAGCCACAGCAAACGACAGACCTACATCGTCCGCCACCCCGCCGCCAGGAACCATGCCTCCTTGGAGCACCCCACGCCTGCTGACAATACACAAATTTGATTGGCGCCACCCTAATGTGATTTCTCCGGACTGGAAGTTTGACAACAAACATTTTGGTTGGCAATTTATATGCTTTATAATTTTTATTGGTTTTACTTGGCTAAATCGATTTTAGCCCTGGCTGGCACAGTAGGTAAGTTAACTCGACCCATACCCTCCCTAGCCAAACCATCCCTCTATTCTTTTATTCAACGTCAGTCCCCCACTACGCCCCCCTGCTGCGCCTCACGCTGCACAGCCAGGCAGGGCATGTCCCTTACAATTTCACTCTTTCGCTGTCTGCATTTTCGCATTTTCGCATTTCAACTGGTCGCGGCACGACAACGAGGCCATTTGTTAGCCATTTTCAGAGCTGAGGGCCGTAAAATAGAATTTATTATTTGAATTATAACACGACGCGTTGCCCGCAGCCTTTCCCGTTTCCATTTCCCCTTGCCATTCCCCCCTCCCTTCCCCACCGCCAAAAAATGGCTTAGAAACCTCTCTCATTCTCACTGGCATTTTTGGCGGTCAGGGTCCGGCTTTTGTCCAAGTCCTTTTTAACCAAGTTTTCCTGCGACAGTTTTTTAATTAAAGCGCCGCCCAGCAAGAACCAAAATGAACTGCAACCTGCTTGGAAATCAGATATATATATATATATATATATATATATATATATATATATATATATATATATATATATATATATATATATATATATGTATATACTCCCACTCTCACAGAAGTCATAATATTCTATCATTAAAGATGCTTCTCTGCTGTTTTTCCACATTTCACAGATTGAAATTAAAGTGTGATCAATGAATTTTGTGTATTTTGAAGACAACAATTATATAATTTCTGATATTTGATTAATGAGGATCGACATCTGCTTCAGCCAAATCTTCAACTATCTTCAACCTTAACATATGCACTTTCCAGCGTATTTGAATACATTTTACAACTACTAAAGCAGATAGAAAATAATAAACAAAAACAAAATGAATATATATATAGATCTCTTTCCATTATGGGCTATCTTACTGCTATTCTAAAATCGGAGTATCTCGATCTCAATTAACTTTGATGTCAAGTCAATTTTGATGCCTTCAGCTTGAGTTCGGTTTAACAGCGTCAGTTGCAACAGCGCGCTGTTAACATAACATAATCAGTTCAAACATGTTCGCAGCATGTTCGCTGGCAAATGTATAGAGCTCTGCTTGATGAACGGGGGCAGGGGACAGACGTATATTTACAAAATTGTAATTTAAAATTGTAAAATTAATATTTGGCCATAGGCTTTTTGGCAATTTCGATCGTCCTTTTGTTGCCAAGGCAAACAGAACAAACAATTAATTTTCAGTAAATGCCAATGCATTAAACAACAATTTGCATTGAGACACAACAATAAACAAATAGTCAAAATGCAGCGAAAAACAAAAATGGAAAAAAAAAGACGAAAGTAATTCAATATTTTTCATAATGAGAAAATTGCAATTCGTATGCGTTGAACGAAATTAAATTTGTAACTAAGCAAATGCTGCATATTTGATAGGGTTCCCCCTTAACTGCCACCCCCTCGCCCACCCTCTCAACCGATTGGTGCGACTCTGCATGTGTACACTAATTAAATATACACACACACACACAGACATACATAGGTAGTAGTTGGAGGTGTGCACATGCAGTTACCAGTCAGCCAAACAGCCACCAAATGTAAACACAAAGCATCAGCTATAGCTGCCTCTCTCTCACTCTCTATCTTTTTTTGTTCTGCCCCCCTTCTCTGCCGCTCCCGCGACCCGGACTTAACAGGCAGCGAATGAAACCTGCCCATAGCCCAAAGTAAATTTCTTGCTAATTAAAATCCAAATATTAATTTTGAAATGCAACACAGCAGCGTCAACGTCGAGGAGGCAGCAGACGGAGTTTAAAAGCGTTGCAGGTGAGTCACCAGATGTGCCAGGGCCATGTGGGGCAGGCAGGGCACAGGTGGCACAGCTGGACCCCATTGATTACCACAAAATTTCACTTGCCCCACAGGCAACAAACGCAAACAGAAGCTCTGCTTGACTCTAAGTACACTTTTACTTCAATCTGGACTTGATGGCGTCGAGGAGGAGGTGGAGGCGCTGAAGGGAATGGGTTGCAACTGAAGTGCCACCACTTGACGCGTTCGTTGGGGAGAGGGAGAGTGTGTGGGCAAGCTAAGCACAACACAACAACTACAAAAGATGTTCAAACATTTGGGCATTCAACTGAAGTTGCACGAGAGTATGTTGAACGTTGGTAAAAGGATGTGGCAAGAACCATTACCAACAGTCAAAATGGTCAAAAAAAAATGCAAAGCAACGAGGTAAAAACTGCAAAGAAAATATCGATTCGCAATGTGATCTAAAAGTACTGTTAAGCGAAGCAGAATAGAAGAAAAAGGAAGAGAGAGAGAGAAATAAAAAAGGTTAGGAAGAAGCAAAATGTTGTATTTCTTGACTATATTTTGATTTGAAAGAAACTCAACACAAACATTATTTTACGCGACAGATATCAATCTGCTAGATATTCTTATCATTTATTATAATAAGTTAATAAAATAACAATTACTTTTCTTTATCCCTTCCTTCAAACTCCAAGCATATAATTAGTTCGATTGCATTTAAAAGAAGCGAGAGTAACAAACACAAGAAGGCAATGGACAAGTGTCAAGCAAGTACAACAACAACAATTAATGCAAGACAAACAGCAACAAGAAGAACCGTAAGATTCATTTCAAGCTGTCTGTTCGAGCCATCGAACCACAGACAAGCCCACAAACAAACGCAAACATGTGCGCTCTTTATGATCGAACAAGGCGCGCTCTCAAACACATGCTCTCTCAATCACACGCTCTCTCGCGCTGCTAGCATAGAGCGTGATCGGCTTGGTGACGTTTTGACAAAACAACAACTGCATAATATGCATGTGTATATGCGTCCGTGTGCTTGTGTGTGTGTGTGTGTGTGTGTGCAGTGGGAGAGTCTGTTTAGTGTGTGAGAGAATTTTATGTTTATGCTAAAAGATTTACAATTTGTGCGTGCCGAAAATGTTAATGAATTTGGTTATGGTTTTATACCTGTGTGTGTGTGTGTGTGTTTGTTGGTCTTGTGGTTCATTGGACATTGTCGTGCCCATCATTTGATTTGCTGTAAATTACGAGTATATTTAAACAGCAGATATAAACACATAAATACTGCGCATAAAAACACACTCACTCACACACACACATACACACACGCATATGCTTCTCTTGTCTTATTTCTTTCTTTCGAGCGCTCGATAGGTATGGCTAGGGGGAAGAGGGCGGGTCTTGGCGTTTATGGAAATTATGAACGCTGCCACAGCGACGCCAATTGCTTGACCCAAATTAAAACATTGCTGGCGCTCATTGTTGTTGTTAATTGTAGAACAAACAATACTAACAACAACGAAACGACAAACAACAAAACAACAAAACAACAGAACAACAAACAACAACATTTGCCATGGGAACCAAGAACCTAATGGGACTACCAACGAAATCCGATTCACAAACTAAATCAGTTTGCAGTCTCTTTGCCAGCAAATCAATGGCAATATTTCAAAATGTCAGGTAGACCCGGGCACAGGTGTGAGCCACAAAACTTGAACGACGAGCGTGGCGAGCGAGCGAGCAGCATCCACATCCACAACGACATCCACAACGACAACAACGACAACGACAACAACAACAAGAGCAACAGCAGCAGCTGCTCCATAAAACCCATTATACCCAATCATCATCAGGCAGCAGAGTAAGCAGCAGTGTCCCGGTCTCAAAATCGGGATCTACGGACCCCAAACACTGCGGCTACACAGCGACAAATCACTAAGCTCATTCTATTAATCTTGTAAAATATAAAAATTATTATATTTAGTAAATTTTTCTATTAATCTGAAACGCACTTTTAAGCAACATTTAAATAGATAATTTAAAACAAAACATTGCGCTAATCATTTTGATAGGAAATTTGTTTGAAATCACAGAGGGAACTCGAACCAATCGAAAAAGTAAATATAATGATTAATTGTTATTAATTATTTTGTACTTAACTTAATGTACAAACACTCTTTAGGTACATTTTTAAAAAGAATGTAAAAAATTAAAGTTTTCCTTAACATTTAATAACATATTCATTATAACTCCTTAAACCGAATAACAAATAGCTTCTAAGTTCATATCGTAATTTGCAGCTTAAGTTTCCACATAAAAAATAAATAATTAATCAATTGAAAGAGCCTTTTCGCTCAGTGTAGCTTGGGGAGCTTGCATTTTATGCAAAGAAATCACTTTTCATATATATATGAAAGCAACAGGAACGGCCAACAAGTTGAGTATCGAGTAATAGTGCGAGGGGAGATCGGTGCATAACTGGTTTGGCAGTAACAACGATGAGTACGAGTATTTGTAACTACTATGGACTACAACTGGACCGATGATAGGGGCGCATTTTTGCTGCAAGCCATACAAATACAAATGCATGCGAGAAGTTGCTGCGGTGCTTCAATTTGCTGCTGGCCGCAAAAGTTGCCAGCGACAACATCAACATGCAACATGCAACAACAAAAGCAGCGCAAAAAAAAGAATATCAACAACAACAACATACAACATGCATAAAAAAGAAGAAAAAAGAAGAGGCAGAGCAACCCCAGCTTGATTGTGGTTTCGTTGTGTGTGATTTGTATCGTTTACAGGTTGCAGAACTCAAAACCAAACGCAAGTTGAAGACAGAACCGAAAGGCAATTGATGGAACTGCAAGGGCTTAGCTGGGCGCGCAAAGGTGTCTTTGCGCCTTGCAACTGGAACCTGGCCATAATTATGCTGCCACACCGCAGGCAGCGCAGCTGCAGTCGACGCAGCACAGGCAGCACAGGCAGCGACTGAGCTGAAGGAGACGTAAGCAAAGTTCAAAGTTTAGCACTGCGCTAATAAGTACTCACACTCACACACACATGCACATGCACACTCACAATCACAGCAGACAGTAGCCAACATTCAGCACACTTACTGCCTGTCTAGCTGCCTCCCTCTCGCACACTCCCACTACCTGCCTGCCTGTCACTGTCTCCCTTGCACTTGCGCACGCCACTCGCATGACGTGCGCGTGCGCAAAGTTCGCTTCAAGTTGTTTTTTCTTTTTTATTTTTTTTTTATTTCTCCTTTTTTGTCTTTTGCTTCGTTCCTTCGCTGCTTTTTTTCGGTGCGCGAAAAACGGCAGCCAACTGCCCACACGTCGTTGTTGTTGTTGTTGTTGCTGCTGCTGCTGCTGCTGTTGCAATAAAGACATCGCAACAGCTCCTTCATTCATGTCTACCATGAATCGAGCCTACCTGACTCCAACACCATCTCCAGCTCCAACTCCAGCTGCAGCTCCAACTCCAGCTCCACACTCAACCCAACTCAAAGTGGCAACGCACGCGCTTCGTTGTTGCCTCTTCTTGCCTCCTGTTGCCTCTTGTTATTGTGCTGATATGTGGCATATGCTATCTTGTACTTAGATACGAGCAGCTAACCTCACAGATACAGCACTCATCTGTGGAGTCTGTCTGATTGCAGATGCAGTTACCATCTGGTTAGGCTTTTTACGATAGATTGTAATCCGTTTTTATACACATTACATCAACAATCTATGCAACTACTTTATGATGTCTACATGTGCACTTATACGACAGATCCAAGTCCCTGTTAATTGTTAGTCCAACTATTTTATATCAAATTTAAACTTGTCATGACAAGTTTCTTTCTAGTTGCCATCAGACTAGTTTACGTTATAGTTCATTTCTAAGTACATCTTTTGTCGATTTGAAGGAGATATCTATAAATTCAGTTTGATTTTGTATATTCTGCTTACAGACAAAATTTTACAGTGATTAGCAAAGTATCTCCTGAGTTACCATGAGGTTAGTTTTCATTATAGTTCATTTCAAAGTTCATCTTTTGTCAATTCTATAGAGATTTCTTTATATTTGTTGTATTTCGGTATACTCAGTTCATATGCTAAATTTAATAGTGATTAACAAATTATCTCTTGAGTTACAATCAGGTTAGTTAATATTATAGGTCAATTCCAAGTTAATCTTTTGTGAATTTTATAAGAATTTCTTTATATTTCCTGTATTTTGATAAATTCAGTTGAAATAACGAATTTCAGCTTGATTAGCAAAGAACCTCCTGAGTTACCATCAGACTAGTTTACATTATAGTTCATTTCTTAGTTAATCTATTTAAATTGAAAGAGATAGCTACATATTCAGTTTAATATTGATACTCAGTTTACATTCTAAATTTAACAGTGATAATCAAAGTATATCTTGAGTTATCATGAAGTTAGTTTGCATTATCTTTCATTTCTAAGTTCATCATTTTTATTAATTTCTTTTTAAGAATTTCTTTATATTTGTTGTATTTTGGTATACTCAGTTCATATGCTAAATTTAATAGTGATTAACAAATTATCTCTTGAGTTAAAATCAGGTTAGTATATATTATAGGTCAATTCCAAACTATCTCTTGAGTTAAAAACAGGTTAGTTAATATTATAGGTCAATTCCAAGTTAAGCTTTTGTCAATTCTATAGGGATTTCATTATATTTCTTGTTTTTTGGTATACTCAGCTTACACGACGAATTTCAGCTTGATTGATAAAGAATCTACTGTGTTACCATCAGACTAGTTTACATTATAGTTCATTTCTAAGTTAATCTATTTGATTTGAAAGAGATATCTACATATTCAGTTTGATTATGAATACTCAGTTTACATTCTAAATTTAACAGTGATAACTAAAGTATATCTTGAGTTACCGTGAGGTTAGTTTACATTTTAGTTAATTTCTAACTTAATCTCTTAACAATTTTAAAGAGATCTCTTTATATTTGGTATATTTTTGTATACTCAATGCACACCCCAAATTTACCAGTCATAACCAAAATATCTTTTGAGTTATCAGTAGGTTAGTTCTTTGGTATTTTATCACGTGAACTTGATGTGATAAGCATTACATTAAATAGATGATTTATAGTTTAATGATAATATACAATATTATTAATAATAATAAACACACTCATATTAATAAAATTTAATGTATCTTACGATACAATTTCAAAAAATTACGACCTCTATGTATTTTCCTCTGTTATTTATTGTTTTTTTTTTTTTTTTTTGATTAAATACCCAAGATATTCATAGTGTCTAGAGACTCGACAAACTCGGGAACACGAAGATCAAGAGCCTTGAAATTTGAAATGTAGATACATTTAAATCATATGTAGAACAAGTTTATTTTTCAAAATTCCCCAATACAAGAAACACAAACCCAAAAAAAAGAACATGAATTAGTTGAATTTGCTCTTGGAAATGAAAGCAATATTTTATGAATTTTGTTGTAGTTATTGTTAGTGTTGCTGTTGTTGTTGTTGTTGTTGTTGGAGTGGAGTGGGGTCGCCTTTCGAATTGGAATTAGTTAACATCCATTAACAATCTACCACAATCAATTAGGGCTGTCTTCTGCTCTTGTTGCTGTTGCTGTTGTTGTGTGTTGTAAAAATCCAAAATATAAAAAAGAAAAACATTATGCACATTATTAACATTATTAACATTGCTGGGATTCCAGCGAGAGGCGATCGAGTAAGTATTTTTATGTGTTGTAAACATTTTTTCAAAGTAAGCATATTTTGAAGACAATGTTGTAAAGAAGCAACAACAACAACAACAACAACAGCAACAACTAACACATGTAATCTTGGGAATCTGAGATTGTAATGCTTGTTATAAGTTGTTATTGTTGTTGTTATTGTTGTTGTTGTTGTCATGTTTGTTGTTCAACTTTCACTTGCTCGCTCGGTCATTTGGTGGTCAGCAAAGTTTTGTTGCTGGCCAAAAGTCTCTGAAATGGCCAAAAGACAAAACACTCGAAGCACTCAAGCCAAACTCCATGCGAATACTCAAATCACAAATCGGAATGCAAAGAGGCTGCTGTCGCATGTCGACGTGGGTGTTGCTGCTATGTGGCATGCGGCGTGTCTGTGTGTGTGCGCGTGTGTGTGTGTGTGTGTGAGTGCGGGGCGTGAGGCTAGCAGTTTATGAAGCTCGTGGCAACAGAGCAACAGCACTCCATTAGACCAAAATGTGTTAAAACCAAATACATACAATTTGGTGCCCACAAGTCACAAGGACAATGGAGGCGACAACACCAAACGCCAGCGACAGACGACAAATGACAACGGCCCAGGAAGCAAGCAAGCAACCACAACAACAACAACAACAAATACAACAACCACAACAACAGCAACAACAGTGACAACAACAACGACAACGCAATTTTACGAGCACTTGCGTCATAAAAATTGTTGTAACAACAACAGAAACGCATTTGGGGCACTCGCTCGTCCTCCATTTCCCCATTTCCCCCTAACGCCCTCTCTCCCTTTTCACCCCCCCGCGCCACAAGCATATCCCTGCCGCAGTCACCTTGGCGTCCCGCTTGTCTGAGGCTGCAGCTCCGCCGAAAAAGCGGCGTCTCTCTCTTTATGTCAAAGTCAAAGGCCAAAAGGCGCACGCATAAAAACACCGAGCATTCAGATAGCTCACAAATACGCGAGGGTTGCTACGATAGTTAGCGCGAGTATACACATAAGTGTAACACATTTGCAAGGAATCGGTTGATATTATTTAAATGAATTGAATTGAGCATCAGGATAAATCGAATTACTTTTTAAGTGTATATCAATTTTTTATATTTATAATAGGTATAAGTTATTATTATTAGTAAATATATTAAATTTTTTTGTAGGCTTGTATTATTTTTACAATTTTTATACTTTCTATTAAGCAAATTTTAATTAAATAAATATAAAAACTACATTTACAAAAGTATATTTTTAATATTTGCATTGTTTTAATTTAGAAAAGAAATTATGTTTTTTCTTTTTAAATTAAAGTTAATTTTAATAATGGATTTTCTGGAATTTTTATCAAATAATTGCAACTAAAAAATTTAAAGTAAATGTTTTATCTTTGTTGAAGATTGTCTTAGATCTATACGCATCTGGATTATACATCAATAATATCTTCAATATATTGAATATGGTATTAATGAAAGCAATTGTGAAATTCTGGTATACTTGTCGAACTGCCCTCGCTGGCAATAAATATATGTATGGCATAAAAGAGAGCGAAGTCAATCACAAAACACAAATTCGATTAAGTTGTTTAAAAACAATTTTTATTTATTACCTACGCATTTTATTTGTTGTCGCTGCCTTTGTCGCTGCGGTTTATCAACGACCCGTACGACAGCCACGCCCCCAAATACAGCATACGCCCATATGCAAACACAATACGAGTGAAGGCAGCGATACTCGCAGTGCCTTTGTGGTAGGCCTGATGTCTGATTTAAGGTCTGGATGTCAGTCCAGTCCGTCTGTGGGTCAGGGTCTGTCTCTGTCTCTGTCTCTAGCTCTGGCTGTGGCTGTGGGTCCGGGTCTGGGTCTGTGTTCTAATGTCCAATCGATGGATCCAGACAGAAAACGGAAATGCGCCTGCCTCTGGGGCATTCACTTGGAAATTAGTCGATCGCCTGTCACTTGATAAAAAGCTGTGATAATTAGGATCGAAATGGAAAATGGAATGCATTGTCTCGCATTGCCGTCGAGGGTCGTCAGTAACCCGGGTAGCTGGCTAATTTATATGACTGTTTGCCTGCTTCCCCGCTCTCATTCCATTTCTGAGCCTACTTAGCATATCAATTTGGCCCATAAAACCCAAAAGAAAACAACAAAACAAAAGCCCGCAAATGACCGGCAAAAGAAAACCAAATGTCATTCAATCCACTAGCGAGTGACTGCCTAGTGGTGTAGAGTGGGGGGGGGGGTATGGATTAGGGTAGGGGGGACTCACAGACACAGACACCTCTGGCCCAAACGCGCATTGTGGCAGGCGGCTTGCGACAGACGGCATAGAGAATTGAATTTGAAACACGTGTGTGTAAATAGCCAAAAAGATTGTAGGGTGTCATATGTATGTTATATGCTACCCCCTCCCCCTCTCTCTGTCCACTCCCCTCGCCATACAACCGTCACACCCAGCAGCCCCTTGCACAATGCCACAGTTCGCAATGCGAACGTGTCTCTAATATCCTAATTGATTGGCCAAACATACAGAAATGTTGCAACATTCGATGTTGCAAATGGCAAAAGCGTTAGCAATTTTATGTGTTTCTATTTCTGTTACTGTTTTGTGTGTTTGGCTTACCTACAGCTCAGAGCCGTTAGCAGGAATGGCAGAGGAAGAGAGAGAGAGAGAGAGAGAGAGAGAGCGAGTGAGGGCGGGGGGCAGCTGTAAATTGAGGGTGAGACTAATGCCAGAGGTAACAACAAGAGTTTTCACAAAGCATAGCTACTAATTTATGGTCGGATAAATGAATACAACCCGAACACTAGGCACAGGAATAGAAATAGAATTCGGAATTGAAATACTAACTGATTTACTAGCTCGGGTCATAACGGGGGATTTAATGTGCACTGTGTGTGTGTGTGTGTGTGTATTGTCTTTAAACATATCCTTTAACCTTGAAAATTGCAATTGAATTCTTAACAGAAATATTCCAAAAGTCAATGAAATCACAGAAAGGGTTGATAAGGCAGCGTTTTTTAAATAAATATTTAAAAGTTATTTAGAAAATAGTTTGCATGTCTAATTAGTAAGCATAAAGCATATCACTAAAAGCAAATACTCAGCAAGTTAATGAAATATTTATTAAATTAGAAAAACTGTAAGAACTATGTGAACTTCAAGCTAATACTCTGAATACTCATATAGGAAGTACTTGAAAAGTTGAGGAAATTATTATAAAAGTGCTATAAAAAGTACCTCAAAGTCTTTAAATGAATACATTGTTTATTTGAATAATATTTGAAAACTTACAAATATTTAGTTTTATAGTTTGCTTACAAAAATAATGGGAAATCAACAGAAAAGAATTATAAAATTGGAAAAACTATGAGGAAGAACATTAATGTGCTATTTCAAGCTGAAACTATCAGTTTCCCTAAATCTAAAAATGAGAAAGATGAAAATTGCTTGAAATGGAAGTAGAAGTACGCAAATCATTTACACAAAACACTTCCGAAGTTAAGAAAAATAATTATAAAATATTATTAACATAATACTAGAAAGACTACAAGCTTCAATTGAGTACTCTGAGTTCCATTTAAATAAATCAACATTCAAGAGATATTTTCGTTATAGTTTTGCTTGAATAATTAGTAGAAGTAAACAGATTAATCGAAGAAAATACTCAGCAAGTAAAGAAAATAATTATAAATAAGGAAATACTATAGAGACTTCATCACCTTCGACTTCCGCATTTGCTTAAATGCAAAGAAAATCGAAAGGATGGCAAGTTACCAGGTCAAAGATCTGAAACAACATACAATAAATACATATAAAGTGATGTAACTAATGGCAACCGCCCAAATGACACAAAGACTTTGTCTGCCATTTAAACAATCTTCAAATAAAAGAAAGTCAGTAAAACCTGCGAAGCAAAATACAATTATAATGTATATAATATCGAAGGGAAAGCAACTCTAGGTACGACATGCGGCTATGGAGTTGAACCTTTGGGCAATTTCGACTTCCTTTTTTGGCATGATCTACTTATAATTGTTAAATCAAAGATAGCAGAGACAACCTCTGGCTGCTCTTGTGACCCACTGCTAATGCAACCCTTGGGCCATTCTGGCTAATACCTCAACTCTGACGGCCTTTTTGGACAACCCTACTTATCGGCTAACAGATTTCATGCAGTGCAAAAGTAAAGGGAAATGGAAATGGCGACTAGCCAAAAAAAGAAAAAGAAAAAGAAATGAAGAGAAATGGGATGACGATACATTTATCACGGCGAGAGTGTGCCACACACACACACTCACACACACACACACACACACACACACACACGCGCGGACACAATACAACACTCAGCTGAGTTGCCCGTGTTGCAGATCACGAACACGTCCGGCACTAAGTGAGCCATACGAGGCAACAACAACAACAACAAGAACAGCCAGCAATGAACGGGAATATCATTAGGAGTATATCATTGGAATACAGTTAGGGAATCGGAACGGAATCGACGGAATCGACGGCATGGACGGAACGGAAGTCAAGGCTGTGGCCCTTATCCTGTTGCGGCTGAATGACCCAGAGCCTACAACTGATTGCCATCATCGTGGCAATCCTAATGAAAATGCCCAAAAATGTATGTAAGCAGCATTTTCTGTTGAGTCATCGAAGATGAAATTCTAACGAAAATGGTAACAACAGTAGCAGCTCAATCAGCAGGTGTCTACGACTCAATAGATACCCACTAACAAGAAGGTCAACAGAGAAAAGTTGCGCTCTTCAAGTTGGTATTTATGTGAAATTATATATGGAATTCCAGACATTGATTGAACTTCCAATCAAGCAATCTCTTCTTAACAGTATACCCAACGAGCCCAGCTAGCTGCAGGGTATAGCAAACAACAAAAAAATAAAGAAAAGGTTCAACGGAAATTTCAACTGCGAGCTACAATCGAATGCCAGCTACTTAACGGCGAATGCGAATCATTTTAAATTGTGATTCATGCAATTCAGCTCGAAGAAGCAAAAGAAAAGAACTAAACAGAAACAGAAAGAGAAATATGTATACAAAAAAGGGACAAGAGCCAAATTCGGTAATCAAAACAAGAAAAGGTCACACATGGATCACCGGCCCACTCGAGCCTAATGATGAGCACAGAAACCAGGCCAAGACAGACAGTTATCCTGTGCGAGGGAGCAACAATCGAAAGTCGACCAAGAGAAATTGGGTACTTTGCTCTAATAAATGGGCCAGCACAATGCTGCACAACAGATGGGGCCATCAAGCCCCAACAAATCCACGGCCCCCACATGCCGAGTCGATTATTAATGGTCAGTGAAGGCTTTTCGCAATGGCAATTATAAACATTTGCCAGTTTGCAAAACGTTGTTATAATTAAATGCTTTGGCCATGTCACAGCAAACAAAAAAAAAAAACAAAATAATAATAATATAAAAATAATTAAAAAGCAAAAAAAGAGTAAATGCAAAAAGTGGGGAAGAAAACAACAAGAGCAAGAAACGACTGACAGCCAGGTAAGTTGCAATCGGGGGCCATATTTCTTAGAGGCCCCGGGGCGTTGTGTTTCTTACAGGTTTTTCAAGCTGCTCACAACACTCGGGCACTCACAGATTCGCCAGTGTTGTCAGTGTTGTCAGGGCTGTCAGTGTTGCCACCGTTGCTGCAGCTGCACAGCTCAGTCAATCACTTAGTCGTGGTCGAAGTCGAAGTCGCTGACTGAGACAACTGACCTTTCGCATTAATTGCTCGCCGCACTCCAACTCCAACTCCAATGCCACAACCTCAAAACTGACCCAGGACTGAGCCGCGATTTCATACTTATACCATTTGCATACTCGCATATTTATCGCTCATTCACTCGTTGCACCTCATTTCGATTCGTTTTGTTTCGTTTCGATTCGATTTGAGCTCGAGTTTGAGTTGATTTCGTTACGTGTCTGTGTCATGTGGGCGTTGGGTTTTCTTGTTTTCCAGCTGGCCTGCAGATAACTAATTTTTCATTTGGCAAACGATATTGGAAATGCCAGTAGCGTGCGTATGGCGCATTTAAAAGGGGTATTATTTAAGAAAATCAAATAAACAAATTAGAAATAACTAGCGCTGACTTCTTGGCATAATCTATCTTTGTTTAAATAATCTAAATATATTTCTAACTAATCTAATATCGAATATAATTGTAATAGTTAAAGTTATTTTAATAAATTAAATTAATAAATAAAGTTATTATAAATTTCAACAGAATCGATTGTAGCTATGTGCTCAAGAGTTCTTCCTCATTCAGTTATTAACGAATTAAATTGCCATTTCCATTCGCTTTTCACTCTCCCTTTCGTTGCCAGGGGGATCCACGCGCTGCGCCGCTGGCACAAAAGTGAAATATCATTTTGTTGATATGCATTTGCAGTCTGGGTCTGTTATGGTCTTCTGGGCTATTGGCATAACACATAGCACATAGCACATAACACATCGTGTGGCTAACTGTTGGGCGACTGTCTCGCCTGGCTGGCATTTGTTTAGGCGTTTCGATTTTTTATGTTAAACTAAAGTGAAAAATTAACATAAATTACAAGAAAACTTATGGCGCACGATTGAGTTGCGAGTCGAGTCGAGTCGAGTCAAGAGACGAGACGAGACGAGACTATCGACTATCGACTGTTGACTGTCGCGAGTCCAAATGCAAAATGAACGCGACAACTTTTGGCTACACTCGAGAGGGGGGGCAACGGTGTAACAGTGTAAGGGGGGGTGGGGCCAAACTGACGCCAGTGGCCAGTCAGTGCTGTCTGGGTGCCAGTTTGTTTTTGGGACGCCAACAAATCGCTGAATAATAATGGAACAGCTAAATGGTACCAATAAGCTTCTGATTTGTGTGAAGTTTTGCTCGCATTTTCAGCGCTTATGTAAATTGATATTAATAATAATAAATAATGATGTTGCTTTTGCTTTTGCCTCAGCATCAGCATCAGCTTCAGCTTCAGCTTTAGCTCTTTGTCAGCATCACAACCTTCGGCTATTGATTTGTAAGCGACGATGAAGTGCGGGGAGGGCAGCGAGGCAAATTGAGGCGTTGGCTGGCCATTTAATTTGAAATGATTTCAGCCTCATGGGGCAAGCTAATTTCACGTTCGTCTCATTGCAACAGCATAGACAACAAGTTCTCATTCACTCTCTCCCTCCCTGTCTGTCTCTCTCTCTCCCCCTGTCTCTCTCTCCCTGTCACTCTCTGTCTACTTCTGCATCATCTGCTGGCCAAATCGTCTTGAGTTTGCTTTTGCAATTTCAAGTTGCTTCATTTAATTTGCTGCTGTTGCCGTTGCTGTTGCACCCAAAGTTGTTGCGTCTGATTTTCATGCCACGTCGAGTTGTTGCTGTTGCTGTTGCCGTTGCTGCCTCAGTGATTGTGTGTAGAATATCAATTACTTATGCTAAACACCTGCTGCATCGGAATGTCTGCCGGGCAACGAGCGCTGATTCTAAACCGGGCCTAAATAGTCACTCCGAGCACAACACACGCACACGCTCGCACTTACACTCGCACACACACACACACACACACTTGCCACACATACACACACATACACCTGCTCAAGCACTTATGCTAGTCGAGGTTTGTGCCTTAAGTCTTTCGTTTTTTTCCCCCTCTGCATATTGCGTTCATACATCGTTTTGCCCAGCTCAAGTTTTTTAATGACCTTGCACCAGAGTCCATTAGCTTGCGAGTTCTTATTGTGACGCACTTCAGACAATATGTAGTGAATCCGTCGGATATCGATAACTTAGAAATATTTTGAGTTTTATAGTAAGAAATTCTTAAATAATTTATATCAAATAAAATATGTAAAAATATTA
Source organism: Drosophila macrospina (assembly GCA_035042075.1). Classification (NCBI taxonomy): domain Eukaryota; kingdom Metazoa; phylum Arthropoda; class Insecta; order Diptera; family Drosophilidae; genus Drosophila; species Drosophila macrospina. The sequence goes on along the minus strand of JAWNLW010000500.1, from coordinate 2,879,196 downwards.
ATAAATAATATATTAATAAAATAATACTAAAATAAATTTAACTTAATTTAATTTAATAAATAATTTCATTATAAAAGTATTCAAATGTGTTATACCAAATGTTAAATTTGGAAATAACAAAAATTCAATTTTTTTAAAGGCTAAAAACTAAAATAAAAAGTTACAAAAATAAATAATTATATAATATATAATATATATAGTTATATAATTATAAATAAATAGAAAATAATAATTTAATATTCGTAAGAACAATTATACATTAGATTTAATAATTTAAATATAAACGTAAATTAATCTTATTTTAAACTTAAATTTTAAACTCATTTTTACACTTAAATTTCATTTGTAATTATTTTTAATTTAATTATCATAAGAGTTTGATTTTATCCTTGGGTCCACTGCTGTTAGTCGACGTTAAATAAATAAAAATAAATAAAAATAAGCAATTCCAATGCAATTAATAAATAGATTTTTATAATTGTAATGGAATTGCTGAATCATCAAGCACATTTTTACGTAATTCCTAATTGTATTTCACATTTATGTGCAGCGTATTTGTCATTCGTTGTGTCTTAAGGGCATTAGTCTGGTTCTTCTTAAGTTTGCTTTTGCCTCGTTTTATGTTTGCTCATTCAACTGGCATCAACACGCCGTTTCGTGTAACACAGTTCAAGCTGCCCCAACGCAGTCGCCGTCGCCGTCGCCGTCGCAGTCGCAGTCACAGTCGGAGTCAGTTGTGTGTAAGTGCCGAGTCCAGGCTCTGATTCAGGTCCAGCTTCGAGTCGCCCCAACCAAGCTGCAGATCTCGTCTCTGATCGCATTCAGTCTGCGGCTGCTGTCTTCAATGATTTAGTTTTTGTTGTTCTCTGTTTTATGATTCGTCTTTTTATATATATTTGAGTTTTGCTTATTCTTTTTCTTCTTTTTTTGTTTTTTTTTGTTTTTTGTTTTTTTGTTGGCAGTTAACGTAGCTGCCTGTGCTTATGAGGTCGATTTTTCTTGATCTTCTCCCCGCACCCCGCACAGCGAATGGGAGACAGAGACGCAGACGTAACTGAAACCCTCGAACAGATCTCGACCAGTTGCCATCTGCCATAAATGGCTCGTATCATTTGCGGTGTTTTGTACTGTGCAAGACTTGTTACAATTAATTAACTGGCGCATCAATTAAACGCTGCACATGCTGCTGCCTCGCGCAGTCTGTTGGCCAAGTTAGCAGGCGCCGTTGCCATTGGCGTTGCCGTTGCAGTTGCCGTTGCCAAATCCCCAGGGAAAGCCCAACAGGAAACTGAATCAAGCAATAAGCCAGTCAACCATAAAAGTATCGGACATAATCCACAACCGATAAAAACTCAATTAATGGCGATCATAAAAGCGGCAGCCGCATTCACAACATTCACTTTGGGAGGGCATCCAACCCCGCCCTACCCCGTCCTGTCCCTTACCACCTCCCTGTGGGCGTGGCCCGCCTGACCAGCCAGGTGTTGGCCTGCCAAATCGTGCTGCACTCCTAAACACTTTTCGCATGCATCTTGCCAAGTTTGCTGAGCCGATAAACAATTCTTGCTGCATATCAACCGAAAAGTTTAGGGCAAATAATAGCAAAGTTGTTTGCAATTAGCAAATAAAGAAATTAGCTTATATTTTAGGATTATATCTTCTTGTTTCTCTATTTAGTCAAAGCAGAGAGTCTGATAAGATAGATAAGACTGTTGTCATCTTACGAATAATTAATCATCGCTATTTACTGTTCTCTTTTTATTATGCTCAACAGCAAGAAGATTATTTCAAATTGTTGAAATCTGCGGCAAAGCAACACTTGAAATTCTTATAAACATTTGACTGAATTTACAATATTAATTGTTAAATTTAGCTTAGCTTTTGATATGCAATTTTCCAACATTTTTCCATTTCTTTAATTGCACAATTTTATTTTGAATTCTACTAAAAACATGCAAATTTCCAGCTTAGACAATTGATGTTCCAAGCAGTTGGTTGAAATAAAGATACTTCTATTTATTAGACTCACTCTCTCACTCTCTCTCTCTCTCTCTCTCTCTCTCTCTCTCTCTCTCTCTCTCTCTCTCTCTCTCACTCTCACTCTCTCTCTCTCTCTCTCTCTCTCTCTCTCTCTACTCTCTCTCTCTCTCTCTCTCTCTCTCTCTCTCTCTCTCTCTCTCTCTCTCTCTCTCTCTCTCTCTCTCTCTCTACACAAATTCCACCTCCCTCTGTCGGTGTGAATTGCATCTCTTGATTTAAGTAATGCCTCTCATTCTCATGCCCCCCTCATTGCCATTAGCATTGGGTGGAGTAGGCCGCATTGGGGCAACTCATGTTGGCCATTAAATAACAAAACTAACCAACTAATTGGAGAAAATGCCAAGTGAAAACAGCCATCAAATGTAATTCCAACTAAATGACGACGTAATTGTGACTTGAAAATAAGAAGAAGTTTACAAGAAGTGGAAACTTTTTTGTAGAATCAAGTTGAAAATTTAATGGGATTCGGATTTGGATTCTTTTTTTTATTTTTATTTTTCTTTTTTTTTTGGGCTCGACTTGGAAACAAATGGAATAAAGTTCTCACAATTAAAATGAGCTTAAATTAAAAAGTACTTTTACAGTTTCACACTCGTGACACGCAGAAGGTAAACAGGTGTAGTGGATGGTGGAGAGGGGTGTTAAGACTGAGGGGGGGGGGGGCTAAGCTGAAACTGTAACTGGGTGAGTGGAGCGAACGAAGTGCGGACGTGCAAGTCAAGTAAATGACTTATAATTGATATTCTAAAAACGGATAAGCATCGTTGCAAGGGGGGAGGAGTCAGCTTTATGGCCCGGTCTATAGGCATCTAGCCTAGCCAGCGACGATTGCCACATCGCCATCAGCATCATCATCATCATCATCATCATTATCATTATCATTATAATGAAATTGCCAAGTCGATGGCCAATGACGATGGCGACTTCAACTTCGACTTCTAACTGTGGGGCTGCTGTTGTTGTTAATGTTGCGGCTGTGGCACATTCCAAGCTGTTGCAAATTGTTGTTATTTTGCCGTGCGGCAGCAGCTACCGTGTGCGAGTCGCTTTTGTTGTTTGGTAATTGCCACACGGCGGCCAAACAGCCGCCAACAATATGCGGCAACTCAATCTGAAATGCGCCCACGGAGTTGCCGCCACCAGTTGCAAGTTGCCAGTTGCCCGTTGCCAGTTGCCAGTGCCACTGGCCAGTTGCCGCTTGCCGCTTGCCGCTTGCAAGTGACCAATTGAAAATTAGCATGTCCAGCACGGGATGCCACGTAGTATGCAAACGAGCTTTGCGTGCACATCGTCAGCTCGCGAGGATCTTGCGATGATGGTGCTCTGGCTGCTCTGGCTGCTGTGGCTGCTGTTGCACCATGACAGGTGCTGCACGCGCCGTTGCAACTGCAACTTGCAGTCTTTATTGTTGTCAATTTGGTGCTGATTGTTGGCTGCGCGATTTGCTTGCAACTTGCTCGCTTACTTGCTTGCTTACTTGGCGGCAATTGTCAGTGTCGAGACAGAGTGCTGGGCGGATTTGCAATACGGTCTGCCAGTCGTGCCCCAAACATAAACACAGCTCATGTTGCCGTTGCAGAACCAGCACATTTCCCATACCCCCCTTCCCACCACACCATCTAACCATTTGTGTTGCAGGGGATCCAAAATTAACTCCAATTTCCGCCTGAGTTTCGCTTGCCACAGCAAATAACCAAATCACAATTCACAGCAAAGAGTTTCTCCATCCGCCGAAGCAAATTAATTGATTCTAACTTACAATTCAACATTACACATTTTAAACAATTAATAAACGTTCTTTGGTTTGAATATCAATTAATTATTTATGTAAAATGTTAATCTTAAATTTATTTTAAATATTTTAAATAATTTCTAATATAATCTTAAATTTATTTTAAATATTTTAAATAATTTCTAATAAAATCTTAAATTTATTTTAAATATTTTAAATAAAATCTAATATAATAAGTAAAGAAATAAATCAATTTCCAATATCAATTAATTATTAATGCAAAATGTTAATCTTAAATTTATTTTAAATATTTTAAATAATTTATAATAAAATCTTAAATTTATTTTAAATATTTTAAATAAAATCTAATATAATAAGTAAAGAAATAAATCAATTTCCAATATCAATTAATTATTAATGTAAAATGTTGATCTTAAATTTATTTTAAATATTTTAAATAATTTCTAATAAAATCTTAAATTTATTTTAAATATTTTAAATAAAATCTAATATAATAAGTAAAGAAATAAATCAATTTATCAATATAAATTAATTATTAATGTAAAATGTTAATCTTAAATTTATTTTAAATATTTTAAATAATTTCTAATAAAATCTAAAATTTATTTTAAATATTTTAAATAAAATCTAATATAATAAGTAAAGAAATAAATCAATTTCCAATATCAATTAATTATTAATGTAAAATGTTACATTTGAATATGTTTTAAATATTTTAAATAATTTCTAATATAATAAGTAAAGAAATAAATCAATTTCCAATATCAATTAATTAATAATGTAAAATGTTAATCTTAAATTTATTTTAAATATTTTAAAAACTTTTTAATATAATCTTAAATTTATTTTAAATATTTTAAATAATTTCTAATATAATAAGTAAAGAAATAAATCAATTTCCAATATCAATTAATTATTAATGTAAAATGTTATTCTTAAATTTCTTTTAAATATTTTAAATAATTTCTAAAACAATAAGTAATTCGTAATTTGCAATTTATATATTTAAGTTAACATATTTATATCTGAGTATTAACTATATTTTTAAAATAATTACTCAAGCAGAAAGAGTTAACAGATGAAAGAGTTAATGATTTAGTTTATGCTTTTCACATTTAATATTATTATTTTCAGTAGAAATAATTATTTGTATTATTATATTTTTATATTATTTATAACCCTTTATCATATATTTCTTTCACTTTTTATTTACATTTTTTAAATAACTGCGAGACTTAGAATATGACAAAGCAAGCAAGCCATTCACAATCCACAACTCAGCGTCCACAACTCACAATCCACTTCTAATTAAAGTGTAGTATACAGCTTTTGTCTGCGCAACGTTCCTAAGGTATTTAATTTTGATAGTAATATTAGTTGACATTTGCCTTTGTTGCCAATATTATCGCAGCTATAATTAGCCCAGTTAGTCGCTGTACACCAACGTGGGCCAAAGAAGTTCCTCAATGTTCTGGGGAGACCTTGGCTGGCTTACGCAATTTTCTCTCACACAGCGCATTGTTATTACAATGGAGTTAAGAGCGCCAGAAGTTCGTTAAGTCGCTTTAAATTGCAAATAGTTCCCAGGCAAGTAGTGCTACCTCCCCCACCAACACCTCTCTCTCTCTCTCTCTGTCTCTCACACTCTTTCTCATTAACTTCCTCTCTCCATTTTGCCTCATCTCCTTCCCCCTGCTTGGTTGTCTGAGACTGGCCTTTGTCTTTTTGGAATCTGGCGTTAATCTGATTGGAGTTGAATTGCTTGCAGAGTTGAAGTGGGCGGGGGGTCGTTGGGGGAGGGAGGGGCTTTGGACGTGGTGGCGTTGGGGCTTATTGGGGTCTAGGACGGAAGCCTCGACAAGCTCAACTAGCTGAACTACCTCAAACTGCCTCGACTACCGCTATAATTAATAATGATTTCAATTTGCATTTGCCCACCTGCAATTTAAGGCGTTTGCGCAAGCGCCAAGCACAAAGCACCAAGCACCAAGCGGCGTCAACGTCACCGTCACCGTCAGCGTCAGCGTCAGCGTCGACGTCGCTGTCAGCTTCGACGTCGCTGTCAGCGTGCTCTTTGTGCGGCAGCTGTAAGAGCGTTTTGCAACTGCGGCAAACTTCAGCTCTATAATTTACCTCAAAAGCGCTGCGATGCGGCTTGGTCGACTTGGTCCCAGATCTTGGCTGAAAGTCTATTGGGAACTTTTGGTTATGCAAGCGTTTAGGCCACTGTTAATCAGCCGTTGGCAAATCAACGCCAATCAAGTGCAGCTCAAAAGCATTTTCCCGTGCAACTATGACTTATGCCAACAGTCAACCGCAAGTGGGAATGCTGCAGGCGGGCGTGCTCGACGCTGAGATACTCAGCATCAGTGAAGACAATCAAATAAATTGCATAAACAAATTATGAATATAAATCCATTTTAGGAACTAAATGGAAGATGTAAATAAAAGAATTAACTTCTCTAGTGTTTAAACTACGCATGTAAAATTTAAATGCAATTAATTAATCAAGTTTTTCTATTATTTATATCATCAAAATAATTTTATATTTAATTTGATGAAAAGAAAATCTAATTTACTCTTGTCCCTTGCCATTTCATCATTTCAAATTATTATATACATAAATTCTTCTCATAATATGTATGATTCGCCATGAATACCGGGTCTCTCACTGTCGCGCATACTCTACTGTAGCCTTTCCGCCTGCTGATAATGAATACAATATAAATATAAATATATAAAAATACATTGCAATCAAAGCATAACAACTCAGGCAACTGCAAACTTTATGTGTTACAACCATTGTCTTGAGGTTATCATACCCTTATAACGCTCAACTACTGAGTATAACAACTGCAAACAACAATAGCAACAGCAACAGCCACTAACAAAGAAAGCAGCTTGCAGATGCTTAAATTGTTCACAAGTTTTAAGCTCAAGCTGAGAATTGTAACAATCGACAAGCAGTTGGCTGACTGACTAACTGACCAACTGACAGACAGACAGGCGGGCTGCGAGACTCTCAAGTTGCTGCACTAGAAAAAGTGTTGTACAACGCGCTGACAAATGGCATACATTCGCAGCGAGAGAGCGAGAAGGAGCTGTGTGTGAGAGAGAGAGAGAGAGAGAGAGGGGGGAGCTAAGAAATATGCAGCAATTATGCGCGATATTTCAGTTGCCAACATGCAACAGTTGGCTTGCTTGGCCCACACACACACACACACACACACGCACACACACAGATATACGCATATACAACATGCAGATGCCTTGCCTGCCCATATTCATGAGTGTCGCCCTGTCTCTCTCTCTCTCTGTGTGTGCGTGTGTGTGTGTGTGTGTGTGGCTCAACACATAACTTATGTTTAGCTACAACAACTGCAATTTATGTGCGTGCTCTCGGAATGAAATTGAAGAAGTCGCAGCAGCCACACATACTGCGCACACACACGCACACACACGAACACACACTCACACACACTCACACACACACACACACTATACACAACACGCATATAAACTCTCATATTGAGGCTACAAATTTTTGGGCGCACATCAAGTTCACTCATGATGGATTCTACCACTACAACTGATTACTTTTGTGTGCCCCCACCCCCCACACCCTCCCTCTCCCCCTCCCCATTCCACACCGCTTTCCCCCAAGCCAGCCCCTTCTATTTCCTCTTCATTGTTGCTCTTTGCAAATGTTCGACTGCCATTGGAATTGGCATTTTCATTTTCCAAGTGAGTGCCATCATGCCATCACTTGCTTTATAGTTCTCTTCTCTCTCCCTCTCTCCCTCTCTCACTCGCACTCACACTCGCAGCACAACTAGTACAAACGAAAACTTGGACATTTTTTCGACATGCTCAACGCAACATTTCCATTTTATTTTCCACGTGCAAATACATTTGCAACAATATTGTTTAGAATTTCACTTTATTAAAGATGAAGTTGCCAAATACTCGGACTTAATATTAGGTGAATATTCGCTTTGTGTTGCATTTTTACAATAACTTACAATAACTTTACCAAGCAACACTCGACGTCCAGGGGGAACCATTTTGCAGACATTTAATGCATTTGACGAGTTTCGAAAGTGATTTGCAATCGTCAGGATCAAAATTAATAAGACACGTGTTTCAGAGGTGTTTCAAATATTTTCCCAGTTCTATAAAGTTCCATAAATAAAATGTTATAATAAACATTGCGGACAAAGCTACGCTTACTGATGGGATATCTAATATTCCTCACTGAAGACTCTCTCTGCAGGGTATTTGCCCGTCGAGTTGTCTCCCATACTTAAAGTGAACCATTTTGCAATATTTGATGAGGGCTTTTGGCATTTTCTAACACATATAGTTTGTTTGTGATATTATCCAACACTATGCAGTGACTAAGCCCGCATATTGCCACGATTTCGCTGGGCGAGTATTCCATTTGAAATGGATGCTGTATGGCTTTATTGTCAAAGTCTATTAAGCCATGGCTAATGAAAACATTTTGCCTTTTGCTGAGGCAACAAACGACAGGCTACAGTCGAGAGTCGACAGGCGACAAGCGACAAGCGACAGGCAACAACAACCACATGGCGAAAAAGAGACAGATGAAGTGAGTGAGAGAGAGAGAGAGAGAGAGAGGGAGAGAAGGGAAAAGCTGGCGTACGCGGCGTATGCGCAACATGGCAAACAGCAAACATGACAAAGAACTTTGCAACAGAATACGGCAAACTAACAAATAGCAATGAAAAAGTGACAGCATGGCCTGCGCTCAGCGAGGGGAAGAGCAGCACTTGAAGTGGCTGGCTGTGGGGAGGGGGAAGGGGAGGTCCAGCAATTTCTATTGTATTTAGTAAAAAAGTAAGTAAGCAGCGAGCTCGCTCTCTTGTAGCCAGAGGGCAGCGGGAGAGGGGCAAGTGGCAAAGTGCAGGCAGCACAACTTGTTGGAGTTGGAGTTGACGTTGGTGATGGTGGTGGTGGTGGGCAGGGAAGCGTAAGGGGGGGACAGGGCAGAGGAAACACTGCGTTGCTTAGTTCCCAAAAATTGGCAAATTTTGCAAAACTTGCACTGCGAAATCAACAGCAAAATGTGAAAAGAAGGTTGCTAAACTGGGCCAGGCGACAGGGTGACACAGGGAAGAGCAGTAGGAAGGTAAAGAGAACGAAGTGGGGGAGTGGGGAGGGGGTGCTGGGCGGTCAAAAAACTGATGTTAGACAAGAAACACAAAACTAAATGGAGCGCGCATTGGGGAGCACTCGACTGGGTGGGCGGGTAGCCAGTGTAAGTAGTAGAAGTGTGGAGAGGGCGGGGGGCTAGACAGAATGGGAAAGCGGTGTAAATATGACAAATGCATGCGGAACACAACAAATGCAACGAAAGGGCGCTTGGTTGGAGCTGGGTGGGGGAGGGGGGAATGTGCAACAAACAAGCCAGCAAATAAACTGCAAATGTGCGGAGCAACGCAATGGGGGGATGAATGGATGGAGGGATGGTGGGATGGGGGAATAGAGGGAGCTGCTGTTGTAGTTGCTGTTGCTGTTGCTGTTGCTGTTCCCCCTGGCCGCCAGTCTTCGCCTGCGGGCGGCCGGACAATGGCACAAAGTAATTAATTTCAATTTGTAAAGTTCAGCAAAAGGCAAAGCCCAGTCTGGCACATCCACCCCTGAAGCAGCGCAGCGCAGCACCACCACAGCACCGCCACAGCACCGCCGTAGCACCACAGTACTTTTGCAGACGTGTGACAAGCTGAAATAATTGCGCCGCATGCAGATAAGCGTCGCACAAGCACAAGCACAACAAAGCAGCTGCCACAGCAGCAGCAACAACAATGCCAGACAACTTAATGTGCAACAAGAGAGAACCTTGAAGACCCTCCATGTCACGCTTCCCACACCTCGCTGGGCCCCTCCGCCCATAGCGAGACATATGTATATATCTCTCAAGTTGATTTCAATTTTTGCCAAACAATTTCTGCTGCATTTTCTCTTTCTCACTCTCATTCTCATTCTGCTTCTCTTTCGCTTTTCGTTTCCCCTTCTCTTTCTCTTTCTGTTTCTGTTTCGGTTTCGGTTTCGCTTTGAATTTGTTCTCCTTTTGACCCCATAGAAACTAAAAACAATGCAATAAATTAATGCAACATAAATTTACGGCCTACTGCAGTGCTGCACTGCAACAACAGCAACAACAGCAACAACAACAACAGCAACAGCAACAACAACAAGAATTACATAAACATTTGGTACATTTCTCCTTTGCAATTGCGATTTAATGTGACCTCCAAAGGTTTACAAAGCTGTGCATATTATCAGCGTATGCAAAGCGAAGCGAAAGTGTGAGAAGCGCCGACTAGCAGATACCCTGTATCAGTCTATATTCATAGTTACGACAAATTAAAGGCTCTGCTCCTTCTCTCTCTCTCTCTCTCTCTTTCTCTCTCTCTCTCACTCTCTCTCTCTCTCTCTCTCTGAAAAGTGATTGATAAACCCTTCAATCAAATTGAATATAATTTTGCAATATTTAAAAAATAAATTTAATAAATTAATATTAAAGTTGTCAAAGTAAATGTCAATAGAAATCAGGTGAAAAGTGTTACTAATACACGTTCCGCTTTAGAGTAATCAGCAAACATAACTTATGTTTAAGTTTATGATTATTTTTAAACTGAATTCGGCTAATTGACCTTTAAGTTGGAGCCACATAAGCGATAATCAACATAATGCTACCGTTATATATTGCAGCTAATTGTTTCTAATTTGTTGGCTGTAATCGTATTTATTGCAACAATATTGCTAACAACAATTATAGTTAATGCAAGTGGATTAAAGCTGATTAAAGCGAATGCAATTAAATTGCAATTGTGCATTTCATATAAATTTTAAAATATTTCTTAATTAATTTATGGCTTGATTAGTTTCTTGTTGAGCGCAAAAATGTAATTGAGGAAATAGAAAAATTGTTGTTAAGACATTGAATAAATTTTAAAAAAATCAAATAAGAACTATCTCTTAAATAATAATAATCATAAATATAGATTAAGTGTTCATATATTTTTAATTCATTTTTGAACTATCTCTTAAATAATAAATAATCATAAATATATATTAAGTGTTCATATATTTTTAATTAATTTTTATACTTTTCGTTGCATTGAACTGCGATTATTTGTCTCCTATTCTTTCGTTGAAGCTTGAACTGAACCTACATAAATATTTAAAGAATTTTGTGTGAACAAATTGTGTTGGTTGCTGATTTGCAAATTAAACTAAATAATTGAATTTATTCTAATCGAGAAGCAGCTCAAAATTCCATACCCCAACCACAAGTCTTCTTCAATTCACAGAGTAAATCAAAGTGCTCAGTGAAAGATCTTTTATTAGTCAAAGGTAATTGGATCGACAACAAATTTATCACCCTGGACCTAAATGTTTATCTATTGTCTGCCTTTCTTAGCACATGGCTCTTCTCAATTCTCCTTTCTCTGTCTCCTTCTCACTCCTTTGCTGCCTTTTTCAATTGCATTTTTTGAGGAGAGTCTGACCAAAAAAAAAAAAAAAACTACGAAAATAAATGATACACAATGCTGCAAGAACAACAATGACAGAATGCTGCGCCTGTGAATTATGTGGAAGTGCTGTAGGCAATGTTTTATGAGGCATGCAACACCCGCACTCTGCCTCACTTCCACTCTAACTAGCTCTCTCTCTCTCTCTCTCTCGCTCTGTCTTGCTCCCATAATTTACAGCACAACAGTTGCAGGCAGCTTGAGGCACAAGGATCTGGTTTTAAGGCAGGCGCCAACAGATGCTGATTAGATTTTGTTGTTCTTCTTGTTGTTGTAATTGCACTCTTTGTTGTTGTTCTTGTTGTTGTGTTGCATCGCCTGAGCAGAGAATATTATAATTCCCTGTTTTTTTTTTTGTGTGTATTTTCATTCAACTTTGCCGCCTAATTTGCAGGATTGAAATGCATTTTTCGAACGGTGAGGAAAAACTGAAACGGAAACTAAGCTGCAACTGCCACAAGTTGTTACCGCTGCTGTTGGGCAGATTGACAAGAAGTTTTCTGAGAAAATTGTGGGGCAGCAACCGCTAATTAAAAATGCATTCGTCTTGGCCGCACTGCCCAAAAGAAGCAGCATGAAGAAGTTCTTTTGGGCCCGATAACTGGTCAAGGTTTGCGGCTTCTGTTTATTTGTTTTGGGCTACGGCACTCCCCTTTCCCCGCTGTCTTCCGTTCCCCTGCCTCGTCGGCCACTGCGCATAAATCTTTATTATCACGAAACGACAAACGACAATGATATACCACAAAACTGAAACAGAAACAGAAACTGAAACAGCAACAGAAACGCAACGAAGATAAATATGGGTCTGTGGAATTAAGAAATAAATAAATATACAACCAATAAAGCTGAAGACATTAACTTGGCTACCAGCTTCGACTGTAGCTGTAGTTTTAGCTTTAGATGAAGTGAAACTTAATTAGCTGCGGGTCTCGGCGTATAGAGGGGGAAGGGGAGGCTTTGACTGGAAGTGGACTGGAGCGAGTGAGGAGAAAGATTACATTTATGAGTTGGTGGTCGCATCCTTCGTGTTGTAGCTAATGAAGTGCACACACAACGCGACAGAGAAAGAGAGAGAGTGAGAGAGGGAGAGGGAGAGAGAGAGATAGAGAGAGGAAGAGAGAGGAAGAAAGAGAGACTTACATTTACTCTTTGCAGCGCCTTTCATTAGCATGCGGACTAATTGTAGCCCAGACTTGATGCCGTTTCCGAATCCAGCCTGATGCCTTCATGTGAATTCTTCTTTTGCCAGCTGTGCTGCTGATTTGATTGGATTTGGCCAGGGCCAGTTGGGACAAACAATCAGAGCTTGCAACAGCAACAGCAACGCCAACAGCAACAGCAACAGCAGCTGCTAATGAAGTCATCTTATCAGCGTGTTGCATACAAATGCGTCGTCGCCATTTCGTTGCGTTTGCTAATTTCCGCTTTTGATTTATGCTCCGCAAAAAGCAAGCGGCATGTGGCAAGTGGCAAGTGGCAAGTGGTAAGCGACAGCCAATGGGGCCAATTGCGAAATCGTTGAAGAAACTGTTGATGCAATCGATAAGCGATAAAAGCCATCGCATTCAGTTGCCTCAATGGCTTATGCTGATTGTTGATTGATGATTGATGATTGATTCAGATGTATGTGCTTTGTACGCTCTGTGATTGCATTCTAATATCAAGCAGTTGATTTAAGTTATTCCTTATTATTTATTACTATTCTTTTTGAATTTGAATTTCTTAAAGAATATTGTCAATGAAGCTTAGAATGATTGGGCTATATGTGGGTTTATCAATGATTGAACCGAATATAAAATCAGATTAATAAGCATTAACTATCAATTAAACAGTTTATGGTCGTTATATTAAAGTTAGATTGACTGATGACTGACTGAGGCTAAAATGATTAATGTAAGATTGAGGTTAGACTAATTGATTGTTATTAGATTGAAATTAGATTGATTGATGTACTGATTGTTGTTAGACTGAGATTAGATTGATTGATGTACTGATTGTTCTTAGATTGAGGCTAAGATGATTAATGAACTGTTTGTTGTAAGATTGAGGTTAGATTGATTGATGTACTGATTGTTGTAAGATTGAAATTAGATTTATTGATGTACTGATTGTTGTTAGATTGAGATTAGATTGATTGATGTACTGACTGTTGTAAGATTAAGGTTAGATTGACTGATGTATTGATTGATAGTAAGATTGACCTTAAATTGATTGATTTACTGATTGTTGTAAGATTGAGGTTAGATTGATTGATGTACTGATTGTTGTAAGATTGAGGTTAGATTAATTGATGTACTGATTGTTGTAAGGCTGAGGTTAGTTTGATTGATGTACTGATTTAGGCTAGATTGATTGATGTATTGATTTGTTTATTGATCTACGTACACGAATAATGAATGAAATGAACATTGGCTTGATAACTGACCTAAACAATATACAATTTAACTATTACATTCACAAGTGTATACATGATTGATGCACATAAATATGGTAATGCTCAATGATTGACTTGATGATTGCAGGAAAAGAAAAATTAAATTAATTGACGCAATAATTAGCTTGATGATTGACCTGAACAATATACATTTTAACTATAACATTCACATGATTGACGCACACAAACATTGCAAAGCTCAATGATTGACCTGATGATTGCAGGATTGATTGGCTTGATGATTGAGCTAACTAAAGTATAATTATGCTTAAGCCAAATACTGATGTACACAATGAATGATTAAAGCAGTTATAGATAGAATATATGGCCGTGATGGATTTGATGATTGAGCTGCCTCCACTCGCATGTGATTAACTAAATTTGAGCTCAATGTTTCAGCATTTCGAATTAGCAATGTTTCCCCGAAAGAATGCCGGAAGTGGATCCATTAACATGAAAGCGCCAATCGGGAACATCGCAATTACTCAACATTGCCAAATTTCCGTATTTTCATGTATCTTTTGTTTTATCTGCTTTTTGTACTATTTGCAATGTTTTTGCATTTTTCTTCTTTTTTTTCGTTGTGTTTTGTTTGTTTGTAGTTTTATCAGATCTTTTTGCAGTGAGAAATACAGAAACAAAACAAAATGAAGATGAAAGAAGCGAGGCAAATACAACAATTAACACAGTAAAACACTTGGCTACCTTCATCAAAAGTGGCTCCGAACAGAAACGACAACAACAACAACGACAACAAAGAATATAGCAACAGCAACTGACAGAAGTGAACAACATGCGGGTAATACAACAACAGCAACAACAACATGTATTGAGAAGAAGCTAGAGAGGTGCCAGAGGAGACAGAGATAGAGAGGGGAAGCAAGGTAGTGAGAGATGAAACCAAAGATTCGCAACAAAAATCTGCTCAATCACTTTTCACTTAACCCAAACACAAGAACTTCAAGTTGATGTACGAGCGGACGGCAAGTCGACCGTGAGGGGGAGCTGAGGTATGAGAAGAGGGTACAGAAGAGAGATAAGGATAAGGATGGCGGTATAGAGGGGGGGTTTAGTACACAAAGACTTGGCATATTGGTCAGGGGTAAGAGCCAGAGGGATGTGTAAAAGTGATGTGTGGGCTTTTGAACACCAAAAATACAAGAGAACAAACAACAACAGAAGCAGAGAGGCACCGGAGCAGCGGCAGAGGGACAGCGGAGGGGGGAGGCGAGCAAAAAGCAAAAGCAAACTTTACTTGGATGATGATGATATGCAAAAAGGCCAAGCCGGGAGCAAAGAGCACTAGCTGAAAGATTTGAGCAAAGGGAAAGCTGCTGGCAAAACAACAACAACAACAACAGCAACACATGTGTGCAAACACACACACACACACACACACACACACACACATGTACATATATGTATATAGTACATATTGCTTGATATTTCATTCCTACTCTAAAAAAAGAGTAAAAGAAAAGAAATGAAAACGTTGCTACGTCAGCAGCAGCAACCAAGGCAACACTTGACCCAAAAGAGAGCTAGGGGAAGAAAGGGAAGCGGCAGAGAAAGAGAGAGAGAGTGAGCGCGAAGGAGGTGGCGAGAGACGGGGCTAGAGAAAGAGGAGAATTGCTTGGACCAAAATATTTTGCAGCCGACAAAGTCAACACGGGATTGAGTAAATTTCCTGGACTAACCGTAAAATTGTGAAACGTGATTGGCTGTGAAGACACCGTGAACGGTGAACAGTGAACAGTGAACGGTGAAATGTGACAGGCGATGATTTAGCGTAAACGTATCGTTGCAAGCACAACTATCGCAGGACTATCGTTAAGGATGTGGTGCTCAGTGTTTGTTGCATTGCTTACACTTACTAAGAAAAGTATTTATATTTTATATTTCCATGATCAAAACTACATTTATATAGAATTAGTCAACACTGGACTACTTACTACTATTGTTAAAGTCTAGAAATATGTAGATATATATAATATATGTACAAAATATTTCCGTTTCCTAAGGCGAAGAATAGACTCCAATTATCAACTTCTGTATTAAAGAAGTCATTCGATAAGTTGGGCTTATCTAACACTGATAATAATAAGTAAATTATATTTACTAATGAGATTAAACAAAATATCTTTAATATTTTTAATTCTATATAAAATACAAATACAATAAAATATTGTTTTCTATTTTTCAAACACTTGAAAGAAAGCAAATAGTGTTGGAAAAGACTGTTATAAAATCGAATACACTATAAGTTGAGTATATGCCAAAAATAATACTAAACTGTGCTTAAAAGACAAGCAATTTAATAATATTCCCGTATTAATTATAAAGATAGCGGAATAACATTTTATAACTATAGAATTACATTTATAAAAAATGAATTTAGAAGCACAAATGTTGGAAAACATTTTCATAAATCTGAAAATTAAATAGGTGTAGTATATACCGAAAATAATATCCTCAAACGACAACTCATTTAATAGCTTCGGTCTTAACTTTACTTCTCCTTAGTTGGGACTCTGAGTGGTGACTATTGCGCAGCTCTGGTCACACTGCAGCAGACGTTGCCGCTATGCAAAAGTCTTTGGCCAGACTTAAACGTTCATTAAAGCTGCAGCTGAAGTTGGTAAGAGAGAAAGCTGCCGCCGCCTCTCTGGTTAACTCTCCCGTTGCCTGGAGAGTTGGGTCCATATGACTTGGCAGCTTTTTTGAGGCTGCGCTGCAATTTGTTATTTTGCTGCTGTTGTTGTTATTGTTGTTATTGTTGTTATTGTTGGTTGGGAGGCGCCTGCACTTGGCTCGCCGGCAGGCATCGGTGGGTGGAATGATGGTGGGATGGGGGGGAGGGGGGCTGCGGTATGGATAGGCGTAAACTTATTGGCAGTTTCAATGTGTCAGCAGCAGGTGCCGCGCCCATGCACAGTGGCGCCCCCTGTTGTTGATGATGAAAGTGCGTCAAATGGTTTTTTGATTTGCTGTTTGCGTAACTGAGCCAACTTCAGGCCTCTCTCCTCGTTCCCACTACTATTGCCACTATTCTTTCGACCCCCACGTACCTACCTCTCCCCCGCAGCACCCTACAGGCACAGCCTGCCTAATTGTGTATGCGTGTGCAGTACTCGAGCCTTGCGTAAATTTAACAAGTTGCCACTTGAGGCAAGTCAAGTCGGGCCAAGACAAACGAACAAAAACTACGCCTGCCAAAAGGCACAACAAGCATCGGAGTAGACTGGAGCATAAGGAAGAGGGACAAATGGGTAAATGGGGAAATGGGTGAATAAGTAGAGGCGGGGGGGAAAGTCTCTCGCAAGGATTAATTTGATTTAGATGTTGAATTGTTGCCTCAGTTGTGGACTTCACACTTGTCATACACTTTTGCCATTCGCCAATCCTTTGGCATTCTCTCGCCTTCACTTACAGGGTATTACGTGTTTCCCTGCCAAGTGCCAACTCATAGCAGCATTTTATTGTAGAAATGTTCAAGAAGTTCAAATGTTAATGCCACACATGTGGCAACTTCAACTTCAAATGTAACTTTAATTGTTGAATAGAGTATGCTGGAAATTTGCCAATGTTTAGGCATCTCTATTAAGTTCATGGCAATAAGTGTGAGGATAAATATAAATATATATAACTCAAATTATAGAATTATTAGAAATAGACTCTAAATTCTGCCTCAGCTTATCATCAATTTTGTTTTGTTTCACTAATTATCAGAGATGCCATTTAATCATAGATCTAAATGTCATAAATTTAAGTAAAATCTCCACAACTCATTTGAGCTAGAACAACAAAAACACTTTTTCACTTCATTTGATAATCATTTCAACGTTCCCAAGATTCACAATATTGACTAAACCTCAGCACAAGTCCAAAGACTAAGAGCTTCAATCAAAAGAGAATAACTTTCTAGACAAAAAGAGAGAGAGTTCAGAGTGCGATGCTGAGCCTTAATGCTAAACAATTTCTACAAGTTTTATAATAAATGAAATATGTATTATATGAAAATGTAGAGCATTGCAAGGTCGACTTAGTTGTGGGCAATAAACTTGGCAGCTTGATTTGTGTAGCTGTTGCTGGTTCATTTTTCTTCTTTTTTTCTTTTAGGGGAGGGCAAGCAGCAAACAAAGTTGCCACGTTGCCGTTGACAGCTCAAAAAACACTTAAAACGCTGATTTACGTCACGTCTTAGACAGGCACCCTTACCACCCGCCGATGAGGGTAATGGTGGGGAGGTGGGGAGTTGGGGTGGCTGCCCCACGCTTCCCCAAGCCATGATCATTACAACGCACAAATTTTGGGCGCATTGGCAAATTGACTTGGCTGACTGCAGGCTGACTGGCTGACTGACGGACTGACGGACGGACTGGTTGGGGGGAATGTCTGAATGCCTGCATGACGTGGCTACAAATCGATGAGGTGCCAACTCCCCCAATTAGCACGAATGTGAAACCCTCAAGCCTTTCAATTGCCAGCCAGCAAAGCCAGCAACAGCAACTCAACTTAGCTCAGCTCAGCTCAGCTCTTCTGCTGCTGATTTTCCTTTTTCTCATCTTTCCTTTTTCCTGTTTTTTTCTTCGATATTATTTTTGTTGTTCTTTTTTATCACTCTCTCTCTCTCTCTCTCGCTCTTTGACAGCTGCAAATTAATTAGATTTAATTATTTTCTGCCGCTGCTCACTTCGCCCATTGATTGCGCCTAATTAACTGTACTTGAAGTTGGCGCACGCCTCAAAATTCAATCATCCATCAAGACCAAGCATGCGGGGGATAAGCGGGCAGCATTGGGACAGTCGCAGCAGCTGGGTAAACTCTTATTCTCACAAATCTAGACAATGTGTGGCAATTATGTAAGGTATCGGCATAAGCATCAATCAATTAATTCCTTATCAATGCATTGTTTTAAATATGCTTTAGGAGTCTCAGTCGCCAGCATGGTGTGGCAGGAGGGAAGGGCAAAGGCAAAGTAACAAAGGCGTCAAGGGATTTCCAACAATACATTTTCATGAAAACCTATTGTAATTTCAATTGTAACCCTTTCTAGAGAAAATATATTTATATTGACTTACGAGTCGTCATAAATATTTAAACCAAAATTATAAAATATGATTTTCAGTTAAAAAGTTGTTAATTGTATTTAAATATGAATTTAAAAATTAAAAAAGTACAATGTACGCTAGTTTCTTTCTGTGCTAATTCTAAAAATATATTTAATAATACAATACAATACAAATTGTTTTAAAAATGATTAACAGTGGAAATAATAAATAATAATAAATGTTGTAAGTTAAGATGCATTTTTAAAGATTATAGAAATGATTAACAGGGAAATAACATACAAAACTTTAAATCTGTCTGAAGTTTCCAAATATTTTAAATTGAATTGCAAATGTTTTTATTTAATTTCAAATTAAAAGTAAATAAAGTTACATTTTAACTTAATTTAATAATATATATATTGAACTGAATTAAGTAATATAAATTGTACTAATTTGATTATTTAAAATTAAAATAAATTTATAAAAACGATTAAAAAAGAAATGTTAACAAATTTAAATTTAACTTAAATCAGGGGAATTTAATTAAGTAATAAAAATTAATTAAGTAATAAATACTTATTTAACATGAATTGAAAAGTTATAAAAATAATTAACAGGGATAAATGTATATAAATTTAAATTTTAACTTAAATCTGGGGAATTGAATTAAGTAATAAAAATTGTTCTTATTTAACATGAATTAAAAAAAAATTATAAAAACAATTAAAAGGAAAAATTAAATAAATTTAAAGTTGAACTTAAATCTGAGGAAATTAAAAAAATATTTAATTGAATTAAGTAATTATATAAAACATATAAATGAAATGAAAATGTGTGAAAGTAGTCACAATAATTAGTAATATTTCGTTAGTACGTGAAGGATCCTATAGAAAATATAAAATTCAGAAAACTTATTCATTCCGAAGTTGACTTGTGAGAAATTATGTGACCATGGAGAAGTAAAAGGTATTTTTGACGCAAGTTGTCTGATTTGAATAACAGGGTATGCCTTCCGTTAAAAAACTATTTAATAATATTTAAATAACATTTGTTAGATATTGAAATACACTCAAAACACTCACAGAGCCGTTTGTGCGGCGTGCTCCACATGCGATTAGATGTGAGTTGTGAGATACATGTGTCTATGTATGCACATATATCTTGATTTTAGTAATTAACTTTAAAAGTCATTTATCAATCAATCAGCAAGAATGTGTCAAGTCAGAAAGCCGCTGCTAAAAACCAACAAGCCAAGAGGCAAAAATAACAACAATGTGTCTCCACAATTCGATTCAAGTCGAATCAAGACGGCAAGTGTGCCAAAAAAAAAGAGGAAAAAAATAAAAAACATTCACGACAAGGTCGCAATCGCAATCGCATTCGCACTCACAGTCACAGTCACACTCACACTCACATTCACACTCGCACTCGCATTCGCACTCGTGAATCGCACTCGGAATCACATTGGCATTTGCTGCGGAGGCCGCAAAGCCGAAAATTGGCTTACAATTGGCTTGCGAAGCGGCCAAGCGGCGACTAAGTAAATCAAACGTCAAGTGGCTAAAAGAAAAACAGCTAAGATAAGCAACGAAGCAGCGCTGAACGACTAGAAAGTGCCCTGTAAATAAAGTTTTTAAATTGTTCCAAGATGTTAAAACGTCCAGCTTAAAGTTATAATAATAAATTGTTGCTTAGATAATATTACATATTTCTTTATTTATGTTTATCGAATTGGTCAGTCTAAGTTATCATAGAGAAAACCACAAACCACATAGAGAAAACCATTTGAATACATAAAAAATAATCTGAAAGATTCAACTCTCTACTAGAGTTTGTTATATTTGAATATTTATCATATGAATATTATACTCATCAGTTCCAATCTAAGTAGAAATGTAGCATACCCAACATACCCTATATAAGCCAAAGAAACAGAAGCAAAACAGAAAAATCAAACAGGTCACGGCAATTAACAGCAACGCTACCTCAGAAACCAGAAAAACAAACTCCAAACATCCATTTCCAGCTGTAAATCGAATGCAAAACAAAAAATTAAATAAATATGTAAGAAATATACAAGATAAAAGATAAAAAATGATCAAATTAACGAAAATTCTTGCATTTTTTGGCATGCCAATTGGACATTTCGAAATGTTGGCCCAGAAATGCTTCGTGCTTGCCTGATAAATGACAAAGGCGGCCATTTATTAAACTAAACTACAATTATGGTAGCTGACCACAGAGAGAGAGAGAGCGAGAGGAGGTGAGGTAGGGGCATCAGCATTGGGTTTGGGATTGGGATTGGGATTTGGATTCTGACTTTGGCATTCTGCATGCCAAATTCAAGCATTAACTGCCATTAGTTGTGGGTTCTCCGATAGGAGATGGCAACTGCTGAAGGCAGCTGATGATGCGGCATGATGGGGCATGCGGCTCAAACTTTTCCACTTTGCAACTATTTCAAAAGTAAAGCGAAACTTGACCGACTTGCCATCCACTACCCCCCAAACCCATCCCCTTTGTCCGTTGACTCGTCCTCGAGCCACTGTCAACGGTTTTTGGTGCAGAGCTTGTGACGTCGATTTCCAATGCCGATTTCATGTCTGCTGACCCAATGCCCCCTCTCAGCCGGCAACCCCCGATCACCGCACTCTTAGGCCACTGTTGCCACTCTTGCCTTGGTGCCTGCTGCATGATTTATGATTTTGCCAAAAGTATTTCTGTGGCCAAAAGCCTCGAGCGGGCCAGCGTTCAAAGTTGTCTGCTCAAATCATTTTAATTGAAAATTACACATGAGCGAAGCCAGAAAAACGTATGAAATATGAAAAGCGCAGGTCTACAACGAAGCTGGAATACCCTGCTTCCAATAAATAGCGCAATAGGAATACTTTTTACTATTTATTCGCTAAAGAAAAAGTTTAAAACGTATTTGGAATATACTTGTTTAGTGTCTTTTAACAAAGTGAAGTTAAATAAGTAGAAAAACGTTTGTAATAAAAGAAAATAATCGATTAAATAACGACGCTTTAATGCTCTTATTTTGTTGTAATAATAAGACAAAGTTGAAGAAGCGTTTAAGGTAGGAAAAGATAAAAATCACAACAAAGCTTGAGCTCGTTCTGTGAGTTGCATTGACAGAAGTGTGAGAGAAAAGTATTATAAAATATTAAGAGATTAATTTAAAAGTAGGTCTAAAATACTCTATATTATAATTATAATATATAAATATAAATATAATATATATTATAGTATTATATAAATTATTTGCTTTGAACGGAATTTCTATCTCCTATTTATAATTATATATTATTGTTTAATAAAGTTGAGTTGAAATTCTGCAGTTTTCAATATTAACCAAATGCAATTATATTAATTGAATCTAAGTAAGTTTTACATTTAATGCAAAATTCCAAGATTATTTCCTCAATTCAATGTCAAAGGCAATGCAAGTGCTGAACAACTCCGAGAAGAAAAGTATATGAGAATTTATCCAATGAGTCTACGTGCACATCTATGTATGTGTGAGTGTATATATATATATGTGTGTATCTCTGCGAGTGAATGTATGTGTACGTGTGTGTGTGTGTGTGTGTGTGTGTGTGTGTGTGTGTGTGTGTGTGTGTGTGTGTGTGTGAGTTATCCAGAGGCCAAGCTTATGCCCTGCAGCTGGGCAAGTTTTGCTTGCTGGGCTTGGCTTTGACCAAGAGTGTGGGTCTGGGTCCGAGACTCTCTGGTCTCTTTGGTCTCTTTGGTCTCTCGACTCTGGCACGGGCACGTTTGCTAGCTACCGGAAATGTCCATTCACTTGCATATTAACAAAGTTCCGCACAGGCAGCGACGTCGACGCTGGACGGGCTCTGCTTGCATATACTTGGCAGTACTTAATAAACTCCCGGGACTTGTCCCACACACACACACACAGACACAAATAGAGAAAGATATAGAGCGGGAGAGAGAGAGAGAGAGAGAGAGAGAAACCGTATGCATTAGAAAGTAATAGAGAGAGACAGAGAGAGAGAGAGAGAGAGCGAAATACTCGTATGTAACTAGCAAGCGGGGCAACTAACTGTCTCGTACATCATATGAAGACGATGGTGGTGCGGTGGTGCGAGACACAGTCACAGTGTGGCCTTTAGAGTGGACTTTCCATAGCATACAACTGTGCGGACGCCTGTGGCGCTCTGCCTCTGCCTCTGCTTTTGACGCAGACTTTGGCTCTGGCTCTGGCTCAACTTAACTGAAACAGGAAAGTATTTCGAAGGCACCGGAAACCGGAAGCAAGCAATAATTCAAATGAATTTCAAATCAAATCATTACAAAACATTTACAAAGTATGCGCAGCACGCTGCACAAAACCGCAGGAATCTACAGTCAGTAGGGCACCACCCAGAAGCCACCCATAAGCGACCCAAAGTCAAACGAAGCCACCCACCCGACATACACCTGAACTTGAAGCCACAACCTTGAGCTACAACTATAACTTACAACTGCAGCAGGTGGCAGCAAGTGGCAAGTGGCATGTGGCATGTGGCATGTAGCAGAGGCAGCTGGGCGCCATTGCGCCAGTTAGTGATTAATTTCTATTATTATGACACTGATTAGGGCCACTTACAGGCTCATTACAGTCATGGCCAGCACGGGAGAGACGGACACCCCACGACCAGGCAACTGGACACTGGACACTGGACACAAAAGGCTGTGAATGCAACTGCGAGTGGTGCTGCTAATGCTGCTGCTGGTGGTACGACTACATTTATCAAGTCATTGGCCCACCACATGCAGCGGCCGTTTGTCTTACACTTGACCAGAGCAAGCCAAGGCAACTAAATCAACAGGCCAGCACAAGCAAGTCCAGCGCCAGTTGCCCACCCGACAGTCACCCGGTCACCAGTCCCCCGGTCACCAGTCACCCGGTCACCAGTTACCGGGTTGCAGGACCTGCGACAGCGGCACGTGCCCCAAAAGGTGTCGAAGCCATTAAAGCAAACGAAGTGCAACCGACGCAAAGATTTAAAATCTTAGATATCGATTGTCGAATATTAGATACCCTATATACCCTATATACCCATATCTATATCTATATCTATATCTATATCTATATCTATATCTATATCTATATCTATATCTATATCTATATCTATATCTATATCTATATCTATAATCTATATCTGTACCTATATCTATATCTATATCTGTATCTGTATCTGTATCTATATCTATATCTATATCTATATCTATATCTATATCTATATCTATATCTATATCTATATCTATATCTATATCTATATCTATATCTATATCTATATCTATATCTATATCTATATCTATATCTATATCTATATCTATATCTATATCTATATCTATATCTATATCTATATCTATATCTATATCTATATCTATATCTATATCTATATCTATATCTATATCTATATCTATATCTATATCTATATCTATATCTATATCTATATCTATATCTATATCTATATCTATATCTATATCTATATCTATATCTATATCTATATCTATATCTATATCTATATCTATATCTATATCTATATCTATATCTATATCTATATCTATATCTATATCTATATCTATATCTATATCTATATCTATATCTATCTATATCTATATCTATATCTATATCTATCTATATCTATATCTATATCTATATCTATATCTATATCTATATCTATATCTATATCTATATCTATATCTATATCTATATCTATATCTATATCTATATCTATATCTATATCTATATCTATATCTATATCTATATCTATATCTATATCTATATCTATATCTATATCTATATCTATATCTATATCTATATCATATCTATCTATATATATCTATATCTATATCTATATCTATCTATATCTATATCTATATCTATATCTATATCTATATCTATCTATATCTATATCTATATCTATATCTATATCTATATCTATATCTATATCTATATCTATATCTATATCTATCTATATCTATATCTATATCTATATCTATCTATATCTATATCTATATCTATATCTATATCTATATCTATATCTATATCTATATCTATATCTATATCTATATCTATATCTATATCTATATCTATATCTATATCTATATCTATATCTATATCTATATCTATATCTATATCTATATCTATATCCATATCTATCTATCTATATCTATATCTATATCTATATCTATATATCTATATCTATATCTATATCTATATCTATATCTATATCTATATCTATATCTATATCTATATCTATATCTATATCTATATCTATATCTATATCTATATCTATATCTATATCTATATCTATATCTATATCTATATCTATATCTATATCTATATCTATATCTATATCTATATCTATATCTATATCTATATCTATATCTATATCTATATCTATATCTATATCTATATCTATATCTATATCTATATCTATATCTATATCTATATCTATATCTATATCTATATCTATATCTATATCTATATCTATATCTATATCTATATCTATATCTATATCTATATCTATATCTATATCTATATCTATATCTATATCTATATCTATATCTATATCTATATCTATATCTATATCTATATCTATATCTATATCTATATCTATATCTATATCTATATCTATATCTATATCTATATCTATATCTATATCTATATCTATATCTATATCTATATCTATATCTATATCTATATCTATATCTATATCTATATCTATATCTATATCTATATCTATATCTATATCTATATCTGTATCTATATCTATATCTATATCTATATCTATATCTATATCTATATCTATATCTATATCTATATCTATATCTATATCTATATCTATATCTATATCTATATCTATATCTATATCTATATCTATATCTATATCTATATCTATATCTATATCTATATATATATCTATATCTATATCTATATCTATATTTATGACCCACTTCAAATTGTTTTCAGTGCTGGAAAACTGCGATAAAATCCCATTTCAAAAAGTTTGTATTTTGCATTGTGGAATTTTTTAATAAAATTAATTGAATAAATAAATAAGTTAATTTTCGCATAGGAGTATTAAAAAAAGTTCGATCAAAAAAATTGTTTGCTTATATTAATACCCGGAGGGGCAGTTGAGGCTTTTGGGGCAGCTGGGGGAGGGGGTTTCAGCCGCGATTGGGACGCACGACAAGGACCTGGGGCCGCTTTTTGCCGTTCTTGTTCTTGTTGCCCTTGCGGCGGCGCCGTTGACCATTGTTGTTAACGCGTCGGCGACGTTGGACGACACCGCGTCGAGTATTGCCGCCTGCGGCGCCCTGACGTTGTGCCACGCCCTGGGCAATGATCTGTGGCAACAGATTGTTGATCGGCGAGGTGCCATAGATGACCTGATTCAAGGCAAGCTGATTGTTTGTGAGGCCAGTGCCAGTGGGAGTTCCAGTGCCAGTGGTTGTTCCAGTGGTAGCGGTGCCAGTGGCGCTGCCGCCCAGACTCACATAGATGGCGCCATTGCCAGTGTTGAGGGCACCAGTTCCTGTGCCCAATCCCGTGCCAAGACCCGTGCCCAACCCAAGTCCTGTGCCACCGTTTGTATTGGTCGGACGCAGTTGCTCCAGCATATCCTGTTTGTTTGTGATATACTGATTGAGTGCCGCATTGAGTCCATTATTGCTGTTGGTATTGCCGTTCAAGCCGGCGGCAAGGAAACGCAGTTGTCCATTCTCATTGCCATCCTTGACATAGATGCCCGCCAAACGGGATTTATCAGCATCGTTGGCGGCACTAGCGGCGGAAGCAGCAGACGCTGCTGTGGCAGCTGTTGCAACCATCGCGAGCAGCAGGCAAATGTAAAGACCTCGAATCATTGTGGCTGAATGATGACTGTTGATTTGGCCAACAGACTGCCCAGCTTTTATAGTGGCCCAAACGCTTGGAATGATATGCATAACTTCAGCACGCATATTCCCTTTTCTTCTTTTTTTTGAATTCACGCTTTCTTCGCATTGAAAACTTATTGATTCTATTGCAAATACTCAATATCATTGCCAGATTTTTTCTGATTATTAATTTCTCGATCTTTGAAATTCGTTTTGGCATTAGAAAGCCGCACGCCCTCCAGCCAAATCTCATTGAAGACAGCAGCAGCTTCATTGCCCGCCAACCGTGTCAAGTACTTAATCTCAATGCGTATTGTTTGCCCAAGTTCAACACGAGATCATCAACCCAAAGACCCAACTCAACTGAACGCCGCTCACCTCAGTGTGGCAATCAGCGGTTCAAGTGCCACTTTATAAGTCGCATCACTGAATGAAAACGAAAATGGGAAATAGTTTGCAAGAGTGCGAAAGAAAAGTACAAATATATAATAAAATTTCACAAAAAGATAGAATTTACTGGAAGGCGACAATGCTTTAAATTTAATAATATATACAATAATTTAACTATTGCTTGAATTTACTTAAGTATTGCCTTAAGACTTAAGTATTGTTTTAATAACTTATTTGAAGAATTGTTAATTTCCAATCGAAATTGTTTTTTTTAAATGTTTCGTTTTTCATGCTTTAGTAGAAGTTATAGTTGAAGCTGATAAATAAAATAGATTATCACATAGAATGTGCAATTGTGGAGTACAATCTCCTATATCAAGTCAAATAAACAAAATAAGCAAATGAAATACAAAAATTGAATTAATAACAATTTATTTGTTTAATAATTTAATTATATCTTTGATGCCATTTAGAATATACTTTTTTATACCCTGTATATGGATATATTAGCATTGTGCAAAAAGCTTATAACAGGCAGAAGAAGGCGTGGCAAATCTAATAAAAGTTTTTATATTCTTGATCAATATCAAGAGCCCAATCGATGGACCCATGTCTGGCTGTCTGTCTGTTTGAATACGTCGATTTCAGCAACTATAAGGGCTACAGACACCAAATTTGGCATGAAGGTTTCCGTATATCGGTCGTAGATCAAGTTTATTTCAAATTTTCTTCCCTCACAAATCGAAAATAAAAATCATTTATGGCCACATTTTTCAACGTACATAATTCTCATTTAACACATGCTTCAAAAAGATCATATAGAAGAAATGCTAAAAAGTTTCATCAAGATTGGTCTATAAATAAGAAAGATAATCAAAAAGAAAGAAAAAATAAGCGCTTGCTTTGTTCGTTGCGGGCAGCACATGTGCGCGAGTGATGTAGCACTCAGCTTTGGCGCGCCAACAAGCTTATTGAAATTAGCTGCTTGCTTAAAATTTGCCACTCAATAAGGAAAAGATATTTGATATATTTTCAGTTTAGTAGTAATAATTATCACAATACTTTTTATTTTAGAGAACTGTACAGGGTATTATACTGTCGCATGCTCGACTTTCGTAATTTTTAAAAATTGTTGATTAAGTATATAATAGTATTAAAAACAATAATAATATTACTAAATAACAAACATAATAATAAATATTTAATTTATAATATTTAATTAATTTATAAATATTTTAAAATTAATTATTAAATAAATATTTTTAGTAATAGTTGCATACAAAGAGTTACATACGATTCTCCATCATTCAAAGCTTTGTTAAAACTGAGATAATTTTGTTTTCTGAAAGATTTTTTTGCTGAATTCTTTCGCTACGTTACAATGTCAAGAAAGGATTCGGAATTTCTAACTAGATAGATAAGTCAACATTTGAGACTTACGTAACATTTACAAATGTGTGTAGCTCACTTATTTAAGCTCACACTTTTGGAATTTCATTGATTGTAAATATTCTTAGAAATGTTTTCACCGAAGAATGCAAAGGTTGCTGTGGCAATTTAATGCTTTTTATCTCCATTCAGCTTATGTGCAACAGGAGTGTGCACATTTAATTAAATTGCCAGACAGTTAAAGGCAACTACTTACAATTTTGAGCAGGCCTTGGCCCACTGTGCGTGTGGCATGTGCGTGTGTCTCGCCCGCGGGGGCGTGTGCGCCTAAGTTGGCGAAAACGACAGTTGCCGACTGCCTGGCGGGGGCTGTTGAAATAAATTTCACTTACGCCAACGCAGCAAATACACACACACACACACACGCACACACACACACGCACACACACACGCAGACACACACACGCACACACACACGCACTCACACATGTGCAATGCGTCGTTTACTTGGCAATGCAATTACAGCCGCTAACCGCGCGTGAAAATAGCAACACAGCAGTTACAACAACAACAATTGCAGGAGTATCAAGTCGGAACGTTCTAGTGCTGTGTGTGCTCGACTATGAGATACCCTATGTGCAGATTCCCGTTCACGCTAAGTCATTTGCATGCGACTAGAAATACATTCAAGACACATAGAAATGCAAGGAAGCGGCTCTAAAGCTTTGCTAATCCTTCTGCTGCTTCTTCTGCTGCTTCTTCTTGCTCTGACGTCACACTATGTGAAATTATTGTGTCTATAACTCGATCGTATTGAAATTTTCAGGACAGCTCGAGGCTACAATATGGAACGGATTAAACATCAAAATGTGCTCTCTTGATCTAAGATTATTAATATAAATTAAATAAACTTGATCCGCGTAACACTCGAACCCACAGGATCTACCTTCCAGAATTCTGTCTTAAGAAGTTTAAGTCGAAATGTAAATATATCGTTCTTCCATTGTAAATACCACTGTTCTGCTAATCATGTCACCTATTATTCTTCTTTGTTAATGATAGAAAATATTTCACTTTGTTAGTCAATTGTATTATCTATTTGATTTAAAATTAGTTTAAGCTGCCGTGTGGTATCAGTACGCTAATTAATCTAAATAAAAAGAAAGAAAAAACTTTCAACAAAATAAAAAAAAAAAGAAAGTAACACTCGAAGCAAGTAGCCCCCTCGCTATGACAGTCTCTATAAATGCTCATTAAGAATATAGATATATATATCTTACAGCATTGCAGATGCTTTCTTCAGTCTGTTACATACACCAGCAGAGTGCTATAATAGTCAAACGCAATGAGTGCAGGGTACAACAAGAACAACAACAAAAGTAATTGTAATTGCAATAACAACAACAGCAACAACAACAATTGTTGCTCGTTGCCGTCAACGTGGCTGCCGCTGAGCGGCTTAAAGCAACGCAATGACAATTAACAACAGGCGACAAAGCAACAACAACAATAATAAGAACAACAAGATGCAACAACGAAGACGCCGCCCAGCGCCATATCAATGACAACGACAACGACAACGACAGCGCCAACGTTGAGGAAAAGCGGAAAATGCGAGGACGCTCAGCAGGCGGACGTGCGAGGCAGGCGGCATAGGAAAAACCAGCAGCGGCAGCAGCAGCAGCAGCAGCAGCAGCAACAGCAGCTGCCTTACGCATATTAACAGGCTTGAAATTTTTGCAAGCGATGCAAACATTTGGGGGAGGTTGCCAGCAGGATCGGGGCGTGGCAACTGTAGGACATGCAGTGGAAAACGTTAAACGAAAACCGCACGCACTTCATTTCCACGTGCGATGCTAGTGAAAATGCGTCGGGCAATAGAATGCCAGTCAAAGTTTTTGCCACAGAGCTACCTCAACAGCGTAACATCCCCCCCTGCCCCGCCCTGCCCGCTCCTTTGTTAGTCCAGACCCCCCTCTGAACCTATGGCAACCGCACTTGATATTGCCCCAATGCTGCAACAACAACAATAACAACAACAACAACAACAACTAGAACGGGAATGGCAACGGCAGCGACAAAACAAAAAGCTGTTTGGCCAAATGGGAAAATTGCAAGGAATTTTAAGTGAAATTCCATGACATTTTAATGGGGTTGCGATTGGGCACACTCAAGTGCAGGCGCAAAAATGGTTTAAGCCGTAAAGAAGTTGTGCATGGTGGCAGCTGGGTGTGGGTGGGTGGTGGAGAGGGAATGCCATTGGCAATGGGCATGGCATTGGGCCTCTCACATGACAGTTCCCGATGCTCTTTATCTAGCAGAGGTACGCCTTGTGCTGTCTGTCAAATGGATTCAATATATGTATGAATGCCCAGTGAATGCATTCGATTGCTAAAATGTGTTATTCATTGTTCGATGCGAATGCATAAAGTAATGAATAATGAGTGTGCAACTAGTTTATCATTTGGTTTCTTCATTTACACTACATTTACACATTTACATTCGCCATAAACAAATGAAATTCTTAACAAATTTCAATAACTTGAAAGACTTCATCACTTGCAAGTACAAGTGAAACTTTTATAACTTATTTGTATAACTTGCAACATTCGCTAGCTGAAACCAAATTTAAGGAGTAATCTGCAACTTCAATAACAAGGTTAGCTCTAGCAAATGCCAATTATTTAAAAGATTTGAACACTGACAAATGCAATTCAAGTCTCATTTGCCACATTCGTTAGCTGAAAGCAAATTTATAAAGGAAGCTTAAGCTTCCCTCAACTTAATGCAACTTAAACACTCATTTAAGCAATACTCTATTAACTCAATCAAAAGACAATAACTAACAATTATTACTTATAAATAAAGTACTTTAATATTCATTTTATATTTAACATTTAAAAGAACTGAAATGTATTTCTACTAAACTTTTGTTAAGACCATCAAATACTTTTCAGTAAACTCGACTTTTGTTTTTAGAGCTTAACAAGTTCGGCAATTCTTACTTCAAGTATTTTAAGCCAAGTCACATTCGATTATATAATATAAAATTAAATACATTTTGTAAATAGAACGAAATTCCAATCATTTTCTAGTTAGGCTGACAATGGCAACTGTGAAAGCAAAGCTAAATTCCAAGAAATGTCAAAAATCCTGGGGTGTTTTTACAGTTTTTTAAAGAGCTATGAATGTGTGAGTGTTTGTGTGTGTGTGTGTGTGTGTGTGTGTGTGAGTAGAATATCTCTGAGAATAATTGTCAACGTGGCACGTGATATCAATGCATTAACGGAAGTGCTTTTCTTTTTGGGGGTGTGTATTATATGTGTGTCCAAAAATAGTCAAGGAAATGTTACAATCTATGCTTAGAGATCAATAATCGCTCCCGGCAGTACGCCTCCCCTTACCGCTCCCTACTCCCGCCCCCTCCCTTCTCATAGGTCCAGGTAAGCCCCGAAACATTGAAAAATGTTGCAAGCCAAAGTCATAAAAAGGCCACATTTCGAGGGGAAGGAGGGGGGGAGACAGAATGTGATGCTTTTCCACTCTGACGACTCATCAAATGACAAACAGACGCAGCAAATAAATAACAAGATGGGAGCAAAACGTTAGGGGGCAGCCATGTAGATCGGGTGGGGTGGGAGGGAGGGTGTCTTAGCTTACCACTTAAGTCGCTGGCATTTGGCAGCCCTGAGGGCGACAAATTAACACACAGCCAGGAACAACAGGAAGCGGCTGCTGCTGTTGCTTCCAACGAGACAAAGAGAAGTTGACGATCTATTTAAAGAGCAGACGCAGACATTTGGGATACATATATATATATGGGGTGTATGTGTATATAGAGGAGGGGGAGGGAGGGTGCTGGAGTAGTGGGTAGACGATCAGTTGCCCCCCCTAGAAGCCAAACAGCTTGCCATGTCGCACCTTTATTAATTGCAGTCGACGATGAGGCAGACGCGCCTAGACGAGCATTTGACATGTTTAATGCGAAAAGCGCAGAAACGCAGAGATAAGGGCAGAGTGTGGCGAGGGGGAGAGTGTGACGGGGGAGATGGAGTGGCAACTGGGGGACGCGAGAACTTTTGTAGCTATTTTTGGTTAGCGTCGAGACGTTGACATAGGCTAAAGGAATTCATTTTCAACTGCATCTATTTGGGGGCCCGGCAACAGATTCCGATACGGATTCAGATTCGGATTCGGATGCAGATTCCAGACATCGAGACATCGAGACATCGAGACACGCAGACATGCAGACATCTAGACATTCAGAACGTAGACAGCTGACGCCATACAGGGCCACAAGTCCACAAGTCCAAAGTCCCGGGGCAAAGTCTTACGAGCATGTAATGAAAGCAAATAATGCCGTGTACTATACAGCTAAAGATACAGATACAGATACAGATACAGATACAGACACAGATCCGGTACATTATGAAGTTGCAGTTGCAGTTGCAGTTGCAGTTGCTGTTGCAGATACATGTCTGGGGGGATCTCTGGGGTCTGCGCCTTTGTCTGGGTGATTGCACTCGGCTGCCGGATCAAAATGAGCATTACTTTCTCGAGTTGTCGGGTTGTCGAGTTGTCGACTTGTGTCTGCATTAACAACAACTGCAATAACAATGTTAACAACAACAACAACAACAACATTATTGCATTGTCCAACATTGACATAACTACGTGTAACTGATAGATCTTTAGATCTTTAGCATTCTCTCAAGCTTATTTACTTAATTCTCTACAACAATTTATGTGCCATTCCAAATGCTTTTGAACAGTTGAACAAACCATTTGTTTCTGCATTTCATTCAACATTCATTGATGGATCTATAGATCAGCAATTGCTTTAACAGGAAATGACTCTTAATAAAGCAACTAAAGAAATGTAATTTAAGACAGATATTTATAATTTAAATAAAATTTCAATTTCAATTTCAAATCACTCATTGCAAGGAACTCATTATTAGACTCTGAACTAAAAGTTCATAGTCTACTAGGTTTGGCGAAAGCGAAATGTGCGTAACGGGCAGAAGGAGGCGTGGCAGACCCTATAAAGTATATATATTCTTGTCGCTCACTCACTATTGCTGCTCTCTTCCAAGAACGAACGTTAATGAGTTGAACATTGCTTAAGCTTATTTGGCTTTAAATTTAGTTTTATATTTGCTTAATTTTTTTGCTTTCCCCGATTAGTTCAGAGTCTCCCACAGTCGTCGCACGACTATAGCTGCCTGGCTTGTTTTTTTATATTTATTTATACATTTCCTAATACAACTAAGCAATATCTTCCCAAACAAAGGAATACATTTTTTAAATTATTGTTTTTCTTTTTAGCAACCGAATTGAGTATCTTTTTGAACTCGAATTTCATCGAACTAACTTAGAACTAGCTACTAAAGGTGCAAAGGCACTAGGTCTTGCCACTACAGTTGCTCAAAAGATTTTCCGAATTTTCCCCAGTTTGATTTCTCTCAGTCAGTGGCATAGTTTTGATTGTAATTCTCTTACTCTTAAAAGGAGAGGAAGTATGCTGTGAATACTTCACATGATTATCGTCATCAATTTGAAGCTATGCGAGTGACAGCTGCAACTGAGTTGCCTGCCACTTGTGGCAAATTGCAATTGAGATGACTTATGCTTTTATGTTTTGTTGGACAATGTTGGACGCGCCCACGTAGAAAGGTCATCAGCCATTTCAAGAGGGGGGTAATAATTTAGCCAAGTTTATGGGCGAAACCAAAACATCCAAAACATGAAAATCAAATTTCCAGATACTCGTTGTAACAAAACGAAGTTCTTCAAGCGAAGTGCAAACACTTTTTGGCAATTAGTGGAAGGCGCACTGAGTGTGTGCCTGTGTGTGTGTGTATGTGTGTGCATGCGTATGTCGTCCTTTTTCGACTGTTGATGGATGCACTGCACTGCGGCCGAATGCACTTGAGGGCGTGACACCGAGTCAAACCCAAGTCAAATCCCAGACCGACCAGTGTCCACTTGAGCGTGCTGTAATTTAATGGGCGCCAAGGAATGAGGGACAAGGGGCAATGCGAGTTTTATGTAAATTCGTTTGTCCTGCACACACTCAAGTGGCAATCCCTGCCAGCACTTATCCTTTAAGATACTCGTTAAGTGCCTACCGCCCCCTCCTCCCACCGTCCTGTTCCCTGTTCGCAGTGCAACCAAATGAGTCGCATTTGCACTTGACTTTCCATTTAATTTTCCAATTTTTCAGCTTTTCCTATACATTTTCGTTTTTCTCTCTTTATTTTTTATTCTCCTCGTTGCGGTCTCGTATTACAGAGGCGGTCAGGAAACGCACACAAAAAGGATAATGACAGGCGTTACGTGCATGTCAGCAGATAGTTCGACTCGGAGATTTGTTTGGCGGAATCGATTTCAATGCTGCATTTGATTTTTGGAACGCTTCTTTGACTTCTCATCCTTGTGCTTGTAATTTGAGTCGCAACTTTGTTGGCATCGCTTGCACGCCACGCCGCCCTGCCTCTCCAGGCTCTACTCGCTGCTCTCGTTCCTCAGTCGATGTTGCCTGCTTTTGCCTTGGGCCTTCGGTTTCCTTTGAATCCGGCGCCGCTCTTCATCTGTCTCTCTCACTCTCTGTCTGTCTGTCTGTCTGTCAGTCAGTCAGTCAGTCAGTCAGTTGGTCGCTTGTTTATTTGTTTGTTTTGTCAACATTTGGTCGTCATAAGCGCGTTTTTGAAGTTGTCTACGGTTACGGCACAGTTTTCCATTGAAAGTTTCCGTTGTTTTTTATATGGAAAGTGCCTCCCTCTCTCTCTCTCTCACTGCTGTTTTCATCGTCTATCTCTGTCTATAGGAAATGCAACTCAATCAAACACGCTTAAGACGAGCCAACTTGGCAACTTGTGTGGCTTTTCTCACACATTTTTCACGCTAAAACCAAGCAGACTCTTAGTTCAAGTCGCAGTCGGACTCGACGCGACTCGAGAGGGCAACTCTATCTCTGACTCTCCAATCATATCTCAGCTGTTCTTCTCTTCCTCTCCACCTCCTCTACTCTCCTCCCTCTTCTCCTTCATTTGCGTTGTGTGTGGCTCGCTTTATTGGCTTAGCACACCCGCTGGGCGGCCCTTCATTTGTCATGGGCTGCATCCGTTACGCTGTGGTTGCCTCTCAGTTGTTGCTCTTGTTGTAGCTATTGTTGTTGTTGTTATTGTTGCGTAATGAATTTGTTTTACCCGAAAAACAAAATTGAGCCAAAAAACTACCGTGTCTCAGTTTTCATTTCATTTTTAATATTTATTTTTCATTTTTTTCTACTTCTTCTTCTTGCTGTTGTTGCTTGATGGCAAACGCTGCATGTGGCGGGGCGTCGGCTGAGTTGGAGTTGGAGTTGGAGTTTTCTTTGGATTTTCATTAATGGGAGCCGTGGAAACTAAAGAGGGCGCGTAATTGATTTGTGTCTCATGCATCGCAAGTAAACAAATTGTGTCTGTTGCCATCGGGTGGCAGTCATTGAGTTGTGGAGACTTTTTGATGCGCTTATGGAGACTTTCAATTAAGTGTATACTAGCATTTCCAGCACATTTCGAAAGACTAAGTATGCTAAGCTGATCTATTAGCAATACAATTTTTTGTAGACTTTTATGTATCGTTGGAGACTTGTGGAGAGTTATGCTTAAGCTGCAGATAATATAATGTGTGCATATTTATGACTTACGGAAGGCAGTTTGAATAAGTGGAGAGTTGTGTAGACTTTTGGAGAGCTATGCTTAAGCTGCGGAGAATATAATGTATGCATATTTATAAGCTTTATGACTTACAAAAGGCAGTTAGAATAATTGGAGATTTGTGTAGACTTGTGGAGACTTGTGTAGACTTGTGGAGAGTCATGAAAATGTTCAAAAAGTTCATTAAACTTGTACAAAAGTGTAAAGACTTCAAAGAAGTAACACTCAATCGTTCACTCTCTGTGGAGAACATTAGAGATCTGTGGAGAGTTGCGATTAAAAAAGCTGTAGACAAGAGCAACTTAATCAGATGAAGAAACTGTAACTGTTGATATTTGTCATATTGTGGAGTTGTGCTAATTAAGCTGATTGATTAATTGATTTAGTGTTCCAAAAGAATCTCTTAAACTCTCCATTGAGTGGGCGTGGCACTTGAAATGATCAGCAAGGCGAATCGCCATTCGCAATACGCAAAACTGATTTCGGCGTTGCTTTTGACACATTTGAAGAGCGTCAAATCGATCATTATCAGGGGCGAACCGACGACATCGCCAACGCCATTAGCAGTCGTCACAACTTGCGCCGCGAAACGCCCTCAAAAAAAAAAAAAATAAAATAAAATAAAACAAACAAAGCAAAACTAAAAAAAAAATATACAAAAACAGCAGAAAGCAGAAGCAGGCAAAAACAATAAGCATAAAATAAAACAAAAGACAGCTACGAATAAAAAAAGCAAATAGCTCGCAACGATGTTGGGGATGGTGGGCAGCTAATTTGGAGCGCAGATTTGGTCATTTGATCGTTTGATCGTTTGATCATTTGATCATTTTGTCTGTGGGTCTCCATTGTTTCATTTGATCATTTTGGGCGATGGCTTCAATTCTTTTGCCTTGTGTGCAAATTAAGTTTTATTAATTTAATTTTTTAACGAGCTGTGATCGTTGCTAAGATTTATGCCACAACGCTGCCGTCGCTGCCACCGCTGCTCTTGCTGTGGCTGATGATGTTGGCGTCGGCGTCAGCTTCAGCGTCGACGTGGCGTCTTTTCGGTATCTGCCCCAAATTTATTGAGACATTTTTCTTTTTTGATTTCTACGACTCTCGTCCGGGCAGCTATTTAATTCGAATTTTGTTCGTAGAAGGCTTTGTAATGATCTCTGATGAGGTGTTTATGAGCATGGTCAGGCATTTTGCATTAGTCATGCCCATTGTGGCGTCGTCTCCATGGGGGCGTTCACTCTACCGCTTGCCGCTTGCGGCTTCCCGCTTGACGGTTGCCGCTCAACGGTTGCCGCTTGCTGTCGGTTGTCGGTTGTCGGTTGTCGATTGTCGGCATTTTCTTTGTTTTCTTCGAGATCTTTTTATTTTTTTTTTCTCATTTGGCTCTGCCTATCTATGGCAGTCATTAGAGCCAGGGAAACCGCTTTGATTTGCTATGCCTGAAGCCAAACGAAATCGAAAACATTTGAACACATTCATGCAACCTAAATTAACCCATTGCCAATGCAACAATTAACTATTTGCCAAAATTTTCACTTTTAGCCGAAGAGCTGCTCCATCAGTTTTGTTTCCATATCGTTGACTTCTTGTTGAGCTTCTTTCCATAGAGACACTTAAGAAATCTTCACTCCATCTTCAAGTGCCGCAGTTCAATTTGCTTTCATGTTGACAGATTTGCTGCATTTGATAACGAATTGTGTGCATATAGTTAAGAAGATATAATCGATTTCAATTTAAATTTAGATTTAAATCGTATATATCTAAGTCGAAAGTGAACTTAGAGAAAGACTTAGACGACATCTCAGTTTTAAATATAAATTATTTATAAATTTATCTAACTAACTCTCATTATAAAACTTTCTGATCTAATTGGGTTTTTCTGGATTTCCTCTAATTCTGCAACAAATGTTGGACCAATCAATGATTTTCGGATTTCCCAAACTTAAATTCAAATCTTAAAAAATTTAAGTTTTACTTTAACTTAATTAACTTTACTCAATACTTTTGCAATTACTTTAATTATATCTTTCCCAAAAGTTTGTTTTTAATATTTGGGTTGACTGCTATTAGTCGACGTTTGATAAATGAATAAATAAATAAATCTAGAAAGATTCCATCTATATTCTTATAAAAGTATGCAATTAGTTAAATAATTCTAGACAATTCAAGTATTTTAAATAATGTAATATATATATATATATATATATAGCTTAAGTATATTTTACTACACTTTTTCATATTGATGCTAAATTAACTTTGTACTTTGCTTGGGATTTGGGATAGCCAACAAATTACAAATACAAGCACAACAAATCCATATTCTTAGTAAACAATAAAATGTGTTGATATTTAAAAGAAACGTATAATATCTTTTAATTGGAAAGAGAGAATTGATTTCACTTTAAAAATATATAAATGAATCTAAATGCATTTAACGTATACCTACAAATATCCCAAATTATGTTTTAATTACAAAATCAATGACCATAGAATTAGTATTATTATGAGCTATTATACTAATACTTAACATTTAGTTAGCTTTCTTTTGTTTTATTTCAATTGCTTCAACCGCAATCAGCTTGAGGGATTGTCATACACAGCTGTTCTGCGTGTTCTGAGTT
This sequence comes from Drosophila macrospina, assembly GCA_035042075.1. Taxonomy (NCBI): domain Eukaryota; kingdom Metazoa; phylum Arthropoda; class Insecta; order Diptera; family Drosophilidae; genus Drosophila; species Drosophila macrospina. The sequence goes on along the minus strand of JAWNLW010000500.1, from coordinate 2,840,354 downwards.
GTCAGTTGTTGTTCAGGCAATATTTACATTATTATTACTTAATAATTTAGTTAAATGATTTTTTTATTTGCTGAACAAATAAATGTACTAATCAAGTTGCAAGTCGAATCAAATATTATAATATCAAAGAAGAAAGATTTACAATAAGTAAGCCTTGTCTTAACACAATTCAACAATTTCAATCTGATAATATTGTGATGCAAATTGAAAAGGTGCTGGGTAGCAAATGTGTATAGACTTTTGTAGGGTATCGGCACGTTGGCATACTGCCGGTCGATGGCCTCTAACCTTTGGTAAAGTGCAAATATGAAGCACTTAGCACGCCTCGAAGGGAGCACTCTTTCGCTCATTGCAGCGGTGTGCGGAAATCAAACAATGCCATTAGGCTAATAATTGCTGGTCTTTATTGTTCTAATTGTGGCCATTGGGACGATTGCCCAGTGTGGAGCACACAAAATGTATTAATTAAGCTATTTATCTAAACTAATGCGAGCATTTAGTGGCCAAGACAGAAGCAAATTGCACTCATTAGCCAACTGGCAACTGGCTCTACAGTTTTACCACTCCCCCCCTCCTTACTACTCCTGCCCCCGTCTCTTTTGATTCCGATGAGCCAATCGTTTCTCTTCAGCCCTCCGAAGAGAGATAATTGCGTTGGATAAGTAAATGCCTCGTCGTCCAGCTATCATCTCCATCTCCATCTCCATCTTCATCTTCTTGTTCCATCCTCAATCTTGTCCGTCTCAATTTCTCCCTCTTTCTGTTCGCCTTGCACTTGGCCGTGTGACAGGCCACATTGAGGAATGTTAGAACCAATTGTAGATATCGTCACTTCAATGCGATCGGCTTCGACCCAACGGTCAAGCGCTACATCATCATTAAAAGCTTCCACACAGAGCTAACCGAGGCAAACTGTGCAGCCTGCCAATGGCACTGGGTTTGGGGGCAACGCAGAAGCAGCTTATCGTCTGCCGCATCATTAGCTTGATTATGATTATCAATGAGCACATCGACAACGCCGCCGTTGTGCCACATTGAATACATAAAATGAAATGAAAACAGAAAAAACAAAAGCGAAAACAAAAACAAAAGAACAACGTTAGTCTTTTAGCATAGTTTGTTCCATCTGTTGATGCCCCAATGACATTGGCTGAAAGTGGCAAGTGGCGCTGCATTGTTGAATTAAGCTTAATTAATCTTCAACAGATATTCAGCGAGGCAGCTGGCAAGTGAATGTGCTTTTCAAATAAGTTGAAAGTTCTCAGGCGCTTTTAGCGCTTTTCAGTCTATTAAAAAGCTTAAAGTTGTTCTTTTCAAACAATTTGAAGACTCATCAACATCTTGCTGAACTTGCAGTGTAATGTATTGAGTTGTATTTAAAGCTTTAATGAGCTTGCTTAAATTTTAATATTTAAGCAGTTTTCATAAACTTTTCGTTTAAAGTGTTATTCTTAAAAGCTTTCAGGAGCTTTTACAGAGCTTGGTTGTGTTATAAGCTGATTTATATGCCAATAGTTATTAAAATATAATCAACTTTTTAATGAGCTTGCAGTCTCGAGTAGCATGCACTTAATCGACTCAAAGCTTTTCTGAGCTTTTACGGATTTCAGTTGTTTGTTGACTGAAGTTGTTGAGAGCTTCTACAAAACTTAATGAAATGCAAGTTTAAAATGCTTTGCAGCTGGTGTCATTGATACTTTGAGATCCAATTATATATTGCACCTTTTTACTCATGCTTGCTTGATGCATTCAAAGTTCATTAAATAGAGTCTCAGTTTTTTCGGTCGTTTCGCTTTTCTCTTCTTCTTATTGCTTTCCTGATTTCCAAGATCTCGTCGATCGATAAAGTGCGGTCGCGAGGTCTCGAGGTCTCTCAGTCAGCGTGACAAATTGCTCGGTGCGCGATTGCTGTTGTTGTTGTTGCTGCTGTTGTTGCTGCTGTTGTTGTTATACGGATGCCCGCTAATGAATATGATTAGCATAATGAGTTGTGCGGGGCAAGGGGCAAGGGGCAAGGGGCAAGATTGGAAGCAAGTAGCAAGCTCTGTGGCAGACACCGTGCAACTCTGCCACTGGCTGTAGGTTTATTTATTTTTGCTGTTGCTGTTGCTGTTGTTGTCGCTGTCGTTGTTGGTTTCATTTTAATGTTGGGTCGCACTCCTGCACTTACACGTAATCATAATCGTAATAAAAGGCCACATATGTTTGTGCGGCAGGTGGGCCGCTTGCCATGTCACATGCGGCAGATGTAGCAAAATGTGCTCGTATATTAACATGCCACCGATCCCCAACCGCCAGTGTCAGGCCAACGCCAAAGCCAAAGCTAAAGCTGAAGCTGAAGCTAAAGCCAAAGCTAAACAACATTATCATCAAGAACCTCACACCAATGTCGAGCCCCCAACCTAAATCCTAAGCTCGACCCCAACAAAAACAGCAAAAACAACAACGACAATAAAGAGTCACAGAAACTGTCAACGGGCACGATGCTTGACAGATGGACTAGCAAGGACTCTCACTCACTCTCTGACCATGTAACTGAAGCAAACTGAGCTCATCTAATTTCTGGTATTTGTTCTCGCTGCTTTTGACAGAGGTGGGAGGAAAAGAGAGCGAGAGAGAGACAGTGACAGTGAAAGAGACAGGGAAATGGTAACACTATCTAGCGCAGTTTTCGAATCAGATTTGGATGAGCGAGCGAGTCCTGTCCTGCTACGTAGAATATCCTGCGACCGCAATATGAATGAAGTATTAATGTACGTCTATGCTGACACATTAAAGACCAGCCAAAGAGGATGAAGATAAGCACATTGACATGGGGAAGTTACCACAAAAATAACAACAACAACAGCAACATAAAAAACAACTCAAAACTCTTACCCCAACAAATAATGAACGAAGAGATATGAGAACACAGGATGAGAAGAGCTCGACATGTTTCGACATTTGCATAGAGATTCATATTCGGAAATTATTGGATATTATGGTACGGCCTTAAGACTTGACTTTGTGATCCCAAGCAACCGGAAATGACATTAAGTTTTGGCCCCGCCCTCCCCGAAGTTCTCATCAACTCATATCTCATAAAATCATAAAATCTCAAATGGCCCACAAAAGGAAGTTGAAAACATAAAAAAAATGGAATGAGTGCAAGTAACAAAATTGAAACTAAAACTGAAACTGAACGTGAAACTGAAACAGAAATATAATAAAAACAATTCTGACAGCATAATTTATTCAATTTTAATCAGGCAAGATGTGACTGGCTTATTAAATGACATTTTTAATGGCTACAAAGCCAATAAAAATCAAATATAAATTAGTCTTTAGATTATATGCTAAATATATGGTTACAACAGCGGAAAGTTTGGGATTTTTATATAAATAAAGGGAATGGAAAGTGCATGAATTTGTTTAGATTATTTAACTGTCTTCAAATTAAATAAAGATATAAATGATAATAGCAATGATAATTGTAGAAATTTTAATTACTCTTATAATAATGTAATATAATATATAATAATAATAATTTTAATGGAATTCATTTCAATTTCCTTTCTTTTAAAATAATAATAATTCGGATTGTTTATTGAAATTAAATTTCTAAACATTAAACTAGAATGGAAAACCCATTTAAATTATTAAAAATTAAAATACAAATTTATTTATATTATATTATATTATTTCATCATATTTCATATTTAAATTAATAAGCTCCAAAATAGAATGGAAACTACATGTTTTTATTTAAATATTTTACTGTTTTAAATTATATTAATTATACAAATTATTACTGCAATGATAACTATAGAAATATTAGTAATAATTAATTAATAATTCGAATTTGAATTAAAATCCAAAAAATAGTAATACAATTTTTATAATTTTACTTTTATTTATATTAATAATTTTGTTTGTTAAAATTTTAAATAGAATATAATTAAATTGAATCTCTAAATGCGAAAATTGTTTAGATTATATAAGTGTCTTTAATAATTTTAACTTTAATGACAATCAAGATAATAATAATAATAATTTAATCAATTCAAAACTCAAAAATGGAATGAAAAATAAATGAATTTTTGATTATTAAATATACAAATTATAAAAGTCAGTACTTTTAATAGGTAAACTAATGATTATTATATTAATAATTTTATTATAATAATTATAACTTTAATAAAAATTAAGATATACTAATAAATATTTTAAAAATTTAATATTATAAGAGAACAAAATAATTCTGCTCATTTATTTAATTTAAACTTCTAAACTCAAAGATGGAATGGAAACTGCATAAATTTATTCATTTATTTTGTTTATTATTTCTAAACTTATTAATGTAATGCAATGAATTTATTTATATAATTAAATATAGAAATAATAATAGCACAGTAATTATTATATATTAGAATGTAAATTGTTTAGTATAATAACTTTAACTTTAATGAAAATCAAGATAATAATAATAATAATGTTATAATTTGAATCGTAGTAAATCGGTTGATTCATGTATTAAATTCCAAGGAAATAGAACAGAAGAGTTCGGGAATAAATTCCTAAAATTTCATTTGATATTATTATTTATAATAGACTAGTATAAATTGAAGTATTTTTGGCATTCAACGAAATGTAATTTTTATAATAACTATAGAGTATCTACTACCTATATATGCCAGTTGTTTTTTCTAGCGAAAAAAACTATACCAAAATAATTTTAAGATACTTCCCACACTATCAAAGAGTCGACATTTTGCAGTTGAATTTATCTTCAAAATTATATCTCGCCTCGTCAAACTTAGAAGACTATTTACTTTTAGTACAGAGTCTAGAAAATGTGACTTCTGCAGAGCAGCAGTTAAGCTTTGGCCATGTTTAACACTGCAACAGTGTTGCAAGTCGCAGAAGTTACTTCATTTAATATCAGTATTGAGTCAGACTGGAGATCAGCTTGTGTTTTATCTCTAATGACAGCTTACAAACGCTGGCTGAGGGGATCACAGAAGTGTCCTGTGCCCAATTTGTGGATGCCACATGTTGCTGCCACGCGGAGACATTGAGCTTGGGCTTGTTGTATGTAAGCGACTCTTAGGGCAATCGGGCGACTAATAGCCTCAACACTGGCAGCTACTAGTCGCAGAGTCTGCCTCTTGTGGCACAGAGACGCTGTGGCACCGCCAGCAATAACGGCAAATATTCCATATCGAAATTTGTAGCGCCTTTTATCGTTGGCAACTTTGAAAGTTAGTCACTTGCCTGCCACTGTGGCATGCCCCATGCAAACGCCCCACAATGCTACGGCGCTTTCACGTAATTTTTCATAAACATAAAAGTTGCTTCTGCTTCACATGTAGTAGTCGCTCCCGGCGGTGGCAGGTTGGCGGTGGCAGCTTTGTTGGGTAGCTGGGTGGTTGGCTGGTTGGGTGGTTGGGTGGTGCTGGCAGTTGGGTGGGTAACGGGTGCGCGCTTATGGGTTTGTAAGTAGCAGAAGCAACCACAGATTGTTGCCTTGCATATTGTATTTGTATTTTGTGATTTTAATGCGGCATTTTGTGGCAAGGTGCACATGTCTATATGTATGCGTGTGTGTCTCTGTGTGTGTGTGTGTGTGTGTGACTCTCGACATTAGCAGCCAACGCAAAAACATTTTATGACATAATTTTGTTGTTGTTTTACAAAAGGTGAGCGGATTTTTTACCCTCTTCCCCCCCTCTCTCTCTCTCTCTCTCCCTCTCTCTCTCTCCACTGCTCTCCTTGGCAAAGACAACCTGCATATGTGTGCGTGTCTGCGTGTGTGTGTGGGAGAGTGGGGGGGCAAGAAGACCCCAAACGAACTCTGGCATCGATGACCCAGCTACCAGCAACGACACCCCACCACCCTGCCCCTCTTGCCGTCCAACACACGGATTTACATACTCGTACCCACAAGGTAAGAACCTGGCTCGGTCGCCAGGCTTTTGGCTAAATGCGGCGCATTGTGCGTTCCTCAGTGAATTGTAATTACAGGCATGTAACCTAATGACCGTGCGCCCACGTAGAACCGAAGCAACATGCTCCCATTCCCCACATTTCATTTACCTCATTTCCCTATTCCTCCGCCACCGCCTTCGCCGCCGCCTCCTTCCCATTCCTGATCCCTTGCCACGCTCTGCTTATGGTGTAAGTGGCAAATGTTGTAAAAGAAAGCACAGAAAACAACATCAAAAACAGAAAAAACAAAGTCAAGCTCCCCATTTGCAAAGAGTGGGGCAGGGGTGGGGAGAGGCGTGGCATTATCATACATTTAATACGACGACGATTTCATGCCCTGAAGCGCAAGTTTTTCTATTAACTCTCCGATTAATAATTGTAGATGAATTTAAGCTTCAGTTACTCAGATTAATCTTGAGCTTGAGAAGAATTTGCAATACTATGTAATTTCAGAAATGAGTTGGAAGAATCATTTCTATCTTTGATGTATTCAAAACTTATTCAGCAATATTAGAATCAAATTTCAGCTGAATAAACTTGAGTTACAATTGTGCTGCGATTTAAGGTTAGTGTAGTGCAGGCAATAATAGATTAAATGTATTTATAACTGTAGCAATAAGTAATATACACATTGCAATAAGTAATTCACAATACACAAGATCCACAAGATCCACACATACATTATTATAAGATACAATAAAGAACGTTCTGAGTTGGGCAATCAACAAGAACGCATCGCGTGTGACTACATAACTCACATTGATGATGCGACAATCTATTAAGTTTCAACTAAGTTTATAAAATAACAGATTGAAGAATCTTTCACAGATTCACTGAGTTACATTTATGATATAATTTAAGGAAAATGCAAACGCAGTCCACAACAGTTGTCAAGTGTTTTTATCTAGCTTTGTTAATATGCGAATTTACTGAGTTTTTAGTAATATTATATTTTACAGCAGTTAATTGAATGCTGTTGTATCAAGTTATTAATATATATATATATATATATATTAAACATATAAGCTTAAATATATAATAATTTCTATATAGATTAATTCTGTCAAAATATTCCTCACTTTAAATCTAAGTATCTTCCAGTCTATGTAGAAATTATCTCTAAAATGTTTAGAAGTGTTAAATATTGCGCAATGTTTTTTACAATTAACTGCAAACGGTGGCAAATTCAATGAATACACTCACATAGCCAGGTGAATGAAGTGCTTGATGCTTAGCAACATCTCTAGAAATAATGGAATGAAACTCGCAAAGATGTTTGAGTAATTAAAAAACCCAAAATTAGTTTAGATGGGCGTCTTATCTTGTTAATAAAGACTATGACTGGCATTAATAAACGCATTATTATATGATCACACACACACACACGCACACACACACACAGAGAGACACGCATGCATACATGCGAAAGCTCATTAACAGCTCATGTGTGTGTGTGTTTATGTGTGTGTATCATTGTGAGTGGGTGTGAAAAACGCACCTCTCTAACTGTCTCTCTCTCTCTCGCTCTCTCTGTCGCTTTCTCTCTCTCTGCCTGAGTCACGCTAATTGCAGGTGTAATATTTCAATGTGAAGATGTGTGTGTGTGCTTGCAAATTTATATTTGTGCTTAGCTTAGTGGCTGGCAGGCAACAATAACAACATCAACAACAACAGCAACAACAACAACAACAAGAAGAAGAAGAAGAAGACAAGCAACAACGACAACAATAAGTAGAAGTTGGCAACTGATGCCGCTTCAGCGCTGCAATAAATAGCCGAGTCGAGTTATGGCTGCTGCTGCCGTTGAATGCCGCCTTACGTCTTATGCCGTCTCAGCGTCTCACCGTCTCAGCGTCTCACCGTCGCACCGTCAGTGGGTGTATTATCTTTGGAATTTATTACCAACAAATGTTATTTCTAGAACGTTAGACACACCGAGCTACCTTGTTGTCTATGCTCGCTTCTACCTCCTTTTTCGCGTTGGCGTCTCATCAACGCCTTCATTAGGCAGGCGCCAAGTGGCTTACAGCACACACAGCCCCTCCCCTCTGCCTGCCTTTCCCCCTTTTTCTTTGCGCACAGTCAGAAGAAGAAGTAGAAGTAGAAGTAGAAGAAAAAAAAAAATAGAAAACATCATTAAATTTACGAGACTTTCCTAGAACATAATACAAAAAGGAGGCAGCAGCCTCAAGGAGCAATCGCTTGCTCTGCCTCTTGGGTCCGGGGCCACTGGCTGGCTGCGTTTGTAAGTGGACCCAAAACAGATGGTAAAGGCCAAACGCGATTAGTTGCGAGAGACTCTTACAGTTGCATCCCAAAATCGTAAACAATAATCTCCGGCTTATCGAGCACAAGTTTTCAACTTTACAATGATCCAACTTGCATTAATTGCCACGCGAAGATAATATGACTTGGTAAGGGACTAGATTGGCATATATATGCAGAACAATTGGTTCAGCCAACACATTTCGCTTTAGCAATATATCACTGAATGCTACTCACCTGACAAGTTTACACTGAATATTTGCACATTGGCCAACAAGTCATAGCTTAAATTGATGTTGCACGAGTTCAGCTGCAGATGTAATTGGCAACAGTTGAGCACTGCAAAATGTGGAAATCAATAAGCAAACTCACATGAATTGAGAACTTGAACTTCTGTACTTTTGAAATATTTCTTTAACTAATCAAAACGAAAAGATTCGTTGTCAAATTATAGTTTAAGATCAAGCTGAAGCAAAATGTCAAAAATGAAACATATTGCTTGCTGATTGAATCAAATTTATAGCTATTTTCCATTTTCATTTCCCTTTTCCCTTTGCTTTTGCTGCCATTTCGTTTTCGTTTTCGTTTTGCTGCTGCTTCCGCATATTTGTTTTTGTTTTTGCTTTTGCTTTTGGTTTTCTTTTTTAATGGTCTTCATAAAGTTTCTTTATTTGATTTCATGTCAATTGTCTGGCAAAACGATCAAAATAAAATAATAAAATGCAAGTAAATGAATTGAAATGCAAATAAAATTTTATTAACTCGCCCAGGACTGCGGTTACCAGTTGCCAGCTCCAAGAAGCTGTCATGCTCCCTCTCACTCTCTATGGAAAATAAAGAGAAAGAAAGAGAAAGAGAGAGAGAGAGTGTGTTAGAGAGAGTGTGAGTTAGTGAGGTAGTGTTAGGGCGCAGGGGGCGCGGTTTAGGGTGCGTTAAATGTTAACACGAAACACGAAGCGAAGCGCAAAGTTTTGTGCCCCAAACGGAAAGCCATTAGGGCCAAGGCGTCATAAAAAATGTTTAATTCATTTAATGAATTTTCATTAAGACAACAAAAGCAAATAAAGCGAACAGATAAAATCTGATAACAGATATTTATGTATCTGCACATAAGTAAGTATTATATTATGCCACATAATGAAGCCAAAGTAGCGGCGACCAGAAGATATTACATATATATATCTATATACATATATCTATTCTATTAGTTGTTTATAACTTTGTTGAATTCTTGAGCAGCAAATTAAACTTTGAGAAGCCGAAAGCAAATAAGTAAACACCCCCTCATGTGGCATTATGGGGAAACAGTTAATCAGCTTTGGCTTAAACCTTTTAGTACTTCTATATAATCGCCATAATTGACCAGATGTCTCATGCACATGCGTTTTAATCGCTTCCACTTAAAAATAACAAAATAAAAGAAGAAAAAGGAGAAAAATGCAGGAAAATACGTCGCGCTCTTCTCGGTGATTCTCATGGCATGCACCCTCGCTGTTGTCACTATTCATCGACGCTTTGTGCTTTAAATAGATTCGCAACAGGCAACAGTAGGGAGGGGGCAAGCAGTTTCATTTGAATTGCTGCACTCGCTTGCAACGTGCGGCAGCAACAGCATTCGCCCCCAACGAGTTTCCGGCCTGTGCGGCGGATTGGCACGCGCCGTGCCCCTTCCCTACCTTCCCTCCCGCCCTTCTGCTGCCGCCACATTCCCTTCAATGCGACGCGTTGTTGTTTTTTATGTTTGTTTCTGATTTTTTCCCTTCTTTCGCTCGTTTTTTATTATAGTATTAAATTTATTCATATATATATTCTTTTCTTTTTTTAATATTTTTAGTGGCGCATTTGCGAGGGAAATTCACTTGAAGTGCAGCTCGCTCAATTTCCTGGAACGATTTGCTGGCCATTGCGCATTAAGCGTGGGTGTAGAGCTGCGACTCACCCCCTCCCCCTCCATCTCTCTCACTCTCTTACTCTCTTCCCCGCCCACTTAGGCTTGCCCCTGCTGGCCGCAGCTCAAGACATTATGGTGACGACTTTAAGGGCTCGCCCTGACAAATATTGACGCCGCAATTCAAATGCTTGACAAAAAGGCTAAAAGCCAAAGCAAAAACAAAAGCAGAAAGAAATGAAAATCAGGCGAAAAAAAAGAAGTGAAAAGAAAAATAATAAAGGAAAAGCTAAATGCCAGGCCAAGGCAAATACTACTCGCTACGCAAAGTGTGCAACAGTAAAGCGAGAAAGCTGGAATAACAAAACGGCAAAAAGGAAAGCAAAGTAGGAAATTATGATATCATCTTTATGACGCCATTATGGTTTTGGCTCGTATGTGTGTCTGTCCGTGTGTGTGTGCGTGTGTGTCTCAACATGCTATGACTAACAGCTCCATTCTTGCTTCCTCCATTACTTGCTTCAACCCATCGCTGTCATGGCGAGCTGTTGTAAATGTCAAAGACCGGAAAAGGCAACACACTACTGTACACACACACACACACACATGCAGTCAGTCAGTCTGAAGATGACGAAGAATGCAACAGTTTTGAGCGGCGCCATGTCAACAACTGTCCTCAGTCTATCCAAGTGAATGTCTGAGATCAGGAATCTCGAATTCATCTCTAAGCACTCGCACTCGCACTCGCACTCGCTTGTGTCTTTGATTTTCCACATTTTGGGGCATATTTTTTGTGGATAACTCATGTCACACAGTCCCCCACAATAGCAACATTAATGTATTTGTGAGAGTTGTAAATTTCTTTTATATTAACTTTTATAAACTAAGAAAACATAAGTTTCTTTAACAACTGCAAATCTACAACTTTTGCTAATGGGAAATACTTTTTGAGATTTATGCAGGGATAGATCTATAATATATTTATCTAAAGATTTACATTAAGCTATCATTTTTTATTTGAACTATTCTTAACTGCAAATTGATTATCAACAACTATTAAAAACTTTTGCCTCTGACTTATTCAGAAATCTGCATCTCTGTTCTTGGAACTTTCCTATTCTATTTCTATTTGTATTTATTTCATTTTCATTCATTCTCAATCCCAACTAATTGTAAACAGCTCTGAACTTATCCGAAAGCATTACATTCCACAGAAATGTAATGAGCTTCGTGGCAAATGCCATTAGCGTCATAATGAGAATTGTACACATAATCCATTTGAATTCCACATCGTAGCGAAAGCATAATATACGTTGACAGGCATTGAATGATGATGGCCATATGTGGTTGACCCGTTTCCTTGCCAACTGATCGTCTGTCTGTGTGGCCTTTGTGCAGTAGAACATCAGTGATGGCATCTCAATCCCCTCAGACTCCGCATCGCACTCCTCTGAGGACACAGTTTGTGCAGCCTGTGGATCTGGATTGAGCTCCTCTTTGCACTCTGACGATAACCGTGCAAAATGCTCCGACTGCTCTCTCCACTTAAATCTTTCTGGATCCGAATCATCTGAGGACTCTCGTTGCAAAACTTGTTGAGGAAGTGGCTCTCGTATGTATTCAGGGACAATGTTGATACACATGATGTACCAGCTGATCTGTTGCCTGCTGCCGATAACTTCTCAAGCCTTGCCTTATTCAACTGTTGAATCGATATATGACCAGTTGGTCGTCGAGCCGGTCCCGGCACGAGAGGATTCTTGCGGTTCCTCTCCAACTGTTGGCTGCTTTTCCAAACTGAATGCATAATGCCTATTCGCAAATTAAACAGAGCACCTAATGAAGTTCAATTAACGCCACTTACCTCTGTGTCTGCATATATAAATAAAAATATATATAAAATGCTAAATAGTTGTAGAGTCAATTTTTGAAGTGAACACTGAACACTGAACTACAAAGCAAAAGTCAAGCGAAAACTTTGCTTACATCGATTTCAAAGCAACTTAGTACATTAGAAAATTAAGTATCGTACAAATATTTTTAAATAAAATGAACTGAAATAATAGAAAACAATAGTAATAATATAAATATAAATAAATATATTTATAAATAATATAAATAAATATATTTATAAATAATATAAATAAATATAAATAATATAAATTTATACTTCGAAGCATATACTACACTCTCTAGCAAGAAGCTTGGCAGCTTATACTACACTCTTTAACAAGATAAAGCTGAATCAGCTGAACTGTTTATCTAAGAATTGAAGTAAATTCTTCGATAACAAAAGCTAGCTACGTATTTTATACATTTTTAAACATTTTTACCTAACGAAAAGTATAAAAACTATTGAGAATGGCACAGGCAACAAATTTGCTCATTCTAATAATAGAATTAAATGTAAATAAAGTAGAGAAATGTACAAATATTTATAAATAAAATGAACCAAAATAATAGAAAACAATAGTAATAATATAAATATTAATAAATATATTTATAAATAATATAAATAAATATATACTTGCAAGCATATACTACACTCTCTAGCAAGAAGCTTGGCAGCTTATACTACACTCTTGAGCAAGAATAAGCTGAACAGTTGAACTCTTTATCAAAGAATTGAAGCAAATTGTTTTACATTCATGAAAAACCTTCAGCAATAAAAGTTAGCTACGAAATTTATACATTTTTGCACATTTTTAAACATTTTTTTACCTAATGAAAAGTATAAAAACTATTGAGAATAATACAGGCAACAAATGTGCGCATTCTAATAATAGAAATAAATGTAAATAAAGTAGAGAAATGTACAAAAATCTTTCTAAAGAAAAGAGTTTACTAAGAAGTTGCTTGTTACATACCTTGTCGTGTTAAATTGCTACCCTCTCAGTGCTAATTTAAGGGATATAAGCCATAAGGATACCAGCTGAAACACATGAAATATGAAACATTTATGCAGAGAGAAGAAAGCAAGGAAGAAGGAGAAGAAGATGGAGAAAAAGATGGAGAAGGAGAAGAAAGAGAAGGAGAAAATGCCAGCAAATTGATATGAATAAGCGATTATTTAGTTGCATTTGGATTTGGTAAAGTAGAAAATGTATTTGCACTGCATATGCAAAGCATAATTAAATCAGAAGATGTACGTTTGTATGGATGCTGGGTTTTGTCTGGCTTCTGCTTGTGGCCCCTTGCTGCACCCTGAGTGCTTATGCTTGTGCTTCTTAGCTGCCATGGAAAAGTATCTGCCACAAATGGGTTAAATGGCAAAGAAACTGAGCTCAAATCTGAAAATATGTGTGGCAAGCGGCATGAGGCAAGGGGCAAGCGGCAAGGGCAAGCGGCAAGCATACTATACTCCGTACACACTCAAGCGAATTGAAATGCTATTGAAATATTGCAAATGGCATTTGTTGCAAGTAGCACGTTGCACGTTGCAAGTCGGTTGCATTTAAATGGCATAAGGGAGTCTGCGGCACTTAGGCAACGAAAGCTGTACATGCAACTCAATCTGCCACATGCCTCTCTCTCTGTCTCTCTCTCTCTCTCTCTCTTTCTCTCTCTCTCACTGATTCTTTTCGTTTTCTGCAATTGCGATAAATAAAATTAAAACTCCTCTGAAAAATGGCAAATAATGCAATTTTCCAATTAATGAAAATATCAATGATGACAACAACAACAACAAGAACAACAGCAACAAGAACAACAACAACAACAAGTTGAACGTGCCACAATTGTGCCATCTCATCTGCCTCATTTGATTCAGTTATTTGTTGCAATTCCATGGACAGCGACAACAATATCGATATTAACAATCATTTGCCCGATACATGCAATGCAATTTATCGATAATATAATTGTTGTTATTGAACACAGTTCGATAATAAAGCCGCAACATTTATTAAACGTGCACGAAATGTGCTGTACGTTGTGCAACTGGCAACTTGCGACAGCTTAAAGACTAAACAATTGATCAAAAGATCGATTGATATCGACTATCGATATATAATCTACATAAAGTTTCAAGTTACCCTAATGCAAAGCCTAAATGTTTTAATTAAACTTAAAATAATACTAGGAATGTCAATAGGTCGGCGATAGTTGAGCTTAGTGAGGTGAAAAACATCGATAAATTGATCTTTATAAAGGCGATGATTACCGATATAAATTAGAGATGATTTTTTGATTTCTCCATGTATATTAATCGTTGTGAATGTTAGATAAAACTGCTTGTAGTTAATAAATTGCAAAAATTCCAAATTTGTTTAATTAGGAATGTGAAATAAAGCAAGAAAACATCGATAAATTCTTGTAAAAACGATGTGCCTGAACTTTAGCTCGATTACACATTTATTGATATCGATATGTTACATTGATTTGTCTGATTATCAATTTATTAAATAATTTAATAATATTTACATGTTTAGTCCTGACTCGAAGAGTTGCATTTTGATTTAGTTCAGAATATGCCCGCTAGAGTGAGCTGCTAATGTGCCTGATATTTATATATAAATCCAATTGTGTGCTTTATCCATACTATAGGTTTTATTACCTTATATATATAACTTATTCAATATATATTCATTTATTTACTTTTCCTGCTTTTACAGTCTCCGAGATTTTCCTATTTTAACAAATCCAGAGTCAGGCAAGTTTTGGATGCTCTATAAGCCTAAACACACAATATAATATCTGCCAGGACTCACAACATTCTTAACGTTATCATAACTAAATAAATACTCTTGCTTAATTTGGGATAATTAATTTATTGAGAACACCAGACAATTATTCAACAATTTTAAAGACTTTCCAAGTTAAATTTGTGTTCTGCAAGCAATTGCTAATTCGCTAGAACTTGACAGCCCTACGGCTACAGCCTTCACTGGAGACTCTCTACAACAGCATTTGGCTGTGGTTTCTTGCTTTTTTTTTAAGCTCTTTTCATTTAATTTTCATTGTGGGAATTTATTTTGTAAGCCGAGCTGCGCCGTTGGCAATGTTGAATGTCTAATTAAACGTGAAAAGCCTTGACCTTTGAATTGAGCGCGAGAATAAAATGGGTAAAGGGAGAGCAAGAGCAATGAGAATCCGAATAGAGGGGGCAGAGTGAGAAAAGTAGTGAGAATAAAAAAAAACAAAACAAAAAAAAACATGTCAAGTGGCGCCGCAAACATAAATATTCCAAGAGGCAAATCGAAGACAGGAAGTGAAATATTTGCGTTGACAACGCTCGCAATATGTGTTTACATGTGTTCTTTGCTTGTGTGTGTGTGTGCGTGTGTGCGTGTGTGGCAGCAACAGCAACAGCAGCAGCAGAGGCAACCCCATCAAACAGTCAAGTTTTTGGGGGCAGTTGTTGTTTCAAATGGCGAACACATCTAAAGATGCTTACCAACAATGACAACGACAATGACAATGGCAATGACAATGATGATGACAATGACAATGATGATGATGATGATGTGGATGATGATAATGACGTTGACTCCCCCTGGCTTGAGTTGCAGGAGTATTACAGCTGGAGTGTGAATCATTTCCGTTTGAATTTGGTTCATTGCATGATTTTCACATTAAACGCAAAACGGGGATCGAGTGAATGCGACTGTGAATGCGAATGCGAATGCGAATGTGAATACAAGTTTGAGTGCGAGTATTCATTGAGAAGGAGCTTCTCCCTCATCAGCTCTGCTTTTATTGAACTGACTCCTGAACTTCGCTTGGCTGCCTTCTGTCAGTCCATCTGTCTGTCTGTCTGTCTGTCCATCTGTCTGTCTGTCTGCCTGTCGCTCTGTCTCTCTGTCTCAATGGCCGCTCTTCTGCTTGATTGTGTTTTCTTTAACTTATTTTCAAGCGCAATTATTGACGTGTGCCCCCTTCAGCAATAATAACAATGACAGCAGCAACAACAATCATGTTCCTGGTGATGATGAAGCTCTCTCGCTCTCTCTCACTCTCCCTCTCTCTATCTCGCTCTCTTGCTCTCTGCTCGCATTCGTATTGATATTTTAGCCGTATTTTCGTTTGCACTACTTTAGCAACATTTATTTGAAATGCTTTGCGCTCGAACGGCTCGAACAGCTTTATAATTGGCCTCGCACTGCGGAAACGGAAGCGCTCATCAAGCCCCTTGAACAACAACACTTTACACACACTCGCACACTCGCACTCGCACACACACACTCCCTCACATAACAGCATTTACTTATTATACAAATGAAACAGAAACTGAAACTGAAATGGCACTGGGCCGGGGTCGTGGTCGGGTCGCGGCAGGTTCGGTGTCGGGGTCGGTGTCGAGGCCATGGCTAAATAAAAGTATCAACGCCGAAACTCAATTTGAAACAACAACAAAGCCAAATTGCTTTATATATACAAATACAAACACAAATACAAATACAAATACATGTGCATAAATGCACGCATAAGCACAACAACAAACAACAAACAACAACAACAACAACAACTATAATATTTAAAATTTTCTATTGAAATAAACAAAATGAAAACGCGCAGAACTCTTCGCAGCAACAAAAAAAAAACATGAAAATGAGAATTACTTGAAAAAGAACAAGAAAAAACGGAAGTGCAAAGCGTTTCCGATTTGTTCCTTTTTTCGGGAAATTTAGCTAACGATTTGACGTGCGGCACAGTGGGCTGAGAGGCGACAAAAAAGTGATTATAATTTAACTAAGCAAATCATTAGCAATTTGAAATGAAATAACATTTGGAAATGTTTATAATGAAATTTGAAAAAGTTGCTAAATTAAATTAAATTTATTAAGAGCAATTTATTAAGAAATTATAACTTTTTTACTTATATATGTTTATTTAAGCTCGATATAAACTGTTTTAAAATGTTGGACAATCTTAACAAATGGGCCAATCATTTGTTTATTCGGTTTAATAATTTTAATAATTTAAAATATTTTATTAAATATTATATATTAATTAAGTAAATTAAATAATTATCTCAAAACTTTCTCTTTCTATTATTTATAGCAGTCGACTCAAATATTTAAAACGAAGTTCAGGAAATGTTTAATTAAGGTAATTGCAAAGGTTGTTTATACGATAACTTAAGATGAAGTTAAATTTAAATTTGAGTTTAAGTCTGGGGAATTAAATTAAACCAACATTTATTGTAAGGATTGTGGAAAACCCTGAGAATCAAATCCACTCAATAAGTATTAAATAAAAATTAAATAAATATTAAAGTAAGTTATATTTTATACTAGCTAAAGAGTTTAGAATAAGAAACTTGATAGTAGGTCTGTTTGCTGATGTGTATATTTTAGTTAAAAAGAATTAAGCTTTCTACCGTCTAGAATAAAACTTCTTAAATAGAAGATTTTAATTTAAAATTTGTTAAATTTAATATTATTTAAGGGTTTTAAAATTATATTTAAAAAATAAATAAAAATGTCAAACAACATGAATTGCTTAATATTTGTTATTAGGCATTGTTTTAAATAAAAGTATATCTTTTTTTAAATTTATTTTATTTATTTTTCATCTCTGATATTTCTAACATTTGCAGTCAATCTCAAACCACTGTGCTGTTGCTGTTCAGCGGCGCTTGCACCGTCAGCTGTCAACGATGCTTGGAAGCCACAAACAGCAACACCGAAAACAACAACAACAATGCGAACAACTACAATCATAACACCACTAAATAGGCAGAACATAAACAAAGACAACAACCAACCAACAAGCAATAAGCAACAACTGCAACAGCCCAAGAAGTTGAAGAAGTCGCGGCCGAAGCAGCGGCGCGACGCCTCGTGAAATATGCCCCGAAAAAAAGCAGCAAGAATAACAACAAAACGCGCCGCAAGATACGTGAAAGATGGCAATTGATCGACGCGGAGATGCCCTGTATTTGTGAATTGTAAACGTCAGGTAGTTCTGTTGAAGCTAAAGCTAAAGCTGTTTACATAACTAATTACAGTATACTTATTTAATCTAGAGTTTATTAATCTACAGCAACATCTTTGATTCTGCAAATGACAATCGATGGAATACTGAAAAGGGGAGGTCCGACTTATTCATTATTTAAATCCATGGCAAGCGTTTACAGGGTATGTATTAGCTCTCCAGTTGCGGCTTTAGCTTCATTATTTTCCCTACGAATTGTTAATTTACTTTCTGCTAATTATATTGTAAATATATGTTCTGTATACCCTATACCCTATATTATTATTATGGAAATATATTATTTAATTTTTATATTTATATCATATATATCATATATCATTTATATATCATATTTATTTACTCATGCATTTATCATATTTCTCTATATATTTCTCAGTCAACTTGTAATGCTTATGGGCACACAGCATACCCCACTTAATTAGGCAATTTACAGGGTATCAATCGTTAAAATTGTTGTATTTTTTGAAGTGCAGCAATTAGAGCACACGCTAACGATCTGCTTCTCACTTGCAACTCCCTCTCCCACTCGCTCTCACTCACTCGCTCTCACTCGCTCTCACTCACTCGCTCTCTCCCTCTGCTCTCTTGGTGGCTGATCGGTAGCGCCCACCCAGCAAAAATGCCCGACGCACGTTTCTATGGAAGAGGCCACATCATTCGCTTCCGCTTGTGACAGCGTGCGGAAACAACTCCACGCAACGTTGTCATCAACAACTCAGTCTGGCTACCTCTCTCTCTCTCTCTCTCTCAGTCAGTCTCTCAATCCGTTGCTCCATCTCTGCTTTTGGCTGCCTCTCAGCTGGCTTATCGTTTTGGCTCATTGGCATTTGAAGCGTCTCGTGTTTCCGCCGACGACGTCAATGCTGCTACTAAGTAAGTAATCCCAATCTCTTCCCTCAATCCCTGGAAGAATGCATATAAATTCGTTTTTAGGCGCTGGACCGATCACACACACACACTGAGACACACACTGAGACACACACTGAGACACACGTGTGTTGCCCCACTGCCTGCCCTGCAGCACCTACCCCCCGTCTGTTGGCATTCTTCTTCGACTCATTCTCATTCATTCAATGCTTCATTGCTGTGGTAATTGCTTCCAAATGCTTAAATGCTTTCATTGTTGTTGCTGCTGCCTCAGTTTCAATCTGTGGCAGTTGTCTCAGCCTGCTGCCACTCAGTTTCAGTTTCTTTCAAGTTGTTGTTGTTGTTGTTGCTGTTGCATGTCCAACATGTGTCGTCGTCATTGATTTGTCGTTGATGGGCGGCTCTTGTTGCCGACTGCGACGGCGACTGCGACGGCGACTGCGACGGCAACTGCGACTGCGACTGTGACTGCGGATGCGACTGCGAATGCGACTGGCATTGGGTATGAGAGTAATGCCAAGGGGGGGCGGCTGCGACTGTTGAGTAAGACATGGCAGCAGTGATGGAAGGGACAGGAATAAGGCGAGGGGGGACAACAGCCGCTGCAATACGATGGCCAAGAAACTATTGACATTTGTCTGTCACAACGCCGCATCCGCATACGTTACCCCAAATTCCCTATCAAGAGCATCGTCATCTCTTGGTTCCGACGCTCGTGTTTTTAGGGGGCGTTGCTCGGAAACTTTTGTGGGTGCGGGGAATGGGGGGGATTGGGGACCCGTCAAACAATTTGGGCATGAAAACAATTTGCACATGGAAACCTGGTTGATGTACTGACAAACTGACAAGCTGGCGAAGTGACGAACTGAAAGAGCTGGAGAACTGTAGACTGTGGACAGCAGAGAAGCTGGAGGAGTAGAAGAGTGTAGAGAACTTGGAGAGAACTTGCATTCTGGGCCACTCGAAGCGTTTTAATTATGAGGCGGCAACAGTTTGCCGTTGTTATTGTTATTATTGTTGCTGTTATTGTTATTGTTGTTGTTGTTTTTGTTATTGTTGTTATTGTTATACTACTTCGTTCTTTGTTCTCCGTTCTCTGCGTATCATCTTCTCATTTCATTACATTTCTTTTCATTTTATTTCTCTCTTTACATGTTTGTGCCAATTTTTGCATGCGCATTTTATTCAAATTTTTAACCTCATTCACAATCGGCAATTTTATCAGCAGCAACAGCAACAACAACAACAACAATAACAACAGCAAGAGGCAGCTGAAGAACGAGATTCGCTTGTAGCTGCATTGTCAATAGTTCCTCGAACCGATTTGAGGGCGTGCTTCATCTGCTTTGTCACGGGCTGTGTGAATCAGTCGCAGCCTTAGAGATGCTCGGCGTGATCGGTTGTTCTGAGTGCTGTGAAAGATCACTGCGATCACTGTGTGTGATGTGTGATGAACAGATGGCAAGATGAATGCCTTACATAAGATGAGTAAACACAGTAAAGTGATAGCGATTCAAGTGGATCACAGTAAAATTGGTTGTAGGTAATTTAGAGTGTGAATAATCACAGTGAATGATCACAGTGATAGATAAAAATATTTCTAAGTGAATAATAATGTAATTCAGCATTTGAATATGTATTATTAATATCGAAATGTTTCCTATAAATAATAACATTTGGTTAACTAATAAATGAGCGATCTTAATGACATTGTGAATAGAATGAATAACGGATGATCACAATGAATACTCACTATGCAAATATAGTGATCACAATAAATGTTAGCGATCAACAAAAAAATCAAATTAAAACATACAATTCAAGATCGATTAAAGGTAAATGAAAACATATGCCAAATTAAGCATGTTTATTATCGATATATCGATAACATTTTGCTTCATACAGTATCGTTCATAGCATTATCGATAACTAAAGTAGTTAATTTAAAAATCAATTTCTTGTAACGATAGTATTCATCTTCTATTTATAAAATTTCATATCGATAGTTATCGATTTTTTAATGTAACTTACTTAATTACTTAATATTACCCACAAATTAATTTATGTAGTTTATACCAGTAATTATAAAATACACATGTGTACACTTTTCTATCGATAACTTTAATTGAATCGATAGTATTATCGCTCAACTACTAAACTAACGCTCAGCTTAACAAATTTGTTAATTAAGTAGTTATGACTTTGTTATTAAGCAGGAGTAATTATATTTGCTATCGATAGTTTCAGTAATAACTATTGTAGAGATTTTCCATTTATCGATTACTTAAAAAGCTTTTGACTTTAGTTACTTTAGAAATTAATCTATTTAGATTTTAGTATACAAGTATAGATATCAATAGATACTTTTAGTAGTACCTATAAAATCAGTTATCTATTTATCGATTACTAAGAGAAACTTTTCGCTTTATGTAGTAAAGCTTCACCTCCAGTCAAACTGTTACGCAAGCGGCTGCTCATCACTTCACGCTTCACGTGAACCGTGAATCGTGAATGGTTTCATCTCCAGTCGACATAAAATATTTGTTCTCTTCTCTGTGCCAGTTGCATGCATTTTGTATGCGACAGAGTTCCCATTCCCATATAACACTTTCACAGCGTGCGATCGGCAATCGATGCAGCTTCCCCCCACCCCCTCTTGCCATTCCCCTGCTGGCCTTGCCAACATACCTTCTTAGTAGAAGGTGCCGGAGAAGGGGGAGTAAGTTAGCTGCTGTCACTTTGGACGCTTCCGGCTGTTGCTGTTGCTGTTGTTGCTGCTGCTGCCGATGCCCATTCCGATGCCGCGATGTCGATGTCGATGTCGATGCTGTTGCATCTGCTGCCCACCAATCAAGTGGGAATGCGTGGGTGTGTCAGGGTAACACTGTGTGTGCGTAGTGCGTATTGGAAGGGGGAGGGCTTATTTATGCTTGTATATAATATCACTTAAGCTGGCTCGCTGCTGCTGCTGTTGCTGCTGTTGTTGCTGTTATTTATAAAGCAGCGGCGATTACAGGCCGACGCTCTGTTATCCTTAACAGCGGCATCGACAACAAAGACACGAGACAAACAGCACGACTGCGACACGAGTTGACACGAAGCACGAGAGCACGAGGGCACGAAGACAACGACCTGGTTTCCCAAGGAGTCGGTGTCGCTATCGCTGTCGCACTCGTCTCTCGTCTGTCGTCTGTCGTCTGTCGTAAGTCGCTCGTTGGCTCATTCGTTTAACGCGGCCGCTTCGTGTCGCTTTTTTAGTACACGTTCTGAGAGCGACAATGCGACGGCGTCGCTATTTTTAGCAGCAGCAGCAGCAGCAGAAGCAGTAACAACAACAAATAGCAACTAACAGCAGCAGCACACGCGACGTTGCCGCTGGGAACAGTTTACAAATGTGCGACTGCATTTCGTACGCTGCGCGTGCCGTTTTACTGTTAACGCTGGCGTCGCCGTCGCCAACGCTGCCGCCGTCGCTGCCCGAGTGAAGCTGGCGCTGCTGACTCGCTCTTGGACACTGCGAAGCGCGTGAAACAAGTTTTAGTACGTGTTCCGCCGTGTTAGCAAACAGTCGTCGCCCCATAAAACGAGCCAGCAACGGACACTGCGACACTGCGCTGCGACTGTTAACTGCGATTGCGATTGCGATTGCGTTTGCGTTTGCGACTGCGACTGCGATTGTGATTCCGACTGCGATTGCGATTGTGATAGCGAAGGCGACTTCACTCTTAGCATACCGCTGGCAGAGGGGGCGCTCGGAGACAAGCCAAAAAATAAATATAAAACAAAACAAAACGTTAACGGAGTCGGAGTCGGAGACGGAGACGGCCAGGCCGGAGACACAGACAGAGATAAAGAGACAACAATACAACAGCAGCGTCACATCCCCCTCCACCCCGCGCCATCAGTACCCATCGCCCAGATTAAACCGCAAATCAATTCAAATACTTGATTAATCGCAGCATATATCAAAGATCCGCACGGCAAAACGCGTTTACAACAAACAACAATCAATTTGTTCGCCTTTTTTTGTTGTTCTGTTTCAACATTACAATTATTTTTTTTGTTGTTGCAAGTGTTTTGCTTTTGTTGTCGTAGGTTCAACTAACTAAAGCAACCCCCCGCCCTCCCACAACCATACAAATTAAAAATATTAAGAGAAAAAGAAGCAAAGAATTAATAAAAATTGATAATCTTAAAAGAGGATTTAATACAAGTGAATTTGGTGCTTAAGGAAAAGTCAAAGGAAATAGAAGACAAATCTGTAATTTTTTTTGTTCTTGTGTGTGCGCGTTTAAGTGACTGTGCGTGTGTGTGTGTTTGTGTGTGCTGCAGCTTCCTGTGCAACCGGTCCAAGGCTCAGGCGACAAGAAAAAAGCTGGCAAAGCTGCCGCAAGTAGCAGCGTGCGGCATGCTGCACCTGCAAAACAAGCGCAACAACAACGAGAAAATATCAAGAGAAATATAAAAGAAAAACCCGTTTTTATTTCGGGAAGCTGCTAAACTCGAACAAGCAACAAACAACACAAGCTGAGTGCGACTCGCTGGCAGCCCAAGGCCGGCCAACAACAACAACAGCAACAACAGCAACAGCAACAACAACAACAAGAACGACAACAACGACAACGACAACACTCTCCAAGCGAGGCTTTTCCTTCATTCAACTGAGCTGTCGCCGCCGCCTTTCTTCTGCTCACACTGTGGACATTTTCTTTATGGTAAGTTATTTATTTTTAAACCAGCTTTAAGCATGCCGTATTAGCAAGCAAGCCAGCCTTACGGAGGCGTGCCAGGCAGTTAGTTAAATGCAGCTTTAAACAATTTAGAGCGAGCAGTAAAAGTTGTTGCTGCGCTAAAAAGTATGCTACACTTTATTTGATTGCCTTTATTTGCTTTACTCGTGTGTGTGTGTGTGTGTGGGTACGTGTGTGTGTGTGTGTGTGAGTGTGTTTGTGTTTGTGTTTGCAAATCATTTGGAGTTTTTGCGTATTGTCAATGTGTCAATTAATCAATCAGCTGCAATAGCTGCAACATTTAAACAAACTTACAATTATCAATTTCCACTTGATTTACTCGGATCCCTTTGACATCCCCTCCCTTGCTCACACTCTTTTGGACAAATGTTACATGCAATTTTAATTGCTTGCACCGAAAACGCATTCAAAATTAATGGTATTAAGTTGGGTCCAAATGTTTTAACTGCAAATTGAATTGTGCCATCATTGGGAATGCGATTGAACTTCAAATAATTCGATTAACTCAAGTAGAAAGTGCACTATGTATGTGTCTGTGTGTGTGTGTGTGTCTGTGTGTGTGCTATTAATTGTTGTACATACCCAATTGGTGTTAATCTCTGATGCATTCTAATTGGTCTTCAAGCCATATTCGTTGCGCTTATCAGCAGCTAATTAGCTAATCCACTGCATTGCCATATTCCAATTGGCATTTCCAGTGAGTTCCAATCAGAATCCGTCTGCCCATTGCTGAGCACAAATACTTGTAAACACTTGACGTCATTTTAATTTGCAAAAGTTAATAATATTCAATGAGAATGTACATTTTTTGCATTTTTTAAAGTTAAAACTATTATAAATCTATATAAAAATAATATAATTATAGTTGAATATTCTACAACAAATGCTTGTTATATATTTTTAATTATTTTGAAATAAAAAACTTCTGCACTTTTGTTTATGCCATGGAAATTTAAACACTTTATTTTAATTTTAAAGAAACACTTTTAATTTGTAGTAAAATTGTAAAATGCAGACAATTCTTATATAATAATTGAATTATTTGATAACTTTGTGTTTATTTGAGTATTTCAAGAAAAGCATAAACTCTAAATAAATAAAGATAAAGAATTTGCATAAATATCTAAATATGAAATGAAAAGAACTTTAAATAAAGGAAGTAGGGCTCTCAATACTTTGCAAATACATGCAAATCTATTTCGATTGCATTTAAACGTGAAGAGAACAAATGGAAAGTTCTGAGTAACTGGCAAGTGAAGGAGTTGTCACTGCACAGTAACTAATAAATAACTAAGTGAATTGGACACTATGAAATTGCAGTAACAATAGCTGAAAGTGGACATTTAAATATTTCTTGCAAATTGACGTTGAAAGGTTTTCGAGTGAAGCTCTCAACACAACGGTTGCTTAGCAAATTTTCCATGTATTTTCCATGCAGCAATTTTCTTAACACATTTTTCATCGCATCGAATTTAAATCCTTAACAAATTGGCCCACTTTTGTGTGTGTGTGCGTGCGTGTGTGTATGTGTGTGTGTGTGTGTGTGGGTGTTTTGTTGGCCAATTGTCAATGACAAAGTTGTTTGTTGCTTTTGTTGGTACACTAAAAATGCTGCCAATCAAATTTGCGTGTCTGATATGACTGGCTCGAAGCACAGCTCATTCTCTCGTTACCTCCCCCTTCCCTCTTCAGCCAGCAGGCACCCCTCAATATCCACTCAACTGTTGGCTTTCAACTATCCGCGTGCAGAATGTGGCTTAGACCACAACAAAGCAGCGCCAGCGGATAAAGAGAGCAGCATGCAGATGGCAAGGGATGGAGCGCCAGCAGAGTGGGAAGTGAGCGGTGTTCGGTGGGGGGAGAGGAGCACCAAAAGTGCAAACCTCAAAAAAGCAACAGCAACAGCGACTCACAGCAAACATTTTGTTTCGGAACGGAACGGGAAGTAAAAAGCACTGAAAATGCTTTTCAAGTGTGCCCCTTAGATGGCACACACTTGATAGACAGATACACACACACACACACACACACATAGGTATAGAGATAAGATTTATATACTATATATATATTTATATATATATAGTCAAGTTCACTAAGCTCCAAAAGCATCCAATTGCCTTTGGGCAGCCAAAAACAAACGGAAAACAAAAATGAGAAAAAAGGAGGCGAACTTTGGAGTGCTTAAAAAATTTGGAACATTTGCGCTTCATAAACGCAACAAAACACTGAAAAGGGAAACGTGAAACGTATTGGCAGTGGGAATGGGAAATATGTGGGGCATTTGCAACACTGGCTGAAGGCGGAACGAAACGAAACGCAACGAAACGATGCTGAGAAAAACTTTTCTAATCAAATTAACAAGAGAATTTGAATCTGTTGCGTTGCCAGTTTGCTTTTGGTAACTAGGCAACAACAATAAGTGAAAATTATCAAAGTCAATTATGTAGCCACATAAACCAAGTGCCTAAAGAAGCTGTACACACACACACGCACACACACACACACGCACACACACACACATGCGCTAACAAAGTATAAATAATGCTCATCATTTGTTTGCTCGTATTTGGCAACGCAACGCGAATGGTAAAACTTTTGCCATAGCCCAAGCGATTTAAAGTGCGCCACACACACACACACACACGCATGCAGACAGACAGACAGACAACATACACAAATAGAAAGGCACAGACATGTACACACAGTGGAGTGACCTTGGAGTTTCTGTGTCCATGCTCAGCGGACTCCGTGATCTGTTTGGTTTTGTGTGTGTGTGTGTGTGTGTGTGTGTGTGTGTTTTTGGGCATCGCCATTTGCTGCTGGCATCATATTTATTTATAAATACAAACGCAAAAAGTTCCTGCATAAAACTGAATTACCGGAAATTGGCCAAAAAGCAGCAGCGGCAGCAGCAACAACAAACACGAATTGCGAACAGCGAACAGCGAAAAGTAGGTGGCCAAAAGTTTTTACCTACTTTTCGCTTATTCCTCTCCCTCCCTCTCTTTTTTGGCTGTGCTGCTCTTCTTTATATATATATATATATATATATATATTTTTTTTTTTTTATTTAATGTTTTATTCGGCATTCGGAAAACACAAACTAAAGGCGCAGCGTGTGAAGCAAATAAAAGGCAAGAAACTAGCGCAAAAACTTTTGTCAAAGCGAGCAGTCAAGCAGACAGAGAGCGAAAGACGAGAGAGAGAGAGAGAGAGTGAATAGTGAGAATAGAAATAGGAATAGAATGAAGCAGCAGGCACAACAATGCAATGTTAACAAACGGCGAGTCTGAGCAAAACGCGCATTAAAGCAGCGACAAAGCGACAGTGAGACAGTGAGACAGCGAGGGAAAGAGACAGCGAAAGAGAGAGACAGAGAAAGAGAGAGAGACAGAGAGAGAGAGAGAGAGCGCGCGCGTATATGCTAGAGTGAGAGGTTAACAATGGAAATTGTAAAAGCAGGCAGCACCACTTGATGCCAGTACCACCTACACCCCTCCCTCCCTCTCTCTCTCTCCCACTCCCCCCCTCTCTCTCTCTCTCTTTCCCTCCTCTACCACTCACCCCATTCCAACAAATAAAGGTAGCAATGACACAGTTCAGGCCAGCGACCAGAGCGAAGGCGGGGAAACCGTTCAGTTTAGTAGCTGACAGCGAGGGGTGGGGGGCATGCAAGGGGTTATCTTATATGGAATTTTAATATCTTCAATTTAGCAGCAAATGCCAGGCCAATTCACGAATAAATTGTAATCAAATGCACAAATGCCTCCAAACTGTTTGCCATAATAAATAAACTCGACTTCAAGCAAGACAAGCAAATATATCAACTAAATTGAGGAATTGCTCAAGTTTTGTTGTTCAGTTTGCATTTCATTAAAGCGACTTTAACCATATTTTAGAATTATTCTGGAAGTTTCCTAGTTTAACAAAATTAATTTAAAAAATAAGCAAACAATACGCTACAAAAATTATTGAGTAATTTATAAATTAGCTAAAAAAAAAAATATTTAAATTTAATTTTAAAGAAAATTATTAAATAAATAAATTAAATATGTATTAGAAATATTATATGTAAAGTAAAATATAAATAAGTAAAATATAAATAAGAAATATTGATATTGATGTAAAATGAAATACAAATGAAAAAACAATATTAAAAGTCTCTTTGCAAAATTTAAAAATATATATAAATTAATACAATATTATAGTTTAAAATAAGTTATTATTATATATATTATATGTACTATTATTATTATTTAATAAACTTATCAGCAAATTTCAAAAATCTATAAAAGAATTATTTAATATAAAATTAAAAAAAATATAAAAATCTATATTAAAAAACTTTCTGCAAAATTAAAAAAATATAAATAAAGTTTAAAAATCAACACAATATTAAAAATTTAATTTATTATTTATTAAACTTTACTGCAAAAAATCTATAAAATAAATATTTAATGTTAAATTAAATAAAATAAAAAACAATATTTAAGAAATTATCTGCAAAATTTAAAAATATATAAAAATTAATACACTTTTATAGTTTAAATTAAGTTATTATTATATATATTACATATACTATTATTATTATTTAATAAACTCATCTGCAAATTTTAAAAATATATGAAAGAAATATTTAATGTATAATGAAATAAAAAAGAAAAACAATATTAATAAACTATTTGCAAAACTTAAAAATATATTAATAAAGTTTAAAAAATTAACAGAATATTATAATTTTAATTAAGTTATTATTATATATATATATACTATTATTATTATTAAATAGACTCATCTGCAAATTTTAAAATCTATTAAGGAAATATTTAATGTAAATTGAAATAAAAAGAAAAAAATCAATATTAAAAAACTTTCTGCAAAATTTTAAAAATATATAAATAAAGTTACAAAAATTAACACAATATTATAATTTATATTAAGTTATTATTCTGCATATTTTCAAAATATAAAAAAAATTGCTAAAAATTAAAACGATTTATTGAAAGAAAACCCAAACATATTTGTAATAGTTAAAAAATTAAAAGAGAACTTGAAATAAAATAGCAGAAATTGAAGGAATTTATTGTAAATATTGCTGCAAAAGTTGAGATATTTAAGAAACATTTTCGAACATCACAAAACACATAAAAACATTTAAAGTTATTGAAGAAGTTCTTGGAATTGCATTGATGAAAGCATATATTAACTTAGCTTGGAATTAGTTGGAGAACTATTTAGACTGAGGCATAGTTCTAGTTAAAGTTTTGCCAAGCGCAAATATTTAGTTGCAATTTATAAACACATTTTGTGTGAATTTCTCAACTTGTGCTGGAATGAAGTTCGGTTATAATATGAATAATGTGTTGAATGCAAATGAATTTATTTGTTTTGCAATTGAGCTCGTTAAGTAAGCAACATGGCCAAAGTATTTAATTTCTTGAACACTTTTGCTGGCAACATTTCACCAGCTCCATCTCCAGCTCCAGCTCCATCTCCAGCTCCATTCACTCACTCAGTCGTTGTCTCCATTGGTTTCTCTATTGGAGCAAGTTGCAGTAAACTCAAATTGAAGTCTTAAGCTGCTCACTTGAGGGCCAACGCGCAAGAAAGTTGAGCAGTGGCAACGACTCTCGACTCAAATCTCGAGTTATAGTACACAAGTGCACTTGCCCCATGCAACTCCAGCTGCAGCTGCAGCTGCAACTCGAGCTGAGCTGAGCTTTCAGTTGCAGCCGCCGCTGGCCAGACAATGTCCCCGTCGGCGAGGGCTGACCAAAAACTTTTGCCCGGACTCTATATGCACAGACATGGACTCCTTTTCGACTCTGTGCCATATATTTGTGCTGAGCTTGTGGGTCAGGGGCTGCGAGCTGTTGGCAACTTTTGCTGCATAGGCGTGTTGCCCATATAAACAATGTCAAGCCAACCAAAGCACAACAACAACAACAACAGCAACAGCAACGAGCACGACAAACTTTTCTAATCTAAAAAAGCACAAAGCCAAACACAGCTGCAAAAGTAGAAGAAGAAGGAGTAGTCACAGCACTCGCAGCAGAAGCTAAAGGAAAAGCGCAGAAAATGTATAAAACAATAAGAAGAAAATACAAATACAAATACATATATACATATATATATATAATAATGCCATTAAATTTTCATGTCAATTACAAGCGGCGACAATAAAAAAAGCGAGAGAGAGAGAACTGAGAATAGCAAAGAATGTCTATAAAAAGCACTTGGCAAATGCGCAGCTCATTGAAAGGCCATAACAAATGACTGGCGTTGTCATTGTCGCTGGGCGGCCGTGCCACGCCCCCTTTTGCCAGTTAGCACTCTACTTAGCTGCCAGGCAGGTGTCAAAAGCAATTGCAATCGCACAACATAGTTAGATTTATAATTAGCAAAACAAATATGCGCAGAAGTATGAAAATATTACTCCCCAGGGGGAAAGTGGGCGAAAAACTCTTGTGGCATTTGATGTTTTTCAGCGTGTGATCAACTTTTAGCTTTTTTGTCAAATGCACCCCCCTGGGTGGAAAATTTATGACTAATGTTAGCGATAATTCAAATTAGTTCACCCACTGGGTAGAAACTCAATGCCATTAAATGATATATTTCATCAGCCTTAAATTTAGCTAATTAAACATTTCGATTATGGCACAAATAACTCTAATTTGCCACCCCCAGGAGGGAATGCACTACCCTAGGTGGAAAACTGAGGCACTCAGTTGTTAGTAAGTACTTCAGCTCGAGCTTGGCAACTTGAATATGTAAATTGTCTTAGAACGAAATGTGCGCCTAACGGTGGAAAGGGAATGTTTTTCCGAAAGAAGAAGAAGAACACCCTAGGTGGGAAATCAAATTGCATACTTGATAGATATCGAAAGGACTGTGTGAAAACGAAAGCAGCGAAAAGGTGGCAAATAAGCCGTTAAAGAGCACTGGCAATGCCGGGCAATACCATAAAAAATTACTTAATATGTGTGTGTGTGTGTGTGTGTGTGTGTTGTGGTGTGTGTGTGGTGTGTATGTGTGCGCGTGCTGACCACCAAAGTAAATCAGATGGGAATGCAAAATGATAGCATACTTTTTGGGGCCTGCCTAATGCGTATCTCCCTCTCGCTCCCTCTCGCTCTGCCGCAGCGTGCGACCTGCTGAGTCATGTCCAAGCACTTGTGATTGATTATACTGCTAAGTGTTTGGATGTATGCATGTGTATGCGTGCACATATGATAGATGGAAGCTAAGTACACATGTGTGTGAATACACGCATATGACTTAATTGCAAGTATTCACAGATATGAATGTGAATACTTGGATACACTCACATTTCTTACAAATTCAAATACAAATTACGAATTGTCATTGTAATAGAAAGTCAGTACTTGTGATATTTTAAGTAAATGAGCAAAGCTGATTATTTGTGTATAGACTACAAGTTATGCTCTAACTACACTCAGCTCTTTCAGCTGCTGACTATTTTTTTTTTTTTTTTTTTTTTTTTTTTGAAAGTTTTTTCTTTCTGTTTATTTCGATTAATTAGCGTACTGCTACCACACGGCAGCTTAAACTAATTTTAAATCAAATAGATAATACAATTGACTAACAAAGTGAAATATTTTCTATCATTAACAAAAAATAATAATAGGTGACATGATTAGCAAACAGTGATATTTACAATGGAAGAACGATATATTTACATTTGAGCATAAATTTTTTTTAAGACAGAATTCTGGAAGGTAGATCCTGTGGGTGGTGTCTTTTAAGTCTCCTTTTTCCTCTGTATCGCATTAGTCGCCGTGCGAGTAAATTGGGATGCGAGCCCAGCCTGGCTCTATAATTCTCTGCATGAATTTGAATAACATCACCAATCTTGGGAACTCCTAGATCCCTTTCTATGTCTCTAGTGCGCATGTACCAGGGAGCATTGCAGATTCTCCTGAGTATCGTGCTCTGTGTCACTCGAATCTTGTTCAAATGGGTTTTGGCAGTGATCCCATAGATCTGGAGCCCATATTTCCAGATAGGGCTCAGTATGGCCTTGTATATAGTTACCTTGCTATGGAGGGAGAGTTTATTTCTGGGAGACAGTAGCCACGACATTCTCGCAGCTTTTGAAAGGATTGTTTTTTTCACCATTGTCGTATGTCGATCAAACTTTAGGCGTCTGTCCAGGATGACCCCCAAGTATTTGTAGTGATCTTCGTGCCTGAGCACAGAGCCGAGCATTGTTATCCCTGGACAGGATCCCAATCTTGTGGCGAAGGTCACATTTGCACATTTGCTGCTGTTGATGCCAATATTCCACTTAAGTGCCCACGCTTCGAAACTTCGCACATACTCCTGAAGCGCCTGTGTTGCAACGCCGAGAGAGTCGTTTCTGGTAAGAACAGCAGTGTCATCCGCGTATGTGGCGATGAGCACATCTTGGCTCCCTACAGCACGGACTGAACGGGATGTCGGCATATCAGCTGTGTACAGCGAGTAGAGGGTGGGACCTAATACGCTGCCTTGGGGAACTCCAGCACATATTGGAGCTGCTGACTATACAGCTGACTTTTTCATCAGCTTTCTCAGTGCACATTACAAATTTCGCAGCACCAACTTGAACTGCTTAGCGCTTCCTGTGCTCCCATCATCATCAACATCCTCGTCAACAACAACATTAAGCACTTGCTACACTCAACGAGCAGCCATTCAACAGCTTTAGCCAATTAAAAGCTTGCCGCAATATTTTACTTTAGACCAATTTGACGACCATTAAAGTTGCGAGCGTTTAAAATCGCGTGCGAAACGCGTGCGCGACTTTTTCAGTCATTTTGCATTTATGATTGAAGCGATTTGTTGTTGTTGCTTTGTTGCTTATGCTGCTGCTGCTGCTGCTGCTGCTGCTGCTGCTGCTGCTGCTTAAGCAGCTTAGGCATACAATAACATCACACTCCACACACCACTATCCTCGTTTCATCCGTCTCGTACCCCTCTCCTGTGCTTTAGACTGCAGGACATTACAAATACAATAGCATAACTAAAGGCGCAGTTTTCATTGTGTAGTGTTTTTTCTTTCTTTCGTTCATTCTGCTGTCACATTTTGAGCACACTTTCAAGCAGCAGCAATCGCACCACCCGAAACACCACCACCACCACCACCACCACCTCCCCTGGCCGCACCACAACGCATTCTTCTCTTATGCTCAATTTTCTCATACTCGGCTGGCTTTTGCGCTGCGCATTCGAATGACCTGCTCAATGTGTCACGCCCTCCAACTTCAGGCCTTCCCCCTCCCTTCACACACACACAAACAGATACACAGACAGGCTCACACACATATACTACTTAATAATTCAATTCATAGGCTCAGTCATGGACTGAGCGTCGCATTCGCAGTCGCAGTCACGAATACCAAATTCCACTTGCGCCTCATTCCTCACTGCTCACTCCCCTCTGTATCACTCGCCCACTTTGCACTGGCCGCGTCCTTGCTGAAGACACAGACTCAGTACCTTCGCCAGCTCCTGCGTCTTGACCAGCTCAGGAAGTCGACGCGGCCATTTCACCTGAGGGTGGCTGGCAACAGCGGCAAAGGAAGCAAACAGAATGAGCGTACAACAAAATAAAAAAGAAAGAAAAATACCACAACAAGAATTGAGCAAAATTTCTGTTGACTTTTATGTATATATTTTTATTTTTATTTTTTTTTTTGGTTTTATTTTGTTGTTGCCGTTTGCCTTCATTTGCATATAAAATTTTTATGTTGCGCCCGAAAGCGTTTATTTGCTTTGGCTTTGGCTTTGGCTTTGGCCAACAGGCGAGCCGAACTGCACCCGCTATCGACAGTCCTCCTTCCAATTGCTCGCTCTACCTCCCTATCTCTCTATCTCACTCTCTCTTGCTCTCGCTCTCGCTGTCTCTGTCCCTCCGCAGCCATCGCCCCACCTGCTGGCCGCTTATTGCGCAACGCATTCGCTTGGTTTGACGGACTTGCCACATTCATTTTGCGGTCATGTCTACTACAAATAAACGTGCCACACACACACACACAGTCGCATACACACACATACACACAGTCGCATACACACACACATACAGACACAGCTGGACATAGATAAAAATCGTCGTAGTTTAGTCCACGTTTGATGTACATACATCTACCTCTCTCTCTCTCTATCTCTCTCTCCCTCTCTCTCTCCCTCTCTCTCTCTCTCTCTCTCTCTCTCTCTCTCTCTCTCTCCCTCTCTCTCCATCTCTCCCTCTCTCCCCTGCCTGGCAGCGACTCCCTTTTTTTTGGCCACGCTCATGTTTTATTTTGCGCACATTATGGCAAATCATTTTATTTTATGTGAACAAAACTAAACGAAACGAATCGAATCGCATCGAATCGTATCGTATCGAAGCAAAAGAACACAAAATAGAACATAACAAAAGACGTAGAAACAGCAGAGAACAAGAGCAAGAGAACAGAGCTGAATAAATAAAAGTAAATCGTTAATGTCCTCAAATGTCCCAACTATTTGATCACTATTTGCTATTCGTTATTCTTCTAAATGGTCTATTAAAATTGACAGATTTCTTTTATTATTACTATTATTATTATTAACAATTGCCAACTGTAAAGTAATACAAGCTGTGCTCTCTAACAAATAATTACTTCTAATTATGGCTTAATTATGTTAAATGAAATATAATAGTTGATAGAGTCAAAATCAATTTGCAAATTAAGTTCATCACTGTTAGCAGCAATTATAATGAACTTAATAATGATAAACACATATCATATTTTAACGAATAATATAATAAAATAGAAATGTCGAATATAATTAAAGTACATTTCACGAAATTTAACTTTTACTAATTTTTAAGGAAGTTTTACAAAGAGAAAGAATAAAACTTTATTTACTTTACTCTAAAATAATTTGTACATTGTTAAAAATATAATAATAATAATAATAATAATAACAATGATAAGAATAAAAATAATAATAATAATAACAATGATAATAATAATAATAATAATAATAATAAAAACAATAATAATAATAATAACAATGATAAGAATAATAATAATAATAATAATAATAACAATGATAATAATAATAATAATAATAATAACAATGATAATAATAATAATAATAATAATAATAATAATAAAAAAAAGAATAAGAATAATAATAATAATTTAATAATAATAAACAGCTAAGCTTAATAATTAGCTCCCAACTAACAGACAGCTAAGTTAAGCTTACTAACTATCATTAATATTATCTTACCAGCAGTCTTAGTTGGAGCAAAACATTCAACTTGTTTGGCAAACAAGAAAATGTAATATATATATATAAAATATATATATTAATTTATAGATGCAAATTACATTTAATTTTAAATAATTATTATTGCTAGTAGCCTTCAGCACTGATATAAGCACTGAGCTCTACAATACCATGAAATTAAAATACGAAAACTTCATCTAAAAGATAGAAAACATATAAAACATATTTAATGAATTTAAAACTGTACATAGAAAAAGAAAAAACAATACATTTATGCATATAAAGTAGCACTTTCAGTATAAAAGAACAACAAATAAAAACTATTACAATCTATATAAAAAATATAAAAAATACATAATTGATGCAAAGGCTTAAACATGGGCTACATCATGCCAGAGCTGCTGCCTGAGCATGGCCTTTAATAAGCTAAAGTATCGATACTTTTGCCATCTAACAAGTTTGCAGTTTGTCATTTGCCAAAAAAACATCGAGTGAAAAATAATTTCGAAAGTTTGTGGCAACTTTTCTTCGTCATTTATATGTATTTTTAATGGATTGCAAACTCCAAAGGAATCTAATTACCTAACGTTGGTTATACACACACACACACACACACACATGCACAAGGACACACACACACACTCACTGGCTAAGCGGGCGCCGCATTATATGTAGCCATTTAATTGGCTTATCAAAAAGTGTTGCATACTTTGCGGCGCACAGAATTTTGTGTGCTCTCTTATTTAGATATTTTGATGTTGCTGTTGCTGTTGTTGCTGCCCACGAGCAAATCAAATTGCATGTGCACACAGCTTAACTAAGCCGCAACCAGGCCACGCCCACAAGCACCCACACATCCGGCGGCAGGGGCGTCAAAGTCGACGCGGCTCTAAGCCATCAAAAAGCGTCGAATTGGTTTACAACGCTCAACAAATTTAATTTGCGCCAAAAATTGTTAAATTCTGCCAGCACACACATTTAACCACACACACACAGACACACACACATGCACACACACACATGCACACATACTTAGGCATGTTAATTTAGTTATGCTTAAGTATTAAAAAGAGATTTTTGAGCTCATTGAGTCAAAAAACTTTGCGAGGCCACAGCTTAAAAACTTTTACACCCCCAGCAAAAAACGTGGAAGAACGAGCGGGTTAGTATATGATGGGAAGACAGAGAAAGAGAGAGAGAGAGAAGAACTCTGTCAAGCTGCAGATAGCTGAAGAAAACTATTTAGGAAATTTGTTTTAAGTTTGATTAAAATTATAACAAGCAGCCGAGGCAAGAAACTTAAGTTGAACTCCTTCAGTCAAATTAGTTGGTCATGTGCTCTGGCATTGAAATAGAGATAGGCAGACAGACACACACACACAGACAGACAGACAGACAGACAGTCAGATTTTTACTGACCCAACGTTGTCTGTCACACATACTCACACATTCAGTCAGTCAATCATTCATTCATTCATTCATTCATTCAGTCATTCATTCATTTCGTTCATTCGCCCGTCAGACTTTGTGGTTTGAGTTGTGTCTGCATTTAAATCAATTTAAGCATTTACAGTCAGTTGAACCTTTTGTGCCCCACATTACAGTAAACACACACACACACACTCACTCACTCACTCACACACACACACTCACTCACTCACTCACACACTCACACACACATCCATTGAGGCTGAACGCGTGAGAATATTTTGGCTGCCACATTTAATCTATGTAGCATCCATGTACCCTGTAAACTAAGCCCAAGCTGTGTGCAAGCTTAAGTAGCATCAGCCTAGCTTTAGCTGCGGCCACATTTCCCACTTTTTATTGACCACTTGTTTATCAATTACAATCGATAATTTTTTTCTACAATTTGTATATGTGTAACACTTTTTGTTTGCTCTTCCGCTTAATTGTAAAGTTTATGTGTTTTCTGTGCACAAAAACTGCAGTTAAAAATGCATTTGCATTGCTATCGATAGATTTTTTGTTATGAAATCGATTGTAGTTTTAGTAACAATAAGAAAACACTTATTAAATGTCATAAGATAAGCTTAAGAATCGAATAATTAATGTTTCTTTTTATCTACAGTTGCTGCAGTTGACACAACTATCGATAACTCTATAGATATAATCGATATACATATAGTTAGCAGTCCACCATAAGCTAAGAAACTGCTGAACAATTGAGTAATGTTTTAAGGCTGGAAAATTATCAAATTTTGGAAAACTATATGCATTGCACAACATTCGATAGTTATCGATAGATGCGATAATAATAGATAATAGCATGCCCATTGAACATTTTGTAAGAATTCCGCAGAGAACTTTTGCGTCTACTTTCAGTCACAAGTTTAGATAACGATAGATATCGCACATTTATATCGTGAGTAACACAATCACGCTGTCATCTCAAGCAGCCTAGCAAATTATGCAGACATTTAAATATGCCGTGAAATTATTCGAGTTCTGCCTCAATTCTTTGGCATTTCACATTTTATTTGCTACCTCTTTCTCTTTCTCTCTCTCTTTCTCTCTCTCTCTCTCTTTCTCTCTTTCTCTCTCTCTCTCTTTCTCGCTCATTCTCTTTGTTTATTTTTTTGTGGCTGCAAAAAAGTTGGTCAGCAGCTGATGTATGTATGTGTGTGTGTGTGTGTGTGTGTGTATGAAGGAGCCGCATTTTTTGTTGTCTTTTTTTTCTGTTGTTAGTTTGGCCGCTTTTAGTTGTTGTTTATAATAAATTCATATTCATCCACAATCAGCGTTTCCCTTTTAGTTTTTCCTTTATGTTTCCTCCACTTTTCATCCTTTTTTCATCCTTCGCTTCTTTTTGTTTTCGCACTCTACGCAAGCATGTGAAGACAAATGTAAATGCATATGTTTGTATGTATTAAAAAATTAGCTTCTCTTATACCCTGTAACTGTTTAAATATCTCAACTGGGCATACTTATGTATATGCTAAACGATTTCGAGTTTTACTTAGTTTAGAAACAATCAGTTAGGGTATTCAATCTTCGGATTAAAGTACTATAGTGCAGTTACCTTAGGAATCATAGCTAGAAGTCAAGCATTCTCTGGGAAGAATGTGGTTGAGTTTCATGTTTCTATTTAGCAAACTAAAACCAAATTAACTGGAAATATTATATAGCTGCAAATATTAGAATAATCTGCAAACGAATGCAACTTTAATACCCTGCATAGGGATATATTTGCTTTGTGCACACTTTCAACTTAACAGGTGCTTGCTGAATATCATTGAGTCTTCTCTAATGCTGAAAGATTCATGAAGATAAGTCTCTAAATAACAAAGTTAACCAGAAGAAAAAGAAAGCAAATGATTCCATTGAATCGTTGCGCATTGTCTCTTCGCGGCCAGCACATGTGTGCAAGCGAGACAGCAACGTAGTGACGTAGCACTCAGCTTTGGATAGAGTAAGTAGATATGTGCAGAAACTAGATCGTTTTTCTTTTAGCTGAGAGTTGCCAGATCTGAGAGGTTGCCACTAAAAATGTATCAACGGGATATTTGCAGTTTCCTTTCATCAAAATACCCTACAGGGTATTATATTGTCGAGTGCGCTCGACTGATCCGCTAGCTTGTTTAGTTTTTGTTATGAGTTAGACTATGATGAATTAAAATCTAATAGCAAATTCTTCTTTATCCCTGTTTATCGCTATGACTTCTGTTCGCTCAGTTTCTTATGTAACTATCTCTCTCTCTCTCTCTCTCTCTCTCTCTGTCGCTCTTGCACCAACTCTCTGCAGCTCTTACTTGTTCTCTGTAAGCCCGTATCTACCTCTCTCTACCTTTTTCTGCCTCTGTAAACTTCTCTCTCCCTCTCCTTTTTATTCTTCTTCCACTTTCCGTCTCTCTCTCTCACTCTCTCTCTCTCTCTCTCTCTCTCTCTCTCTGTGTTGCTCTAGCACCAACTCTCTGCAACTCTTACTTGTTCTCGGTAAGCCTCTGCATACCTCTCTCTCTCTACCTCTCTTTACCTCTTTCTACCTCTCTCTTCCTTTCTCTCTCTGTCTCTCTCTCTCTCTCTCCCCTCTCTCACACACACCATCTCCCTCTCTAGCCCCTCTCTCGCCCGCTCTTTCTCTATTTAGCTAGCTTACTTTTGCTGAGTTGAGCATTTTTTTAATCTTAATAGACAGAGTTGGCAAAACACAATTCTCTGGACACAATTCTCTCACCAGCAGCTGTACCGTACCCCCCATTCCGCTACCATCCCCTCCCCCTTACTCTCTTAGCCTTGGCTTTGCCTGGAGCCTTTGTTTAGTCCCTGGCAGTTGATGATGTTGTTGACTCTTTTGCGAGTTGTTGTTGTTTTGCTGCTGCTGCTGTTGTTGTTGTTGTTGTTATTGTTGCTGTATGCCACAAAATATGTTGTACATAAAATATACAAATTCATTAAAACAACCGACAATAACAACCACAACAGACAGTCAAGTTTATTTTCATCAAGCAGCAACAGCAACGACAACAACACTTGCAACAACGAATGCAGCAACAACAACAGCAACAACAATAACAACAACTACAACAATAACAACTATGGCAAATTAAAATTTTGTTGTGGGGCGTACAACTCGATAACAACAACAGCAACAACAACAACGATGACAGCAATGAATGTGTTGACACGCGTGTAGTTCTTGCTGTTGTTATTGCTGTTGTTGTTGCTGTTGTTGTGGCTCCAAAATTAAAAGAGAGAGCAAAAAAGAAAACAATTAAAATGCAAATAATATGCATATATAAATAATTGCAACAACAATAAAAAAATGTGTCAAATATGCAAAAATAAAAAAATATATAAAAAAAAAATACAAATTAAAAAAAATAAAATAAAAAATAAATAAAAAAAAGAAACAAAAAAAAACTTTACGCATTTAAGCAAATAAATGTTTATCAATTTGTTGCTGGCGAAGGGGCGTGGCAGTGCCGTAATAAGCAGCAGCAACAGTGCCGGAAATGCGCCATTGTGCACGGCTGGCCGCCTGTGTCCTGCCTGCCTGCCGCCCTCACGCCTCCCCGCATCCAGCCACTTGCCACATGCCCCTCGCTGCGCGCTGTGCGCTGTATGCTGTGTGCCGCATAAGCGCGCTTTATATTTTACATGGTCACAGCAATAAAAACTCTATTATTATAAATATTTAACAATTGTGACAATTGTTGTTGGTACGCGACACGCTTAACGCTCATTGTCCTTGTTATCCTCGCTGCCTGCCGCACACAGGCAGGCTCCTCCTCCTTCTCCCCCCTGGGCTCTATTCCTGATTCGCCTTTTGTGTGCAGTGCGTGCAACGCGTGCAACACAGCAGCTGCAATTTTCACGCTGCACGCTCGTTGCGTTTTAAACGAGTTAATGTGACACTGTGCCACACACTGTTGCACACACACCAACACACACACACACACACACACACACAGAGAGAGAGAGCGAGAGAGATGACTCTCTCATAGTTACCTTACTTAATACTCGATTACAATTTTAACTAATTTAAACAATTTGTTAATGCTGCACTTTAACGCATCCCCGCATTTCCATTGTGAACTACGCACTTTCTTTTCCCTTTTGCAATCACATTCCATTCACAATGCACCATTAACATATAGTATGTACATATAAGGATATTTCTATAATCCTTTTATATGCATATTTTATATTCGATTAATGCCTTTAATACGCATTTGTCAAGCATGAAGATTATGCAATTTAATTGAAAAAATTAAGGGATAATCGAGTGCGAGCTACTAAAATGAAGAGGGGGGAGGGGGATGTGTAGCAGTTGCGGCAAGTTGCTGCTGCCTCATTGATTGTTCGGGAATTACGACTGGTTTCCTAATTACTTAAGTAATTGCACTTATTTAATTAAGTAAAAAATTAAAGAATTAATTAACATATGTTAGCTATGATTAATTTTGTAAATTATTTCATTAAATATTTTTAAAGTGTTAATTTGTTTAATTAATGAATATTACTTATTGGAATATTAAGTATTTATATGCTTAATTCATTAGCAATTATGCGTTTTGATCATTATTGCAGTAATTACTTAAGTAATTACACTTAATAAGCTAATTAAGTGCATTAAATTTGCGTGAAAAGCTCAATAAGTAAATAGTGAAATTACTTAATAAATGTCTACATTAAATGGTAATTAAATATAAAGTTTAACATTCAAAGTTTGTAATTACAATTAACATATTAATTAGTCAAATCATTGTTATATAAAAAACTAAGAATAATTATGTAATTACTTTTGTGAATATTATAATTAGATGAGTAATAATTAACTAACAATTTGTACTCTTTAAGTAAATTCACTTATATTATTAAGCCTGAGATTAATTAATTATTTACTACCTAAAATACTCAAATTGTCTCAGGAATTGTGCCGCTAATTATAATTAAATTAATTGAAAAACTACACTTGATATTATATGATTAATTTAATAATTATGAGCTTCAAATTGAGGCAGTTCAGTAATTATTAGAGACTAATTATTCAAATTATTTAATTATTTTTTATGAAATACTAAGTTGTAAAGAAATAATTTAAATAATAACAATAATAACTAATTTTTTTGTAAATAATAATTATAATTAATAATAATAACTATAATTAATTACATAATTTTAAGCGAAGGGCTAAATTAGGTTGTTGGGCTAGCTTAAAATTATTTTTTTAATATATTTTTTAATTTAATCCTGCTTGTAAGTTTTCTTTTAATTTTGTAAATTAATTATTTAATTTTTTTAAATTAATTTAATTATATAATTTTGAGCGAAAGCCTGTATTAATTTTCTGTGCTGTTTTACTCAGAAAATTATGCTTTTAATTAATTTAATTAATTTTTGCTAAATTTTTTTAAGTTATTCTAAACTTTTCTTAACTTTATCTAAGTTTGTCTAATTTAAATATATTTTTTATAGTTTTTTTCTGCATTAGAATAATTTGAATAATTGTAATTATTAACTAAGTAATTAACATTCTAAACCAAAAGTATTTGAGATAAAAATGTGATTAATGCAAGTAATTATGAGAGTATATGCAAATTCCTATCAACTGCAATTTGGTCACGTATTTCGGGCTCTACTTGGACTCAGATAACCCCTGGACAAGGCAGAGTGGAAACAATTTGTGGCTCATTTCCATAGTCTGATGGCCCAATGGATGGCTTAAACTGCAATGAGTATTCACACGACGTTTAGCCCATTAGTTGCTCAAAAATTGACCACGAAACAAGATTTTGATTTTCATTATCGTTTTGATTTTCATAGCGGGTGTGTGGGTGTGCGTCTGTGGGTGTGCGTGTGTGTGCGTGGGTGTGCACATGTTTTGGCAGTGCATAAAATGCAACGCGAGCTGAAATTGAATTTAATGTGCGTGCATTAATTGCATAGCCTGGCGCATGTTGAGTTGATCCAAGTTGGCCAGTTGACCAGTTGACCATTTGCCCATTTGGCACGCCCACTTTTCTTATTTTTTGGGGTTTTTTTGGGGTAGGGGGGACGCTAACAACAGCTGGCACCTATCGCGTTTGGTCATGCAATATGCAAAATGACGGCTGATTATTTGCATGCGCCTCATCAGAGTCCAATGCAATTGCTGGCTAGAGGATTCAACAGGATCT
Source organism: Drosophila macrospina (assembly GCA_035042075.1). NCBI lineage: Eukaryota > Metazoa > Arthropoda > Insecta > Diptera > Drosophilidae > Drosophila > Drosophila macrospina. The sequence goes on along the minus strand of JAWNLW010000500.1, from coordinate 2,797,770 downwards.
GCTGCAGGATAACTCAACTAACTGAATTGCTGGCCATGCATGATGCCGTTGTTGTTGCTGTTGCTGTTGCTGCTGCTGCTGCGGCGGCTCTTTCCCATGACGATGATGATGATGCTGATGATGATGATTAATATGCATGGTGACAGCGTGTCGTGTGGGTGGTGGGGGTAGGGGGTAACGCATCAAATTGAAAACCCCATAAAACACTCAATTTATTTAAATTGCATGTGATTGACAATCGAATGCTGCCGCCCTTTGCTCTCATTGTAACAATAACAAATATTTCGCTGGCTCAGTTGCGATTTCCGCTCTTTTCTTTCTTCTCCTTCTTTTTTTTTTTTTATTTTATTTTTTTTTTTGTTCAATTCTTTATGGTGGTAGAGGGGTAGAGGGTGGGGGGTATGGTGTATGTTGGCATGCTGATTAGCCAAGCAGGACACGTAACGCGTGGCAAAGCAAAAGGCGACAGAGGCGACAACAATAAAAAATTGAATATGAATGAGAATCAAAGCACAAGCATCGATTGAGATGTGAGCAAGCCGACGCATTCTATACACTTTAAAGTACTTTGTCGAAGGATTCATTGGAACATTTTAGAAATATTTTAAATGTCACTTTGAATGTCCTTTATGCAGCTCTAGGTTATTAATTTGTAATCATTTAATATATCTTCAGTTATCCTTAAGCCTTTCTTTGCCTAACATAAGCTAGCCTTTTGATATCCTTCTGATCTGTCTTAACAATCTTTTGGTTATCACTTGGCTGTCTATCAGTGGCTACTTAGCTATCTTTTAGCTATTGTTTGGCTATAATTAAGCTATATATTAGCTATCTTTTAGCTATATATTGGCTTTCTTTAAGAAATATTTCAGATATCTCATATTCAGCTATAGCTCTTTGGTTATTACTTAGCTAAGATATTCTTTAGATAGGTAAGAAATTACCTTTGTTTCAGATTTCACTTAGCTATTATTCGGCAAACTTTCAGCTATATTTTGGCGAACTTTCAGCGATAAATTTTAACTGCTGTGGATGCTGAACAAGAATACACATACTTTATAGGGTCTGCCATGCCTCCTGCTGTCTGTTACGCATATTTCGCTTTCGTCAAACTTATAAGACTATGTACTTTTAGTACAGAGTCTAAATTTCATTTTCATGTATTCTTCTGCAATGAAGTAATTACAAATATTAATAACAATAACTTAATATTGAAATAAAAAAAGATTTGCCAGTTCATTGCTTTATATGAAATGGTAATTAATTTTAATTGACAAAAAGTTTAATTAAAATGATTATGTTTAATTTTGCCTTTCATTTGGATTTTATTTTATTGCAAAGTGCTTGACATAGTCAATGTGCCTTTGCACAATGCGATTGCCTGTTGGAAATGGGGAATTGAGGCAGACAGAGTATGGTTGGGGGTGGGGAGGGAGGCTGCGTGTTGTCAGCATCATCATCCGCCCCAACTGCGCTGAAACGCTCGCATTTGTCATAAACATAACTCAGCAATTGCCCACGCCCCAATGCGCCCACGTACGCCCATCAATTGTCGTTTTTATCAGCGTTCCATGTCGCGTTCGTAATTTTTTGGCTTCAGCATCAGCGTTAGGGCCAAAACGCAAACGCAACGCGTCGGGAGGCGTATTCCGGCGGACAAAGTACCCACAGCGCGAATATACAGTACGAGTATTCCCTGTATTCCTCAGTTTTCCGTATACAATATTCTGTATTCCGTCTTTCGTATTTCGTATTCCGTATTCCGTATTTCGTATTATTGACGTACCATACGCCAACAAAAGTCAGTGGCTCTTACTCAGTGCTTAGTCAGCGTGTCGCCGGCGTCGCTGCTGCTGCTGACGCTAGCGCTGACGTTGGCGTTGGCGCTGTTACCGTTGGCAGCGCCGCATTAAAATTTTAAAATGCGTACGCAATTTTTGTTGTTGTTACATCTTTTTTCTTGCTTCCATTGTGCGCTGTGTTTTTCCTTTTGCTTAAGCTCCGTTTCGCCGCTTCTTACGTATAACGCCTTCGCTTTGTTGCTGCCGTTGCTTTTGTGTTACAGTTATTGCCATTGTTGCTGTTGTTGTTGTTGTTCTTGCTGTTGCTGTTGCTGTTGGCGCAACAATTGCCAGGCGAATAGCCGGCGAAAGGCATTGCATGCGGAGCGACCGACTTAAAGCTTTAAAAAGAAACGAAATGCTTGCCAAACATTCGCTTGCTTGCGTGGGTAATTAAAGCTCTCCCGCTGCTGTGGCTGCTGCTGCGTTGTTGTTGTTGTTGTTGACCATGAGACGAAGTGGCGTCGCTGCAAAGCTTCAACTTAAATACGAAATGCTGAACACTGTTGCTTTTGTTTGTGTTCCTGTGCGTGTGTTCCTGCTGTTTCCTTCACTCTCACGCTCACTTAATCTCACTCTCTGCCGCTCTTCCGCTCTCCTGCTCTCCTGCTCTCATACTCTCATGCTCTCTTTTGCTGTGTGCATATGTGTGTCTGTCTGTGTGTGTGTGTTGGTGCGCATAAGTAAAAGTCAAACGATTTCAACTTCAAAGCTTTTGCTTAGTTTTGTTTTTGTTTCATTTGTTGTATTTGTAGCATTTACTTATGAAGCCAAGACAAGAGATCAGACAGCAAATATACACGTACAAATATAACACAAATGTGAGCGTGTGTGTATGTGTGTGTGCGTGTGTGTGCTTTTGCATGTATTTGCACATTTGTTGGGTAGCAAATGTCAAAAACAGACAATGATTATTTTGTTATTCTGAAACACATTTAAATCGGCAGCTACAACAAAAGCACACATTTAATCAAAACAGCAGCACACGAAATCGCAATTTATGTTTGATACTCATCAAAAGTGAGTGCATAGGGTATGCTAAGTATATAGTAAATTATGTAAAAGGCAAAGAAAGTAATTTACTAAGTAAATTTTCGTTCGACTAAAGAACTTTCTTCAGCAGCACAACGAGCATTAAAGGGTATCAAGCCACTTAAACCGCTCTTAAGCGGTAAACATTGGCCACAAATTTCAGCAAACAAGCTTAAAGACTTTACGCTCCATGAAACCGTAACAAAGCCTGCAAACCGTTACTTCAAGCCTGAGTTTTCCATTCCAATTTCAGTGTTGCGCTTTTCCAGCATTCTTTATTCATAAAAGTAATTTATATATACATATAAATACATGTTTACATACATATATATAATATATATGTATGTATATTCATATATATTTATTTGCTTCTTCTTCGTTTTGTGGCGCTTTTGTACGTTTTTCTTCTAAGATTCTGTTGCAGTAAAATACCCTGGCAACATTTGTTTTCATAATGTGTGTGTTTGTGTGTGCTTTCTGTTTCAGTAAGCAATAACTAAGTAATTGTGCTGCACTATTGTGGGGCAGGAGGCAAGGCAAGGCACAGCAATAGCTACAGCAACAGCTACAGCTACGACTGTGGCTGTGGCAAGTTGCATATTGCAATAACTGTTGGTGCTTTCTATCGAGTGCATTCATAACTATTCATTTGCATTGTTTTATTGCTTGTTCTTGTGCCTTTTTGCAAAACTGTCAACTGCAAAAATTGAGCGAGCATGAAAATTTCATTGCCTGCTTTTAGGCGGCCCCTCATTCGAAACCCGCCTCCCTTCACCCTCGCATCAACCTTTTAGTCGAGCACTTTTAAAACGAATAATGCACAGAGATTTGCCACAACATTTTTAGCAGTGGCACAAACACAACACACACACACACACACACACACATACTTGCAAACACAACCCTCAAAGGGTTGATAAAAGCCAGCAAGCAAGCAAACACACACACACACACCCACACACACACACAGACACAACAAGCCAGCAAGCAAGCAAGCAAACAAACACAGAACCGGAGCCATTGCCCGGTTTTTCAGTTGGCCGTTCCGGGAGGCGCATAAATTTGTCGAGCAATCCAAAAAGCATGTGCCTGCCGCCTGGCTACTTTTGTTGCCCCCGAAAACTCGGCGAGGCTGCGAGAGACAGAGAGACATACACACACACACACACAGAGAGAGAGAGAGAGCATGTTGGTCTATTTGTCAGCTCGTGAAACAATCATAACTTCCTCTGCCGCTTGGTTACTTTTTTGGCAGCCTTCCTTGCCATGCTCTCCACACACTTACACACTCACCTCCCCCACCACCACCACCCATTTCTCCGTTCTACCCATCGTCGTAAACACGCATGTAACACGCCAAGCAACGTATTGCGTGCTGCATACATTTGTTAGGCTATTTGGTCACACCCACTGCCCCCCTGTCGCACCACCACTCCCTTTTGCACACTGATGCTTCTCCAGCTGCAGTGCTGTGAAAAATTCATTGAATCATGCGAGCAGACAGAGCAAAGAGAGCCTAGATACGAGTAGATGCTACAAGACCAGAAGCAGCAGCAGCAGCAACAGCAACAGCAGCAGCAGCAGCGGCATCGTCATCAACAAGACAACAAGCATTTTGGCTTACAGAATCCTATCCCACACACACCCACACTTAACCCCAAGCCCCCTCCACCCAGCACTTACCAACCCCACCCCTGCTCCGTTGCTGGGAGCGTGCCTTGTGCATTACTTTGTCTGCTGAAATATTGCGTATACGCAACGCATTTGCGTGCCTGGCCAGAATTCTCTGGGCGACAGCACGACAGAAGCGACAACAAAACTAACGACACTGGCACGCCGCTGCCTTATCAGCAGAGTTGTGTATGTGGCAAGGGGCCAGTGGCAAGGGGCAAGGGCAGTTGTGCCACAAACAATTTTGATTTCCTTGGCATGGTCTCAATTATTAATGAGCCACAGATACATAAAATTACTTAGCTACTGGACATTGTGTGTGTATGTGTGTGTGTGTGTGTGGTCTGCCACACTGTAATCCCCACAGTTAATGCTGCTAAAAAAGGTCAGCAAACACAAGTAAACAAACTTATAACGCAACGGCATGCCAAAAATATTATTAAAATCCTTTAAAAAATTAATAGAAATTAGTTGACGTAGTTTTTAATGGAGTTGGTAAATAAAAATGACAGCTTCCATATGGATTGTTTGTTATATATTTAAAAATATTAAATCTTAAATTACTTATAGCTACAGCTTTCACTTAAAGTGCTTCGTCACAGCATATATTGTCCTTTGTTTATACCCCGTTCCCAAAGCGCACTGGCGCCAGGCAGCTGCAGCGGCAAATAATTGCATTAATTGCAACAACAACAGCAAAACAACGAGTCATTCTGCGAGTACGCGCGAGTTCAAGTCTCGCTGCTGTCAATTTTTCATTTCAGTTTTATTTTTTAATTGTTATTAATTAACAGTTCACAATTATTTTATATACATGTACATATGACTATTATTAATTTTGCCTCTATGTCAGAAAATATAAATGATTTAAGAAGAAGAAACAAGGGAGGGGGACAATATGTATTTGTACATGCATGCGCATCAGTTCAAAGAAAGGTAACGGCACTACTCTCAGCTCCCGCCGCTCTCTATTTCGCCTCGCTTCTAAGAGTGAACGATATTCAGAGAGAATCATTCGAGCAACTAAAAACTGCAAAACGGACAATGAAAGGGAAATGAGAATATATCTGACTTTTGCCAATTAAACTTGGCGTTTGCAATGGCGCAGTTGCCAGAGCATTGGCATGTCAATCAGTAGATCCTGTGTTCGAATCCCGGTGTTAAATGTAGAAATTCTCTTCTTTTTTTTTTGAATACATAAACTATTATTTACACAAATGATTTCGCTTATTATTATGAGGGTGCATTTTTTTTAATACTCTGCAATAGTTATCGCTTAATATTTTAATATAATTTAGTAAGCGATCACACATAAATAAAACATTAATTAAAAATTGTAATTGAACAAACAGATATTCAAAAAATGCAATAAATGAAGACCAATTGAAATTTGTGCAACATTTTTCCACTTAATATAATATAATAATAACACATAATATAATAATAATAATTAAGAGTTACGAGTTTTAAACAAAAGTTACTCTAATTTAATTTCCACTTGAGGGAAAGGAAATATATATTTATGTGAACTGAGTCAAGCCAAGTCAAGTTAATATTATACGCTGAATGTGCATAATTAAATGCAATAAACAAAAAGAAGAAAAAAAACAATTTGTAATTCAAAATGCTCGTAAGTCAATCAGAATTGTTGTGCATTATTTGTAATTTTGATTGCGTTTTTAAGTGTGCTACCTTTTTGGGGAGGAGCTTGTCTATTAGAAGGAAATTTTGCGTTAAATGTGAACATAAAAATTAATAATTCATTCGGCACAAAACTTTGGTGACGCCCAGCGGCCGTTTGTTTTGGCATTTATATTCATTAAAATATTTTCATTGCCTTATTTTCCGCACGGCTTTTTATATGTTCGCGCTATTTCTTATTCTCTCTTTCTCTCTCTCTTCCTCTCTCTCTCTCAGCAACGTGACATAATTAGCTAGGCGTGGCGTGGGCGTAAAATATTAATTTCCACTTAAATGAAAAATAATGTTCAATTTCAGTTTAATTTATGTGACAGCAACATAAAATGCATAATTCGAGTATGCGCGACTGGCATATACCCTGCGGTTTGACTTCAAGTAGCTTAAAACACAATAAATATAACTTATTTAGTTAGTTTAACTGGCATTCATTATGATCGGCATGTGAACCTTTTCGAATACAAAGTTAATATGGTAAACATGCATGAGTGCGATCTTTGCTTTAACCTACTTTTAAGAAGTACGGGGTATGGGAAAATAAAAGCAATCAACAACAAACAATTGGGGAAATATCTAGGGACAGAGCAAATAAATTTTTGCACATAAATCTCGAAGCGCTAATAACAATAACAATAATAATCATCAGACGGAATGACTAAGGGCGGCAACAAACATTTATGATATTAGCCAGGCCCACACAATCTACTAGCGCTTGTTCAATGGGATGGGATTGGTGGGGGCGAGACGTAGCATAGGTAGAACAGTGTGGCCAAAGAATGTGTGTGGTGACGAGGGGGAGCAAGCCAAACAAGGGAAACCAGCAGGCTATCGTTGGGCGATTAAAATGTTGTTATTAATTAGATGCACGACGGCGTAATATTTCACCGAAATCCAAACCAGAGCGTGTGTGTGTCTCTGTAAGTGTATGTGTGTGTGTGTGTGTGTGTGTGTGTGTGTGTGAGCTGTTAATGTGTTGGGATTTGTGCATTTAGAAATGCATTTAAATCACTTACATTGACATTTAAACGATTGCAAATTGTGATATGCATATCAATGAAAGCTGAACTGCCAAATGAATGTATTCATTAAATGCATATTGTTCAATTACAGTTAACAAAATACTTAATATTCAACTGGCATTCATTTGAATACATCGCCATATGAATACAATAAAAAATTTGTGAAAAGCTGCTTATTATTTCAATTTGCTAAATTAAAATAGAAAAAGATTTTGGTGTTGAGTCGTATAAAGCTTTGAGAAGCTTTGCAAGCACAATATTATACATCATAAAGATTAGAGTTGGAAAGAAAAAAGCTGAGCTTTGAGCTTTCATGTGCTTTGAGAGCTTTTATCATAATATTTCTTAGGGAAACTATTGAAACGTTGATTAAGTGAATAAGTCTCTTCTTGAGTGGTTTAAAGCTCCTAAATGTGCTTTCTGTTTTCGAAGATGAAACTTACATTTAACTGACATAATTACAAGCAATTTTCCTACTCTCTTTCTCCCTCCCTCTCTCGCTAGTCATTGTACGTATCTCATATCTTTGATTTGCTGCCGTCAGTGAAAATTACAATTGCCGTTGGCTTCTTTGGGCCTGTTTGCATTAACTTGTCGCCCCACTGACCAGGTCAGGCAACACGCCCACTGGACACCCGCTCTTATCGCTCGCACTCCCCATAGGGTGCTCAGCTTACATACTCGTAATTGCAATGTGCAAATCATTTCACACTTGCTTTCATTTTTTACAACCCTCCCCTCCTCCCGCCATACCATACCATACCATACCATGCCATACCATATTTGCTTGTCATAATTATTTATTATACTTTTTGGTGAGAAAAGCAAAAATTTTCGCTGTTTGTGCAGTTTTTGAATGCTTGTTGTTCATTAGTTTTTTGTTTACCCTGTACACACAAAATATGTACGATGGGTATGATGAGATGAGTGAATGAAATCAGGTTTAATTTATGATTGTTAAATATTCACATTTATATTCAGATTCAATAACTAAAATGGGTGTTACGAGGCAATGTTTACAATCGGTTGATAAATACAGTGTCTACAGAGTGCCTGCAAGTCGAGCAGACTCAACTTTAGTGCTGTTCTATCTGTGTAGTTACTTCACTTATTATTTTCATTTTGTGTTTTCGCAATTGTCGATGGCAAATTAAATAAATTTTTGGTTAACTCATGTGTGTGTGGCGTGGTGTGTCGTACTGTTCCTATTGTTGCCACTGTTGTAATTGTTGTAATGTTTGGGTTGTCAATTGCTTTACTAGTTATTTAAAGTTGGCTAGTTTTAATATTATTTTTTAATTTTTTTTGTAATATTTTGTTTTGTATTTTAGCTGTTATTACTTGTGGCGCCATTTCAACCAACTAAACCAGTTACATTTATAAACATTGATTTTAACCATTTCACTTTCTTTCTCTCTCTTTGCAGGTGAGTTTTTGCTGAGGTTTGACATAGATAATCACTGGAAACACCCGTGTGTATGTACATATGTATGTATATATCTCTGAAATTGAACAAAAATATTTCAGAATCAAAATATAGTTATATATTCTTGTATTTCGGATATTTCCCTTTCTACAGCAGTGGGAACTTGTGCTTGGTTCCATTGTTGCTTCGTCAAATTGCAGAATAATTGAATTTTCGTTATCAAAATTAATACATTTTAGAGTTTTTGCTTAAACGTTGAACAAGATGAATTACAGTTGCCCTCTCTCTCTCCTTTTCTCCCCACACACACACACATACACTTTCTCTCTCTCTCTCTCGCTCTCTCTGGGTTCAGTCTTCTTCTAGTTCATTGCTGGCTTGGTGAGAGCAAATCATATTTATTATTATGAGTCAAATGCAGTGTGGGTGAAATTTTAATTAAAGTGCCACGCCCAGAGGCCACAAACTAATAGAGGCGTGGCTAGAAAACCCAATTTCATGGAAAATGCTAACCGGTCCGACAGAGGGGTAGGTGGAGCAAACGTAGCTACACTGTCAAATCCGTACCGAAATTCCATTCGAGTCATCAGCTTGCCACATTTTTTGTTGCACATTTCTTTTGCTGCAGATTTTTTAATTTCTTTTTTCCCCCTTTTTTTTGTGGCACAGCCCTTTTGTAGAACATTCAACCTATGGATGGTGTCTCCCTCTTTTTAAGCAATGGGTTGAAGAGGGGAGATTCGCTCATTGAAGCACTTTCTAGCTTAATGCCTTCCTAATTGAAAGTTGCACAAAATTACAGGTGAAATTGTGGACTGAGCTGATCCAAAACTTTCTGCTGCAAACCACAAATAATAAAGGGAAGACGAAGAAGAAGCACGAACGAAACGAATAAGAAGCAATTGCAACGGCAACAGCCAAAAGCAACACCAACAACAGCAGAAGGCGCATGAAACAAAACAGACAAAAGCGAAGCAGCAAAGGCATTCAAAGCCTATTCCAGTCCAGTTCAGTCCAGTTCAGTCTGTCGGTCCGTTCTATTGAGTAGAAAAATGCCAAGGCAACAAAAGCAACAACGTCAGCAGCGGCAGCAGCAGTAGCAGCTACAACAACAAGTGCAACAAATGTACACACGCTTTAATTCTCACACTCTCTCGTTTTCACTCTCTCTCTCTCTCTCTCTCTCTCTCTACATCCTTTTACTCCGGCTCTGTGCCTAGTTTTACACGTGCGTATGAGTGCTGGCATGTGCTCGTTAACAGAGCCGAACGTTTGTCGTGCTGCTCATTCGTGACACGAGGACGATTACATCTCAGCTTAGCACACGACTCTTTTACGTTTTGTGATGATTTTTTCGTGCTTTTGCTTAGAAAAAATGCAGCACGTGGCCAGCTCTAATTCGTACATTGACATGCATAGAAGAAACAGAAGAAGAGAGCAAGAAGGAAGGATAGCAAAAGAAGAAGGTTTCGCTTTTTGCTTAGTTTCAGCTTCAGTTTTTTGCCTTAACATGGGCTTATCTACGGCAAATGCATTGGGTAATAGGCGACCCAGTAGTAGAAGCAGAAACAGCAGCAGCAGCAGCAGTGGCAGCAGTGGCAGCGGCAGCAGCTCATTCAGGTCAGTTGAACAGGCGAGCGTGAGAGAGAGAGAGAGCGATTGGAAGAGGGACAGAGCGAGAGTGAGTGTGCGAGATGGAGTGAAAGAAGCGTGTTGCTGTTGTTGGGCCTCATCTCAAGGTTAAGTACGAATTAGCCTGGGCATTTAATTAAGTGGGCGTGCCACATTTGGGGCTGGCAAACACACAAGTTGCTATCTACCCTGCTCTTCACCCCTCACAGCTATCGCTGACTCGTTGGACAGGCGATGATAATCGAACAATGGCGCATAGCAAAACTATGGCAGCTCCTAAATCGAAATTGATTGCGCCAACTGACCCCAAAATACACACACTTACACACGCACACACAGACACAGCTGAGGTTGAGGTGGGATTGCACAGAGAGAGAGAACTGAAATGTATAGTGAGTGAAGAGAATGGCGTGGGGCAGGAGTGGAGAGGGGAGTTTAGCCACACGCATAGTCTTGTCAGCCATTTTGTTGGTTTAGTGGTTTCCGTAGCTGTAGCTTCACATATTGCATGTATTTATTGCTTTTGGCCTGGCTAAAACAAAGCAAATTGCCAACAAAACATTCACATCAATTATTAAGCCGATTTTGCACGTGTAAATCGCATTGGATTATTCTTCAACTTTCATTTAAATCAACAACAACAGCAGCAAAACTAATTAGTTGTCAGCGACACGTCGAACGAGAGAAAGAGAGGGGAATAGGGAGACAGAGAGACATGTCGTTAATCAACTTTGAACTGTCAGTTTTTCAAATAATCAGAACAATCAGGCTATAATCATGAACTTAACTCAACAGCCGCCAGCTTAATGTCATTTCAGCTGCCAACAACATGCACTTGTTACCAATTCTGCAAACTGTTAAGTTGCCAAAATATTGCCCTAGGCTAATTTCAAATTAAATTTGCCAACTCTGAAATGTTTCATTGAAAAAATTCAAATGAAATGGTTTTTAAATATACAAAATTAACATTAACACAATAATTAATTACAATCATGTAAAAATATCTGTAATTGGCATATTTTGCACAACTTTTTATCGTTGAAATATAAAAAGAAATTAGTAGGTTTCATTATCTAAAAGGAAAAGCGAAAAATGTAATAAATACACTAGAGAATGTAGAGAAGAAAGAAGCTTCCTTTGATAGCTCCCTTTAATAGCATTTATTAACTTTTTCTAAGCTACAGTCAACATTCTGCATGACAAATTGCTTCAAATATCAATGAAGTTGTTATTATATAAGATATTTAAATGCTTTAAAGACACAATTTGAAGTCTCTAACACTTGCATACATTTTATCTCTTACCAATCTCTGCACGTTCGTTATAGTGAAGTTCTACTGTCACCAAAACTGATTTTGATTGATTAAATGAATTAAATTTAGTTTAATCAGCTAAAACATTAAACGCTTGGCTAACGACAGGCAAACAGACAGAAAGAGACAGAATGTGTGGGAGAAAGAAAGAGAGAGAGAGAGAGAGAGAGACAAAGAGTTGTCTTGATAGGCCATAAAGTTTCTTTTCGTTTTAGCAATGATTTTGCTACCTTATCATTGACTTTTCCAGACATTTTCAACACTTACTGTTCTACTGCTTCGACTGCTAATTAAGCAATTTACTGTTGACACATGCCACACAGTTGTTGCCACAGTTGCCCTGTTGTTGTTGTCGTTGTTATCGTTGTTGTTGTGCTGGCAATCAACTAAGCTAAGCTCATTATTGGGGCATTCAGGCAGTGTTCGTCCTGTGAGTCCTTCGACAGTTGACAGAAACTTTTCAATTGTCATAATTATTCAAAATGCCAACGAGATTTTCGGCAAAATGTTCGCTAATTGCGCGTGAATGTTTTTAGTCCGCACAGCGTGGGGGTAGGCGCGGTCGGGGCAAGGACGCGGGGAAAGGGGTGGTTCGATGGTGGGGCGTTGTGGGCGTGTTTGACTGCGTTTAACCTTTTTGGCTTCGCACTTTTTGCCCAGCAGCTGTTTTGCAACAGCAACTTGCCATCACGGGGCATGTGGCATGTGGCATGCGGCATGTTGGCAGGCAGACAGAGGCTGACTCTAGAAATAGACAAAAAAAAAGAGAATATTGTGACCAAAAGTGCCTGGAAGTGCGTCTGCCATTGATTAATGGGCTCCGACATTGCGACTGCCAATCGACGAGGCTCAGCGACAGGTCCACGTGCACTATCTCTTTGTCCACCCTCCCCCGTTTCCCTCGCTCGCACTCTCTCTTCTCTTCTCTTCTCTTGTTGTTGTTGTTGTCCTGGCAGGCAATGTGATGCCAAGAATTTTCCTGTGACTGCGACAATGAGACAAAAGCCAAAGCCAAAGCGGCAGCGTCTGTCGCAGATTTTCCTCATTGCACTTGTTTTCTGTTTTCAAAAATACCCTGTAGTCCATGTGCACCAAATAGCGTATGCTACCTATGCACTTAGTATTTGTAATATACAAAATCTATTTATGCTAAAGTGCTAAAATCTTTGAAAGTAGTCAATAAGTTTGTTATACGACTTCAGCTATACCCTGTACAAATATTTTTTTTACCAGAAATACATAATTTTTCTTAAAAGTAATATAACTAAAACGTTTTGCAAGTGGCCTACAGGGTAGCTTGCAGTCGTGCATGCGCTCACGCTTGTGATTCCATTGCCCTGCGCTACTGAAATATGCAACAGCAAACTCTGAGGAATCTGCGGGGCGATTGCGGCACGCTTTTGGGGCCGCAGCCAAAGGTAGCTGCCAATTTATTTTGCATTTTCCCTTAAGTTTTTTCTTTTTTTTTTTTTGCTTTTAGCCGGCATTTCTTTCTCTTTCTCTCTCTCTATCTATCTCTTTATATCTTTTCTTTATATCGCGGCATGTGTGCAAGTGTGTCTCTGTCTCTGTCTCTGCCTCTGTCTTTGTCTTTGTCTTTGTCTTTGTGGTGCTCCATTTTGTCGCTGCATAAATCGCATTGATACGTTTAAAAGTTTTGCTTTGTTCAGTGGCCCGGGGGCCACGTTTTATGGCCAAAAGGCAGCTGCGACTCCAACTGAGACAGCACGTGATGTGCCCAAAAATGCGCCAGCTAGGGCGTGGCCCCGCATCAGCCACATGCAGCCAAGACGTGCCCGCAGCAACAGCAGCAGCAGCAACAGTGGCAGCAGTGGCAGCAGCAGCATCAAGCGCCTGCTCAGCCTTAATGACATATTGAAGTCTCTCGCCAAATGCATGTGAGAGTGTGGCACATGGAATGCACATACGTTCTTGTTCATATATCTTTAAGTATGCCACACACACACACACACACACACACATGCACACACACATAGTCCTATGTATTTGTGCCTAGATACTGAAACATATCCTGGCTGAGTGTCAAAGCAGCGAGAGTTGAGTTTCAGCTTCATCGAAGTTGCGCCACGCCACGAACTGTTCAAAGACCTTTCGTTTGCCTCCTCCGGAATGCCGTTAACTACATAAGTAATATCCTTTGAGTTTGCCCCATAGTGGAGAGTGGAGTGCAGGGGGTAGAGAAATATGGCAAATGGGTAGGTAGACACAAGGTGGGCACTGCAGTGGGACACGGGGCGGCAAGGAGTGCGATAAATATTTGAGTCACAGCACAGCGACAAGTCAAGCGGGGAGTTAATCGAGAAGTATATGGAGCAGCGAAGTGAGAAGTAAGAGATGAAAAGGTGTGAAAAATAGGGCAAAGTAAAGCAAAGTGAGAAGCAATGAAAGGCAGACGTGACAAGCAATGTGAGAAGCAATGTGGGAGGGAATGAGAAAAGCAAATATGAGAAGCAAAGCGACAGGCAGAGTATGAAGAAAGGCGAGAAGCAGTCAGAGAAGCAATGTGAGAAGCTATAAGAGATGCAATGTGGGAGGGAATGAGAAAAGCAAATATGAGAAGCAAAGCGACAGGCAAAGTATGAAGAAAGGCGAGAAGCAGTCAGAGAAGCAACGTGCGAAGCAATGTAGGAATAAATGAGAAAAGTGAAGTGAGAAGCAATGTGAGAAGCAAAGCGAGGAGCAGAGTATGAAGAAAATCTAGAAGCAATGTGAGAAGCAAACAGAGAAGCTAGGTGGGAAGCAATAAAAGAAGCAATGTAGAAAGAGAAAAGTGAAATGAGAAGCAATGTGAGAAGCAAAGCGAGGAGCAGAGTATGAAGAAAAGCGAGAAGCAATGTGAGAAGCAAACAGAGAAGCAACGTGAGAAGCAATAAAAGAAGCAATGTAGGAAGAAAAGAGAAAAGTGAAGTGAGAAGCAATGTGAGAAGCAAACAGAGAAGCAACGTGAGAAGCAATAAAAGAGCAATGTAGGAAGAAAAGAGAAAAGTGAAGTGAGAAGCAATGTGAGAAGCAAACAGAGAAGCAACGTGAGAAGCAATAAAAGAAGCAATGTAGGAAGAAAAGAGAAAAGTGAAGTGAGAATCACTTCAATCAGAGAAGCAATGGGAGAAGCTATAAGAGATGCCATGTGTGAAGAAAAGTGGAATGTAATGTGAGAAGCAAAGCGATAAACAACGCGAGAAGTTATGCATGAAGCGAGAAGTAAAGGAGAAGGAGAGAGTAAAGCTTTGCGAGAAGCAATGCCTGAAGCGATAATCAAAGCAAGAGGATAAGAAGTGATAGGTTTAGAAGGATAAAAAGAATTGCGGAAAGTGGCGAGAGAAGCTGATTAAGAAAATGAAAAGCAATGTGCAAGGCTATGCTAAAAGCAGATTTGTAAAAACAAGAAACAAGATGAGAACCCGAAAAGGGGGGAAAGAGAAGCCTAATACCGCGCAAATCTCTTGAACACTTTCTTTATCTCTTGAATGGAGCACTTTGAGGCACTTTCTAACACTCAAAGCGTTACCCTTCGAACTCATTTCCAAGTATTATTTATTTATACTTTGTACGCATTATTAAGGCAATGCTCTTTTATCTTTATCTACTTCCTGTTTTTTATATCCAGATATGCAGGCAGACAACACCACAGCGAGAACTACATTGAACTTCTCTCACTCACTCACTTTTCTTTACTCCCGCCTGTCTATCTCTCTCTCTCGCTCACACTCCTCTCACACTGCCTTAGTCAATCCCTATTACGATAGAGTGCCAAAATCGCATAATTCAACTTGCTGCGCTCAGCACTTGTTAAATAAATGTCTAAGTGTGTGTGTGTGTGTGTGTGTGTGTAGGTGTGTGTGCGCTTGTTGCTTAGAATCGCTGTTGTTGTTGTTCGTGTTGCTGTTGCTGTTGCTGTTTTATTTTTATGACTCACGCACTTTTGCGGCTTCCGGCTGGCCATCAAAATGGAGCCATCAACACCTGCTTACGCAGAGTCGCTTCGTCGGTCCAGTGCTGTAAAACGCACACACGAAAAATATTTCAACGTTTTAACAATTTTTCGGCGAATGTTTCGAAGTTCACTTTGAGTTATGGCTGCAGTCGCAAAACTCAATTTGAATAAATTGCTGCAAACAAAACAAAGCACACACAAGAGCACACACAACAAATGGATAAAGTCGAAGAAGGACCTGAACTGGAAGTGAAAGCACTGGCAAATCAAGAAACAAGAACAGAAACAGCAACAGAAACAGAAACAGAAAGAGAAAGCGAAGCGTAGAAACAAAGAGCAACCCATAAAGCCAGAACAGTCTATCGAGGCCGCCAAAAAGAAGAAAAAAAAAGGAAAAAAAATGAAAATAAAAAATAAAAATAAGAACTTTACTCTCGCGCCTTTTAAACGAAATTTACAGCAGGCAATACAAAACTTTTTACAATTTTCAGCTTTTTCACAGCAGCGACGGCAGCAGGGGAGTGGGGGTGGTGGTAGTGGATGTAGGAGAGTTGTTGGCATGGCAACTGAAATCCTGCATGTGTGAAGAATCAAGACGCATAAATTGCCAGCTGGCCCAGCAGTTGCCTTCCTTACGGCTTTTAAGCTTATTTACTGCTTATATATTTTAACACCAAACACAGCAACCAACGCTCTCCCCCCCCACTCCCCCCACTTCCCACTCCATTGCTCTGCAGCCGCACGACAACAACAAATGCGATTACATATTTATTTTTTTTTATTTTTTTCGACAGCACTTCCGGCCCAACATGACAAATGGCTGCAAATCGTCTTCCTTTCGCGGCCAACGCGTTGACAACAAAATGGCGTATTTTCGAAGGGAGGGGAGGGGGTTAGTCAACTTGTGGGGAGGAGGAGGTTTATGTTTTTTATCGACATCTTTCATTATTTATTTATTTGGCACTTCGCTTTCATATCTAAAAAGTTATCTGAAGTTTGCAGCAGCCCAACATTCGCTTCTCTCAAACAATAACAATTCAGTCGGCAGATTGATATAGAATTAATTACATATATCAGATCAACATGATATATTAACATTGTACGCAGTTCTTATCAAGCAGACTCCAGCTAATCAATAAATGATTTTGCAGCAACTCCCGCAACTTTAACTCACGTGCGCAACCAAATGATATTTTGATGGTTTCTTCAGCTTGATGAAGTTTTTCCTGATCATTCAGTTCGGATTTATAGCTGTTTAACGCAACTATTTCCCCTACTCTTGTATAGAAAATAGAAAATATTTATTTATTTAAAAAAAGCTATCATACAAAATGATTCAGAATATATTCAATTGAACAACCGAAAAACAGCGAAACATCTTAAATATGTTTTAAGTCAAGAACTAAAATGTTTTCTAAATCAATAAATTTTGTGCTGCTTTGTAGCTTCATTTATTTAAATTTTCCAGAAAAACTATGATTAATATGATTTAAAATTAATGAGTGAACTACAAAGAGACAGTGAAACATTTTTAATCTTATTCAAGTCAAGAACGGAAAGGTTTTCTAAAATAATTGAAAATTTGGAATCAAATATAATTCAGTAATTATTAAAAATGTAAACCTCTCGAGTAATAAGTACAGAGAAAGAAACATTTTAAACAGTTTGAAAATAAATATATAAAATTAAAGTAAATTTTCCAAATTAATCAATATATTCTGTGCTACTTTTACTCACTTAATTTAGTTACTTTTCTAGAAAATCTATGATAAATATGTAAACATCTCGAGTAGAAAATAGAGGGAAATGAAATGACAAAGAAACATTTTAAACACTTTCAAAGTAAATATCTAAAATTAAAGTAAATATTCAAAATGAATCAATATATTTTCTGTGCTACTTTTTGAGCCACATTTAATTTAGCTACATTTTAGAAAATCTATGTTAAATATGTAAACATCTCGAGTAGAAAATAGAGGGAAATTAAATCTAATTCAAAGACAAAGAAACATTTTAAACAATTTCCAAATTAAATATACAAAATTAAAGTAAATTTTCCAAATTAATCACCTAATTTAGTTACTTTTCTAAAACATCTATTATAAATAGCTAAGCCTCTCATGTGGAAAATAGAGGGAAATGAAATGAATTTCAAAGACAAAGAAAAAAACATTTTAAATACTTTCAAAGTAAATATATAAAATTACACATTTAATTTAGTTACTTTTCTAGAACATCTATGATAAATATATAAACGTCTCGAGTGGAAAATAGGGGGAAATTAAATCTAATTCAAAGACAAAGAAACATTTTAAACACTTTCAAAATAATTCTATAAAAAAAAATACATTTTTAAAATTATTCTATATATTCTGTGCTACTTTCTGAGCCTCACTTAATTTAGTTACTTTTCTAGAAACTCTTTGATAAATATGTAAGCATCTCGAGTGAAATCTAATTCACAAACAAAGAAACATTTTAAACACTTAAAAACAAAATAAATGATCAAAATTAATCAATATATTCTGTGCTACTTTGTAGTTACATGGACTTAAAATTAATTGGTTCAACATCGACGCGCAAATCTTGCATGTCAAATATGCCCACATTCCAATTAAAAGTACTTTCAATTACTTGAAGTATTTACCAACACTGGGCAGCCGAAATACTTGATGGCGCCGCAGCAGTTTCAGCTTTTATCACTTCAATAATAACTCCTCCAAGTGCTTACTTATTTATGCACTTTTCAAAACAACAACAAAAAATTTATATATAAAAACATTTTTACTTGTCACACGCCAACATTTTGACTTTTTGTTGTTTTTATTATATTTTGTTTTTTTTTTCATTTCAATTATTTTTCTTTACATTTTTTTTTTTGGTATGTTTTATTTTCACTGTGTTCGAAACCGTTAAAAACTTTCGCTGGCCAAGTTGGAAAATGATTGTTGGCAACTTAATTGTCGCAATTAAGTTACGGACCTGGGCCAAGTCTCTGGGACGCTCGGACATTCGCTCAACTGAATGCCAGGACTTGACGTTGGCCCGCGCCTGGTTCGCCCCATTGTTTGGCACTTGACGTCTTGCGTTTGTTCTATAAATGTTTTAAACATTTTAATTAGTTTTAATAAACGCTTCGTCGTCAAAAGCAAAAAAACAAAAATAAATAAAAAAAATAAAGCTTTTGAAGTGCCTGACAGTCGACAATACTGTTTCATTACCGCCCTCACGTTCTCTCTCTCTCTCTCTCTCTCTCTCGCGCTGTCGCTTTGAGTGTATTTCTGCGTATTCCTCTCTCGCTCCGTCACGTTCAGCACACTCAAGTCGTGGCCAGCTGAGTCTGTCCTGTGACAATGAATTCATGAAAAGGTCGTCCTCGCGCCATTGTGAGAGAGTTGTCAGCTGCTGTGGCCTGTTAAATGTGCTTACGGCTGGCCCGGCTGGCTCACCCTATCTCACCCTATCACACCCACCCACACTGAGCATATCAGTTCCGTCGAAACGCCACCGCATTGCCACATAATACACACGGTTCTGCGGCCAACCGGGCGTATGCGTAATGTTTAGTTGGCGGTCGCTTGTGGCGGCTGCTTGCGGGTCGCGGTCGCTCTGGGTCGCTGCGGTCCCGCAAGTTTCCGTCTGAACTTAGCGGTTCACTAACAAACGCACCCCCCCCCTTCCGCCACGTTCCCCTCAACCACTTCTGCTCCCCAACTATTTACCCAGCCATTCTCCCATGCCAGCCATTTGTCGACTCTTCGGCCTTTGGTCCGGTTTCCTTGTTGCTCCTTCGTCGGTCGCGTGTCGCCAGTGCATTGTTTTTATGTACTCATGCCACATGTGTGTGCGTGTGTGCGAGTGTGCGAGTGTGCGGGTGTGTGAACGTTTGTGTGCTGCCCTCTGATTGTGTCTTGTGGCAATGTGGCAGCAGCTACCACAATGAGACTCTAAACGAAACTGGCCCCAAACATATATATACATATATATACATAATATATTCCAATTGCCAATTAGAATATCTTGGTTGCCTTTGGCATCAGTTATTCGCCTTGGTTTCATCGTCCTTCCAGCGATCCGAGATATGATGTTAATGCAGCTTTTGCTACGTTTTCTATTGCAATGTATTTGGCATGCTTTGACCTTCATCAAAGCCAAGTTAAAGCAACGCAAAGGATAAAGGATAAATCCATTGACAATTGTCTTAAGTGACACTTACTTAACGGCCATTTGCTTTAAGCTCTCTTTAAATTGTATTCGAAAAGTGTAGCCAAAGTGGAAGCTCTTGCAAAAGTTTTCAGCTGGATTAATATAATTGAATGCAGCTTAAAGCTGACTGCAAGCAACTGAAATCAATACAAAAATTACGCTTAATAAACTAAATCGAAGCTTTAAGTGAATGTTAAAATTAAAGAGAAATAAACATAAAGCTTAAAGCTGCTTAAAAAGCTACAAGCTAAGCTAAAACTACCACAAAAAGTAGATTCAATTGAGAAATGTATTTAATTAAATGCTTTCAATTGTTAAAGCTGCTGAGAAAACTCCTTTGAAATGCTTCAATAAATAAAATTCAATTCAATTCAATAATATGCCAAGTTAAAGCTAAGCTAAAATGTTTGAAATACTTTATGCAAGTTTAATTGAAATTGCAACTTAAAGAACCTTTTATTCACAATTCGATAATTGCTTTTTAAATATGCGAAAATTTCATTTTATGCACAAGCGATCATTTTTTATTGTTTCGCTTTAAGCGATTTTCCTATTGATTTCTTTTTTCCGCTTTTGTTTTTGTTATTTGTTATCCCTTTTGTTGTTTTTTGTTTTTTGTTTTATTTTTTTTTTGGTTCTTTTTGCATTTCTCTTTGGCAAATGCCGAAAGCGTTCTTTGCGTTCTATCTTTCGCTGCTGGCCAGGCATTTAATGTGCTGCTTGATGAAAGTTTTCCGGGGCGAAACTGCAAAGCGAAGGCGACTCTCGCATAATATTTCAATAATTTATTGATTAGTTATCTTTGGCGCGCGCCTTCAATCAATTTTAAATGCATTCTGTCCTTGCGCATGAGTGGACGCCGTTGCAAGGACAACAGCTACGAGGCGATGGCGACGATGGCGTCGATGGCGTCGATGGCGACGATGGCGACGATGTCGATGTCGATGTTATTGGAAATGCAGTAAATAATAGAGTGTGCAGGGACATGTATGTATATGCTAGTATATAAGGCCCAACATACATTGCATCGCATATCGGATGAGATATATAGATAGAGAGACAGAGAGAGTAAGAGAGAGAGAGAGAGAGAGAGAGTAAGAGAGAGTGAGAGAGTGCCTGGGATAGCCTGGCAATGTCCTGGCCTAGCTATGCGGTCTTTTGGGGTGGTGATACTCTCTCGATACATGTTCTCCATGCGGGCTTATGCAAATGTCGCGTCGCGATATGCAAACACGACAAAAGAAAAACTGCAAAAAAGAAAATATAATAAAAAAAGAAAAAACAGCAAAAAAAAAATGGAAAAAGGAAAATTGTGTGCACTTGAAAAGCAGCCAAATCGATGGAAGCCAGCACGCGGTTGCCATAGCATTTTGATGGAGAGACAAAAGGGATAACGGATAAAAGCCTCGAGTAAAAGCGCAAAGCAATACAGAAGGCAGCTGGCAGCAGCGCCAGAGCCTAAGGATGATCGATTTATTGCCAAGGATATAGGACTCCGCCTGTTGTTCCAGTCTGCCAACGGTTTCTGAAGATTCTCTCAAAAGTCTTGCAACAGACTTGAGCGGGTTTATCGCACAATCAATTGAGTTGTATTGAGTGGAAGCCTGGTACTTAGTACATATTAGGCGCTATTGCTATCGATAGTCTCAACACTTATCGATTTATCGATTACAGTTCGAATTCGAATTTTGTACTGTTCAATTGAGTGAAAGCCTGGTATTTGGTAGATATTGTTGTGTTATCGCTATCGATTGTCCCAGCACTTATCGATTACAGTTCGAATTAGAATCCGTTTGTTGTTTCAGTCTGCCAATTCTGAAGATTCTCTCAAAGGTCTTGCAACAGTGTTGAGTGCTATTATAGTGCTGTCGCTATCGATAGCCTCAGCACTTATCGATTTATCGATTACAGCTCGAATTAGAATTTTGCACTATTGAATTGAGTGGAAGTCTGGCATTTAGTAGACATTGCGGCGCTACGGCTATCGATAGCCTCAACACTTATCGATTTATCGATTACAGTTCGAATTAGAATTATGTGCCGACTCTCTAGGATGGGAATGTCCTACAAATATTCGCATTTAATTGTGTTTTTCAACGACAATCTGTTATGGTTCTTAAAATATTCAATAGATTGAAAGCAATTTCTAGTCATTGGAATAGAATTTCTTATCAAATCAGTGTTGCAAAACGTTAAACTCTTGCATAAGTTCTCAATCTACGCATATTTCTCTTTGCTTTAAATTGAAGAAATTTGTTTTGTTAAGGAATGTATAAAAACATTCATTTAAATTAAACTTTAGAGCTTTACACACTCACGCTGCTTTAAGCTTGCGCAGCTTTGAATCTGAGTTTTCTATATTTTTTAAGAACTAAAGTTCTTCTTATAACTATCAACATAGTAAGCAGAATAGGAGTATTATAAAGTTTTCAGCAATATAATATTATAAAACATACATTTAGAGTATTTAAAAGTCTGTCACAGCTTGACGTCTAGTCGAGCTGGAACTTTAATACATATTATGGAAATGTTTACCTCATTATAACAAAATATAATTATATTTATTCTCATTTCGCTAATTGATAATTGTGTTAGGCAAAGAAGCAACAACAACAGCAACAACTTTAATAACAATAACACTTACTTAAACAATAATAGCAACAACAATTGAGTCATAGTTAAAATTGAAGAGTTGTGCAAATAGTGGAAAAGTTTAGCACAATTTAGTGCACATTGTTGCCATTTGTTACTGTTGTTGTTTTTGTTGTTGTTGTCATTTCTTATACTTGTTGTTGTTGTTGCTGTTTTGTTTTGTTGTGTTTTTTTTTCTTTTTGTTATTGCTGCAAAATTGACTTAACTGCAGCAGCAACAACGGCAATAACAACCACAACAACATTGCATGCATTAGAAATGCTTTCCGCAGCACCTAACTAAACCTAGCCACGCCCCCCCTCTTCAGTCATTCAGCCCCTCCAGCGCCACAACTCCAACAACTGCTGCTGCCCATGCTATCTGCTACCCTCTGTTGGAGCCCGACAGTAAATGGACTTGGTAAACGTTTTGCCATAGACGTCGTACTATAACCCCTTTGATTCCACCTGCTTCAACCCCCCCCCCTTCCCGCACCAGTCAAGTCTTGCTTGTTGTTGTTGTTGTTCCTTAGCTGGCAACTTTGTGCCCGTTATTGATCCACACAACAGTAGCAACAACAACAACAACAGCAATGAGAGCAACAACTACATATGTGTATATATACATAGGTGTAGGCTGGGCTGAAAGGCGTGGCACACCTTCGTTCGTGTGTGTGTGTGCAAGTTGTAAGGGCATGCCTAATATGGGTCTTTATTTAATTTAATGCTATTTTCTGTTGCTTTATAGCAGCCGAAGGCAACAACTAAAACTACAACAGCAACAACAACAAGGAGGGAGCTGCCAAAATGAAAGCGTTAGTGCAGCAAATGAAAGCGAGACATAACATAAATTGCAGTGCGAACTTTAGCTAATGCACTTACTAATACATAGACAGGCCTCTCTCTCTCTCTACCCCTCTCTCTCTCTCTCTCTCTCTACCCCTCTCTCTCTCTCTCTCTCTCTCTCTCGCTCTCTCCTTCTCAACCTTTGCTTTACAATTGCCTTTCACACAGCGCTTCTACGCAATCTGCTTTGCTCTAATGCTTCACACGCCTTCTTTGCCATTCCGCTTTGCTATTGCATTCGTAAACGTTTGGCAACCATTTGTATTTACTTTCATTCATTCATTTATATTAATTTTTATTTTTATTTTTATTTGTTGTTAACTTTCTCTTCTATCTGCTCAATCTGCCGTCTTATCTCCTACTCTTTCCTTCTCTGCTTTTGCCTGCATTCGTAAACGTTAGTGAAGCAGCTTTATATACACTTTACTGCTGTGTGTTATTGGACAGCCAACAGCTTTCTTAGCTACACGCTCAAACTCACGAATCTTTGCTCTAACATGTACTTTGCCATTCCGCTTTAAGCTATTTTCGTAAACGTTTATTACGAGTGTTTCTCTGCTGTTAACTTTTAAAGTGTAATCGTAAATCTTTCTGTTTCTTCTACATATTGTGAATGCACTTAGTTGTAAATTCACGAGCAAACATTCCTTTGTGCTTTGTGGCTTCATTCTTAAACGTTTGACATGCAAGCGACTTTGCAACGTATGATGTTGCGTTATTGATATGCCACAAAGGTGCACAAATGAGTTGAAACTTCGCCCAAAATGCGTTTGTCTACAAATTTATATTGCAAAGCAATAAAACAAAAAAGCAGAAGTACAACAACAACAACAACAACAGCAACACAAACGACAAAGCAACAATACAACAAACAAAACAAAATGGGGAGAGAAAAAACGAGGAACAAAATGTGCAGAAACTTTAAACGTTTTAAAAATGTGCATTGAGGCAGCTAAAGTGATGGCTTCGAATGGGGCTGGAGTTGTGGCAGAGTTGCATGTAATGTTGCATGTATGTAGGCATGCATATATGTATATCTGTGTGTGAGTGTGTGTGTCTATTCATGTGCAACAAGGCGCCATCTGCCTGGCAGGAGCAGAAGGACGAAGGCAGGCGCCAAGGCGGACATGTGTTCCCTTCGCTTTTTGCAGCTACATGTGAAACCCAACACATGTGAAGAAGAAGTTTCTGCTTCCTCTTTTCCCTCTCTTCTCTCTCTCTCTCTCTCTCTCTCTCTCCCTCCTGCGCTGCATAATAAACAATTTCTTTTTTAAACACAACTCACACAGTCACAGCAGCAGCGAAAGATACGAAAGAGCTGCGAGCACATGAATGAGGGCGCGCAGTCAGCGTTGAATGAATCATTCACGCAGAAATGAATACAAACGAGTAGAACGCACTGCAAAACGAATATCGGCGTGTGCTTGTGTCTGGCTGTATGTGTGCCCTGGTTATAAATGAATGTGAACATAGTGATTATGAATCTATGAATGAATATGGCCAATAATTGATAACTTAATCAAATGTGAATATACAAATCAAACATGTGAATACTTTAATCAATACTCGTGAGTGTAAGAAACTGCACTGAATCAATGAATGCACTTTGCCAGTTGTGAGTTGTGTCAAGCATATGCAGGTGAATAAAGCGAGTGAATACTCGCATGACTATGAATAACAAATGAATACAAATTGAATAAACTATGAATATGTAGTTTGCAATATGTATTTGCAAGCAAAAAGAAACAAAGTCATTTTTATATTGCAACCTAAAAATATGTGAACATGAATATGAATCATGAACAAACTCCAAGTGAATACTTTCTAAGCAAACAGCTTGAATACACTCACTTGAAGCACTCCAAATATATATATTGCTAACTATTATGCTTATGCAACATATAACTTTACTCACACAAATGATGAATACTTATGAATACACTCATTAAGCACCATTCGTTTAATGTCAGCCAATTTCATGAATCGCACTCAAATTTAATCAAATAAATGGAAAGGCTTACAGCTACTCAAAGCGCAGCAATTATGAATAGTGAATACGCTGCAAGAAACAGATGAATGCACTCGTATTCATATTCATATTCATATTCATATTCATAGATATAACATACAAATTTAAAAATGCAAAACTAGAAATTGCGTGTAATAACAGACTCCAACACTTAAGTGAATAAGTGTGTGAATGAGTGCATGTGAGTGAGTAAATTGTGAGCAGGTTGTGAGCAGGTGGTGAGTAGGTGGTGAGTAGGTTGTGAGTGCTGGCGTGTTGTACCACTGTGTTCTTACATTGTATTCAATTTTCTGCAGTCTCCCTGTGTTGTTGTTGTTGCTGCTTGTAGTTCATTTTTTTTTACAGTTTTCTTTCTCTTTTGTTTTATTTTTTGCACATATGACGTTGCTGCCTAAACAACAGGCACCCACCAACTGCCTCCTCCTCCCCTTCCCGCCTACCCGCTTTGCCTTTTGCCGACGCCTCTGCGTCTCTTTTATATGGCACCTGCCGCTCTGCTTTGCCAGCCGCGCAATTAAATCGATAATAACGCGACCGGCGGAGCCTCAGACTGAAGCCTAAGCCTGAAGCCCCTGAATACCCCGGGAAGCCCCTCGATACCCCTCGATACCCCTCGATACGCCGAACAGCCCCAATAAACTGTATGTTGTGCGCCGCAAAGCCTCCCCTCGGGCACCTCAAAGTCTGCCTAATTGCGGATGACATGAAATTGTTTGCGCTATAACAATAAACTAAAGCTGCGTCGACTGCGACGTCAGCGATGACGTCGACGGCGACGTCACAACAAGTATATGCTTGTAGCTAACAACAACACGAGCTAAAGCTGCTCTCAGCTGTTGCCCTTACCAGCAGCAAAGTGCGAGCTGACAAATATTTGCTGTAGGTGGCGCTTAGGTGCAAGGTTTATGTTTGTAAATGCAGCCGATAAGAATCACTTTGAGGTGAGCTAATAACAATTGCGATGAACCGAAATGATAGCAGCTCAACAACCACAATTGCCCCCTTCCCACCCCCCACAGCTGACCAATTGGAAAACTCAACCTCAATCTAACACTAATAAGGCCCATTGGGTCCAATTTTGTTAATATCCATATACTTTGGCATTGTTGCATTTTTTTTGTGAATAATTATATAAGAATTCAGAATTCTTGCTCTTGTCATTTGAGTAGTGTTTAGATAGACTCGACTAGCACATACCCTATGAAGACTCACCTTAGTTCAAGTACACAAATAATATTTTCCCATTTATTTTCTAAGCTTTGTGGAATACCTTCCACATTTCGGTGCTCGTTTGAAGTAGATTGCACGACTGGCACATACCCTGCACAGTCTTGCACTCTTCTTTGACTTGCAGCTTATAATGCTTGCACAATTTTTGTTTGCTTAGCCTTGTATGCTCAAAGTTAAACATTAAATAGTATAAATAAGAAAGTATACGACTAGCATATACCCTGCACTTGCTAATTTTTGTGTTGAATATACTACACAGAAACGGTTCATTTAGTTTGCTTAGCAATTTACGGCTGCGCGAAGAAATGTGAATAAAAATTGGAGGACTTGTAGATACCCTGTAAAATAATAACTATAAATGCAATATTTATAGTTGTCTTCTTCATTTGCTTTGCATATAACACTCACAAAAGCGAGCTTAAACTGCCATTAATATAGTATGCGACTATCTGATACCCTGTAAACCAGCAGAAGTTCCCAAATGCTGTTATTTCTCTTAGTTTTTGTGTGTTATAAAATTATAAATGTAAATAAAATTTGTAAAACTGCTGCATTCTAAACCTAAACCGACTAAAGCATACCCTGTAGCAACTTATGTGCTTGTTAGTAGCCGACTAAAGCATACCCTGTATGAAATTTTGTAGCAACTTATGCGCTTGTTCATTTATTTACATGTCGGCAACACTACAGCTTACAAATACCCTGTACTTAACGCTCTCCCAACCGTTTAGGCATCGTTTGAACTGATAATTGAATGTAATTAGTGGCATTTCTTTAGTCTGTTTGCGAGTGGCCAATGTTTGCCGTTGAGTGCGCCGACAGCAGCTTCCTTTGCGCCCTTTTGCTTTATTTCTTTCCTTGAATTCCATTTGCCCTTCCCCTTCCCCCAGCCGTTGCCCCAGCACACACGCAGTTCCCCCTAAACACGACGCGTTGAAGAATATTGTGAGGCAAACGGAAGAGCCGTTAGCATTTGCTGCGTTTTGTTTTGTTTATTGTAATTGCAGACATTGTCAACAGTGTTGTTGTAGTTGTTGTAGTTGTTGTTGTTGCTAGAGGTAAGCAACCGTAGTAGTTGTTGTTGCTGTTGTTGTGGCAGTGGCAACGCACGTGCGGAAAATGCCGCCGCAAAAGGCAAATGCGGCAACGGAAAAACTGAAACACATGGCACGAAAACGCTAATGACACACAAACAATCACACGCATGTGTGTGTGTATATGTGTGTGTGTGTGTGTCTGTGTGCTCTGCTGGGGGCTCTGCCCTGCTGCTTGTCATGTGTTTATTATCCTTTGGCAGCGGAAGTTTACAACAAAGTTGAAGGCAAAAAACCGCAGCACATTGAGCGACAAAAGATGCTGCCACGCCCACATTGAAACGCCTACCTAACTAAAGTATACACATGTGTGTACATATACATATATATATATGTGTGTGTAACTGCATAAACAATTAGAAAATCGCATAAACGGCCCATTAAATGTTTTTCCGACACTTTTCCAAAAAGCAATCTAACGAAATTCTAATCAAATTTACGAAAACTCTCTTGTTTTGTTGTTCTTTTGTGCTGCGTGTGTGTGTGTGTGTGTGCCATAAATTAGATGCGTCTGCCACATGACGCAGCCAAGATGTTGGGCGTCTCAACACTAGAGGGGGCGTGTTCCCGCGAGGGCGACGGAGGCAGCCACATTCGCTGAGGGTTTGGGCGTGACCCAATAAATTCATCAAGCATTTGCTGCGTCTGCCGTGGCATAAGCAAAAGCGACAAACTCTTTATTTTTATTAATTTTTTTATTTGCGAGGGGTAGCGAAGGGTGGGTAGGGCGTTGCTGTGTAGCATCTCCGGCAGCTTTTGGGCCGTTTAATTGAATATTAATAACAAAATCCTGCATATTATAAGCAGCAGCGCCCAGCGAAAAGGATCAACTAAGCAAAAAGGTTCTCTGCACTTAATATATGCGTGTGTGTGTGTGTGTGTATAAGTGTGTGTGTGTGTGTGTGTGTGTGCCTGCTGCCTTTGTATTTGCGCACTGGCAAGGTCCTGCGTCCTGCCACTGAAGTGTGTCCTGACATGTCAAATGTTAATACAATTATTCGCAACTCGCTTCAACTCGATTCAACTCGCTTCAACTCGATTCAACTCGATTCAACTTGATTCAATGCAATTCAATTCGCCTCAATTCGCTTCAACTCGCTTCAACTCGCTGCGAATTGCATATGCCACAAAATGTGCAGCTTTAACACAATTACCAAGTGGCAAGCAGTTTGGCTTAGTTCGCAAACCTTGAAATGCGAATCAAACTAGACAAGTTCCCATTTCTAATATTTCTCAAATCGTTGACATCTCCAATCACAGCGAAAGTTCTCCAATTAATTGAACTTCAAAGCTGATTTAACTGCATTCAATTGTTGTATATTTTCTTTTAGCTGCGATTATAATTTGTGTGGAAATCTTTTTGAATTCCCCGTGCGAATTATCGATTGAGTTAATTAAAATAGAATTTGTGGAATTCTCAAAATATGAATATGAAATTCATTAGCATCTTCAAAAGTGTTCTGGAAGCAAGTGTAACTGACTTTACTTTGAAGTTATAATTATTTATTTTAGCTACGATTATATGCTAAAAGCAAAACATTCAAACATTCTCTAGCGACTTAACAATTGAGACACTCTCAATTAAAGCGAGTTCAATTATTAACAATTTAAAGCGCATTTAATCAAGTTTACTCACTTGTAATTCTAAATATAAATTGACTGAGTTCAAAATTAAATATTAATTTAATCAAATTATCATTAAGAATATTTATATAATAGTATAAATATAAATATATATATATATATATATTAAATTCAAAAATATTTCCACCTCTTTTAATTAAAAAAATTATTTTAAAATTAACGCTCTAAATAGTTAATACATTCATAATCTTCTCAAATTACTTTAGCAATATAAAGTCATTTACTAAGTTTGAGCTGGGATCTACTTTCATATAGCTTAATGTAAATTCTTCATTTAATTATTAATTTATTTGATTAATTAATTTAATTTATTTATTGTTTATTATTAAATGTATTGAATTAACTTAATTTATTTATTTACTTTATTTATATAATTTTTATTTAATATAGTTTATTTTGTTTATTTAATTTACTTAATTTATATTATATATATAATTTGTTCAATTTGTTAATTTTATTTAATTTATTTCTTTTATATTATATATATAATTTGTTCAATTTGTTAATTTTATTTAATTTATTATTTAATTTATTAATTCTATTTAATTTACTTCATTTATCTATTAATTTGTCTTTGTGCTTTATTTTATTATATTTATTTATTATTAATATTACTGAGTGATTTTAAAAATTAAGCTCATAGAGCCCTTTAAATGCTGCATAAAATATTTACATTAATTTTAAAAATTTTATAAATTCTCTCTTATATACTTATATACTTATATAGGTGTACTTTAGTATAGGTTAAAATAAATATTTTAGATTGTTCTAAATTCAAGTAGTTATAAGTTATATATATATTTATTATCTGCACGTAATAATTAAATAAAAAATATATTTTCTTAATTATATTAATAATTATAAAAGAGCTATCATAAAAAATTGTAGAAAAATATAAAAAAATAATATAAAATAATTAACTGTGCATAACTTATGAAACTTAAACTTAATAAAGAAGTCATATCTTGATGTATGTGTGTGTGTGTGTGTGTGTGTGTGTGTGTGTGTGTGTGTGTGTGTGTGTGTGTGTGTGTGGGTGGGGAGGGGGTCGAATTGGGCATGAGAACAGAAACCTATTGAGCCGGAGTCAGTTAACTAACCAAAAGACCTAAAACAGCTAAAAGCAAAAGTTATGTGTGTGTATAAAATCATGTCGAGTCATTTCCTGTACAACTTTTGCCACACACACACACGCACAGGCACACACACAGTCACACCAATACACACACACACACATAGAGGACCAAGGCTGAGAGCCACTAAAAGCAGCTAAGCCAACAAAAAAAAAAAAAACGCAGCTGGAAAAAAAGCAAGAAAAATAGTAAAGGAGGGAAATAGAAGAGGAATAAAAGAAGAGAAATATATATTTATATATGTATATAGTTATATATATATATATATATATATATATATATATTTAAGTATATATTAAAATGGCATAAGCCCGAGTCAGACAAGTTCTCTAGGCATTGCCGTTAATGGTCATAAAAATTTTATTATAATTTTTAATAATTTAGACGAGCATATTGCTGGCGCTCTGGTTGCAGGCTGCAGGTGAAAGGGGAGGGCAGGAGGTGCTGTGGCAAGTGGCAGGCTATGGGCCACTGGCTAAACTATCACATGGTAGCAAACGCGAGTGAGCGAGGCATATCCGGACTGTGGTTCGTAGTTGGACCCAGACCTGATTCTATGGCCGGCACGCACACACACACACACACACACACACACACACACACACACACACACACATGCAAAAGTGCAAATGCCGTAAATCATGGCCCAGGTAAACAAGCAGCAAAAAATAAAAAAAAGGAAAAAAAGGAGAAGAGAAGAGAAGAGTAGAAAAGGCAACACAAAACAGAAGCGAAGCAGAAGCAAAAACGAGCAACGAAAATGAAATGAAATGAAATGAAGGCAAGGGCCACCACTCTGTATGTGTTGTATAGACTGGTGCGGCGGTGCGGTGGTGCGGTGGTGCGATGGGGCAAGGGGAAATGAGACAGTACGCTCAGGTCAGCTGGTGCACAAGCGATGTCCTTCAGCGCGTTTCGCTTACGTTTCTGCCGCGACTCGGCGATAACTTGATGAAATCGTTAGCATTACCGTTAGACGTGCCACGTTAACGCCACTGCAACGGCAACGGCAACGGGAACAGCAACAGTGCAACATATGCTCCATAGTTGTGTGTATGAGTTAGAAAGAGAGAGAGAGCGAGAGCTGCTAACCAAATCAAGCTATGAAAAATGATACAGAAATGTAACAAGTTTTAACAAACTCGACAATGTGGCAACGGCTTCTAACCACTTTTCAAGTACTCCACCAGCAGCAACTGGGCAATGTTTCTGATGTGTTACCAATTATATAACTGTATTAAGGCAGGTGGAACTCAGTTGACTTCCTATAGGTAAATTTACATGGTAGAGCTCTGAGAAAATCATGTTACTTATGATGTTTTGATTACTGAAAATGAAGAAATTATTATAAGCAAATACCCTGTTATTTATGATGTCAAATGTTGTCAAATAATTTTAATAACACATATTTAAATGCCATTATTTTCAAATGATTGTAATGCATTTCAGGTAATATATTAAGGAACTCTTTTCATACACAGCCTAAAAGTATGCTATCCGTTTTTTTAAAATCAAAACAATTGCTTTATTTGCATAAAACTGCTTGAATATATTAGCTTGCTGTCATCACTTTCGCATCAATATCATTTTGCCACGTAATTCATTTCATAGGTCAGCATAAAAGTATGCTTTACTTTTGTGCACAATCAAAACTGCTTTATGCACCATGCAAAGCACTGCTTGCACACCGCCGTGCGAGCAAATATTCAAATGTCACACATACAAACGCACTTATGCATGTGAAAGTTCACGTGTGTGTATTTAATATCTTTTGTTGTTTTTGATTGACATTAAAAATATATTAAAGAAAGAAGCAAAAACAAATGCTTACAGTAGTTGCAAAAGCCACAAATGCCAAGGCCAAACCACAGAGCGGCGCTGGGGTTCGAGAAGGGTGCGACAACGTTCATGTGGGGCATGTGGCAGTTGTGCTGATGAATCGCACTAGTGTGTAAAGGTGTGTGCGTGTGTGTGTGTGAGTCTGTGTGTGTTTGGGGCAAACAGCAACAAGCGCAGACGGCGCGAATATGTTTCAATTTCATAGCTGCAGTCGCAACGGCGACTGTGCCACCATTTTCAGTTACAGTTACAGTTACATTTGTGGGTTGCCTGCAGTTGATTGCTTGACTGACACACACACACGCACACATTCGCACACATTCGCACACACACATGCGGCTAAGCCTTGTGCTGTGATTTTTAGCTTTTATTTGTTGTCGTTGCCTGTGTTTGCGTTTGCCGCTGCTCTTCACAATTTTCGCGCTTTTTTCGCTCGTTTGGTTAAACTTGACCGACAAAACGCGCCACGCGCCACGCGCCTCCAATTTACCCAAAAATATGCAACGAACTGTTGCCAACTGCTGTTGAATTTTACATGCCACATTTTGTTGTTGTTGTTGCTGGTAGCACTATAGCCGAATGCGTGCCAAGCAATTGGATAAACAAAGCAGCTAAGCAGAGCTAGACATTGGCTAAAGCTAAAGATATATGAGATATTGTGAAAAGACAAAGAGAAACAAGGGGGAATGTGTGTGTTAAAGCTGTTAAAGCAAACACAACGATCTGTGTGGCACTGCTTGCGGCAAGCAGTTGTCTGAACTGCTAACAAACTCTTATACACCCTCCAATACTGCTTTATCGAACGTATAACTCTTGCAGTGTGCAGTGCACTGCTGTCAAGTAGTGTTCCTTTGGTGTGTGTCCAAGCTAAATGCATTTATACACAAACCCTTAGCAGCAGTTGAATTTCAATTGAAATTTAAACAATTTATTAATCGTTTTTCCTTTGCTTTACTTGCAGCACGACTAAAGGCGACTGGTAACGAGCTTAATGAAGATGTTGCCGTGTCGTCGGCACATGCTGCCACTGGCAATAGCTCTGCTCTTGAGTCTATTGCTCGTTTTGCCCGCTGGAACGTTGGCCAAATCGAAGAACAAGAATAAATCGAATCAGAATTCACATTATAGCGATACGGGTGGCAGCTCCTCGAGTGGCAACAGCAACGGCGGAGGCAGCAACGATGAGACGAAGATTAAGAGTCATGGCGATGTTGGCCAACACTTTGCCATGGAACCACAAGATCAGACCGCAGTGGTTGGCTCTCGCGTAACTCTGCCGTGTCGCGTTATGCAAAAGGTTGGGGCACTGCAATGGACCAAGGATGACTTTGGACTTGGCCAGCATCGTAATCTTAGTGGCTTCGAACGCTACTCGATGGTGGGCAGCGATGAGGAGGGTGACTTCTCCCTCGACATTTATCCCCTCATGCTGGACGACGATGCCAAATATCAGTGCCAAGTGGGACCTGGACCCCAGGGCGAACAAGGCATACGCTCGAGGTTTGCCAATCTCACGGTGCTTGTGCCACCGGAGGCGCCAAAGATCCTGCAAGGCGACTATCTGGTTACCACCGAGGATCGCGAAATTGAACTCGAGTGCGTTTCTGTGGGCGGCAAACCCGCTGCGGAAATCACCTGGATCGATGGACTAGGCAATGTTCTTACTGCCGAAAGCTTCTTTGAGCCACTGGCAGATTCCCGACGCGTCACCACCAAGTCCGTCCTCAAACTGGCCCCCAAGAAGAAGTATCACAACACGACGATCACGTGCCAGGCTCAGAACACCGCCGATCGCACATATCGCTCGGCCAAGGTTCTCCTTGAGGTCAAGTACGCGCCCAAGGTGTCTGTGTCCGTGGTGGGCGGTGCCCTTGCCGGCGGCCGCATTCCTGAGGGTGCTGAGGTCATACTCAGTTGCCAGGCGGATGCGAATCCTCGTGAAGTCAGCTATCGCTGGTTCATCAACGATGAGCTCATGACGGGGGACTTTACAACCAAAATGGTAAGATCTCCACTGCATAGCCATGAGAGTTACTTCACCAATTGATTCTTTTCCTTTCCTGCAGATCATTCACAATGTAACCCGGCAGTATCACGATGCAATTGTCAAGTGCGAGGTGGTCAATGCTGTGGGCAAGAGCGAGGAGAGCGAAACGCTCGACATCAGCTGTAAGTGTGAAGAGCTCAGCATAAAGTTTACTTCCCATTCTAACTTCCCAATTTTCCCAATCCCTTTATCCAGTTGGACCCGTTTTCCGACAACGTCCTGTCAGCAAGGAGGCGGATCTGGGTGCCACGGTCACCATGCGCTGCGAAGTTGCCGGCAATCCTACGCCGGAAATCGAGTGGATCAATGAGAACTCCGATCAGGTAAGTGTTCTCAACTCGCAGTTCCTCAGTTTCCCCATCTCATCTTTCTCATCATTCCCCCACAGATTGTCGGACGTGCAACGGAGCTGAAGCTAAAGGTGAGCAGCGAGACGGCAGGCAGGTACTTCTGCAAGGCGGTGGTCAACGGTTTTCCCGAGATCGGGGCCGAGGCGACCGTCTATGTGAAGCGAGCCCCGATCATCACATCGCACAAGGTGCAATTTGGCGCTGTGGGCAGCAGGGCGAAGATCGATTGTCTGGCATTCAGCATACCCAAGGCGGAGCATATACTCTGGTCCTTCGAGGGCAAGCTGATCAATATGAGCAGCGCCGATCCGGACATTTACATATTCGAGGAGCATCATCTGCCCGAGGGAGTGCGAGCCGCGCTGATCATCAAGGAGAGCCGCTCCACGCACTATGGCAAATACAACTGTACGGTCTTGAACTCATATGGCGGAGATTCGCTTGTGATCACATTGGTTCCGGAACCGGGCAGCATACCCGTACTTCTCGTTGTCATGGGCTCCATGTCAACGGTGGCCATTATCCTGATGATCGTGATGATCGTCTATGTGTACAGGAGACGACGCAGCCGGAAGAAGCCCATGCCAGCTGATGTTATACCGGAGGCATCACGTGGCGGCGACAAACTCAATGAGCTGAAGAGCGAGCTGCGCTCCAAGGCCTATGATGTGGAGTACTCAGAGGCGGGCAACGATGGTCTGGCCATCAATCTAACACAGACCCCGATGCCGGATGTCCAGATGAAGGGGGCTACGTTGGGAGTGCCGCTGGCCGGGCCCGTCAAGTTCGATGAACGCTTCTCGGGCGACTACGGCGATCGCTACAATCGCCAGTGCCACATCAAGAATCTGAAGAACCAACAGGAACAGGCCTACAAGGAGAGCACCAGCAACGGTTATGCCCCATACTTTGAATACGCTCTCGATTATAGTCCGCCCGCCGATAGCAGCAAGCCGAAGGTCAATGCCGGTGGCATCAACTCGGCCACGTTGCCACACTATGCGGCAAATGTTGCCACTGCTGCTGGGACTGCTGCCACCTCGACTGGTGGCGTGCCACTTGGCAGTGGGGCAAGTCTGCCGCGCAATCAGCGCCACGAGCTGCACCAACAACAGCCACAGACATCGCAGGCTAACGGATTTCTGGGTGAGTTCATTAGCGCATCGATTGTGTCGAAAGAACTAGTTCCACTGAAGAAGGAATTCATTCATTCAATTGAAATCATTTGTAGTTGGAAATCGAAATAGCTTAACAATGTGAATTCATTCATTTTCATTTGAATGTCTTAAAGAACTAGTTCCTTTGATTATGTACAAGAGATCTAGTTCAACCGAATCTAGAATAGGCTCATTGAATTAATTTGTTATCAAGTAGTGAAGAGGATGAGCTTCTAGTTCGGAATTGCAAAGTTCACTAAGAATATGAACTAACTCCACAGAAGGAACTAGTTCAATTGAACGTGATACTAAAGCATTTGATTCTCTTTCGCTCAGAAACCTAACTAGCTGTATTCAAACAGCACATGGCAATGCGATTTGCAAGCGTCAAAGGAACTAGTTCCACAAAATACACACAAACTAGTTGATTATGTCAATAGAACTTATTTAAAGTTAGCAACTTAGAGCAGCTGATTTACTAGTAAAATCACAACTAAAAGTCTTCAATTGTTTAGAAAACTCAGCCAATTGCACATTGTGTCAAAAGAACTAGTTCCGCTGAGAGTTATAGGCTTAATAAATGTAACTAAGCATTTACATTGTTGTGAAAGACAGTTAGCAGTAATTAATAGCAACCTTCAAAAGAACTAGTTCCAAAGAACATGCACGAACTAATTCAATAAATTTATTTAATTAATAATCAAGTAATGATTAGAGAACACTGCATCTAAGGTTTATTTGTTTAAAGTGTCAAAAAGAACTAGTTCGCCAGTTCAATTCTTTTAATTTATAGTTCAAGTAGTTCCGCGCTTTTTATGTTTTTTTAATGATTTCTCAAATTGTTTTCCATGCCTCACAAATTGTTCAAAGTTCACTTGAGCCGAAACAAGTTCTTAATTCACATAACTATCGATTGGCTCGCAAATCGATTAATCATTTTACTCATGTCTCTCTTTCTCGCTGTCTCTCTCTCTCTTTCTCTCTCGGTCTCTCTTCACTTTTGTAGGTCAACCGCTGCTGCAGAACGGCATCGACAGTCGCTTCAGCGCCATCTACGGCAATCCCTATCTACGCACAAACTCATCCATTTTGCCACCGCTGCCGCCGCCCAGCACCGCCAATCCAGCGGCCACGCCCGCCCCACCGCCCTACCATGCCGCCCGGCATGCCAACAGCAATGGCGGCTTAAAGCATTTCAGCGGCGGCGGCGTCGGCGGCGGCTACGGCGGCGGGGGGGCAAGCGCCAGCATCAGTGTGGCAGGCGCATCGAGCAGCGTCAGCGGCGGCCCTGGCAGCGTTAGTGGCAGCAGCTCCAATTTGACCGCCAGCAGTAATACGCTGGCGGCCACGCCCCTTACACAGCCATCGCTGTGCGGTGCGTTGGGTGGCGTGGGGGGTGTGGGCGTCGCCGGGTCGCAGCAGAGTGCACAAAGTCCCTCCGGGCAGTTTATACTGCCCACAAATGGCAAGGGCGTTACACAGAAGGGGCCGCTGGCCACGCATGTTTAAGCTGGAACTGCAGCTGGAACTGGAACTGGAACTGGAGCTGGAGCTGGAACTGGAACCAGTGCTATTAGCGAGTGTAGCGCATATTTATTCGATTTGTATTTGTATTCGTATTCGTCTAGAACCTAGAAAACTAAGCGCAGTTCGAATGTGTGTGTAATTTTTTTTTTTTTTTCGAACAGAATTCGATCATATATAAAAAAAAACCGTATTGTGATTTATAGCGTTAATTATTTTATGGCAAACTCAAAACGAAAATGCAACAAAAACAAAAAAAAAAACAAAGAAAAAGAAAACAAAAGTATAAAGTTATCGCAGAAGAAGTCAGTAAGGCAAATATATCTAGTGCAAATTTTAAGATTTAAGAGAATTATCGATTGGGTTCGGGTTTTAATCGAGCGCTGAACAAATGCAATGTATATCAATTATCGAAAACGTATCGAAGTGCGAAACTTAAAAAGTTCATTTTAACCGCAAGTTGAAAACAAAACCACAAACAATTGCAAACTATTCACAAAAGAAATTTAAATATATATTTAAAAAAGAACTAAAAAAAAAAAGAAAACATTAAATGAAAGGAAATATTACAAAA
The DNA here is from genome assembly GCA_035042075.1 of Drosophila macrospina. NCBI lineage: Eukaryota > Metazoa > Arthropoda > Insecta > Diptera > Drosophilidae > Drosophila > Drosophila macrospina. Next base: position 2,759,879 of record JAWNLW010000500.1, on the reverse strand, counting down.
AAAGCAAAAAAAGAACAAGTATATTGCCTGTAGTTAGTTCCAAAGTAAAACGCAGCAGCATCCGCAACATTTTCTAAGCCAAAATTTATTAAATTTTTAGACTTACATTTAACTGCAAAGAGACGGACTAAGAGATATGCTAGAAAATAACTTCAAACTCAACTGGCGGCCAGAGCCGTGGTTGGCATTCGATTCGGTCAAGTTGTGGTCAGACTAACTCCAATGAACTAGTTCTTATTATCAATTTATAGTTGTCTAAAAATAAGATACCCTGTAATCGCTATATTCAACTTCTATTATTTTCTATTATCCGATTGTTAATCTAATCTAATGAATCGACACATTTCAATGACCTACATTTATTCGAGGGTATACAGGGTATATAACTTGACCGAGTTGCGATAGCGCAGCATCAATGTAAAACCATTTGATTTTAGTAACTAAGACAAACAACTTTAAATCAATTATGTATTTACATGTACATTAATATCATAATCTATATACATACATATATATGCATACTTATATGTAACTTATATATATATACATGTGTGTATGTGTGTGTCTATGGATCGTATATATAGCGCATATGTGTATGTAAACCAGAGGGTTTAACGCTTAACTTAATTTACTAAATAGTTGTAAAACAGAAAAACGAAATGAAAAAAAAAAGAAAAAGAAAAATAAATAAAAAAATATTTAAACATAATTCGAAATACATGAATATATATTAGAGTATACATACAAAAACAAAAAAAAATATATATATATGAAAGCAAGTGGAATACACTGCAATTTTTTTTGTCTGCATAGTAAAAATACACTTAAAGTAAATTTAGCATAAGAATTAAAACATTTTAAACGTAAAACAAAACAAAAAAAATAGAAACCGAAATGAAAACAAAAAGCTTAGCGAAATTTGTAAAACACATTTGAGAGATCTACCAAAAAAAAAAAAAAAAAACAACAGAAGAAACCAAAAAAATAAAACTGAAATGATTGTAAAATTAAAAAGCGTAAAAATTGAAAAGAAAGAAAGAAAAAAAAACGAAATGCTGCCTTATGATTCCTTGTGAAATTTGTTGGGTTCTTAAATTACTTGTGTATTTAAGCCAGTACTAATTAAAGTGTTTTTTTTTTTTTTTTAATATTTATATATTAAATTATAGATATATATGAATACGAGTCTAGTGAATGAAAGTCGCTTTAAACGTTTTTTGTTTAAACTTTTTAACTAGATGACGATGCTATTTAATTTTTGTTGTGCTATTTGCAGAGCTTTTACGTGAGTTCATAAGAAAGTCTAAACAAAATATATTAAAAAACAAAACAAAAAAAAAATGCAGAAAAATGCAGAAAAAATAACGAAAACTAAATTTAAAAATAAACAACAAGTAAACGAAACTTTTGGGTAAAATGTCAAGCGATTCAATTAAAAGTTCAATTAAGCGCAAACGAAAAAAAAAAATGAAAACAAAAATTATGAAATAATAAAAGTCAACTGAAAAAAAAAATTGAGAAAAATCCTATTAAGCCAAGTAATTATGATAATTATACATGTGCATGGAAAAGCAAGTAACGATAAAGCAAATAGCAAATGATGGGAATGAGAAGCAAAAGCATGTAGAGCAAACAGCAGAAGAACTAAGCAAAGTGTGAAATTTCGTGTAATATGAAAATTAATTCAATTAAAACCTAAGTCAACAAACTCAAATTAGTTGAAATAAAACCTAAAATGAAATAAAACTCATTCAAATTGTTATTATTTTTTATTTTGCTAAGGTACAGGGTATCTGCATGTCGACTACTCAGCAAACTAGAGTTCCCAATTCAGTTCTCATCACAGGGTGTTTCCTAGTCGAGTACTCTTACTGTTACTGGGCAAAGTCAGGATACCTAACGGTTAACACAGCTTATCGCAATTTGAAAAATTCAAGATAGGATAATCCGTTTCAGAGTTCCGAGTTTCGTTCACCACTGCGCGAACAAGTTCAGTAGCTCTATTGAACTTGTTGTGGACTAAGCGACACAACTCTAGGTTGCCGTAGCCAGAGCAGACCGTCGCACCGTCGGCAATAAAGAAAGAAAAAAACAAGTATTTAATTTTTGCAGCCATTTTGAAATTGAAAAGAAATAACGACACAGCAACATCAACATCAACAACAACTACAACAACAAGAATGCAAGCCAGCCCAGCGACGCAGACGCAGGCGCAGTAGCTGAGAGCGGCACATTAATGAGCGCGATCAGTGCTCTTCAAGGAGCACCACGAAAATGTATAGAGTGTCATTCGTACGCTCTGCCAAACAGGTTAACAATAGTTTATGCTTCGACTTAAGCAAATGGGTTAATATTTACGTATTTATGTATCTAATGTGAATTGCATTAAATAAAATAAAAGTATAATTCAATTAATATTAATTCTTGCAGCATGTTGCAAGCTATGTAGTAAATGTTGCCCACATCGGCTCATCTCCAAACATCAAATTGTGCCTGCTGACATTGCCGAGTAAGTAAGCTGCTCTATTGCTCTCCATTACTTGCTCTCACTTATAAGCGGTCGTTGGGCGTCCGGTTTGCAGTGGATATCGGTTCACTGCGGCTCGTTCGAAGAGAGCGAGAGAGTACATGGGAGAGCGAGCATAAGCAAGAGAGTCGGTTCTCGTCGTCTTGTCATTGTCTTTTTCGGGGGTTCAGCCAAGCGACGCCCGTGAGCGCGGCTCAAAGTGTTGCGAGTCGTGAAACGAAACGGATATCGAGGCGGACAGTCTGCAGCAGTTAGAAAATTGCAATTGCATGGGATTTTTTTTTGAGTGCCTCCTCTCAATTGTGTATGTCTGTGCGTGTATGTGAAGTGCAAAAGCAACGCAAAAATTTAACTCGCACTGCAGGCAAAAGAAACGAAAACAACAACAACATCGAGAGCAAATCGAAGAGGCAACAACAATATGGCGTTTAATGCCGCCGCACGCGAAAATTGCAGCATGCGAATGCGGCGCGGCGAATACTAAAAAATCGCTATCGAGCTCGCTATCGTTATCGCTATCGAAATATTCAAATATTCTTTTTTTATTATTTTTTTCCATTTTGTGTCCTCTGTGTTTATGTGTCTGTGCATGTGCAAACAAATCAAGTTAAAGGAAAATTAGAAGAAATAAGCACAGAAACAACAACGCGATTCCTATACGCCTTTGTGTGCGTGTATGCGTGTGTGTGTGTGAGAAAGGAAGCAACGCGTTTTGTCATCGTTGTCTTTGTCTTTTCTTCTCTTTGAATATCATCCGCTTCAGTTGATTTCAAAGTTTGTTGCGGTTGCGCGTGGAAATGTCGCCGTCGTCAGCGTCGACGTCGGCGTCGCTGCATACAACAAACGGCAACGCGCGGCACTTAATTGTTCTATTCGCCTGGCTGCAAAATACATAAAAATAAATTAAAATATAAAAAACCAACAAGCAGCAGAAACAAAAAATAACAAACCAAAAGTCAAAGTGAGACAACAAGAAACTACACACTAAAATTACTACACATACTACAACATCAGCAACAACAACAACGACACCATCATCGACATAGCAAAAACTCAATAGCATAAAACGCAAATCTTAAACTGGATTACAATGCAGTTGCAGCGCAGCAGACGTCGCTGTCGCGCACACACAATTTGGATTAACGAAATGCTTGCGGGCGTCGCGCTGCTGCTGCCGCTGCTGGCGCTTGCTAATTTCAGCAGCGCACAAGCGACGGGTAAGTGTAAAAATGAAGGAAACAAAAAAGAAAAACAATGAATAAAATAAAAACATCAAATAAAACAATATTTTTTAGCATGCATTTTGATTGAGTCTGCATTTTCGTTCGTTCTGTTCGTTTCCCTTTCTATTTGTCTCTTGTATTCCTTTTCGCCTCGCTGTTCGTTGCTGTCGCTCCTGTCTGCTTGCCAGAGTACGGACAGGTGGTCGCTCGTTTGCTCTCTCTGGCTGCGCACGCTCTCTCGCTGTGCCCGCTCTTTCGCTCTCCCTCCCGCTCTTGCTCAGATTTCTGTGTGCGGCATTGCTGCTGCGCAGCTTAAACTTTTTTTTCTACCGTCGGCAGCCTTTCGTTTCGTTTCATACCATTTTGTCTCATTGCGATATGTACATACAGTATGTATGACAGTTGACACTGTTATACTTGCTCGCATATTATTTCTTTTGTCAACTTCCTGTGACTCTGTCGCTGTCGGTTGCCTTTGGGGATTTGTGGACTCCCAATAATAATTAGTCTTACTTGTCAAAGTTTTGTACCTCACTATTTGCGAACACACACATACAAATGTATACACAAACACGAAGAATTCCAACTCAAGTTGAGCTCTACGGTCTGTACAATATGCAGACATCATGCAAGAGCCAAAAAGAAAATACAATATTTGCATATGGGGCTCTTCGCTTCGGGGCACGGCTCTTGTCTAATCATTGTGTCAACAGAACAGTCTTCTTCGCCTTGGCTCTTACTTACTGTGTACTTAGGTGTAGGTGTTGTTGTAGTTGTGTTTGGTATGTACTCATGTACTTCCATTGCCCTTGCGCATGTCAACTTTCTAGGAATTATAAAAAAACACATTGCATTTCATTGGAATACGTTTAAAAAAAAAAACGTTAGTATTATCAGTAATTAGATGTTTTATGGCCATTGCCAGTCATACGATCCTGTTGAGTGCAACGACCAGAGTTGCCATACATTAAGCAGAAATAGCGTTTAAGGTTAGAGGTAGAAATTCATAAGAGAAAATCAAACATTCCCCAGTTGGTAGCAAGTCTTTGCAGCCCAGCTTAAACAGTTGACTGCTCTGTTTATAAGCCAACCACAGCAACAATGACAACTCTGGCAAGTTAAGTTTTTTTTACTTTAATGTTTGTCGCTTACAGCGATTTCCTCGACTCGGTTTCCGTCATCCAAAACACCCCGTACCCACCGTACACCTGCCCGCCTTTGATATTGACAGAGTCTAACATTTTGCATATCGGATCCGCTCTCCATTAAGGCCCATTAAATGCCGCGACAAATTAGCGGCGCTTGAGTTGCTAATACTCCACAAGAGGAGGTGGACAAAAAAAATAAAAACAACTTTAAGTTGGTTAACAAAAATAATAAAACTGTTGCCAGAGCTCGACTTTCCCATTCATTTCATTCACATTGACATTTAAGCATTGTGCGCTCATTTGTCTAATATTATGCATGCAACAAAAACAACAATGAGTGTAGCAAGTTTGTAACATTTGCATGCATTTTAATAATTTACGCCCGGCATTGGGGCACGCCCAGTTTAAATAGCGCCTAGAGAGCGTTCAACTTTCGCTTGGCATCTCTGAGATTGTTGCAGCTGACAAATCGTGTGTTGCAAGAAGAAGGTACACAACGGTGGCAGCTCCCCCTCAGCATGGAGCCTGGAGTTGAGCGTAACGGTTTTTGTGTAGCAGCAGCAGAAGCAGCAGCAGCAACAGCAACAACCACCGAAAGAGCAAAACCACCGCACCACCGAACAAAAAGCGACAGCTGCCAGTTAGAGGGACTTCAACAACAACAGGGACATTCGTGCAACTGCAACAACCCCTAAGCATATTGCACAGGCGCGTCCTTTTTACTGTTTGCTCTTCAGATCAAATTACGGATAAACAGCAGCAGGGCAAGAATGAGACAAAGCCACATAGACAGAGAGCGAGAGAGTGAGAGACATATGTTGTATGTATATGTGTACATAGTCAGTGGTATATCTACCTCTCTACCTAGGCAGGCACTCAGGCAGCCCGAACCGATACGATGCGATACGATTGCAGCCGAACAGAACCGAGCTGAAACAAGTTCTCGATATACTTTTGTATCGCGTCGTCGTCAATTTCAATGTCGCGCGTTCTCCCTGTGCCTGCACTTTTAGCCAGTTCTCTCTCTCTCTCTCTATCTCTCTGTGAGTGCGTGTGTGTGTGTGTGTGTGTGCCTTGGTCTGCAAAAGTATTTCCTGTCTACTGCCTTTCCCTCTGCCTCTCCTTCTCCTTCTCCCTATCCTTATACTCCTGAGCGCACCCTAAAAACATTAAACATTTCTTGACTCAGCCCCTGAAACGCGCTCTTTCCACAAAAATTATTGTAAGTCACGCACAAGCTGACTGTTAGATCTGCTCCTTAATTATCCCCCTGCTTGGCATATGGGAATTACGGACTCTGCCAGAAATAACGATAGACTTCAATGTATTCCAAATTGACTCTGCTCGAGTGCAAAATCAGTTAAGGAATCGCTAATGAAACAAGATTTCAGCTTAGAAACTGATGCAGAGAAAGACTGTAGAATTATTGTATAGATGATATTAATTTGCACTTGGAATTACTTGAAATATCAAACAACACGCTGTATTATATTATGGATCAGTTAACCTAGACTTTGAACAACTAAATTGGCTCTTTGAGGATCACCTCAGTTTCTACATTTAAAGCAAGAAAGGAATTTAAAGATTTTTCCATAAAATCATCAACTAAATAGGCGAAACTATTAAAAAGAGATTAGACAATGCACATTTCAGTAAATAGAAATGAAGTTTTCTACTGATAACATAATTTTAAGCCATCATTTTATCAGTAAGATCAGTAAGGATCAGTAGAGTTCAGTTGAAGATGCAAAATCTTGGTAGAAAAAACTTTACCACATGTCAACACCGAGCGAAGATTATATGCGAAAATGAAAGACAGAAGCCAGAAGGAATATGAGAAATAAAAAGAGAAGTGTTTTTAAGCCTTTCTTTTGATTCACACAATTAGTCTGGTTGTAATTAAGTGGCTTCCGGCGATAACCGATACACGGTACATGGTACATGGTACATGGTACATGGTATACGATACACGATACACACAGGAGCGCAATGTCAACTTGTGTGAAAGTTGTTGCCCAATTGAAGTCTGTCTGTCGCCTGCTTGAATATCATCATCATCATCATCATCGGCATCGCAGTGGAGTGGAGTTGTCTCTGCCACGGCCTCCTTTGCCTCCTTTGCCTCTGTCTCCTCTTCTTTGCCTGTTTTATACGGGACACTTATCGCCCATTTGCTGTCACATTTATTAATTAATCGATGCCGCCTTTTTGGTAACTTTCTCAGCACTTAAGCGAGTGGTAACTTAAGACTTAATTAAATCCAAAAAAAACAGGGCATAAAACGGAGTATGTAACGCGAACGCTTGCTAATTTTGTTGATGCGTTAAATCTCTGAAACAAATACCGAGAGAGTCGATCAAAAAGAACAACGAGATTTGGAAGAAGAGGAAAGCAAAGTAAATTGAAGTAAATGCAGCAGTTGGCCGAAAACGAAATAAACCCGTTTAAAGGCCTCCTTGCATATTGATTATAATGCTCTGTTACTTGATACCACCTTAAGATGATGTTGTTGTTGTTGTAGATGGTGATGATGATGATGAGCAACAACAACATCATTATCTTGCTGAAGTTGCAGAGCAGTTCCGTTCAGCCGTTGAGGCGATCCTGTTTGGTTCTTTTTCTTGTTTCACTTCGAGCAATCTGTGCGAAAAACCAAAGGAGAGTGAGAAAGAGAAAGAGATGTTCGAGTGGTTGTTGTCTCTCTTTCGTTTATATTTATTTTATTCAGTTATTTATTTATTTTTTCTACTTTTTTTGGGCAGTCGATTAGAATTTAGCGGCGCTCCGGAAATCACAGACTTGTAAAGTAATGCTGATGTTTGTGCAAGGTTGCAAGTTGCATGTTGCACGTTGCACACTGCTTTCCCATGGACAAAGTCATAGTCAGCATAGATTTAATGTTAAAGACTCGATTGGACATATTGGACATTGCATAAACATGACTCTCTGTCATTGTTCCCATCATCAACAACATCAACATCAGTTGAGCATCGACATCCACATCAACATCGGCATCAGTTCAGCATCAGCATCAACATCAACATCAACATCAGCAGCAGCAGCGGCAGCAGCAGCATCAAAGTTTTCAGTTAAAGTTGGCATTGCCATAGATGAGCTTGGCCTGAACAACTTTCCAAGGCGGCTGCTGCTGTGTGCGCGCTGGGAAAATGCCGCAAATGGTTAGACAAAACTGTTTGGAATCAGTTGGGGAAGTTGCATGCATGTTAGCCAGCTCAATTTGGCTTAAACTAATTATGAAGGCAGCTAACCAGTCAACTAGCCAATATTTCAACCTTCCACTTTGGTTTTGCTTTGGTTTAGTGTAATTAAAACTCAAAAAACAACAACAACAACAACAAAATCAACGATTAGGCCAAGAAGTTGCAGTCTGTTTATTGACTTTTAATGATGGCCAGGCGAATTAGTGCGCACACGCACACACACACATCTCTCTCTCTCTATCTCTCTCTCTGTCTTTCTTTTTCTCCTCGCCTTAACTTGCCTTAACTCTCTTAACGCTCTTCTTCCGCCTCCCCCTGCTTAGACCTGCCTTAGCCCATCAACTTTTGCCTCTGCACAACTTGGCCAACGACTTCGTCTTCTACTTCTTGCCTGACTTGCTGCCTGTTTAATGAGTTTTCTTTATGGCCAGGGCGCAGCACACACACACACACACTCATACACACACACACACACACACACAGAGAGAAGTATCTGCTGCCTGATACGCACTGACCGAACAAGTTTTTAGTATATTATTTTTTTCCTACTTCTCATTTTCTGTTGTTCCTCGTTCCTCGTCTTCGGGCTATGTTTTTTCTTCTTGTGTTTTCTTCGGTTCTCTTTGCTTTGTGTGTCTTATTCTTATAACCACTTCATGGCCTGGGCCCGGCTTGGGCTTGGGTCCAAAAAGGCTGACAACCTCGGCCGACGACGATGGACGACGACGAGAACAAATGAACGGGGCAAAAAAAAAAAAAAATAAAGAAAAAAAAAATACAGCTCTTGGCCTCTTCGGGCTGTTGCCTCTCGGGTTTGGTCTCGATCTTGGTCTCCGTCTCGGGCTCTACAACAATTTTTATAGATATTACCCAAAGTGTCTTGTCTTGTCTTGTCTGGTATGGTGTGCTCTGCTGTGCTGTGTTGTGGTGTGGTGTGGTGTGGTGTGCTGTGGTGTTGTGTTGTGTTCTGTTGTCTTCTGTTTTGTTGTGTTGTCTTTGCTGTCTCTTGGCCAGGGCCAGGCCCGATTTGAGGCCCAGGGGCCGTCGCATTGCACGCGATGTTAGAGTGAGACAAGCAGCCATATATGCTATGCCATGTAGCTATCTCACTCACACTAACACTAACAGACTGACAGACAGATAGACAGACAGAGAAAACTCGCTTCAATGCTGCCTGCCAACTCATTCAGCTGGACATAGAAATTCTTTCTAAGTTCCAAAGTTACAACAAAATGTGGCAAGTTCTTGAAATGTCTAAGTGACGACTGTCAATGTGTGTGTGTGTGTGTGTGTGTGTGTGTGTGGTGTGTGTGTGTGCAATGAGAAATGACAATCATCATTATGTACACTCGAGCGACGGCGATCAAACGGATCGCATATTGCCTCTAGAAGACTCTCTTCTTGCGGCTTCTCAACTTCAGCTTCGTCTTCGTCTGAAGTTGAAATCGAAATCATCGACGCGTCTTGACTTCACTCCGGGTGTGAGAATCCATCTGTTGTAAGTAGATCAGCCCAAGATCAGCAACATAAGCAACGCACACACACACACACACACACACACACACACACACACACAGACAGACAGATAAAGAATGCTCAGAGCAGATAAAAAGTTGAAGCATAGATAAAATATACAGTTGATGTCTTTAATTACAAATGTTTGTTCAGACCTCTCTAGAGAGTTGGCCAAACATGGAGCATTATTATTGAATTGCCTGACAGATGATCACATAAAAGATCAAATAGCTCGCATTTTATTATAAACAATAGATTAATTAGCATAATTATGATGTAGATAAAGGAATAACTCAGAATCGCAGATAGAAACGATCGGCATAAGTTCAAAATGATCTAATTAGAGTTACAAATGTGTTTAAAACTCTAAACAATTTATATATACTCATAATAATGAGTACATAGTTCAATTTGGTACAACAATATATTGAATCACAGTTAAAATCTGAGTATAAGATACAACTGACAACGAAGTTAGTCTCACAAATGTATCTTAAGCTCAAGATGGATCATTATGGATCACAAATACGTTCACATTCACATTCACATTCTTGAAGATCGAACATTCATTTATAACAATCATTTGTGAGCTTCTTCAAGCTAATTAATGCAGCAGTTAATGATCGTTGTGAACATTTCAATAACTTTTCGTTTTTCCTTCCATTTCAAAGCCATTAAATCGAATGGAAAATGCATACAACACACAGTTACATTTATGGGCTAACAAATGTGTGTGTGTGTGTGTGTGTGAGTGTGTGTGTGTTGTATTTGCATATGGAATGTCAAGTTAACGGCTAAAATGTTACTACCAGTTAGTTGCCCCTAAGATCACTTAGCAACTCTCTCTCTCTCTCTCTCTCTTCATCTGCAAGAGTGAAATACAGGTGGCGCCAGCAGCTAGTGTTACCAACTTTGACGTTGCAGCAACGTTTTGGTGTCATCAATTAGCAATGCAACATGGGCGACAAACAGGCGCTCTTGTTGCATATTGTAGACGACATCAAATCCCTTTAACTTGAAGCTAATCTAAACATTCACACGCTGTCGAATGTTTAAGAGTAGCTTTCGTTGTTGTTGTTGTTGTTGTTGTTGTTGTTGTCAGCCGGAAGTGTTAAATGCTTCACTTTATTTAAAGTACACACACAGCGACAACGAGACAGAGAGAGCGTGAGTGAAAGAGGGAGAGCGTAAGAGAGACTACAAGACAGAGAGGCACAATATCACTCATATGCCACATTATTATTATGGTTTTTAAACTTCATGCAACTTTATGTATTAAAGCAACCCTTTTAATATACAGGCGTGTGTGTGTGTGTGCGTGTGTGTGTGTGTTCGTTTGTATGCGCCTGCGCAGCCATTTGCGTTGCCGTCGGCTTTGGCGCGCATTTGTGAACGACCTCTCATGAGGGAGGGTGTCTTCTCTTTGCATTTTCCCTGCTGTTCCCACGTTTGCTGCGTTTCACATCTTCCTCTTCCTTCCTCTCGCCAACTCACACTCTCTCTCTCTCTGTCACTCGCTGTCGCCGTCGCTGCTTGCTGCAGGGTTGCTGCTTCTAGGGGGTTGGGGGTGTTGATGATGCCACTGTCGCCATGCAAAGTGTCGCATGTGTTTTCAAGTGCACTTCAATTACCAAAAACGAAGCCAAAAACCTCCCGAATTGCTTAACCAACTTGCCAGCTGGCCCATTTGGAACGTTTGTATTATCATTTATATTGTCATACAGTTCGCGTTGTTGTTGTTGTTCTCGTTGTTGTTGTTGCGGTTATCATGCGCCCAATTACATAGCATTTCATTGAGTGCGCCTTAGGGTAGGTCTGACAAACACACACAGATGCACACACGCACAACATATGCTGTGGCAAATGATTTGTGATCGAAATAAGATGCATCAATTCCACAGAGCATAATAGGGCAGAGGTGAAACGAGTTCAAAATAGAACTAACTGTAAGAAACTAAACAAAACTATAAAATGCATTACTTTACTTTGAGTTCCCATAGCTAAGAAGAGTAAGTTGGTATAACATATTCTGCTATATTACTGGAAGTTGCTCTAACTTGCTATAGATATGCAGTTTATTTCTATTAAAAATTATACAAAAATGTTCTCATTCATTTTGCAGGCGATCTTCAGTTTATACTTTTCTTTTAGTTTTAGAATTCTTGAATTTAAATATAACTAATAAATGTTCTTTACTGGAAACAACAAGCGTCGTCTAATTTATAGATTACAAAATAAACTAAAAGATCTTTCAATCTCTGCAGATCGTTTAAAACTCTAGTCATGTAAATTGTATTGAAATATAATGCAATGCAATATTTATATATATTCAAGCGATTACAAAATATATATATATATATATATATATATATAGAGTGCAGTATCAGCTGCTTATCAATTTGTAGCCGAAAATGTGTAAGAAAGAATGAACGAAGCAGATGGGAAAGAGTGTAACCACAAAAACCACAACATCCTCCCCATTTGGTTGTGCCACCCAACAACAAACGTTGATCCAATTACCGAGTATTTCGAGTATTCCGCCAACTGACAGAGATAGAGACGCGACGAGACGATTACCGATTACAGATTACCGATTACCGAGTCTTCAACTCTTGCTGTGCTTAATTCTCGAGTCGAGACCGAGTCCGAGTTGCAGTTGCAGTTGGAGTCGGAGTCGGAGTCCGACTTGGGAGGAGGGCAGCGTCTTGGGCGTCTCAGCTATCGCAAGCTGCAAGTTGACTGTGGCCTATTAATCTATCAGAGCTGAAGACAGCGCGACAGCGTTCGGATCGGCGGGGGACCATAGATATTGCTAGAGACCGCAAAAATTCCATGAAGACGATGTAACCTACAAAACGAAGAAGAAATCAAATGGAAAACCTTAAGCAAACCGAACCAAAAATTCAAACCCAAACCGAACCGAACCAACGTTCGATGGTTCCCACACTCGTTTTTCGTTTTACGACAGACAGAGAGAGGCAGAAAGAGAGCGAATGATAGAGAGAGAGAGAGAGAGAGAGAGGGAGGTGCAGTCAGAGGCACTTGGAGCTACTTTTTCATTAACACTTTACAATCTTTCCGCATTTTGTTGCCTCTGCTGTTATTACAACGTTCACGTTTGCTGGACGCCTCTGCAACGAAGTGTCTTTTGTTGTTGTTGTTGTTGATGTTCTTCATCTTCTTCTGCTTCTTCTTCTTCGTTTTTTTTCGTTTTCTATTTGCCATTACACATTATTTATGGGGCGACTATTTATTTTTATTTAGCTTTTCATTGTTGTGGCTGCCACCTCCACGCGTTTGCCACTGCCACCGCCACCGCCACCGCCCCCGCAACAATTTGTCAGCACTTGTGGCTGCCACAGCGGCGCAATGCCTGTGAAACATTTTGAAGAGCTCTCTCATTGGCATCTCGGTCTTATCAGAGACCACAGACCAAGGCAACGAAACAGTACAGACAAAGAACAGACAAACGCAAAGAGAAAGGGGAGAGCAAAACAATTGCGGCGCAATTTGCAAGCCAAAGTTTTTATCAAGTTGCGAATTACAGCGCGATAAACGGCAACCGTCGTTGATTCTCAGCAAAAAGCATCAAATTAACTGTTGCCTCAAATGAGATTGATCTTCAGCAAATGGCGATCAGTGTGCGGTGCAGTTAGAGAAGTCATTAAATTGTTGTTGTTGTTGTTGATCATGTGAGAAGAATCGTTCAAGAAAGTTTCATCAATTGTGGAGGGGATCGTGAACGCAATGTTTAACATAACTATCTTATAGAAGATTCTAATCGATTCTCTGCAAAAAAAAAACCAACATCAACCATATTGTCTTTCAACTGAAGATCCGATAAAAAAAAACATTTGCGATCATTTGAGCTGAGCATGCGAAATCTCTTAAAATTTGTTTTGCAAACATGTTGGAAGAAGTTCTATGAAATTCGCGCTCCAGATTATTACTCGACTGACATTTTAAACATGCTGAAACATGCTAAAACATGCACAGTCTCGCACTCGCACGATTACAACCAGAGCCTGAGAACATGAAGCATATCGAAGTTTCGGTAGTAGAATTTATGACGCGTTTTTCTTACGAACCGATAAGTCAAGAGATTACATAGTATACTCGCTTCGTTTCCTTATTCAATTCACACACATTGCTATTGTTATTGTTTTTTGTTGCTGTTACTTATGTATATTGTTATTGTTGTTGCTCAAGATAAAACTGAATGCAAACCAAAGGAGGCAACAGATATTTTTGCATGATTTTTTTTATTTTTTTTTGTATTTTTTTGCCAGCTGTGCAAATTAACGAGTTTCAAATGCACATTTTATGATAGGAAAATTGGGTTTGCCTAGCAAAATGAAAAATACAACAACAACAACAACAACAAAATGGAAGCACATAAGCATAATAAATTGAGTTAAGCATAACATGCACAACTGCTACATACCCTAGAAACAAGAGACGTTGCAGAAAGTTATCTTAATTATGCTGCTGCTGCTGTTACACTTGCAATTGCTCGTTGTTTGCTGCTACCCTGTAATGTAATGGGTATATTCAATAGTTCAATAGCTTACACACACATTTTCTGATTACTTTGTTAATTAATAGTTGCTAAATTGTTGTCAGCAAGCAAACTTTGTGAAACTTTTGTGTTCGATTACAGGATATAAAGAGTTGCCTGATTATGCATGCTACTGCTCTCTCTTTCTCTCTTTCTTTTTCTCTATTTCTATGTTAATTGTTTTTTTCATATATATCTTTCCCTCTCTCTCTTCCCTCCTCAGTTGCCCATTATTACAGCAGTCGCCTGCTGACTGATTTTTTTGGGGCAAACGTTGGCATTTTTGTTTTTGTTTATAAATAAATTGTTATTTTATGATGTTTCTTCTTGTTGTTATTGCTATGAACAACTCTGCGGTTTTTTTTTGTGATAGTTTTATAAATTTATATATATATTATATATAAATGTATATATGTGTATATATATGTACGTTAGCTACAACATATGTGTATATGTATTTCTATATAAATTTACTTATATTGTGCGCTGTTGTGCGGTGGAGAAAAGCGTGAGAAATTTTTGGCCGTGGTTTGTTGTTTGTAGTTGTTGTTGTTGTTGTTGCTATTTTACTTGTCGCTGTCGTCGTTGTATCTGTTGTTGTTTTAGTTTTTGCCTTTGTTTTAGTTTCAGTTTCGTTGCTGTTGCTGCTGCTGTTGTTGTTGTTGTTGTCGTTGTTGCTGCTGTTGCTTATTATGCTGATAGCGTTTTTGGGTGGCTTTTGTTTGTTGTTTGCTGTGTGTGTGTGTATGTGTGTGTGTGTGTAAGTAATGCGAAAAATTTTAATTCGATAAGCGCCATTTATAACGGCCAGTGACATTTGTCTGCACCTACTGCGGTAGTTAAAATTTACAGCTTTGAAAAAAGAAAAATAATAAAAATAAAAAACAACAACGACTTCGACATACGCTAGCAATTTGAATGGCTTATAAACGAATTTAATAATAATTACAAATTATAAATATAATATTCCTTCTGGCCTAAATTCTTCCCTCTTCTGCCTAACGAGCTATATAAACTACCAAGTTGAATTAATTGAAATGCATATTTCATAACAAGAGCATAGAGTGTATTTCTATGCCATGAATGCATTATTAATTATTATTTAATAATTATTAATTTCTCCTGCATTCATAGCTCGCAACTTACAACTCACACTTAACAACTTGCCAAATAGCTCAACCAAATGTGGATTCATAATTCACATGAATAACTTGAATTACACTTGCAAGCAATGATGGCAATTTAGTAAACGTTTAACAGCACTTTAAACAACTTGGCTAATTAACAGCTCATTTGTCTAAACAACACATCGAAGCTCATGTAAGCCAAGTGAATTGCTGTGAGGGTGATCTTCACTCTTCCCTCTTCACTCTTCGCGCTCACGTTACACTTGCCTGCATCGCCAAGCGGCCGACTAAACGCCAGAAAAAAACAAAAAAACACAAAAAAAAACAGATTTGTACAGCGCGTTTTTCATTATGCGGTAAATCACACGCAATAAAAACAAAAGGAAAATTAAAAAAAAAAACAAATGAGAGGAGAAGAGCAAAAGCGTTCACGCTCTGTTGATGAAGCGTTGAATCGGCAAGCGCGCTGTTAATTCATTTAAGCCAAACTGCAGCCACGCCCACAAGCGCTAAACTAGCCAAAATTACAAAGTGGAGAGAACTAGACAAAACAAACAACAGCAGCAACAACAACAACAACTAGGCAAGTTGACAGTTACCAAAAGTTGCCAGCGTTTTTAGCTGCAGCTACCACAAAATGAATCACGCAGCGAGTGGACAGTGAAGGGGCAGGGGAGTGCGACAAATGTTGGCTTAGAGTGCATTAGACTAAGAAAGTGAAGAACAAGAACTTAACAGCTTTCACTTTAATTGCCATTTAATAATTATTTATATTTAAACTTCAGTTTTTTCAAGTTTCAATTGAAATTCAAAGTTCGACAAAGATAGACTGACATCTTATCGAATTTTAGCTTCATTTTAGCTAAAAATAACAGCTTAAACTTAATTTAAAACGCAACTCGATTGTTACTTAATCTTAGCTGCTTTAAGCTCAACTTAATGAGCTTTAAGCTCATGCAAATTTCATGTTGATTAACTGACTACAATTCAAACAACTGTAAAATATTAATTGCACAAATTATGATTGCTTATTTTGAAAGATTGATCAACAAAATCGCTGCTAATGATGCCAAAGATATTAACATTTTTTTTATGTAGTATACTTAAATTTTGCGGAGCGTTTGTTCTTTCGGGGAATCGAACCGCACCTTAACAACAATGCGAATAAACATTTTTTACTGGTCGACATTTTTATTGTTGCTGCTTTATGCGCTGCACTAATTGAGGTCAATTAGTTTACACACACACACACACACACAACACATCAGAGAGGCACAGGGACAGGCAGTGGGAGACAAAGATGGACAGTGGGACAGGGAGAGACAACACGCAGCTGGCGACACACAAAATGTTGCAAAAAATTAAGACAATCAAAAAAATACAAAAAAAAAAACAAAAAACAAAAAATGCATGGCAACATGTTGCTCTTGTTGTTGCAGTTGTTATGCTTGTTGTTGCTGTGTCGCATGTTGCTTTTTGGTTTGTTCGCATAAATTTCGCAATATTATGCATACGCCGTGTATGACTCAAGCTCAACTCAGCGCTGCTTGTGTGTGTCTCCTTCTTTGTCTGTTTATGCTGCGTGTGTGTGTGTGTGTGTGTGTATGTGTCTATATTCCAGAGAAAGATTTATGCCCATCGATCATTTTTATGCCGAATTTATGTTTGCGATAATTTTGCAGCTGCATTTGCTGATTTCGAATTCCGCGCACAGTGAACGCTCATTGAAGACGAAAGGGTGCCCAGCGCGCACTGCTGAAAGTGTCATAGTCAAAGCGCATTTTATATGCCTTCTTCTTCTTCTTCTTCTTTTTGTTGTTGTTGTTGTTGCCACGTTGCGAAGACAAAGCTATTTATTGTGCTGGGCAATCAAAACTTATTGTCGCCATCTGTTGTTCTCCTCCCTCCTCTGTCTCGCTCGCGCACCCCTGCCCCTCTTCCCACTTATGACACCCCTCCCCCCACCCCCTACACACACACACACACACACACCATATTTTGTCAATGGCCAGAGCAGGAAATCGCCACACGCCCAATTAGCAAACATTGGGACGCTTTGCCGTGCGGCGCGTTTGTTTAATTTGTGTGCCGTTTTTTTTACAATGAAAAATAAGCATATTCCGAGTTTTGTTCATATTTCTTTTTTCTTTTCCCTCTCTTTCTCTCTGTTTCTCTTGCTGTGTTTCCTTTTTGCCATTTCGCTTTTTGCTCGTAGCAAATTGCACAAGTTAAATATTTTTTTGGCGCCCTTTTATCTGCACTGCTGGACAGTTCAAGTGCACTGAACTTTATTCATTGTGGTTGTGGTTGTTGTTGCTGTTATTGTTGTTGTTGCTGTTGCTAGTGTGAGTGTTAGTGTTAGTGGTCTGTCGCCAAGAGCCCATCATTTGAGCTTTGACATGCCGTCGCCGCCGCGCGCCCTTAAAGTCAACACTTAATTTGCGAATTGAATATGTAACCAGAGTTCTTTAGCTCTGTCTCTTTCTAGCATTCACTCTTCTTGCCAAGAATATTGTAGACGCTGTCGTTGCATGTTAAGCGGCTGTTTAATGCTTCACTAAACGACATCGAGTCGCACAAGAATGATGAATAGTTGATGAATAGCTCAAGCAATTAAGTGCATTTTTAAAAATTATTTAAATTTTATGTATCGATTTCTAATAGTATTCGTTGGCAAGCGGATAAGTCAATTCGTTGATTTATTCATGAATTCGAAATCAACTTGCTGAACAAATTGATTTATTCTCATTCCAAATTTCAATTTGAATCAGGCAATTAAATGTTGAACTTTGAATTTTGAACTCTTTTTGCTTTGATCTAAATATAACGACAATATATTTATGGAAACATATTTATTATTTGCATATTTTATTTAATATAATAAAAAGAATTTACAAACTACAATTTATATAAACGAAAATATCAAATGAAATTTAAATTGAGCATTTATATTTTATAAATTTCATATATTAATAATTATTATTCAATTTATTTGAATTCATATTGTCAACTTTATATATATTAAATTCAAATTAAACACAGATATTTAATAAATTAATTTAAATGTTAATTTATCTGCATTCAATTGAAAGTGAACATAAATATTTAAATTTATAATAGATAATAAATAATAATAATTTACTTGCATTTAAAATGTCGATTTAATATATGAAAAAATTAAAAATTGAAATAAATATTTATTAGATTTCACTATATTAATAATTATTATTCAATTTATTTGCATTTAAAATGTTGATTTTATATTCAAAATATTTTAAATGAATAAATTGCATATATTACTAATTAATATTACATTTATTTGAATTGAAAATGCTAATTTTATATGTAAACAATTTAAAATGAACATAATTATCTATAGATTACTTAAACGAATTAATAATAAGCTGTGTTTAAACACCATTCTTTAACATTCCGCTTCTCCCATTTCATTCTACTTGCAGAAACGAGCTCCTCCTTGGCGGTCTCCTGCACCACATTGGGCTGCAAGAATGGCGGCACATGCATCACACAGGCGAATGGCAAATCCTACTGCTCGTAAGTGAAACCGCAAAACATTGAAAAATATGCGAAATACATGTGTAAACTAGTCCATGTGGGAATGTGATTAGGAAACCAGTTTATGGAGCGGAAGGAAGCATTCATTAATTGGGCCCCAGCTTACAACAGTATTGGCTCTCATCAGCTTGTTTTTTTGGGGGCCCTCAAGGGGCCTGTCAATTTATGCAAATTGATTCAACTTGCTGACGAGCAGTTAGATGCTGTGGCTTCTGGGAGGCGGCGGGGGGGCAGGTCAAATATTTGCCATAAACTTGAATTGATTTACTCAATTATTAGCATAAGTTTTGGCTGCCGAAAATGACAGCAAACTAATTTGCATATGTCAATCAATGCCCATTGGCAATATCATTTCCAAGGACACACTGTACACACACTCTCTCTCTTCTCTTTTTCTCTGTCTCTCTCTCCCTCTCTCTCTCTCTGGTTTGACAATGGTGCGTCGGTTAGCTTGAAATTTGTCTAGACAGACGATGAATGAGACAAACAGCAAGAGGAAAGGATTGAAACGAAGACTTCAATTGAATTTCCTTCCAGTCAAGACAATAGCGCCCGCACAATTCTTTCAAGTCTCCACAACTCTGTTCTCCTTGAAGATTCTTCTTTTTTTCAGTTAATTTTTTTTTTTTTTTTTTTTTTTTTGCAGGAGTCGCATTGAATGTATTTTCGAATGATGACGAACGACTTTGGTTCGTGCCTTTGTCGGAGTTTTCAGATTTTGCTGTTTTACGTTGTTTTCTTGCAGTTGTCAGATTTTCCCTTGCGGCTTTCCACTTTTGGTCCGTTGTCCACTATTTTGGGTAGTTTGTCGCATTTTTATTGCATTTGCGGTATTGTTTTTTTGTTGCTGCTCTTGCTCTTGCTCTGGTCTCTCATTGTAATAAATCAAATGCGAATGCGTCTCAAACAAATGGCACGTACGCAACGCATAACTTCGACTGAGTTATGAGTATGCTATGGATGCGACGAGCATTCACAGAGTGTACTCGACTCGTTTTGTAATGTTGCTTTATTTTTGACAGTCTCTGTCAAAATTTTACGAGTCCGTCGGCGCGGCCAATTCGAACGTGGCATAATTAAAAGTTTTGGGGCGTGCATTTGTGGCTTTAAAAGCGGGGCAAGATCGTTAGAAGATCTCATTGCAATGTAACTCCATTCCATCTCTCTCTCGCACTCTCTCTGTCGCTCTTTTCGATTGCTTAAACAATTGCAGCAGCAGCAGCGCTCAGCCGTGATCAATGATCTGGGCATCAGTGTGATCTACAGCACGATCGAGGACGCTTTCATTGAGTAGTGCATAATAGCATAACTATGAAAGCTTTTGTAATCGAAATGATCTTTAGCCCAGACATTGATGCTCCTGCTCTTTGACATATCAGCTAGCTTGAAGATCATTTAGAATTTCTGGCATTTTTTCCATTACATTTTTAGCCTACATATAAGGTTTGTTCCCCCTCTTTTTTTCTTTTGAAATGATCGTGAGTGATCTACGGTAGATTCAACTACCAATCAACGGTAGCCAGTTGACACACACTCAAGCACACACACACACTCAGAGCGTCTGTTTCCCCGCTCTCTTTGCCATCACTTTAGTTGCTATCACTATCTTTAGCAGGCAATTACATAAAAGCGCTTTAGCTTTTAGCCTAAAAATGCGACCGCTTTTTTTTTTAAAGCTGTGATTGCTTTTGCTGTTGTTGTTGTGGTTGTGGTTGTTGTTTTTACGACATTTTCTCTGGACTAACTGCTGCGATCGTTTTGCTGATGATCAAGCCATGTGGCAGTAGTACATTTGCCTCGTCTCTTAGTCTATATTGGCTCTCGAATCTCGAATGTGCGCGCCATGGCTGCCCCGGCCCGGCTGCCTCTGATCATCAACGGCACGATCAAGCCATAGAGGCCTGCTCCATTGCAGTCTTTACATATGTAAGTAATCTCAGTGTATCTCTCTCTCTCTCGCTCGATCATTTGCTCTCTCTCTCCTTTTGTCTGCTTGCTTGTGCTCAATGTGCGATAACATCGCTTGAACTTTGTCAGCCACAAAGACTCGGAAATAGTAACTGTAGCTGAAGCAGTGACTGCAACTGAGGCCGGAGCTGAGGCTGACTCTGAGTCTTTTTGGGGCTGAGCTATTTTGGTGATCGCGCGTAGCTTTTCAAATGATCTCCTCGGTGTGGTGGCACCGAGCAGCACATTTTGTATTGATTTCGAATTGGTCCACAGCTCAGCGATTATTTTGCAAATTTGAAAATTTCACGAGCTTTTGCCAAAACTGTGTTTACCGATCAATTCGATACGATCAGCGAGCAGGCCAGCCAAATGGCCTCCCTCTCGACGCTCCCGACTGTTGAATGCTCAGTGCTCAGTGCTTGTTGTTTGTTGTTTGTTGTTTGTTTAATTGACTTGATTGCCAGAGTTGATGGCCTGTGCAGGACACGACGCGACGATCTCTCTCGCAGCCGTCGGCCGTTTATGTCAGCAAAAGACTCGACTTTGCTTTGACTTGCTTGATCTGCTTTGATTGTCTGCCAAGACAATCCCCGCTGCTTTACCTGCTCCCCCTGCTCCCCTGCTCGCCTGCTCCCTGCTGCTGCTCATCCAATAGCCATGTCAAATGTCATGTTTGAGTCCATTTTCGGATTGCATGCATCGCCCACTGGCCACATTGTGCTGCCGCTTTGCAATTATGCACTTGAACAGGCCCAGAACAATGAGTTTGATTTACAATCAAACTTGTGGATCAACAAAAGTCGCGATGCTCCGCTCCTAACGGTTAAGCTGTGGTAAAAGCTTTCCTCGCTTTGCCATAAATTGTTTCTTCATTTATTTATTGTTTTTTTTTTCTCTTTTTATTGTGTTTAACACACCAAAAATAATACATTTTTTACTTGCGGTTTATGACATGTTAATGAGCATCTGAAACGCCACAGCATCGTCTCCCACCACAAAAAAAAAAAAAACAAAAAACATAACAAAACAAAAAATGTTGAGAAAAAAAATTGACATTGCCAGCAGATGCGGCATATTGAAATCTTTACTTTGAAGTGCGAGCGATCAACAATCTCCCTCCCTCCCGAAAATACAACAAAAACAAAAACACAAAAAGCTTGAACTAAAAACTGCGTGATGATGAGTTGATGTTCATGCTGTTGATGAGTCATCTAACTGGCGGGCGGCCAAACGAGCCCCAGCAATTCTCTATACAAATATTTGGCAACAAAATTTATGATTTGCGAAATGCGAGAGCACGTTCGTGTAAGACCCAAAAACAACAACAAAAAAAAAGAAAAAACGAAACCAAAAGAAAAACTGGGTGGGCATGGAGCAGACAGTAAATAATAGAATGCGGCAAACGTTGCAGTTTTTGCTATTTTTTTTATTATTATTATTATTGTCAACTGACGCTTGGGAACGAAGGCAGGCGAGTCAATGCGGCAGAGTAGTATTTCGATAGTTATTTCCTATTAAGATTTAATTGCTGAAACTGTAATATGTTGAAGACATCGATATTCAAACAATTGAGATATTGCATTTCAATTTGAACCGTTAGAAATACTTTCGAATTATCTTCATATTGCATCGATTAAATCTAGAATTTAGACATATAACTAGTTTGCAGTATTACAAATTTAGAAGTAATTGCTTTATTTCTATAGTGATTAGAATTGTGCAGTAATTTGCCTTTAAGTCAAATATTATGAGAATTATGGAATTTTAGGCAATGCAACGCTCGAGTCTGGAATACTGACATCTTTAGCAAACTTCATACAAAATTTCCCCAACATAGCTTACATAGCTTACAAGATCTACAGAGAGAGAGAGAGAGAGTCGCCTTAAATTATTTCGGTAACCAAAATATCTATATAATTCGCTTAATTAATTATTTTTTTTTAGATTTTTCAAATAAATTTTCCAAATTTTTTAAATTATCTTTTCTTTTTGCTGTGACTCTCTGTGTTTAATAAGTGACGATAAGCAGTGACAGTTCACTGCAAAGTCACTGAATTGCTGACCCGAATCAAAAGACAAGGCGAAAAGAATTTTGTACGTTTATTTTCGTTGCTGTTGTTTTTGTTTATTGTTAAGCCCTTGGCAAGTTCGTTGCCTAAGTCTTTTGTTTGTGTACTGTCTGTGTGTGTGTGAGTGTGGGATGGACTTCAGTTCATTGTTTCACACACTGACAATACAGAACACACATGTGTCTGCTTGTGTGTGTGTTGTTTAATGCCCATGTTGTATATTTCCATTTAATTTCATTTCCCCACACGGCCAGAACGAAGTAGTAGAAGAAGAAGAAGTAGTAGAAGAAGTAAAAGATGAAGCAGCACAGAGTGCCGAGCCAGAAGACAACTTTGGTTTTTATTTCAACTCTCGGCTCACACGCTTTGCACTTGAAATGTTCTTTTTGGCTTTCCTTCTGCCTTTTGTGTTGAGCATTCAGTATTCAGTTTAGCTCTTTCGTTTCTTACCTGAGCT
This sequence comes from Drosophila macrospina, assembly GCA_035042075.1. Lineage (NCBI taxonomy): Eukaryota > Metazoa > Arthropoda > Insecta > Diptera > Drosophilidae > Drosophila > Drosophila macrospina. The sequence goes on along the minus strand of JAWNLW010000500.1, from coordinate 2,736,508 downwards.
ATGGGGCCGGCGTCTTAGTCTTAGCCTTGCTTCTAGCTGCTTACCTGCTGCTGACAACAGCAACAACAACAACAATGAAAAAAAAAAAAGTGAAAAATTTCAAGCTCTCTGTGCAATTACTTTAATTAACTCATCATTAAGCACGACAGCAGCAAACAGTCGGGTGCCCACCACCACCATGGGTGTGTCTATGTGTGTGTCTATGTGTGTGTGTGTCTAACACAGGGCTGGGTTAAAAGGAAATGACAATGAAAATGCCCAATAACAAAAAAAAAAAAAAAACAAGTCAGGCAGCTACAGTCGTACAACGTCTGTGGTAGACTATGAACTAATCGGGGAAAGCAAAAAAATAAAGCAAATATTAAACTAATTTAAAGCCAAATAAGCTTAAGCAATGTTCAACTCATTATCGTTCGTTCTTGGAAGAGAGCAGCAATAGTGAGTGAACGCGCAAAAGCGAAAGGGAAAACAAACAACCGTTACTTTTTTGCGCGTTGCTGTGTATACACGTATAACTGTAACTGTACAGCGCGCGTCTGTTTTTACTGAGTTGTTTATGAAAACTATGCTGACAAATCAATTGGTGGTTAAAAACGCGTCTTGTGCATATATATTGCTTTTATAAAATTTTAAAAACATTAAAATTTTGTTTGGGATGCACCGAGATTCGAACCGCAGACCTCTTACACGCAAATCGTACGTCCTACAGCTTGAGCCACCGCCTTACATACTGCGCAGTCGGCAACGTCAATACATATACAGCACGAGTTTTTGCATTTGTCATATATATACATATGTATATGTATACGAATTTCTAACGAAATTTGGTTATTGCTTTCTTTCAAATTCTTAACATTTTCTGACAAATAAGGTAAAATTAATAATATATGTATATATAAAATAAGAGTAATTAATTTATAATTATTAAAAAATGTAATTTGGAATTGTCAGCAGTGGGATTCGAACTCGCGCCTTTGCGGCGTTTCTGGTTGTTGTTGTTCTAGCTAAAGCAATTTTGGCCGCACAGCTGCCATGAATCTGGTGATCATTCATTCCTTAATATCTTCTATGTTTATGATCCGATCGTGCTGAAATCTTCAGAAAACGTCCGGAAAAGGACATTCTCCATATGTGCCAAATCTGAATTAAATCTAAAGTCGGTAGCTTCAGTTATACGTTTTTTTCGATTTGCGGGGGCGGAAGGGGGCGTGGCAAAAATCTAAAACAAACTTGATCTGCCTGCAAACAATACACGTGTTGTCACCAAATTTGGTTACTCTAGCTCTTATAGTCTCTGAGATCTAGGTGTTCATACAGACGGACAGACGGACAGACGGACAGACGGACATGGCTATATCGTCTCGGCTGTTGATGCTGATCAAGAATATATATACTTTATAGGGTCTGCCACGCCTCCTTCTGCCTGTTACGCACATTTCGCCTTCGTCAAACCTAATAGACTTTGAACTTTTAGTTCATAGTCTAAAAAAAGAAAAGGAAAAAACCACATCACGTCAAAAGTAAATGCCGCGCTAATCTCTTAAGCGTCTCAGGCAACAGCAAACAGACACAGCAACAGCAACAGCAATAGCAACAGCTTTTTATGGTCCAGTTACAGTTAGCAGACACTGTCAGCGATGATGACACATTTAGTGAGCGTCAGCTGGCGGCCATTTTGTGTGTTGCGCTCTGCTTTGCGGTGCTGTGCTGTGCTGTGCTGTGCCTGCGCAGTGCCTTGGCGCATCCTTCGATTTTATCTCGCCCCAGGGCCCAGGCTGAGCTTGAGCTTCAGTTTCCCCCAGGTCTCTCTGCTCTCTCTCTGAAAGATCCCAATCCGCAGTTAAACTTGTTTGCAACCTGCTTTGATTGCTTTTCTGTGTTGCTGCTGATTTGTTATAGCAGCAGCAGCAGCAGCGGCAACAGCATCTACAGCACTCCTCCTGCTCCCCGCACCCTTCAGTGCTCAGCTGCCCATTTCCAACTGCGATCGGTCCCCGCCTGAGCGTAGCGAATGTTTATTGTGCATTCCGCTTGCATTTTACATTCTTGCCTTATACAGCAACAGCAATGGCCATAAATTGTTGCTACACACACACACACACACACATATATATATTTATATATACACACATATGTATATATATATATATACATAAAGCTGAACCTGAATCCCAATCGCAAAACCCTTTTGCTCTTCATTTTGCGCGCCCTTTTTTGCGTCCAAGGCGTTGGCGTACAAAATTCCTTTAGCCAAGTTTTTTGCCTTTCCTTCTCGTTTTTTTCGCCTTTATATTATTTCATCTCAAAGTCGCCTGATTTCATTTCATTTTATTCCGTTTCGTCTTGTTGCGTTGCCTTGCGTTGCGTCTCTCGTCAAAATTAAAACGTTTTATTGAAACTCAATTAAGTTGGGCATTCTCACGACTCACGCGACGACGACGACGACGAGGTCGACGAGAGCTGCAACTTCAGCTTCAGCAACAACAACAACCGCAACAACAACAACAACAACAACTGCCACACCAAAATTTTAATTATGACTCTCAGCCAGAGTCTGAATCGGAATCTGTATCTTTATCTCTGAGTCGCTGTTGACGACGCAGTTGACGACGCAGTCGTTGCAGTTGCAAGTCTGAAAGAGGCGGCGCATCGCATTACATAAATCTAGCATTGTTTTGGGCCATGTCATAACTCCCTTCATCATATGAGACGATGATGACAGCTGCCATCTTTCCCATGCCCATGTTATATTACACTCCATGCTGCGGTCTTCGTGGTTTATTGCACTTCTTTGGCATTTTAATGAGACGACAATACTTCATTCTTCCAATTAGTGTTGTTGCTAACACACAAGAGACAAAACATATTGATTTACATAAAATATAGTACAATATATTGAATTATGTAAGAAACGAGTGTTTTTTTTCGAAATGCTGCATGCAAAGTTTCATGAGAATTGGTTCATTAAACGCTGACTTCAATAGATGTTGCGCTCTTTAAAAGCAATTAATTTAATAAATAAATTTAATAATTTAATCATCTTTTCTACAGTCAAAAGTAATGCAATTAAGTTACAGGATTTTGTAGATTCCTGCAGATAGCTCACAATTGTGAATTCTAATTAACTAGATATCGATCCATATCGCTCATAAGTCCATGTTTCTGGCAACAATGTTGCGCAACATGTCAAGTGTTGACAACTGATTGCTGAATGAATCCAGCGAATGGATGGCTGGATGGATGCATGGATGGATGCATTGTAAATAAAGGTCGGCGCATATTTACCTGTAAAGCATTTGACGAGCCGGTGTCCCAGTCTGAGTCTGAGTCTGAATCGATGGGAGACACATTTTTTTTCTTTACCTGAGCAGACAAGCAGACAAAAGCAAACGAAACGAAATGAAAACGCACAGCTGAAAATGCGGCATGGCATGTAACTCATATGTTAGATGGATGAATAGATGGATGGATTGTTAGGCTAGCTAGCGAGCTAGCTGCTTGGATAGACAGCTAAAAAAGCGGAAAGAAATTTGGTATAAAATTTGTTGTTGTGCCGTGGGGTCACGCATTTGTCGGTCACTGACGAAAATAATAATAAAAAAAATAATAATAAAAATAAAAATAAAAACGGGTCTGAGCTCAAACCGAAACTGAAGCTGAAGTTGAAGCTGAGCTCTCTTGGTTCAGCTGTTAAACAAATACCAAGTACATAAATACATAAATGCCTGCGGTGAAATGCAGAGGCAGTTAGCCAGCTAGCTAACTAGCAAGATAGAGATGCAGATAGAGATAGAGACAGCTATAGATATAGTTAAAGATATAGAGAGAGAAAGAGGGAGAGCTAAACACTTAGACTGACAAGCGCGTTGCAAAGGGAGGTGCCTCAAAATGGCACATTGACATAGTACGACAACAACAACTACAACAACAACCACACAACAACAGCAGCAGCAGCAGCAACAACAAAGTCGTCGACAACTCTGTTTTCTGTTTCGCCGTTTTCCCGTCCGCATGTTGCACCTGCCCAGGTTTAGGTACAATGTCCGCTTGCACCCGTCGACGTCTCTAGCATTGTTGGCTTTTCACGTGAAAGACATGCACAGCAACAACAACAACAGCAGCAACAACAACAACCATGCTGCCACGTTGGTAATGTGAGAAGTGTGCGCTGTTTACCGAAAAAAAAAAAAAAAAACTCAACTGAACAGCCGAAAAATACAAATAATGCATCTTAGAACTTTTGCTTGGCTGAATTCTACAGTCGTGGTCTTTGATTAACCCCATGGGCATGAGACTCATTTGCATGCGATGGAAAGCCATTAAGGGGTTAAGCTCTGAATCGGTTTAACTTAACTTATCGATCTTGTGGCTGAGAAAAGTTTAACTAAACTGTCAGAGTTTGATTAATGAAACGATGTCAACTTGACAACAGAGTCTCATTCATTTCATATGATAGAAATTCGTTCAATTTGTTAGCATTGCAAATGATCTTTGACTGATATTCTGAGAATGAATGCGATAGCCTTGTTGAGCACATTTACTGATAATATTGCTGAGAGATCATAAGTTCGACAACAAAGTACGCACTTGTCAACAGCAACTACTGCAACAACTGCAACTACTGCAGCAACTGCAGCAACTCATCAGTTGTGCTGATTGTTATCGATTTGCCTGGTAAGCAACAAAGCAACACAGCAACAGCAACAGCATCATCAGCACAAAGACTGTTGCCAAATAAAACAAAATTATGCTTTAATTGGGCGCTTTTGTCAACGATCCTCGGATCGAGAAGCAAACCAAGCCAACTCAGGCCGAGACGAGCCAAGCCAAGCCGAGCCGAGTCGAGCCGAGCCGAGCCTTTAATTGCAACCAGGCGCTTCAGACATTGACAGCGATGTTAACTGGTCGATAAGCATTTATTTTGTTTTTTTTTTGTTTTTTTTTGTTTTTTTTTGTTTTTTTTTTTTTTGGCACTGCGAGAGTTCCCCTCTCCATCTCTCACTCTCTCCACACACAAATGCTTATATTGCCGTCGTTGGCTGCCAATCTTGATATGTGTTAGCTAAGCAGCAAGCATTTGCCAGCTGTGGCGAGACCAGACCAGGCAAGACCATACCCAAACCTCGGGGGCCATCGTGTGAATTGCATTGCTCTGCAGAAATTAGATATCCAGAGAGCATTACGAGTACAACCAGCAGCTAACTAGGCGTTGTACAGCAGCATGGAAGCCATAGACTTCAGTAATGTGTGTGTCTGTGTGTATACACTAGACTCAGACCAAGACGGAAGACCAAAAAGATGACTGATCATCGGGTGAAGACATTAAATCATTCGCTTACCAGGCCAGATACCAATAGCTACCTATGCGACCAATGCACATTTGATAGCCCCAAGTTGATGCTGCTGCGGTTACGCTCGTGAGAAGTGAGCAGTGAACGGTGAGCAGTGAGTAGTCCACAGTGAGTAGTGAGAAGAAGCCAAGTTAAAAACCAAATTGAAGCCAAGTTGATGCTTTATAAAGTTATGATTATGAACATTTCTCTCTAGTCGACCGCAAATTGAAATCGCCAGCGACAGACAGACAGGCAGACAGACAGATAGATAGACAGTCGGACGGACAGCCAGTTAGCTAGATAGCTAGACGAACCAAATAGATTTTTTTCTCACACAAGGCGACCCTGGCTAATTTTTTATTTGTTTGCAGGCGTGTGCATGGACAGAGAGAGAGAGAGAGAGAGAGATACAAATAGTGAAAGAGATAGACATACATAAGTAGTAGTTAGAGAACGTCATATAGATCGTGAGATGAATTTTTACTCTTGTACAATGGCATGGTTGTAAAGCTTATTCAGCTGCACTCACAGATTCCACGGAACTCACCACGCCGCAGTACCAAAGAACGTGAATTCAACACAGCAATTGCAAGTAACTCAACACACGCAGAGCATAGAATTGCATGCTTATAGAACTCACCACAGCGGCTAGCTGCCAGCTGCCAGCTGCCAAACTCACCATGCTTGATAACAGTCGAGTTGAGTTTGTGGCTTGACAACAGCATTCAACGTGACTCACGCGATGCTCACGCTGTTCTCACGCGGTCATCTCTGAGGCCTTAACACACCCTGTCCAGGCTGCCGCTGGATACTTTGGTTTATTTGCCAATGCGAGTCACGTTTTCATTTATTTTGTTTTTTTTTCTCTCCTTTTCTTATTTTTTTTTTTTCTTTAATTTTTCTCTCGCGTTTCATTTGAAAACACAACACGAAACAAGTTAGCAACGGAGCTCTGGTAAACAGCCCAAAACACTCTCAGCTTTAGCTTGAGCTCGGCTCGGTTCAGTTCAACTGGCTCGTGTATAATTTATATTACATTAATTTTTCAGCTGCACTGTGCTGCAGCTCGGTGGTGCAGTGGTGCATGGTGCAGCGGTGCAGCGCTGGAAAACGGAACGTCTGACACCTCATTTGAATGGGGAGTCCGCTGTCTTATCAGCAACATCGCCACTGGCCACTTGGTTTGTTTCAGTTTGTTTCGGTTTTGTCTTTAGACACAAACCTTCCTCCCCCCGTTCCCCCTCTATTTCCACTCCCCTCACGACAGCACAGCAGCAGCCAAACATCGATTTCTCAAGCGAACAACAGCAGCAACAACAACAACAACAACATGTTGCTAACTGTTTTGCCTACCGTCATTTAATTTTCCCAATGGCTTCGATTACGATCAACAATCGGCACAGCAGCAGCGCACACATCGATACACACACACACACTCACACGCTCCTAGTTGAAAAGTGAGGTTAGGCAGGGCATTTAGTGAGGTTATGTGTGATACAAATTAATGCTAAATCTAAAGCATTTTCACACACTTGTAACGGTAAGTGGGAACGCCGATGTTGAAGCCAAAGAAAAGCCGTTTCGATCTAGTCTTCATCTCTCTCGCTCTCCCTCTCCCTCTCGCTCTCGCTCTCTATCTCTCTGATTCGCTATTCAGCTAGCCATTGGCCAAAGAAGTCGCGCCTTAATGATTATTCATTGCTTCTGCTTCTTCTTCTGCTGCTTCTGCTTCTTCTTCTTCTTCTTTATGCTCATCGCTGTTGTTGGGATGCTGTTGCTGTTTGCTGTTGCAATGCGTGTAATTTTCTCATTGCTGGCTTTGACTTTGGCTTCGATGAAAATTTAATATGCAATCAAGATCGCGCACAAATTACCGTACATAAAAATTGTTTTCTCAAGGGAAAACAACAATGTGCAAGTTGTCGTTCGACTTCAACTCCAAGTCGGGGAATCATCATTGCCAACAACAACCAACAGCAACATCATCATCAACCAACAACGTCATCGCCATCGTCATCGCCATCGCCATCGTCATCGGCATCGGCAATCGAAGTGCCGCGACGTTGTATTCGATGACTGCAATTACTTTGCTAATTTCTTGTTGTTGCTGCAAGTCTTATGCTTAGTCCATTGTTGTTGTTGCAGACATACATGTACTATTGCTTATTGATTTTTAATGAATCGCCAAACGCATTAATTGTTCGCGTTAAGTGTGTGCGGTTGTGCAGCAATCAGCTCTTGTTTGCCTGTGCCAATGTCAAGGATGTAGCACAGCTAATCTTAATCAACTCAAAGATATCGATTTAGTATCGATAAAGGCGTTTCATAGCAAGCAGCTTCATTTGATACCAAATCCATTACGAATGCTTTCAAAATTATATAAATTATTCTGAAATAGATTGTTAATTTTGATATTTTGGAAAATCGAAAATCGATAGACGTTGAATCTATTGATATTACAGAATTATATTTTCACAATAAGTGCGCCTTAAATGCTGTGGTATTCATTTTGTTTGATTCTACAACAGAAAAATTACCTATAGTCTCAATAATATATCGATTATTATAGTTCGATAACATATGCTCATCATCACTATCATTATGAATTACCTTCTTCTCTATTTTAAGAGGTCTCAGAATAAGCTAAGAAATAATTTCTGCAGTTATCATTTCGATATTCACTTTACTCGATTTACGATCGATAACTTGCTTAGAAGTCGGTTTAGTTGTTCGCCAAGTGTAAAGTAGCGTGATTTGCATCGGCGAACTGTGAAAGTCATTTGGTAGCTGTCTGAAGCGGAAATGAGGCAAGTTTGTCAGTTTGTCCGACGTTTTAACACTTTACCGCTTATCGATAGACACAAATCTGCCGCCGATTGCAGTGCTGGCTGCATTGCAGTCCATAAACTAGATATACTATGCGTTCATTATCTGCCAAACGCGATCGGCAATCACACAAAATGTATCTCATAGTTATGTATCTCATATGCATCTATCTAACCAGATATTTCGTTTTTTTTTTTTGCAGTTGCGATACACGTTACGTTGGTGACTACTGCGAACATCGGAATCCTTGTCTGACGGGCCATGGACGCTGCCAGAATGGCGGCACCTGTCAGGTGGCCTTTCGGAATGGCAGACCGGGCATCTCGTGCCAGTGTCCACTTGGTTTTGAGGAGTCGCTCTGCGAGATTGCCGTGGCCAATGCCTGTGATCAGGCGCGTTGCTTCAATGGCGGCACTTGCCAGCTGAAAACGCTCCAGGAATACAGCTGCATCTGTGCCAATGGCTATACGGGTAAGTTAACAAACACACACACACAAACACACTCACACACACTTGCACACACATACATTAGCAGTGCTTTGACCGGCTTTTAATCAAATTTTCAAATCAAATATCTATTGCTTCTCTTACGCCAGGCGATCATTGCCAGACACAGAATCTGTGCGCCAGTTCACCATGTCGCAACGGTGGCACCTGTTCCGCTTCAGCTGGCAGCAGTAGCTTCACTTGCAACTGCCCGCCTGGCTTCACCGGTCACACCTGTTCCGAGGATGTCGAGGAATGCCAATCGAATCCCTGCCAATATGGCGGCACCTGTGTCAACACGCATGGCTCTTATCAGTAAGTATTTAGATAATGCAATTCATTTGGCTTTCAGCATTTGTTTAATCTTAATTCTGATCTGCAAATTGACTAACGAAACTTTAAAGAAAAACTTATCATTTAGATGAATTGAAAATAGATTGATTATTTGCAATCAGAATCAGCTGATTGAATAACACATTACACTTGGTTTATTAATTAGATTAATTGAGGAAATGATAGTAATTAGGTGAGATAATAATCAGTTCTTTCAGCTTGTGTCATTGGGAAAGCATAACAACATATGCTCAACAGTTCAGAGTATTTTCAACTGAAGTTTAACAGATTTTCTAAATCACGAATCGTAAATAAATGACACGTTAAAAACTGTCCACAACTCTTCACTCTAGCCTGAATCATTCGCTTACTCAACACTTTCAGCTAGTGTCATTCAACGTATAGCGTATTTAGTTCATATTTCACCGCATGACAAGTGCAAATTTGGTCGCTTGTTCGACAAAAGATCAGACACATACCGATCGATTGATGAGTTTAAGATACAAATCGATTGGAATATGCGGTTGCGAGGAGGGGGGAGGAGACGCGACACATGGGGGATGGGGACGAAAACAAATCGTTAGATTTGCATATTTATCTAATTTATCGAAAAACTGTTTGCGGCTGTGCGCCAAATTAATGACAATTTAAAACTAATAATTTATAAAATCGAATTCGGTCTCCATTGTTGTGGCCAATGAATCGTTTTGGGCCAATATACACACAGTTACTGCATGTTGTATTAGCATATGAAAACGATTAAGATTGTTTATGGATTTGTTATTTTTTGCCCAACACTGGTCAACAAATTGGCAATTGGCCAAGTTAGCAACGGGCGGACGACGCAACGTTTCCACTCTAATTAAAATATACAAAAACCAAAATGAAAATCAAAATACAAAATAATAAAAAAAAAACATACGAAAACTATTGAAATAAATCACACAACTGATCATTCAATAGAGAGACCATTATTCCCGGCCTCCCCGAAAACGAAATCAAGCCCCCTCCTCCCCCTTCTCCGCCTTCCCCATCATTCCGCATTTATCTGAAATTTCCGGCGCTTTGTTACGTCTCTGAACTGGTCTAGCTTGACTTGGCCACGTAAATTAAATTATTTCGTTGGCATCATTTGCATTTTTAATTTGAAACACAAATTACCAGATGTATGGTATATGAGCGGAGGGGCAAGCGGGCAAGGGGCAGAGGAAGGGGGATGTATTTAACTCTTTTGTTAAGCTTAAACGGCAACTTCTAACAAAATAATGCCCAAAATCCGAGCTGAAAAGTGCGATGTGAACATGTGTTTTACTGTGTTGTTGCTCTCTTTTTGCGCCATTTGTATCGTTCGACATCGAACATCGATCGATAATTTGCATTTAGTTCGATATTATGTGATCACTAATTGACAATTTGTTAGATTGCTACACATTTCTCTCAATTTCTAGTTGTTCGCATAAATTGCACTAAGAATCCTGAAAGTAAAACTCTCCTCTTTAACGAGTAATCGAACATCGATCGATAATTAGCATTTAGCTCGATATTATGTGATCAATTAATGACAATTTGTTAGATTGTTACACATTTCTCTCTATGTCTAGTTGTTCGCATAAATTGCACTAAGAATCCTGAAAGTAAAACTCTCCTCTTTAACGAGTAATCGAACATCGATCGATAATTAGCATTCAGTTCGATATTATGTGATCACTTAATGACAATTTGTTAGATTGTTACACATTTCTCTCTATTTCTAGCTGTTCACATTAATTGCACTAAGAATCCTGAAAGTAAATCTTAACTAGTGATCGAACAGTGATCGATAACTAGCATAATTGATATTTTGTTCCATTGTTACTTATTTCCCCTTCCCTCTATCACACTCTCCCCTCACATAATTGCACTCTCCTTTGATAATCGATAAGTTGCACTAATTTGTTGCATTGCATTGTTGCTTCCGCTCGTAAATTGCAATTAGAATTCGAACTCGAATCGGAGTACTCATAAAATGTTCGATTTACTACCTTCTGTTCGTATTGAGTATCAATTCTTTTTGTTTTGTCAATGGAAACACATACTTAGTTTGGCTTTAATGTGTGCCACTGTTGTTTGCATTCGATAAATTGGCATTAATTTCCCATTCGATATTTGATTTGATTGTGTTTATGTGTAAATAAAAGGTTATTTAAATTTTTGGCAAATAAAATCGTTAATTTATTGGACTGGACAGCGATACAAGGTATTAGATACTCAAGCTTAGTCATGCTAAAAGCGTATGAATATGAATGACTGCCTGAGTGAATGCATATGAATAGTCCAGCCGAATTACATACATAAACATTTGGCCATCAGTTATGTATACAGTTAATATTCTAAAGCTGTCAGTTGGCTAAATTTACGGCTGCAAACAAAATGAATCGTTGAATGAATTTCGAATATTTCGATTACTAATTCGCTTTCAATGAATATCTATTTCGATTCCTGTTTCGCATATCATTACATGTCGAATCATTTGACATTTGACAGCATTTCTTTAAGATACACTGAGTGAGTGACTTCAGCTGGTACGAGTGTTTCGCGAATGAGTGTACTCATGAATAACATTTGAATATATGCATCAAAGTGAGTGTATGCATTTTTTAGCTGATCACTAGGTTTTACTCGAGTGAGTGTATTCATGAATGAATGTGAATAAAGAGTGAGTGCATTCATGAATACTTGATGGAATATAGGGAATTAAAATGTAAAGTTGCCTTATTTTGTTTGCTGAACATGAATTGATTATGAAGTGAATACACTCATGAATAAATTAATACTCATGAATACCACAATGTATAGACTCGCACTGGCACTGAGCACTCGTTGCTGACCGAACCTTAACGATTATCACACACGCGATGGGTGCATTCACTATGTGAACTTAATGATCCAGCGATCAGCCCTTTACCTTTGCGGTGGGTCCGCCGGGAGATCGCAGATCTTCTTGCTTCCTCTGCCTCCGCCAAAGACGATAGCCCCTGGCCATTTTCCCGCTGAGTTTCACATGTCAATCAAAAATCAATTTTGAATTTCGTTCGTTAGTTTGCCCAAAGCGAAGGTGAAGCAATTTTCGATGTGTAATTTGGTCAGCACAACCAAAGCCGAAGATGGGGGAGAGGCAAGGCAAGAGGCATGGTAAGGCAAGGGAAGTAAAGTAAAGGAAAGGGTACGTTTGGGAGGTAATTCGGTTCATTGGCCAGTTACAGGTCCCTAAAGACTATTGCGGCACTCGAGGCCTGTTGCCTATTTAAGCGTTTTTTGTGCCATTTAATTGTTTAATTTAATTAAATGCGTTTAATGGTCTTAATTAGCGGCTGTCTACAGACAGCAAGGGCGGTAAGGGGAACGGGAGGGGGAGCTAAATAGCAGCTGCCTTTTATGGCCAAAGTGCAGACACACTCAGTGTGCACAGTGGGACCAAGTCAAAGCAAACCAGTTCTCAATTCTCAAGAATTTCTTGCAGTTGCCAGCAAATGAAGTTTTCCATATAAAATAATAACAATAAAAAAAAAAACATAAACAATTAGAAGAACTGTGTCCAAAAAATCAATGTACCAACCAAAGAAGCGACAGAAACAGAGAAGAAAATAATAATAAAAAAATAAAAATAAATATAAAATTAAAGATAGGAAAAAAAAAGAAAAACAGTTTAAAACTAGCTACCAACATTGTTATGGCCCTCTGTGTGTACCCAGCCCCAAAGAACCGGTTAATGCTTTCAACTCTAAGCAATTGTAACAGACAGCACAAAATAGATAGAAACGGCGGGACCGACCGAGAGGGAATGAGAAGAAGAGACAGAGACAGAAAGAGCAGTGAAAAAAAAGAGGGGAACTAAGTAAAGATCAGGCTTTGACTAGACCCAAAAGATCAAGCAGAGAACCAGCTGAAGCATCAACAGCAGCAGCTGCTGTGTTGGATGAGCGCATGCCACATTCATCCATCACCGGGCACATTTCGTTCAAACGGAAGTTGCACGTTGCACGTTGCAATTAACTAGCGGAGGTCTTATTTTCGTGTGATGCTGCTGCTGCTGTTGCTGCTGCTGCCACAAAATTACCGTTTGTCCATCAGTCTAACATGTCTAATACAACTATCCACGATTTTTTGCAGATGCATGTGCCCCGCTGGTTACACTGGCAAGGATTGCGATACCAAGTACAAGCCCTGCTCCCCCTCACCCTGCCAAAATGGTGGCACATGTCGCGCCAATGGACTCACCTACGATTGCAAGTGTCCACGTGGTAAGTGTTATTTGTTTGTTTCTATAATTTAAGTAATTCTTTAAGGATCAACATTATGCATCGAGCTTTATCGATTTTATTTATGTTATCGATAAGCTAATAGGGTCATGCTTATATAAGAAGTTGAAGAAAGTGGGAAGCAAAAGGCAGGGAAAACGAACAAATCGATTAATTCCATGCAAATTCGTATCGATAATGTATCGATAATTGTCGAGGTCATATTCAAAGATCATCAATTGATAAGTTTCTTGAGAGCAAATTAAGCTTTCGAATAAATCGATTCATTCTATTTAATTGTTTACACGTAACTTAATCGCATCAATCGTTATCGTTGTTAACTCTATAATACAATTATATATAACATTAATTTTATAAATGCTTACTTAGATTAATAGTAAAGAAAGAATATGGCTAGAAAGATTTATTATTTCAACAGCAAGAACTCTGCTTAATTCAAAGCAATCCATTTTAAGAATCGATAAATTAGTTTTGTTATCGAAGTCATTCACAATACTTAATGTTGTTGTACAATTGCATGTCTCAATCTATGTTGTTCTTTCACTCGTATGTTGTGCTTTTAGATATAAGCGCAACAATCGATAAATTAGTTTTGTTATCGAAGTCAGTGTCAATGCTTAAAGTCACATATGCCGTTGCTTACGCCTACCCTCCCCCATCCCCACATGTCATGTCAATTGTCGCCCATTCAATTTGAGCATGTAAATTGCCCACATTTACATATTTATGACTGTGTGTGCGTGTGCGTGTGTGTGTGTGTGTGTGTGTGTGTGCAATTTAATTCGCTCAATTGAAGAGGAGACTCGCATTGCATTGGGGTGTGGTGCGGTGGTGCAGTGAGAATGGACAGGGTTAGTTAATAAATTGCAATGGATGGACGGACGTTCGGTCAGTCTGAGCACAGTTTGAGAGCAACTGAAGGGGGGAGGCGGGAGGTTTGCTCATTTTAATTGCGCCCAATCAAAAATTCTAATGAGCCGAGCGTGTGAAAGTGTGACCAAATTGCGGCCATTTTGTGCGGAAAAACAAAACTGAAACTAAAGGAATTTTCGCAGACAATAGGAATAGTGAATGTGTGTGTGTGTGTGTGTGTGTGTGTGTCTGTATGTGTGCCATAATGCAATGGCAATGTTATAACGCCTTTTGTGTGCTATGCCAGTGTTGGGCAACTACAGAAATTACAGATACAACAAAAGCAACAGCAACAATAAACGAGTCGAAGCTAACAACACGACACGAAGCGCCCTGTGGACATCACGATGGGAGCGCGGGAGATGCCAATGGGAATATTGTTGTTGTCGTTGTTGATAGAAGGGAGGGGCGGAGTTGCACTCATTATGCAAAACGGGCGGCACAAACCGCAGTTGCTGTTTGCAGTTGCAGTTGCAGTCGCAGTCGCAGTCGCAGTCGCCATAACAAAAGCTGCAACTTTGCAACTTGTTTCCCAGCTCAATCGTTAGCTATCCCCGCCATTCCCCTCCCGCTTGCTCACTTCCCTCACTTCGCTGACTGACTTCAATCAGGACAAGTCGATTCAGTCAAAGGCATCAAAAACGAGCGCGCGGGCTTAATTTGCTCTGCTGCCCAAGCAAATTACAAATAAATCAGCCACGGACCATGATGTACGATCAATGCTGCACGTTGTACGTTGTACGTTGCACGTTGCACGTTGGGATGCTTAAGCGCAGTTACGCCCTAAGGAGGTCATGCACAATCCAAAGAAAAGATTTCATAAAGAAAGACTGAGATGGCGACAGAGAAAGAGATGGAGAGAGCATCAATGCTTCACAAAATGGGATGCATTTGCTTTTCGGGTAAAAGTTGCAACTTGCAACTGATGAATGATGTATGTATATTGCCAGGTGAAAAGAGGAAGAGGAAGAGGGAGAGGAGTGGTCGTGGCGAGGGCAGCGGGAAGGTAAGGCAAGTCAGCTAGCAAACGAGTTTGCCTTCGCGTGGGCAGCGGCAACAAACGCTGCAATTCAAGCTTGGGCCACTTGGGCCGCTTGGCTCGTGGCGAGTCATGACTCAGAAGAACGACTGTTCGATAACCGTCATTGCAATAATCGATAACTGTTGCCAGCACAACTCGAAATGTTTCAGTTTTCAATAGTTACTGGAATTTAGCACAAATCATTTAGCAACATTGTTGCAAAGCTTTTGTAACGGAACTATCGCACTTGAAAGCTTCATGGGAATGGAATTTGTTTTGTTTCGCTTTTAATTGCTTAGCAACATGTGCTTAAGCGCATGTCAACATTGTTGCTAAGCTCCTTCATTATTCGCTTCTTTTATGTTGCTTTTGTCACAGGTCGTCGATTGACCCAACGGACCAACAACTCATGCAAATTGTTGCAAGTCAATTGACTTAAATGGGCACACACACACACACATACACTCACACACACATAGGAAAAGAAAATAAGAAAATTGCATAGTAGGGTGGGCTGCATAATTTTAGCAGACAGTGTCTTTTTGTTTTCTTGTTTTTTTCTTTCATTTGCAACGTTTAATTAAATGTTGCTTTGGAGGTTTGAGAGTCACTGGAGCAACTGCTGGCTAGAGTTCAAAGTGCCACTAAGTGACTGGGTAACGTCAACGAATGTGGCATGCAACGTATGTTTATACATATGTATATATTAGTATGTGTGTGTGAGTGTGTGAGTATATAGATGAAACATGTGTGCAACAGATCAACAGATGCCCTGCCTTGGTTTATTTTTAAAAGTATGCATTGAAAATGCCACTCTCCAGTCTACAGAGTCCACAGTCTACAGGCAACAAGTTGCAGTCCCCCAACCAAGCATTCACACACATATACACACACGTACACACATATTCATAATAATAATAAAAAATGCCCACAAAAAAACTGTGCACAGCAACAAAAACAACAAAATCGATCAGCCCCAACAACAATGACAATAACTGGGCTGGCACAACAAGCTATAGCTCTATGTGTATGTGTGTGTGTGTGTGTATGCATGTATGCATGTATGTTTGTGTGTGTTATGGGCCCTTCTTTTAAGACCAAAACGAAGCAAAACCCGACCAAGTCAGGCAAAAGCCATTAAAATAAGCTGTGGGCGAGCAGAGAGTGAGCGCCAAAGCGCGCTGTCACTGAGAGCGCAAGAGAGACAGCCAGTGCCAGTGAGAGAGTGAGGGCGCGCATGTATGTAAAAGGAAGGGTGTTGGGCAAGGGGGGAGTGGAGAGAAGATCGACATAAAGTGCGATTTAATTCCTCGAATGAAGCACAAAGTAAAGCGCAATGAACAAAGTCGAAGTCCGAACATAAAAGTAGAAAACTCGATCGAGTCGAGCCGAGCCGAAGTCATAGTGCGCAGCCGAAACGAAGCAAGCCACGCTGAGGCGAGCCAAGCTGAGCTGAGCCGAGCCGAACCGAGCCGAGCGATGAGGCGTGCCGACAACTGAACAAACCGAATGGGCCCTAACGAAGTCGCAGTCGCAGTCGCAGTCCGCAACATAAGCAACATTTGTTGTTGCTGTTGTGCTTCACTTGCTCTCCCTCTCTCGCTCGCTTCGTCTCTCTTTGTGTTTAGCTGGGGAGGGAAACAAACGCGCTCGTGGACGACGCTCGTTGCGCTCGTTTGCTTGGCGCGCATTCAGATAGCTGCCTGGCCAGATATGAGACCGTGGGAAAGAACAACCAAAGACGTGTTGTACACATATATAAACACACACACACACACACACACACACGAACGCACATACATATATACATGCATACTTATACATATGCGCATGCGAGCGTCTGTTTTATTTCTTCTTCTTTACATTTTGCTTGCTCATTCGCTTCGCATGCGCAGCGGCGCGACGGCTTTATTGTTGTTGTTGATGTTGTTGCTATTCTGCTTGTTGTTTGTTGTCTGTATGTTTGTGACTATGTATGTTTGTATGTAAGTATGTGTGTATGTATATTCGTAGCCGCAGGCGCAACCATTTGAGAGAGCCAAAGAGCGCCGGCTGTTGTTCTTGGTTTACCTGTCTGTGCGCGCTCTTCTCTTCTCTTCTCTCAATCTCTCTCTTTCTCTGTTTGCCTTGGTCACCTCCCTGCTCGATAACTCCATCTGGCTGCCAAAACATGTGCAACACAGCTGCATATGCCGCCTTACACACACACACACACACACACATGCAAACATTATCAGTGTATTTATGTAGACATATTTTAAGCGTTGTCTGCGCTTTGTGCGCCTTCTTCGCATTGCCTGGCAACCACTTTTTGTACAAGCCCTGGCCAATGCTTGTTGTTGTTGTTGTTGTTATTATTATTATTGTTGTTGTAAACGTTTTCGTTTATTGAAGCATTTTATGATGCTGTGTTGTTGTCCATAAATCTGTTTATGCACTTCATTGAGCACACACATTGCACATAAATACATACATACATACATGCATACGTATGTATGTACATACATGCAACCACATACTTACACATGTCTGACATACACACATGTTCGCACTCCCACATCCCCAGAACAGTGTGACCCTTTTAGCTGCATATTATTCATAATTTCCTAGTATATCTTTTGTGGTATTTGCTGATGAAGTTGAAGCAACTTGACAAATATTTATAATTTATCTATTTAAATACAATTTCTTTCGATCTAGTATTTTAGAAACATCTATTTTCTAAAGCAGAAGCCAGAAGCTGTCAAGTTTCTCTCTATTTAAAATTTCCATAACAAAACTTATCTCTTAGCCAAGTCCTTGTTTACACAAAAACACATTGCAATCTCTGCAAAGTAATCTTTATCTCGATGAAAACATAAACAATTTCATTAGGCTGCTGTTTAGCTTATTATCGTTAATTGTTAGATTAAGAGTTTTGTATACTTTCTACCATCGTATTGTTTATAGATTATCAGTTGTCACATTTCGATCAGTTTTCAATAACATTTGACAAAGCGATAACGCTTAGAAATTGCCTAAGATGTTTACACGGCTTGCAAGTATCGCGATGTATAAGTTACTCAGTCCAACTAAAACACAAGCTAATTAATTAATTAATTAAATTCTTTCGTTTACCTACAGGTTTCGAGGGCAAGAACTGCGATCAGAATATCGACGATTGTCCGGGAAATCTCTGCCAGAATGGCGGCACCTGTGTGGATGGCATCAATGATTACCGCTGCAATTGCCCGCCCAATTTTACGGGACGCTACTGTGACGTCGATGTCGATGAGTGTGCGCTGCGTCCCTCGGTCTGTCAGAATGGAGCGACATGTACGAACGCGCATGGAACGTACAGTTGCATCTGCGTGAATGGCTGGGCGGGAACCGACTGCAGCGAGAACATTGATGATTGCGTTCAGGCGGCATGCTTCTATGGGGCAACATGCATCGATGGTGTGGGCAGCTTCTATTGCCGCTGCACGGCTGGTAAGACGGGTCTGCTGTGCCACCTGGACGATGCGTGCACCTCGAATCCCTGCCACGCGGATGCCATTTGCGATACGAGTCCCATAAACGGTTCCTATGCCTGTTCCTGTGCCACGGGCTACAAGGGTGTCGATTGCTCCGAGGATATCGATGAATGCGATCAAGGATCGCCATGTGAGCACAATGGCATCTGCGTGAACACGCCGGGCTCGTTCATGTGCAACTGCTCGCAGGGATTCACCGGACCGCGCTGTGAGACGAACATCAATGAATGCGAATCGCATCCGTGCCAGAACGAGGGTAGCTGCCTGGACGATCCGGGGACATTTCGATGCGTGTGCATGCCTGGATTTACGGGCACGCAGTGTGAGATCGATATCGATGAGTGCCAGTCGAATCCGTGTCTGAACGACGGCACCTGCCACGACAAGATCAATGGATTCAAATGCAGCTGTGCCCTGGGCTTCACCGGTGCCCGTTGCCAGATCAACATCGATGATTGCCAGTCGCAGCCATGTCGCAATACGGGCATCTGTCACGACTCCATTGCCGGCTACAGCTGCGAGTGTCCGCCGGGCTATACGGGCGCCAGCTGTGAGATCAACATCAACGACTGCGACTCGAGTCCGTGCCATCGGGGCAAGTGCATCGATGGCGACAATAGCTTCAAGTGCCTGTGCGATCCCGGATTCACGGGCTACCTCTGCCAGAAGCAGATCAACGAATGCGAATCGAATCCATGCCAATTTGGCGGCCATTGCGTTGACCGCGTCGGCAGCTACATCTGCCAATGCCAGCCGGGCACCAGTGGCAAGAACTGTGAGATCAATGTGAACGAATGCCACAGCAATCCGTGCAACAATGGCGCCAGCTGCATCGACGGCATCAATAGCTACACCTGCAGCTGTGTGCCCGGCTTCACCGGCCAGCACTGTGAGCTGAATGTGAACGAATGCGCGAGCAATCCGTGTGCCAACAATGGCGTCTGCATGGACCTGGTCAATGGCTACAAGTGCGAGTGTCCGCGTGGCTTCTACGATGCCCGCTGCCTCAGCGATGTCGATGAGTGCGCCTCGAGTCCCTGCGTCAACGACGGACGCTGCGAGGATGGCATCAACGAGTTCATCTGCCACTGTCCCCCCGGCTATGCCGGCAAGCGTTGCGAACAGGACATCGACGAGTGCGCCAGCAATCCCTGCCAGCACGGCGGCAGCTGCTTCGACAAGCTGAACGCCTTCAGCTGCCAGTGCATGCCCGGCTACACGGGCCACAAGTGCGAGACGAATATCGACGACTGCCTCAGCAATCCCTGTGCCAATGGCGGCACCTGCATCGACAAGGTCAGTGGCTACAAGGTGTGTGCAAGGTGCCCTACACGGGCCTCAAGTGCGAGAGCCAGCTGGATCCCTGTGCGAGCAATCGCTGTCGCAACGAGGCCAAGTGCACGCCGAGCCCGAACTTCTTGGACTTCTCCTGCACGTGCAAGCTGGGCTACACGGGACGCTACTGTGACGAGGACATCGATGAGTGCGCCTTCAGTTCGCCGTGCCGCAACGGCGCCAGCTGCCTCAATGTGCCCGGCTCGTATCGGTGCCTGTGCACCAAGGGCTATGAGGGCAGGGATTGTGCGATCAACACGGATGATTGTGCGTCGTTCCCCTGCCAGAATGGTGGCACCTGCCTGGACGGCATCGGCGATTACTCGTGCCTCTGTGTGGATGGTTTCGATGGCAAGCACTGTGAGACGGACATCAATGAGTGCCTCAGCATGCCGTGCCAGAATGGCGCCACGTGTCGCCAGTATGTGAACAGTTATACGTGCACCTGCCCGCTGGGCTTTAGCGGCATCAATTGCCAGACGAATGACGAGGATTGCACGGAGAGTTCGTGCCTCAACGGGGGCAGCTGTGTGGATGGCATCAATGGCTACAATTGCAGCTGCCTCGCCGGCTACAGTGGCGCCAACTGTCAGTACAAGCTGAACAAATGCGACTCGGCGCCGTGCCTCAATGGGGGCACGTGCCACGAGCAGCGGGACGAGTACACCTGCCACTGTCCCAGCGGATTCACCGGGAAGCAGTGCAACGACTATGTGGACTGGTGTGGCCAATCGCCGTGCGAGAATGGGGCAAGCTGCAGCCAGTTGAAGCATCAATTCAACTGCAAGTGCGCCGCCGGCTGGACGGGCAAACTGTGCGATGTGCAGACGATCAGCTGCCAGGATGCGGCACAGCGCAAGGGGCTGAGTGTGAAGCAGCTGTGCAACAATGGCACGTGCAAGAATCATGGCAACAGCCACGTCTGCTACTGCAGCCAGGGTTATGCCGGCAGCTATTGCCAGCAGGATATCGATGAGTGTGCGTCGCAGCCGTGCCAGAATGGTGGCACCTGTCGGGATCTGGTTGGTGCCTACGAGTGCAGTTGTCGCCAGGGCTTTCAGGGCCAGAATTGTGAGCTGAATATCGATGATTGTGCGCCGAATCCTTGCCAGAATGGCGGCACCTGTCACGACCTTGTGCAGGGCTTCAGCTGCAGCTGTCCACCCGGCACATTGGGCATCATCTGTGAGCTGAATCACGATGACTGTGAGCCCGGTGCGTGCCACAACAATGGCAGCTGCATCGATCGGGTGGGTGGCTTCGAGTGCTCCTGTCCGCCGGGCTTTGTCGGGCAGCGCTGTGAGGGCGACATCAATGAGTGCCTGAGTAATCCCTGCTCCAATGCCGGGACACTGGATTGCGTGCAGCTCGTTAATAATTATCATTGCAATTGCCGGCCTGGCCATATGGGACGGCACTGTGAGCATAAGGTCAATTTCTGTGCACAGTCGCCCTGCCAGAATGGCGGCGTCTGTAGCACCAAGCAGAGCGGACACCACTGTGTCTGCGCCGATGGCTACTATGGGAAGAACTGTGAGTTCAGCGGCCAGGACTGCGACTCGAATCCTTGCCGTGCCGGCACCTGCATCATTGACGACGCCGGCGGCTATCGCTGCGAGTGCAGTCGCGGCACAGCGGGTGAGCACTGTGAGCTGGACACCTTGGACGAATGCCAGCCGAATCCCTGTCTGCAGGGTGCCGCCTGTGATAATCTATTGGGTGACTACGACTGCCTCTGTCCCAGCAAATGGCGGGGCAAGCGCTGTGACATCTATGACGAGAACTATGCCGGCTGGTCTGGCGGCAGTCCAGGTGGCAACGCCGCCTCAGCGAATGGCAACAGTGGCCACAATGGCCCCGGTGCCGGCATCTACGATGCCGATCTCGAGCAGCAGCGAGCCATGTGCGAGAAGCGCGGCTGCCCCGAGAAGCAGAACAATGGGGAATGCAACAAGGAGTGCAACACATATGCGTGCAACTTCGATGGCAACGACTGCTCGCTGGGCATCAATCCGTGGGCGAATTGCACGGCGCCCCAGTGTTGGCGCGTCTTCATGGACGGCCAGTGCAACGAGGAGTGCAACAATGCGGCATGCCTCTACGATGGACGCGACTGTGAGCAGAAGCTCAAGCGCTGTGCGGCCATCTACGATGCCTATTGCCAGAAGCACTACGGGGACGGTAACTGTGACTACGGCTGCAACAATGCCGAGTGCAGTTGGGATGGCCTCGACTGCGAGAAGTCGGAGCAGTCACCGCAGTTGGCCGAGGGCGCCATGTCCGTGGTGATGCTGATGGACATACAGCAGTTTCGGGCGGAGCAGGCGCAGTTTCTGCGCGAGATGAGCCACGTGCTGCGCACGACGGTGCGTGTGAAGAAGGATGCGGACGGCAATGATATGATCTTCAGCTGGAAGGGCGCCTCCCGCATGTCCGACATCCAGGACACGGACTTTGCCAAAAAGCATAAGATCATCTACACACAGCGGGACGGACAGACGGGCATCCAGATCTACTTGGAGATCGATAATCGCAAGTGCACCGAATGCTTCAATCGTGCCACCGAGGCAGCCGAATTCCTGGCCGCCTCTGCCGCCAAGCATACGTTCGCCAATCGCTATCCCATCTACAGTGTGCGGGGCGTGCAGTCTCCGGTGGACGTTGATGGGTTCGACACGCCGGCGAATACGAAATACGTGATCAGTGGCATCATACTGGTCATCATATTGTTGGCCTTCTTTGTCATGGTCCTCAGCACGCAGCGGAAGCGGGCGCATGGGGTCACCTGGTTCCCCGAAGGTTTTCGGGCGCCAGCTGCGGCCGTGATGTCGCGTCGTCGTCGCGATCCCCACGGCCAGGAGATGAGGAATCTCAACAAGCAGGTCGGACTCGCCCAGGCGCAGGCCCATCAGTTGCCCGGCGTCGGCATGGGAGGGGGCAGCCATTGGTCGGACGATGAATCGGATATGCCACAGCCGAAGCGGCAACGTGGCGATCAGCTCAACAGCGGCGGCCTGGGTGGTCTGGGTGGCCTGGGCGGCTTGGGGGGCTTGGGTGGCCTCGGCGGCGGCAGTGTGGCGGGCTTGACGAGCGTCGGCTATGCCAGCGATCATACGATGGTCAGCGAGTACGAGGAGGCGGATCAACGGGTCTGGTCGCAGGCTCACCTCGATGTGGCCGATGTGCGTGCGATTATGACGCCGCCAGCGCATCAGGATGGCGGCAAACACGATGTGGACGCACGTGGTCCGTGCGGACTGACCCCCTTGATGATTGCGGCCGTGCGTGGCGGTGGCCTCGACAGCGGGGAGGATGTGGAGAACAATGAGGATAGCACGGCTCAAGTGATCTCTGATCTGTTGGCCCAGGGTGCCGAGATCAATGCCACCATGGACAAGACGGGCGAGACATCGTTGCATCTGGCTGCTCGCTATGCACGCGCGGATGCGGCCAAGAGATTCCTCGATGCGGGAGCCGATGCCAACTGTCAGGATAATACGGGCAGGACGCCGTTGCATGCCGCTGTTGCCGCCGATGCGATGGGCGTCTTCCAGATCCTCTTGAGGAATCGTGCCACCAATTTGAATGCACGCATGCATGATGGCACAACACCATTGATACTGGCCGCCCGCCTGGCCATCGAGGGCATGGTCGAGGATCTGATCACAGCCGATGCGGACATCAATGCGGCCGACAACTCGGGCAAGACGGCGTTGCATTGGGCCGCTGCCGTTAACAACACGGAGGCGGTCAACATATTGCTGATGCATCATGCGAATCGTGATGCCCAGGACGATAAGGATGAGACGCCACTGTTCCTTGCCGCCCGCGAGGGCAGCTATGAGGCCTGCAAGGCGCTGCTCGACAACTTTGCCAATCGCGAGATCACCGATCACATGGATCGCCTGCCCCGCGACGTGGCCAGCGAGCGCCTGCATCACGATATTGTCCGGCTGCTCGACGAGCATGTGCCACGCTCCCCGCAAATGATCAGCATGACGCCGCAGGCGATGATCGGATCACCACCGCCCGGCCAGCAGCCACAGCTGATCACACAGCCGACGGTGATTGCGGCCGGCGGTGCGGCCGGCAAGCAGAGCAGCCAGGCGGCCAAACAGAAGGCGGCCAAGAAGGCGAAGCTCATCGAGAGCAATAGTCCGGACAATGGCTTGGATGCGGCGTCCGGTGGCGTTGGCGTTGGCAATATGGGCAGTCTGCGACGCAAGGCGAGCTCAAAAAAGGCCAACAACAACAACAGCAGCCAGAACAATAATAGCCACAACAACAACAACAACAATAACAACAACAACAACAGTGCGGCCTCAAAAAAGGCCATGAACGGCCTAAATGCCGGCCAACTGCTCGCCGTGACGGGGCCCGCGGTGAACAATTGCACGGACCTGGACTCCCCGCCGCCGTCGTCGGTGCAGGGCGGTGGGAACGGCAACGGCAACGGGAATCTGGTGAATCTGCCGAGTCCCTACGACACCAGCTCCATGTACTCGAATGCCATGGCAGCGCCGCCGAACAACAACGGGACGAAGCAGCCGCCGAGCTATGAGGATTGCATCAAGGTGAGTGTGTGTGTGTGTGGGTGTGTCTTAGACTCTGACTGTATAACAGTTTTTGTTCTTGAACAGTTACTGTTGTTGCTGTCTTCCAAATACTACAAATTGAAAACTGTTATACTGTCATACAAACTGTTATACTGTTATACTTGACAAGCTGCTATGCTCGAGAGACTGTTGTACTTTGACAAACGGCTGTACTGTTATACTTTACTAATTGTTATACCCGACAATGAGAAAACTGTTATACTGGCTTACTTGACTAACTGTTAAACGATTATACTAGACTACAACACTACTAATACTAGTAGAATCGACAAACTGTTATAATTTTATACTGAACAAACTAGTAATTGTATAGTTGTTATACTTGTTATACGTACTGTTATACTTGACTGTAATATTATTTTACTTGACAAACTGTAATAAGAGTATACAAATATTGTTACTTGTACTGTCATACTGTTATACTGAACAAACTAGTAATTGTATAGTTGTTATACTTTTTATACGTACTGTTATACTTGACCAACTGTAATATTATTTTACTTGACAAGCTGTAATATGATTATACAAATATAGTTACTTGTACTGTCATACTGTTATACTGTAAAATAAACTGTAATAATTGTATATTTGCTATACTTGTTATACGTACTGTTATACTTGACCAACTGTAATATTATTTTACTTGACAAACTGTAATACGATTATACAAATATAGTTACTTGTACTGTCATACTGTTATACCTTCGTTTGGAATCGATTAACTGATAACGTTTCCCCCACCCCCAGAATGCACAATCGCTGCAATCGCTGCCAGCCAACAGCCTGGACATGATTAAGCTGGACACCTATGGCTATTCGATGGGCTCGCCATTTCAGCAAGAGATGCTGAACGGACAGGCGATGGGCCTGAGCGGGGGACGCAGCACAAACACGCTGTGTGGCCTCGGGGGCGGCACAATGCCCAATGGGGGTCACGAGCAGGGGCTGAGTCCGCCCTATTCGAATCAATCGCCGCCGCATTCGGTGCAAAGTAGTTTGGCGCTGTCACCGCACGCGTATCTGGGTAAGTTGAGCACTGCGTGTGCTGTTATATTGTTAAACTGTTATACTGTTATACGGTTATACTTATCAATGAATTATTGTTGCATACACTTGCGCAGGTTCCCCGTCGCCAGCCAAATCGCGGCCAAGTCTGCCAACATCGCCGACGCACATACAGGCAATGCGGCATGCCACACAGCAGAAGCAGTTTGGCAGCAATCTCAACAGTCTGCTTGGCGGTGGCAACGGTTCCCTTGGGCCACAGAGCTCACCCGTCAGCCTGGGCATCATCTCGCCCACGGGCAGCGACATGGGCATCATGCTGGCGCCTCAATCCTCCAACAATGCTAAAAGCAGTGCAATAATGCAGACGTTGTCACCGCAGCTGCAGCAGCAACAGCAGCAGCAGCAACAGCAGCAGCAGCAGCAGCAACAACAACAGCAGCAACAACAGCAACAGCAGCAACAACAGCAGCAGCAACAACAGCAGCAGCAGCAACAACAGCAGCAGCAACAGCAGCAACAGCAGCAACAGCAACAAGCAATTGGAGGCCTTGAGTTCGGTTCAGCCGGTTTGGACTTGAATGGATTTTGTGGATCTCCGGGTAAGTCGTATATCGAATATGCCATCGAATCGTATCGTTATCGCTATCGCTTCTGTTCACAGACTCATTTCACTCGGGTCAAATGAATCCGCCTTCAATACAAAGTTCAATGTCGGGCTCCTCGCCATCGACGAACATGTTGTCGCCATCGTCCCAGCATAATCAGGCCTTCTATCAGTACCTAACGCCGCCCAGCCAACACTCGGGCGGCCACACGCCACAGCATCTGGTGCAGACGCTGGACAGCTATCCGACGCCATCGCCCGAATCGCCCGGCCATTGGTCATCGTCGTCGCCACGCAGCAACTCCGATTGGTCCGAGGGCGTCCAATCGCCGGCGGCCAACAATTTGTACATCTCTGGTGGGCATCAGGCCAATAAGGGTTCCGAGGCCATTTACATCTGACATCTGACATAAGCGCACCTAGAGGCGATCATTACTGTAAGGCGACAGCGAGCAACAGCGCGAGCGAGCGGGGGAGAGAGACAGAGAGAGAGAGAGAGAGAAAGAGAATAATTGATGGATGAGCACTCAAAGAGCGCCCATTTGGCCAGCCAGAGGGCTAGCAAAGTTTTTGACTTTTAATCAAGACAAGACAAAATCCCAACCCAACCCAAACCAATCCTCACTCCCCTGCTATATAATATAATATATAATATATTTCTTTTTTTTTGCCTAGAACTTAAGCTTTAATTTAAAACAAAACAAACGTAATAATTGTAGTAATTTAAATGATTAATCTTAAAGTTTGTTGTACAGTGCGCGTTGAAATCGTATATATCGTAATTATACACAGATATATGCATATACATATATAGTTGTAAGTAGTTAGTGAACAGTTTCGCACCACCCCCCTCCCCCCACTCACCACAAAAAGAAAAAACAAAACATAACAATAACAATAACAATAACAATTTGTGCGCGCTAAAGTTTTGTAGGCAAGAAAAGAAATGAAAGATGCGAATTTTTTTATAGATTCATTTATAGAAAATCCGTTTCACAGCTTCCAGTTAAACATAAACAAAAGAACATGCAAGGAACTTAACGAAAAGAAAACGATTAAAATTAGCGCAAATTATTTTTATTATTATTATTATTATTACTATTATTACTATTATTAATTATTATTATGTATTGTAATTGTCGGCCAACGTTTTTCGCTAGCGCCCTAAATAAGCTTAATTAAATTCAATTAATTAACAATCCAATTAGAGCATCGACTACGTTTTACCGTCTACTATTAAGTTTTAAAACAAATGCAACAAACAACCACGAATTCATTTAACTAATTGCATAATCTATTATTATACAATGTTTAGCTGTTAGTTTCGCAACTGAAGTGCTTATATCAACAAAATTGTTAGCTATAGTATATATATACATCTATATATATAAATATAACTATATATATATGCGATTACAACAACAACAACAACAAAACATTCTGCATAAAACTATATAAATTTTTTTTTATTACATTTAAATTTACCTTTTTGTATGTAATTCTACATATAAATCTATTAAGCTAAGCATAAATTGTAAAAAGATTCTCATAATTGTTTGAATTAAGTTGAAACAAAACAAAACAAAACAAAACAAAACAAAAAAAGAAGAAAGACAACAAATTATAATATTTTCCGAGCAGAAACAAATAATTTTTTTTATAGTTTAGACATTAGACAAACTACAATTTAAGGTTTTTTTATTTTAAACTGAAAGCGATAAATATATATACATAAATATGTATTTTCAAAAAAAAATGCAACAAATTTTTGTCATCTTTTCAATTTGATTTTATTTTATTATTATTTTTTTTATTATTATTATCATTATTATTTTTGTCTTTTTTTTTGTAGTTGTGCTGCGCTCCTTTCTTAATTTTAATGTGTAAATTGTACAATTATTTGTTGTCCTAACTTAAAACAGCGAACGAAACATGCAGATGCAAATTTTTTTGACATAATAAATATAAAATAATTATTTTAAAAACAAATTATGAATCGTTATTTATTATTATATTATTATTTCAGCAATGAGCTTCAATTAACAGAATTCAATTAGATTTTATATTCATAGATTTCTTATAGAAATCGTTGCCCTCAATGGAAAATCAAATGTGGAAATGAAAGACAGTTTTATCACTCGCTTCTTGGTATTTGCCCCAGATGAATGGAACTTTAAGCTTGCAGTTCTATAGTTCTTATCCTCTATTGATAAGAAACCAATTGGGATTCCAATTGGAACAGTTGAACGGCCAAGTGACAACGTTCTTCCTTAACCAACCCAAAGAGTGCTTGAGTTATTCAGCTAATAAAGTCGCACATTAATTAAAACTAAGGGCCAACAAGCGAGCGGGGGTAGAGGGGATAGAGACTTGGCTGAATGAATGAGACGCTTCTGGGAAGAATCTGCAACGCAAGCCGAAAGCGGCAGCTGTTGAATTCCCTGACCCAAATATGAGAACATATGAGCGTAAAGCGTAAAGCGATGACGCTGTTGAAGTTGATGCCGTCTAAACTTGAACTTCATGGAACTTCAGCTCTGTTTTTGGGGGTCAGAGCGTTGGACGCAACAGAAGCACAAAACTGCTGACGTTGTCGAAAATGTTGCATAAAATGCGGCAGAGTCAAGCGAATGGCAATCAGAAGTCAAACGAGTATCAAGTACCACACAGAGATGGGTAAGTTGATGGATCTCCAGAGAGAGTGCAGCAATGTGATACGCAATCTTTAGCTAGCAACAGGTGTACGAGGTTGAGGGCAATGGTGCTGCTCTTGTTGGCTGCATTTGCATGGGAGCAGCTGGTGGACGCCAGCAAGATTGCCTACAAGAAGCCACTGTTCGGCAAGACGAGTTACATGAAGGAGAAACGGTACAAAATGCGCACGACAAGCAGCCCGACGACAACAGAGGCGGATTGGCCAGTGCCTGTGGAGTTTATCATCAATAGCACGCCAAGAACAGCTTCCACAATGGAGTTGGACAGCAGCAGCGCCGCTGCAACTACAACTGCTTCAGTCAGCTTGGAGTCAAGCACCAGCAGCAGCGTGAACAACACCGGCAGCGTCAACAGCAGCAACGTTACCGTCACAACTGTGAGCAGCATCAGCAGCAGCACGACCAGCACAACGGAGTCCAGCTTGGACAATACATTGCCAACGCCACCGACGCCAGCTGCAGCTTCGAATCAACCTGTGCCCTGCACCTGCGGTGTCTTTCTCTCCTCGCAAATACAGAATGGTCTGCCAGAGACGCCATTGATCCACAATGAGATGGATCGCATGTTTCCCTGCAATGCCATTGGACGGAAACAGTGTCAGACCAAGTGCCTAGAGGCGGTAAGTGGCAGCTGCTGAAATGATGTTCAACATTAGTGTATTACTGCCTACTCTCTCTTTAATAGATTGTGCAGCATTTGCCCAACTCGGCGAACATTGTGTGTGCCACATTGGGACACAATTGCCACAAGGAACGCGCTTATCTCTTCATCAAGAACTGTCACAATCATTGGGTGAATACAAATCTGCAGGCTGGTCGGGAATATTGCTGCAAGGAGGGTGTTCCCTATCGTTGTCCATTGCTTGGCTGAATTAATGTATAACAAGTAAAAACTGCAATAAATGAAAATAATAAAACCAGCATTAGCAAAGCAATGTAAACAAAAGCAAAATAATTGATTTATCGCTTTAATGCAAGTCGCTAGTATTTAAATACCGCACAATGTGAGTATCGATAAGCAATGCTGAACATAGTCAGTATTTCAGGGTTTATCACATAGCCTATGACGTCATAGTTTGCAGGTATTTTAATTCAAAATAAAAAAATAAGTATTTTGCAGATGTATTAACTGGCACTACATAAATCAGCGTGTGACGTCACAGCAATAAATATTTATTTACTCCTAAACAAATTAAATAACATATATATTTATATAAGCATTTGTTCCCAATTAAACCATAAGATCTATACTAGAATATGCATATTTAATAGAATAGTAGAGCAACAACAATAATTGATAATAACCTTATACTTTGTGTCATGCTTTTATTTAACCTTATATTTTGCGACATGATATTTATCTTCCACTTTTAATTAAGAGTCTCAATTTTTATTGAGAACAGCTGGCTGTGCTTTATTTATACATAAGTAAATAATAGCATCTTCACTTCAGACCAATTTCGATTTGCAGATCGTAGGAAATTTTTAGTGCAGCAAAATAATATAACTTACCAGCAGTACGTCAAGCTTGGATTAATCGCGTTGCCGCGTCTGGGCACACTATTTAACTAAACGATAGTCAAAAGCAGAACTAAAATTGTTAACAAAGGTGAGTTTGCTATTTAATAACATTAAATAAAGATAAAAACTAGACCTGCAATTGTCTTGTAAACACTCATAGCAAAATGGTATGCGTACCGTGCTTCATAATCCCGCTATTGCTCTACATTTGGCACAAGTTCGTGCAGCCCATTCTGTTGCGTTATTGGAATCCCTGGGAGAAAAAGGACTCACAAGGAAATGTGATTAAAACGGAGCCGGAGTTCCCCTTCGAATGCAAGGGCGGCGTCTGCCCGTTTGTGCCCGGTGGCAAGAAGCAGCTAAAGGAGGGAGAGGCAGCGGCAGCAGCAGGGGATGAGACAGCAACAACAACACCAGTAGATACAACAACAACAAAATCCGAGACAACAACAGCAGACGAATCCAAAAAGGAAAATTAGTTAATTTCACGTCTAGATTATCTATCTATTAGTTAGTGGCAATCGCTTCCAATTTTTTTGTCTTTGTGTTTATTTAAATGTTTTTTTTTTGTTTTTGTTGCACGCACAGTGTTTGCATTCCAAGCAATAGTCGTAATGGCAAGGGAAGGTGTCTGGGAAGGAAGAATTAAACTAATGTTCGTCAACAAATTACGCTTAACGTTAACAACAATGTTAAATCAAAGAATTAACTGTAACAACAAGTATATTAACTATTAAACGGAACAACGTTAACTGTGAGCAGTTTAAACAAATTGCTATCATTAATCAATTGTACAAAAATTATTTGAAATTCGTCTTAATTAGTTAATTTAAAAGAAGGCAGCGCCAGCAAACTCCATTGCAGCGGGCGAGTAGAGAAACTTTCTGTTGAGAGACGACCTCATCCAGATATGAGCCCATTATGAACTGACAAGAAATATTGATGAAATTGAGGGATCAATTGCGTGTGCAATTGCCAACAGCTGGTTAAGAGGAGCAGCTAGAGCCAACTGGGAGAGGTTTCAGCTTGGCAAAGAACTCACCATGGTTCCCAAAAGTTTACAAAGAAGTGATTAGGAGATTTTCTTTAAGGTGCTCCAAGAATCAAAGGATTGGGAATTGCTCTCGATCATAAAAAGACAATTTTCTGAATCAAACAATTATAAATAATTCGTTTGTGAGTTTCTCCCACTATCAAATGATAGAATTTATTAAATTTCCAGTTTTTCTTTGTGCTTTAATAATTAGTACTACTACACTAATTATTTAAGCACAATATTTTTCTTTGTAGTGTATATATTTTACAGTTTTACAATTGCTAAACATACCATTGTTATTAAAATTGAAAGCATTTAAAACACAAAATTTTGAACTTTTTTGGCGCGCAATTCTAACGTTGCGTGCTGCCAACTTTTTCGAAGACTGGACTAATAATTTGATACCTTATCGATAGATGTCGCTAGCACAAAAAATACCTAATTAAACACTGTAAAATAGTCTGGCAGCGCTGCAGGTTGTATCTACGTAGCGGATTAATACCGGTAGGTCGGCATTTCTTTATTTTGTTTTTGTATGTGTTTTTTCTGCTGATTGCGGCAATTTGCAGCCGATAAGACTCATAAAACGCGTATGATTAGGCTGGAAAGAGAAACAGTTCAGTAACAGTAAAAGCAGCAAGCAGGAACGATGCCGGAATACGTGCCACTGAAGGGTTATGAACAGCTGATGGATGCACTCAAAGTGCACGCAAATAAGCAATGCCTTATTTACATGTATTTCTTTGGGGAAAAGGACCAAAATGGTCGCAGTTGGTGTCCCGACTGCGTAGCAGGTGAGTCTCTGCTAGATAAAAGAAAAATAAAATAGAACCCATATAAATATTGTAATGTATTGAATAGTTGAACAGAATGTGGAAACCGCCTTCCGTGAGATTGCCCATCCCGATTCCCTGATTTATACAGTGGATGTTGGTAATCGCGAAGCCTGGAAGGATATGACCAACAATAAATTCCGGAAGGATCCGTTCAATTTGACACAAATACCCGCGCTGCTTCGCTGGAATGGTGCTGAGCGTTTAGAGGGCGATCAGCTGCTCAAATCATCGCTGCTCGAGCTCTTCTTTGACGAGGCGAAGCTGCAGAGCTCCATCGATACCACACTGCCATGCAAGTAACTGTAAGCACATTCCAGCTGTAACTGCCAAAAAAAAAAGAAGTAATATGAGATACTGAGAGAGTGGAAGAGAGCGATTTGTGTGTTTGTGTAATTGTTTCAATGGAGGGCAAAATAAACAAGCGTATGAGTTAAACTCAATACGCAACTCGACTCAATTGCATGAGACTCCACTCAATTTCGGGGGGCTCGCTTAACAGCAGCGCCAGCGTCAACAGAAGCAGCAACAGCAGCAGCAGCACCGTTAGCAGCTGCCGCAACCTGGCCGTCTCAACGACGTCGGCGTTTTATTAGCACGCACGTCGTCGGGCAGGACGAATCGTATGGCGCGTCGTCAACAGCAGCAGCAGCAAAGGCAGCGGCAGCAACGATAAACATAATAAAAGCGCTGCGCCCGTTGCTCGGTTTTTGGTTTCGGTTTCAGTTTCAGTTTCGGTTCCATTTGGTTTCGTTTTCGTACGCGCGAGACGTCGCGACGTTGGGCATTGTTGCTTTTGTCCCTCCGTGTGCTCGCTGCATGCGTGTGCGTGCGTGCGTGCGTGCGTGTTTGCATGTGTGTGTGTGTGTGTGCGTACGTTCGCTCAACAAACAAATAATGTGCATAAAAACAAGCAACAGCCATTAAATATTAGCCAAATGAAATGTAGGTAAAACAGACACACACACACACACACTCCCACTTACACACAAATAATTGCATGGGGGCGTGTGGGGGAAGGAAGTTGCCTAAAGGCGTCTCTTGCGGTTAGTTTTGTGAGATTTACACGGCGGCAGCGGCAACGGCAGCGACAGCTTAAACACTTCAGCGGTCACCATCGACCCGTGCATAGGTTTCACTTGCAGACAGCGGGGCGAGAAGGGGAGAGAAGTTCCTTTCTTTTGGGTGGGTGGCAGCGGTGCGGGGGAAGTATTGGAAGTTATTTTTTTTGGGAGTGGCGGGAAGGCAGCTTCTTTGATTGTGCGTGCGTTGTTATTGAATCAAATTGTTTGGGTTATTCAACTGCGACAGGTTGAGTAAAGAGACCAGGGGGGAGCAGTAAAGAAATGGAAGGCAGACTTACCGGCAATAACTGTTGCTCTATGTCTGTCCCCCTACCCCTTCTTGCTAGCGGGCAAGAGTGTAGCTTCCTTTTGCTTGATTTTTCTGTCATATTTCTTGTTGTTCAAAATGCAAATAAATAACTATCTTCGATTTGGCGACGTAGTGCTAATAAATACTTTCGTGTTGTCAAAAAATAATAAAGAATCTATCGTCAACAAAATAAATAAAACCACAAATTATATTAAATCAATTGAATAAACAAGCGGACGATCGGCTGACTTCAGATTTGTACCACAGAAAGATCTGCTGAATCTAAAGTTGCCCTTGATCAACGATATATGTATGTACATAATTCGTTTGTGTCATGCGGAAATAAGTTCAAATTGGACTGTAGATACAAATAAATGTAATAAGCAAGAATTGTACAATTAATACTAATCAAATGGGAAGGAGGAAAACATGTATAATTATGAAAAATAAATACATCAAATAGGCATTAACTAGGCCTAATATAAATATGAAAATAAGTCTAAGAAATAAATGGAAATAAGTTCAACTTTTATTATTAAAAAAAAAGGAATAAAATTAATAATTAAAAAATAATAATTAAGAAATTAAGCATTAAACAAATTAAAATTCAAATAAAATAAATGAAGTTTACAATGAATGAAAATAGGTAACAAAATAATAATTAAATTAATAAATGAAATGTATATGGAAATAAACAAATAATGAATAATTAAAAATTTTAAACATTAAACAAAACAATATTAAAATAAAATAATTTTTTGGATTCACAGCAACTGATGAAACAGGCATAAAGAAGCAATTCCGATCCTACGATCCGTAGTAACAGCAACAATAACAGTAAGAGTAACAGTTACAGTAACAATAACAGTAACAGAAAGAGTAACAGTAACAGAAACAGAAACAGTTACAGTAACATTAAGAGTAACAGTAACAGTAACAGTAATAGTAACATTAACAATAACAGCAACTGTAACAGTAAGAGTGACAATAACAGTTACAGTAACAGTAACAGTAACAGCTCAGTCAATTTAGGCTTCTCCGTCGCTATCAACGCGTCGATCGCAGAGACTAAGAGACTCTAGAGTCTAAATTTGGCTTGTCAGTTTGCCGAATAACATACGCAGATTCCATTTATTTAAATAATACAAATAATTGATATAACTAATGCGAAATACAAAAGCAATTTTAATGCTATTTGCATGTGTGTCACACAACAAAGTTCGAATCTGCCATAAAACAAATTGCATTATGATCGTTTAACGAACCGAAAGTTATTCAACAAACAATTTCACATACTTTGGGCCATAGAAGGAAGAAGAAGAGAACACACTGACGCTATGCTTCATGTGCAAATAGGCGCAGGGTATTCCTTAAACCGGCACACTCGACTCAAGCGTTTTTGCTTGTTCTCATCAGTTAAATGTTTCAATTGAATTGAATTTCGCAGTAATTAGTTAAGTGCGCTTTAAAAATTGTGCACAACTCAAATGAATACTTTTATAATTTTATTCATATTATTCATATATGAACTATTCCGCTATAAATAGATGTAATTTATGTCAAACATATAAATCACAGCACTTTCGAAAAAAAAACACTCAAAGTTACTGCAACTTAATTAATTGCTATACTTTTTTTAATGCTTTTTTTTAAGTGTAAAATAAAATTTAACATATTGATCCATAAAAAAACGATAATATTTTAATGGAAAGTGATTTGTGAATCTGAAGATTCTGAGAATTCTGAACTGTGTTTGTTTTAATATATTTGTAAGATCAACAAATAAAAATAACTTTAATTTCAAATGTGAACAAATGAAGCAAATTAAATGTCCATAAACTTAAACATTTTTACATTAATAATATAATTAAAATTCTGTAAAATTGCAACTTGCTTAGAAGAGTTTTTCACATTAGTTTTGAAGTCATAAATCAAATCGAACAAATTTAAAAAACTTAATAAATATATTTAATTAATTTTTCAACAAGTTTTGAGTTTCAAGAAAAAGTTTAACATTTTATTATATTACAATTAACATGTATAAGTGAATAGATAAAAATAAGAAAATAGATAAAAATCATTTAAATCTCAACTAACCTCAGTTATCGTAAAGGTTAGAGACTCAAGATCATGCGATCAGAACATTAATCGAATCACCTTGATGCTTGATTTTGGTCCATAATTTGTACACCTTTTACGCAGGCACACACACACACACACACACACACACACAGTGACACGTAGACACATGCAGACAGATGTGATTATAGTTGGACTCGCTGTCAACATTGCTTTCGCATTCCAATTTTTAGCCCCTGACATCTTTTTGGCTCAGTCAAAAATTATAATATCGAAAATATAAAACGAAATCTATTTCGTTTGCCATTTCTTTAGTGTTGTTTGTTCATGTCGCTGTTGTTGTTGTTGTTGTGGTTGTTGTTGTTGCTTATTTCATTTATTTATTAATTTTTTCTTTCGCCGTCGTTTGTCAATTAAAAACTAAAAATTCTTAATGAGCCACGTAACAGGCCGGACAGGCATTGCTTTTGGACTGCCCCGAGGTGACGGGTGCGGCTGGGTGCGGCTGGGTGGGGGTAACGTCAGACCCTGTGAGGTCTCCTCAATACAGCGTCCAAAAGCAGCAGCGAAATGTCATTAAAGAGCTAATAAAAATTTGAAAAAAAAAACGAAGAATAAATTAAATTAAAGATTTCAAGAATAGAAGAAGAAAAAAAATCGCACATTTGTGCTTCTACAGTTGGAGGCTTACTTATAAACATCCCCATTAACCTGCGCTCCCACCTACTCTTCCCCTTACGATCAAGCACATGCAATTCATAGAACTACCACACTTCCTCGCCGCCCATCCCACCCGCAAGCTCTCTTCAATCGCCCAAAAATAGATGCATACTTAGATATATTGTAGATTCATTTGTGGATATTGGATTTGCGAGAGATCATTCGAAATTCTCCACTCGATGTTGTTGTCGTTGTTGTTGTTTTAAATCACTCAACGCGACGTTGATTAGCATAGCTTTCTACACACACACGCACACACACACACACACACACACACACACACACACACACACACACGCACACACACAGTTGCAGTGCGATTTATAGTGTCAACCAAAATCATAATTTATTAATAATTTCTATACACACTCAGCAGGTGTGGGTGTCGCAGTATGCGTCTGTGTGTGTGTGTGTGTATGTGAGTGTGTGTGTGTAGCTGTATCTATAGCCCGAGTATCTGCGAGCTTTGTATATTTTTTGTATTTTATTTAATTGACGCATTTAGTTCAACAACAACAGCAACCACAACAAAAACCACAAGCATCGACTATTTAGTGCATATATCATCAATATGTGTCCACTGTGCGTGTGTGCACGCGTGTGTGCTTCTGCCTGTGTGTGTGTGTGCGTTTCGTAAATGAGAATGCAAATCAAAAACAAACATTCACATTAATAGATGAGTTTGATCCGAAATTGGCGAGCGCAGTGATAATTTATAGGCGATCAACAGCTGTTGTAGCTGGTGTTGGAGGAAGAGAGAGGAAGATATAGAAATGGGGTGAGAAAGATAAAGAGAGGGGAGTAAGAAGGTGGGAGTAAGATATTAAGGAAAAGAGGGAAAGATGGATGGCGGGATAGAAAAGAAGAGAGAGAGATAGAAAAGAAGAGAGAAAGAAGCAAGGAGGGAGAGAAAGAGAGAGCGAAAAATAAAATAAAGAGATTAAGATGAAGGGCAAGATAGTCTAGATAGAATAGAGGCAGAGACAGAAAGAGGAATTTATAGAGAGAGAGAGAGAGAGAGAGAGAGAGAGAGTGAGAGAGAGAAAGAAAGAAAGAGAGAGAGAGAAATGGAGAGCGAGTGAATGATGAAGGGAGACAGACAGAAAGACAGAGAAAGTTACAGCGAGGGAGAGTGAGAGTGCAGAGTCATATGGAGAGAGTAAAATTTCAAAGACGAGATTGAGAGAGAGAAGGATGTGGAGAATGCGAAATAGATGCGGGAGAGAGAAAACATGTCGTCGGTAGAAACGGAGAGAGCTGCAGAAAGAGGGAGAATAGAGAGAGGGACAAAAGCGAGAGAAAGAGATATATAGAAGGAGGAGGAGGAGGAGGAGAGCTCGAGCTATAGAGCGGAAAAGAGAGAGAGAGAGAGTGAGATAGAGAAGTATAGTTGTCCCGCAATGAAGACTAAAACAAATTTGCCTAAATACTTTCTCCAATCCAAATCTTTTCTCGCTGATATTTACTTTTGCTTGGGAACTCAAATTGAGAAGAAATTAGAAGACTATGTACTTTTGGTGCAGAGTCTAAAAAGTAGACTTGAGGAAATAGATTGCATAGATTGCATTTTAGTTTAAATACTTTATTGCATGAACTTAATGATTTCTATGAATTAAGAAGAAAAGAGTGCATATATTATATGTAGAATTGTAGACTAAGAATTGTGTAGAAAATCAAAAACAAAGAGACACAAGAAAGACAGAAAAAGAAGACTTATTGCGCTGTTGTTAAAATGCAGAATAAGAATACTGAGAAAAGTAAATGCTGAAATGTTAATTTGGCTAAGATTCATAATAACTGATTGAAAATATGCTAAAACAGCATTTCTATATCTCTAGCTACTTCAGAATATTTCAATTTCTGAGCGCTAAGTTGTTAAATTGTTGATTTTTTTAATCGAAATCAATTTATTGATGCACATTTTCAACACACTTACACTGAAAATAACAATAGTTGCGGTTGGAAATTGGTATTCATTTGTCACAGTCAAAACTGTGTAGATGTGTATAGAAGTTACCTAAGTTATTTTAATTAAGCTTTTGAGTTATTAATTTAAGTTATTTAATCTGTTTAAATAGCTACAAATATTTGCTGGAAACGAAGCTTCATTTCTCACAGTGTATATCTTAAAGTTACATAAATTATTTTAAAAATTTCGCACTTCGCATCGCTTACAAATTGTGCTCCCCGATCATTGATCAGTCTAACGGCGATAGTTCGATATCCGCTAGCCGCTAGCCGCTAGCCGCTATCGATAACGCACAGTGGCGCAGTGACACAGCCCTTATCGGTCCTTTTCTAGTCTTATCACAGCTGCAAAAACTTTTTTTCTTGTATTCTTTTTTTTTTGCTGGGCGGTTTGCTCTCTGATAAGCGTCCGACCAAACAAACGAAATGCCGAAAGGCAACAACAACAATTATAACAACAATAACAACAATAACAACAGCAAGTGCAAGCCAAATAAACAAATGAAGTCGAAGTCGACGCCGACGCCGACGCCGACGGTCGCTGTGTCGCTAATGACGACACATGCGGTTGGCGTCCAGTTCGCCAAACGTTGGCAAGGCGAAAGGGTGATAGGGCGAGGGGTGGTTATTTGAAAATCGTTAACAACGTCAGCAGCGACAGCGGCAGTGACGTCGACGTCCTCCTCGTCTATGGCAGTTACAGTTCGCAGTTGAGTTTGCGACGGCGACGCAGTTTTGTCTCCACATTGCGCCGCGGTACGGTACGAGTAAGCTACGATGTGGCGCGGTGGTGCGAGGTGTTGCGAGGTGGTGCGGTGGTGCGGTGGTGTGGCGGTGTGGTGGTGTGGTGCGCTTGTTTGGTTCCGTTTCTGTCGACGTCAGCGTCACGATTGTTGTTGTTATTGTTGATGTTGATGTTATTGCTGTGACAACGCAGTCGCTTCGCTTTAATTGTAATTATAATAGCAAACAACAACCACAGCAAAAAACAACAACAACAACAACAACAATAACAACAGCGGCAAAAAGCATAAACGCGACGAGCATCGATCAATTTTGTTGACGATCGTTGACTGTCGCTAAAAAAAACAACAACAACAACAACAACAACGCGCACAGCAACAGTCAACCATCGAGAACAGCAAGAACACTAACAACATACAGACACTGCCACACACTTGTGTGTAGAACACACAAACATACAAATGCACTCAATATCAGAGCGTGATCAACATCATCACGAACTATCAACAACAGCAACAACAACAGCAACCACAGCGGCAGCAGCAGCAGATTGATCGCAATCGAGCGGCATCTGCGCCACAGCAGCAACCTAGAATAGGGTAGCATCGTTTTGACAAGACCTTTGACAACTTTTGAGCGTTGACTTTGGCAACTTTGCAGCAAAGCTATGCGAGCTTTCATGTGCTTTTGCATATTAAAGATAAATAGATTAATTTGAAAATGATAGACCAACAATATAGCTGATCTCAGAAGCTTTAATGTGCTTTTTTATTAAAGAAACATTGTCAAAAAAAAATGAAAAAGGTAAACAAAAGAATTTAGCTGCAACTTGCAGCTTTTGAAGCTTTAATGTACATTTTATACATTAAATAACTTAGAAATGTTAAGTAAAAAATTTAGAGACAGGAGCTTAGAAATGCTGACTAAATGAATAAGCTCAGAATTTGAGCTTTTAACAATTTAATGTGCCTTATATCAGAAATTACTAGCAAAACGTGAACACATAAAGCAAATTTATTGATAGATCTAAAATATATTTAAATATAAATATGGAACTATATATGTAAATATGCTTAAAAGTTGTGCAATCTAAAGCTTTAAAAGCTTAAAGGTGCTTAATTATTTAAGAAAGAAGATCTTCAAGATTGGTATGCAAAAGATGCACTCATCAATTTAGCATAAAAATTTGTATATCGCTTTATGTACAGTCAAACGTCTGAATATTGAACTTCTGTATGATTAAATTCTTCGTCTCTCATTCATGAATTGAATGTCCTAAACTTTTTGTAGCTTTTGAGCTTTCAGTGAATAATTAACTATTGAGAAATTCAAGCAAATTTGCATTCATCAATCACTTACATAAATTTAATAAATTGAAATGAATATTTAATTAGCTCGCTTACTTTTTCTCAAATGAATTTCGTTAGACTCTCTATAAGAATTTGCAGGGTATTTAAAAGTCTTGCCCACAAAAATTTGACAATTTTCATTATCAACTCGTAGTTAATAAGCTCCATAGATTTTCTCTAATGATGTGCAGGGTATTCATATGTCTAGCTAACTGAATTCGAATTTGTATTGGAAACCGAACCGCTGATCGTTTCATTTCAATTGACGACGACGTTGGATTCGGATTCGGTTCTGGTTCGGATCGGTTCAGTTATGTTTTTCATTTTCATTTCAATTTTATTATTTTGCGTGTGTGATTAAAATCGAGTCAATGTGTGTGTGGGTGTGGGTGTAAGTGTGTGTGCCGGCGCATGTTCTACACACAAAATACAACACTGATACACAAACACACAAACACACATACACACTCACACATGTTGCTCTGTTTGCTACTGATTCTGATTCTGATTCTGCCGTCTGTCTCTATGGGTTTTCTATTTCCAATTCAGTTTCCATTTCGAGCGGGCCGAACGCGACCAGACGAGACCACACCAGAGGCTAATTCAGTCCATTTGCCGCGTTGTGCTTGAGCGATTCTCTCACAGCAAAGCAATCCTCGCTTCCATCTCCCGTTAGCCACCCCCTGCCGAAGATTTCAAAACGTGTCGATTGCCTAGCAAGAGCCGCAAAACTAGAAATTAAAAGCGCGCGCGTAATTCGTCAATGATCGTTGATTGATGTCGAATGATTAGCGTTTACCCCACTTATCGACACTCTGTGTGTGCGTGTGTATGTGTGTGTGTGAGTGTGTGAGTGCCAGTCAGTGGCTGATAAGCGCGCATAAATTACGTTAAGCAAACGCTGATTGAAAAATTTCGTGCAACGCGCGTTTAATATATATAATTTTTTGTTGTTGTCTTTTTTATACATTTTTTTTACTGTGTTTTGTGTAAAAAAAAAAAAGAAAACAAAGAAGAGAAACGTAAAAAAGTTATCAGAAATCAATGCGATAAGCGGTTAAAGCGGGAATCGCAGCAGCAGCAGCACCAGCAGCACCAACCGCAGCAGCAACAGCAACAGCAGCGGCGGCAAAAGTTACGGTAGCAGCGCCGCAGCTGATAAACAACGTTTGAGGTGAGTTAAAGCTTTGAGTTGAACTCAACACTGAGTCTTGAGTTGAGTTCAGTTTGGGGTTGAGTTGAGTTGTCATTCCTGGCGCCTGCGCTAATCCCAATGCCGATGACGTCGCCGCTTAGGCAGGCAAAAGCGCAAAGGCTGGCGAACGAGGAGAGCAACGACGAGAGCAGGAAAGAGACCATGAGAGCGCGCGGGTGTACCGCAATTGGTTTTCAAGCGTATTTTTTGTTGCAAGAGAACGAATTGAGCGCAACAAAAACAAAAACACAAACAAAACCAAAAACAACAACTACAATGACAACTACAGTTACAGCAGGCAGCAAGCAAAACAAACAACAACAAAGTGTCTGACAGCAGCAGCAGTAGTAGTAGCAGCAGCAGCAGCACCAGCACCAGCAGCGGCAGCGACGTCAACGTTTCCAAGCATCCACGCTGAAAATCAGTGCAGGCAGCCGCAGCGTCGTCCTAGGCCATGTGCGGCTAACGTTGTTTTGTTGCCTTGGCTGCAAAAAGTTTTTTACTAACGCAAATTCGAAAATAATCAAAATAAGCAAGAAAAAAAAGAAAATCAAAAACAACAACATTTTGAATACTGGTCAAACAAAAAAAATTTTTGAAATATTTTTTTGGTGTTTTTTTCCCGTTGTGTGTGCGTGGAAAATATGTGAAAAACGTTGCTTTAAATTATGGTCGGGCCAAATGTTGAATGATAATAATAATAATCAAAATAAATATAAAAAAAAAATACAAAAAATAAAGTATATTTAGCGCGTGTGAGCAAAAAGTTGCAAATAATAATTCTATACGCACAAATGCAAATACATATACGAGTATATACAAAAACAAGTATATATTTAAATAAAAAGCGGTGTGCAAAAATTTATGCGACTGCCAAAAGCAACACGCAACAACATCAACAACAATAAGTACAACAACAACTACAGCAGCAAACGTTTGTTGTTATTATTGGCTTGAATGATGATGATGAGACAATGCAGCAACAATAATAATAACAACAACAACAACAGGAGCTAAGAGCGGCTGTAAAGAGCAAAAGGTAAGTGACCTCCTGCAACACCAACACCAATATGAACACCAATACCGACACCAATAGCTAAACTAACTTGTACACCAACATCAACAGCAAATACCGAAAACAAAAGAGAAGCAATTAATGTTTTCGTTGCGCCATTATGTTGTTGCTGTTGCTGTTGTTGTTTTGCTTTGTCGTTTGCTTCCTTATTTGTGTGGTGCTCGAGCGGCAAACAAAATTCCATTGCATACGCACAGGGGCCGGCAGCTGTTCTTCTGCAGCTCCTGCCCGTTGAGCAACAACCACGGCAACAATAACAGCAACAACAACAACAACAACAACAACAACGATAACAGCAGTAACATATAGAAACAAAAATTTGTCGGCAAACATTTTATTGAATTTTATTGTTGTTGCTGTTGCTGGCAAGCAAATGCGCATGCGTTGAGTCAAAAGCTCAAAGCACAGAGACCCGTTATGGCGTCACTCTCAGCGTTAGAGAGCGCCAGCAAAGAGAGGGAAAGAGAGAGACTTGAGTATAGCTAGGCAAGCGCTGAGGTGACTCACAGCATGCGAGTCACCGTTTAAGTCACATTTTCAGTCACTGTCACTGCTTGCATATATAATCATTTGTTGGATTTGATTGTGAGAAATGAGAATGATGTATTATTGGGGAAACTAGATATTTATATTTAATTTTATTTATTTTA
This sequence comes from Drosophila macrospina, assembly GCA_035042075.1. Classification (NCBI taxonomy): domain Eukaryota; kingdom Metazoa; phylum Arthropoda; class Insecta; order Diptera; family Drosophilidae; genus Drosophila; species Drosophila macrospina. Next base: position 2,692,963 of record JAWNLW010000500.1, on the reverse strand, counting down.
TGATTTATCCAAACTATTACCGCTCTTCTTATTAAAGGGTAAATTAAAATGAAATATAAAAATATAAAATTTAAAGTTACATCACTCTTTTTTCCAAGTCATGTCACAGTTATGGCAATAAGCTCATCACAGTTACTTACATTACTCGTGTTGTCGCGTTTATTTGAGTTTGAGCATTTGTCGACTTAGCAGAGAGCAGAGAGCGCAGTTAACACTCAATCGGTCAGCTGGCTTGAGTGATAAGTTGAGTCAAAGTTTTGAGTGCATTTTGTGCAGACTTTTCGCAGCTGCTGCTGTGGCTGCTGCTTTCTTGGTTTTATCAATCTGCAGCCAAAAAAAAAATCTCAATATATTTGAAGGCTATTCTTTCTTATCCAGTTCCATTCAAATACCTCCACTCTTTTACACACGCACACTCACACTTACACACACATTTGGAGCATCTTTTTTGTGCGCGTTTTCGTATATTTTTTCCTTTCCTCGCTCTCTTTATGGCAGCATTTTACGATGCCTTTGCCAGTCATTGTCGTTCTGCTTTCCACTTTCATTCTTGGCTTGCCTTTTTATGCCACTCTCTGCCTTTGCTGTCTTCCGCCAAAAAAAAAAAAAAAAAAATGTGCGGCACGCGGCAGGTTCCATCCAATAGCAATCGTATGTAAAGCGCAGCAGCAGCGGCAGCAGCAACAAATTGGGGCCATTAATTGTAATCAACTCAGATACCTGAATGCTTAAATCAAATCCTAACACGTTTATGCGTGCGTCCTTTTTGTGATAATGTTATCAGATACATGTACATTAGTTCTTATCAAATCACTTGGGGATGCTGCCAAGCAAAAGGCCAAAAAGGCATAGTGCTTGCTAAATTTAATTGGAAATAACGAGGTTAAGATCGGATTAGGATATAACGAAGAAATTGAGCTATTAAAAACATAAGAGAAAAAGGAAAATTGCAAATTTATGTTTATAGATTCGGTGGTATATTTGTAAAAAATAAACGAGTGAAATGTAGGAAAAAGTACATTAACATTCTAATTGTATAAAGAGGCTATAAGGTAGAAAGATAAAAAGAAAAGATAATCCACAGGAAAGGTATTTGCTTTCTCTTAAGTATAAGTAAACTAATGATATTAATAAATTGAAATCTGAATCTGAAGAAAGTCTTTAGAAAAACAGTCTAACATCTCGTGAGAAGTAGAGATTGGGATAACTAAAGATTCTTAACAACTCCTGCTCTCTAAACGACTAAGCATCAAGTACGATCTATGCATAACTTAACAAATAGCGCAATTTGTAATTTGCTGTTCTAACTTATAGCTCTAATTTTGGTTTTTGATTCATGAGTTCCCAGGAAGATGGTGAAACTTCTTTGCATGAACATAACTCACATGCGTACATAGGACTTTCCAGCGATGTTTCAGATTACAGCTGGCAGGCAAACGAGTGCGAACATGACAAAGTTGAAGATGTTGCCAAAAACTTTTATTGCACTCAGGCATAGGTTAGGGTATATTCGTTTCATGAGCAAGTATGTAAACTTTGAGAAGGATCTCAATAGTTACTTACACTTGTTCACTTTGTTCACTATGTTACAATTTGTAGGGTATACAAGTTAGGCCAACACACCAAATATTTACAGTCTTTCTCATTTTGTTTTAACAAAGTTATTATTGCTTTAATTTCGTGAGTCAGTTGTGTTGAATACCAGGCAAAGTTTGTTTTAGGGGTCGCCGTGATTTGTCTTCACAGTTTCCTTCCTTCGTTGTTTCCGCTTCTATATACTTCTGCTACTTTTTCTACATTTATTATTATTTTGTTGTTGTTGTTATTTTGCTTTAAATTAAAAAGTTGCTGCGTTCCGTTAAAAAAAAGGGAAGAGCGAAAGTTGCCATTTTGCATTAGAGACGCCAAGGCGACAACAACACTTTATAGCAACAACAACAACAACAAGAACAACAACGACAGCAACAATAGCAACAACATATGTGTGTGCTGTTGGAAAATCTGTGCAATACTTGATTCTCACTCCTTCGTCAACCTTCTCCCCCTTCTATTCGCCTTTGCTTTGCCTTTTATTTATTTCTGGTTTTTTTCCCTCTTCCCTCTTCTCTTTTCTTTTTTCTTTTGGTATTTATGAGTTGTTGTTGCCTCTCAAGTTTAATATGTTCCCCAAGGGCCTCATTAGTGGCGCCCCCTGCCGGCAACTGCCACCTAATATAAAACATTTGCTTTGCACTATTTGACGTTGTCGTCGTTTTGGCCTGGTTTCGCTTTCGCTCTCTGTTTATTTTTTCTCTTTGTTCCTTTCGCTCATTTTGTATGTGATTTCTGCTGTTGGCCAAAGTACAAGTTGCCAAAATTGAGATTAAGGTTTCACTAACTTTAAGTGGCTGGTCTAATGAGCGTTATTATGATAGGTATTATTTATTCAAATGGCGAGAAAGACAGAAAACATCAAGAAAGCTACAGGAGGTGGGAGCAAGGAAGTTGTAGAATGAAAACTGCAGTTGCCTGAGGTAATCAAATAAATTTAATTTAATTACAAATTATGTAGAAAGAAAAAGCGAAATAAAAGGGAAGTTGAGTATTAAAAATGATTAGTAAATATACACCAAGAGGCGAAATATATTTCTGGAAAATTTACTCTTTGAAATATATTAAAAATATATATACTAAAAAAAGAACGGTATAAAAAATTATAGAAAATAAAACCTTATATAAAAAATAAAAAAAGCAAAATATAGAGTCCTTAGAAAAATATTTAATAATAAATAATAAATATATATACAATTCTTTAGCATTAACAAATGCGAAAATGTGAAAGTGGATTAAAAAAATATTGCTAAATATTTTAGCTGATGAACAAATTCATAGAAAATTGAGAAAATATTTTTGCTCATAAATAATTTTAGATAATGCATAAAAAGCAATATGAAATGATTAACTAAATTATGAAAATAATAATATTAAAATATTCTATAATTAGATACATTGAAAATAATAAATTCAATAGTATTTAATATTCAATATATATAAAATTGTTTATCTTTGACTGGGAGACTGTTGAGTGCTCAGTAACAAAATGTTGTGATTTTCATGAAATCATGATTGCATAATATGTTAATATGTTGTGTTTATACGAGCTGATAAATAAATTATTATAAAATATGTAAATTAAAGAAATGACCGAGGATTATTTGATGAATAATCAATTATTAATTATCCAAAAAAAAAAAAAAAAAATGAGTAAAAATGTTTAATAAATATACAATATAATCGTATATAATCCCCACAAAATAAGCAAACACTTTTTTGTTTTGCTTTTTTTCGATAATACACAAAATGCAAAATATGATTATCTATTCAGAATCACAGATTTTACAGGTTTTTCACAGTACACACAGTGCACACACAGCTGCCCCCACCCCCCGATGGCCCTCCCTTCTTTAAAGTCGTGCACGTCTCGTGCTGCGACAAAACAAACAAACAAACAACAGCAACGTAAAGTCAAAGTTTGCGAGTGACCTAAAGTAATATTAATGGGCATGGCAGTTCATTGTTTAAATTACCGCCTCTTCCACACACTTGCCCCCTTCCCCATTCCTCCTTCTCTCTTCCCTCAGCACACCATTGGCCATGCCACGCCCCAGAGTGCTTTGTCTGTGTTGGCTGCTTATTAGAACAGAATGCCGAACCGCCTATACAAACAACAACAGTCAAGAGCCGACAACAACACTAACAACAACACCATACACAGCAACAACAACAACAACAACAACAACAGCAGCAACAACAATTATAAGCTGTCTGGATGGAGCAGCACTCAGCAATTATTTGCATACATCAGAGTGAGACAGCAATAACACAATGTGTGCGTGTGTGTGTGTGTGTGTTTGTGTGTGTGTGTGTAAAGCGCGTGAAAATGCTGAAAATGTTGCTCCCTCCTCAAATAAAAACAGCTTAGGACGCTAAACACACTGTTGCGGAACCTTCAAATACTCTGTCTTCTCATATTTCATTAAATTGTTTCGCAGAGCTTAAAGCTTAAAGCAGTTAATTTGTAGAGCTTTGCTGATCCTTCAAGTTTACAACTATATCACTAGAATCTCTTTGCTTCTGCTGCTCCATATCTACCCACCTGAAACAGCTTCTTTATTCTTTTTTTGTACACGGTATTCAGAGCCAAGCGAAGGGAAGAAAAAAAGAGAACAAACTTCTTCTTATTATTATGAAAACGCCGTGGCAGTGTCAAAATGCCAGGAGTAGCGCATACGTGTCCCAAGCCACTTGAAGGACATACGCACAGGGGTAGGGAGTGGAGGGAAGTGGTAGCTGAGGGGCGAATATTTCGGTTGCTGAAACCGCAGTGTCCAGGCCAGAAGGCACTTGCGAGCTGTTTGTCCAGGCTTGGACTGGCATTTTAAGTGATTTAATGTTTGGCTTTTGCTTTTGCTTTTGCTGTTGCTGAATTGATGGCGATGGCAGCGGGAATGTGAAGGGGGTGGGGGAGGATTGGAGAAGATGTGGGATGTTGCGATGTTGGTTGGCTGGCAAGGAGTGCCCGAAATTACTGGCGAATGCTGCGCATATTCAGCATAAATCTATTCACAAACAAACTTGCAACAGCTTACTCCGAAAGAGGGAGACAGAGACCGAGAGAGAGAGAGAGAGAGAAAGAGTGAGCGAGAGAGAGCACGATAAAATAAAAGAAATGGGCGAAATTTATGCCACAGGTGTTGCCAGCGTCGCAGTCGCAGTCGCAGTCACTGTGGCTCTCAACATCGACGTCGACGTCAGCATCAGCGTCACTTGTTACCCGCAATTTAACGCGCTTATGGCCATCTACTATAATAACTTAATTCCAACAGAATGCGGCAGCATCTTGTCGTCTTGCCTCTTATGTGGCCAACGTGGCGTATGTGTATCAAATTGTACACATATCTAAGCCCACATGACAATTGGGCCATCGCTTACATTATTGACCAACATTTATGGTTAACTAATTTGCGGCTAAAGCCGCTTGTGCTGATTTATGATAACTTGCGCATATTTACCCATTATCTGCAGAAGTCCAATTGGTCAGCGTAGATGGAACTCAATTGAATTGCACTTTAGCATGCCGAATCCATTAAGAAGGTATATCAAAATGTTTGTGTATAAAGTTAACGGTTAGAGTAGGTTATAGTGCTGTTAATTTACATTCAGTTTACAGTGCTGTTAATACTTTAACAGCAAGCAGTAATTAAATTTTAAGGTTTCTTCATTAAAATGTTAACATATCCTTCTGCTGTTAACTTATAAGCAAAGTCTGCTAAGTAAGTCTCTGTTAAAGTCCAGTCATAGCACTAAACAATTGTATTAAACTTGCATTTACTGAATTGAAATGTTACTCGCTTCATTTGAAGTGTTAAATAAGCCCGCACTCTGTTAACTTGCTAACAGAGTCTGCCTCTGTTAAAGTCCAGCCAAAGCTCTAAACAATTAAATTAAACTTACTGAACTGAAATGTTACTCGTTTCATTTGAAATGTTAAACTCCCCCGCTGATGTTCACTTGCTAACAGAGTCTGCTTCTGATAAAGTCCAGTCAAAGCAGTAATCCATTAAATGAAACTTACATTTACTGAATTGAAATGTTGCTCTGTTCATTTGAAATGTTAAATTAACCTGTTGATGTTCACTTGTTAACAGAGTCTGCTTCTGTTAAAGTGCAGTGAAAGCTCTAAACAATTAAATTTTATTGAAATGTTACTCGCTTCATTTGAAGTGTTAAATAAGCCCGCACTCTGTTAACTTGCTAACAGAGTCTGCTTCTGTTAAAGTCCAGTCAAAGCACTAAACAATTACATTTAACTTACTGAATTGAAATGTTACTCGCTTCATTTGAAGTGTTAAATAAGCCCGCACTCTGTTAACTTGCTAACAGAGTCTGCTTCTGTTAAAGTCCAGTCAAAGCACAAAACCATTAAACTAAACTTGCAGTTAATGTGAATAACTGTATAAAATGAATTATTAGCATTCCTTGAATTGAATCAACAATTAAATGTCAACAATAAAATTCCATTCCATTATTGAATTTGAAACAAAGACTTACGTCCTTAGTCACTTGTGTTTCACTTACATTTGTATACTTCAACTATTTACTGAGCGTACTCAAAGTGAAATTAACACATTGATGAGAAACTGCACTCTGAATGCTTTGGCATTCAAGGGGGAAATAATTGTGAATTCATGTTGCTTTTGGGCGATTCATATTTGAATAAAGTTCGCATTGCAATTGCAATCTATTTACGCATTGCCAAAATTTCTATTTACAATTCCAAGCTTAAAGTGTTCTTCGTGTTGTTGTTCGTTTCGGGAGGGGAGCGATTGGAATTTCCTTAGTTCGAAAATCGAGTCACTTGATGCCATTTAGCTTTTGTCTGTGTCGTGTGTACTGTGCTGGGCTATTTGCCATACCCTGTAAAAAAAAGCATTATAATAGTTGGGGCAAATGGAGAAGCTATTTAGAATTGTAAAGCGATAATGTTTTCCTTGGCATAAAAATATAGAACAAATGAAAGTGCTTATTATATTATTAAATAAATGATTAACATATTCTGCAAATTTCATAACTGTGGTAAAATAATCAGAGAAGTAATTCCAGAATTTACTGCAGAAGAGGGAAATCTTTTTGGGAATAAACATAATTTCATTTTTCTCTTTTAAATGTTTTTACTATATACTTTTTAGATATGTTCTGTAAATTTCCTAACGTTTATAAAACAATCAGAAATGTTCTTCTCGAATTTACTGAAGAAGAGGGGAATCAACTTTGGGATAAGTACAGTGTATTTTTTTTCCTATCAAATATATCCTATTTATTATTCCACAATGATTGTAAAATATAAAAACTTATTCTAGACATTGTAAAAGAAAAATGACCAAATCAACTTTGGGATAAACATAAATTCATTTTTCTCTTTTAAATGTAAATGTTCTGAAAATTTCCTAACGATAACAGAGAAGTTATTCTAGTGTTTGGTAATAAATAATGCAATTAGTGATAAGCATAGATATATTTTTGATGTTTTAATTGAAATTTGGCTCTAAAAACTTTACAGAGACAAATCTAAAAAATGTAATAATTTTATTGCATTCATTGGGAAAGCTAAAGAAATAATAATTCGTATTTAAACTAACTCTTTTGATGAGATTTTGAAATTTCACAGTGCAAAACTGATTAAATTAGATGAGTTTAGTTAAATTTAGCATGAAGCTCTCAGATTTCAACTGTCTACCGGGTGTCTGTCTGTCGAGCAGACTCTGTTGTCATGCCCACCATTTGCATGGCACTTGGCAAATACGTGCATAGTCAGGACCTCAATTCAATTCCATACACTTGAAGTGGGGAAGGGGCCAGAGTAAGCGAAGCCGTTGGCCAGGCTCGATAACAAAGTTATTGGACCAGCTAGCCAAGTTGACCGAAGCTGACCGAAGCTGCCTCAGCAGCAGCAATATCTTTAACAACAACAACAACAACAACAATAGCAACAATAAAATTGTAGTCATATCGCACGCACTGGGCACGCCCACAACAGACGCCCAGGCAATGTTGTGACTGCTTCGTGCCATCAACGTTGGCATTGAGGGTATTCCCCCACTCCCAACTCCTCAATCGCAACAACAACAACAACAACAACAACAACAACAGTCGTTGGTTTTCGCCACTTTTGGCTTTTGTGCTGACATCGTCTAATTTCAATTTATTTAGCTTCCAATGACAACGCACAAAACGCTGAGTGCATTTTTGGGGTCTGAGCGATTTGGGGCTAATTTCAATGTTGTTGTCGATGTCTGCCGCCTGTCGCTTTTTGCCTCTGCTGAGCGGGCACTTTTCAAGGATACTGCTAAATTGCTATATAGATGGGAATGGGGGATGGGGATGGGGAATACTGGGTTGTGGGCTCCTCCAGTTTGTGCCTTCAACTCAGCATTTCTTGCTGAAAGCAAAAAGTAAAAGAAAAACTTGACGTTCCAGTTGCCCTGGCAAAATCAACAAGTGAAAATGCAAATGTGATTATTTATTAAGCGCTTTAAATAATTCTGACTTTGCCTTTTGTGCCATTTGCTTTGACTTGGTCCTGCTTTCTGTTTTTGTCATTGTGCCGCACTCTTTACTCCTCACTCACTCGGTCGCGGCTTTGATTTACTTGTGGGGGTCGTTGCCACGTGTCGAGGGCAACAGGTAACAGGTAACAGGTAACAGGTAAACAACTGCAAATGGAAATGGAAATGAAAATGGAAATTCATAGCTGAAGCCAATTGAAAATTCAACAGCAAAATGCAAAATGTTTTGTAATTGCCGATGCGCGACTTTTGTCTGTCGCCCACCCGGGTTTCCGCTTTTCTTGCTCCTCTTCCGTTTCCGTCTCCGCCTCCGCCTCCGCCTGCGTCTCCGCCTTCGCCCTCACCTTTTCCGCTACCATTCATGCGCTGCTTTTCCGTCGCCTTCCGTCCGCCGACTCAAGCTTGATTAAACGTCAATAGGATTAAACATTTTGCCATTGTTCGCCTTAGTTGCTATGCATAATTTGGCTTCCACGGTAGCTTCAAAAATCTAAATTAAAATAAGAAAATTAAAAACGTTTCCCTTGTCATAGCAACGAACTTGCAATGCTCTATAAAAATGTTGCCAACTTTTGACAACAAATATAATGAGTTCAACTATTATCTTGATATATAAATGATAAAACTTACAAATTATTTCTTTTAGAATTTGTCGAAATTTTTGAGTATTAAATTGCCAAATATTAATTGTATATAAATTAAATATTTACTGGCAATTTATTCTCATATTTTATACTATTTATTGAACATAATTATCATGCAGAAATTCAACCTTGGCCACAACTCAATATTAGTGTCGTTTAATGTTATTATTCTCAACTTTGTGAACGTCCAACAGCTGAATTTTCCTAAGAGTTGTCTGCACATTTCAGATAGTTGAACTACCCCAAGAGTATAGAGTATTTAATGAGCACATTTTTATTTTTTTTGGTGCGTCTTTTGCTTCAACATGCAAATTAATTTAAAACAATTTCGTTTGCTGGTTACTGACAAACTAATACATGCCGCTCATACCGCTGACGTTGTGCCACCCCCTCTCACTCCCGGCGCAACTGGCAGCTATCATACACCAGCTAGCAGGGAGCAGGTGAGTTGGGCTTGCGCTGCGGCCAAATAAGCATCATTAGGCGTTTAGCAGGCGCCTCAAGTGGCAAAAGAACATGCCGGGACCATGGCATCATTGTCATCCAGGCACATCCTCGCAGACCCATAACTTGATACGCTCTCTCTACCTCTCTCTCTCTGTCTGCTTCTGGCTCTTCTCTTCTTCCCGCCCTGCTGGGCATGAGAAATGGTCTCTCAAAATCTCAATGTTGCCATTGTACCGAAAACGGGCGACAGCTGCAGCCGCCGGGCGATTTCATTTAGATGGCATCTACCTCAAAGTTTGCTCCTCGATCGGGCGTGAGGGGGTGCTAACGAAAAGTATGGAGGGGCGAAAAAGGGAAACGCTTTCAGAAAAGCAAAAGCGTGTAGTGCCAAAAAAAAAATATAACAAAAAAAAAAAAAATGTTCCAAGGTGTTTGTAACGCAAATGAAGCAGAAAGCAAAGAGTGAACGGCAAATACGTAAGAAAGAAGTGCTTACATGAGCAGATACACACTCACACCCACACACACACACACACACTCACACACACACATACACACGCACACGCACACAGGGACTTACTACACATGTGCGCCGCTCAGGAGTCCTGGGCTTTGGTCCTTTGTGTGTTGCCTTTTGCTTTTGCGTCACTTCAAGTGGCGAATTGGCAGCTCGGCTCCGTTGTCCGCAAGCAGCGTAATGAAGGATAATGAAGATGGATCGCATATCAGGGATGAAACGGCTCTGCGCTGCTTTACACCAAATGGAGCCTACGAGTGCTAAGCATATCCAATTTCGTATTGTAGATCCGTGTAAATTTCGGATTTGCCGCAAATGTTTTCTCATCCACTTGACAATCTAACAACCAATTGGCTGATGTTCTTAAGCTCTTCAGAGAGCCGCCACCTAATGACAAATGTAATTTGTATATAAGACAATAATCTTTGTCAATTGCCTGACAAAGTAAACAGTGATTTTAACAACATATTAAATTGCATTACAATCTATTTTGTTAGGGAATTCAGTGGAGAGCTTCCATAACTAGACTTATAAGAAATCTATTTCTTTCTTTAAAATATTTAAAATATTTCTAAAAATATATTTAAAATATTGATAAGTTTGTCGAATCATTTGATAAAGAATGCTTTAAGCAAATTTCAAATAATGTTTAACATATTTAATGTCGCTTTTTATTTCGTTAAAGAGTTCATTTATCTGTTTAAGAAAGTCTGCAAGCGCTTCACTTGCCATGAGAAAGCGCTTTGTCATCTACATGACAAAGTTAACAACTACTCTATCCGGCTGTTAAGTTATACATCGATTATCATCGCATTAAAGAATCTAATTCTATAGCCTGGTCCAGGAGTATAAAGAAATGTTTTATCAGCCACATGACAAAGTTCACAGGGACTTGAAAATGTTCTTTAAGTCAAATCTTATGAAATCAGAAATGCTTTTGATTTATTAAAGAACTGATTGTACTTTCTAATTAATTAATTAATTAATTATATTCAATTATCATTTAAACATTTGTGCACTCAGTTAGCTAATACATTGTCACTTTCAAGGATGTTTGTCCCCATGACCAAGAGCAGGACATACTCATAGTGATGAGTTAAACAAATTGGCATTAGTTTAATTGCCAATAATAAGCTTGTGGGCTTGGTCAACACACTTTTGTCGTCCACACACTTGGCCACGATACTCTGCTGTTATGGCTTATAAATTTCCAAATGCAATTACAGTAAATTGAATTAACTAATTACATTGATGACTTCCGACATTGTCCACGCCGAAAATGGAGCGGCAAGCGAGGCAATGTGACAAAGCAAGCAAGCGAGAGAGAGAGAGAGAGAGAGAGAGAGAGAGAGAGGAGAGAGAGAGCGGGTTTTGTTGACCAGAAGTAAGGGAGTAGTACAAGCAATATGCATAAGTACTTAATAAGTAAATAATAAATGATTAGATTGACAGCAATCTATCTGCGCAGTAATACTTCAATAAGTGTATCAAAAGCAGCCTTAAAGCTTCAACTTGATTTTCCAACTGAGATCCCTGACATTCACATTAATGCGCTTAAATTCTCTAGTTATTACACAGCAAGAACGTGTAGTACTGAGACTTGAGACTTTATAGAGCAAGTACGTATAAAAATAGAGATATTCATTGACTTAATTACTTTGATATCAATTGAAGACTTTAAAGAAAATAATTTGATAAAACTCCTTGATTTTCAGCTAGAAACTTAATTAGTAATAATGAGTTTATTTAGAAACATATATGGTAAAAATTAACAACATTAGCAAATATATAATAATATTAGTTTTTCTAAATGCATATTACAAAGTGCATAACTCTTACTCGATCTCAATTTCCCGCTTTGTTCTATTCTATTCTATTCTTTTAATTGAAATTTGAATCTAGCTACTTTTTAAGACAGTTTATTTACTAAATATTTTGAATAATAATAGAGTTATTATACTTCTTTATATTACTCAAAATTAGTAATTTTTATTTACATTTTCGACTAAAGACTTGAAAGAATAAAATAATAATTTACTATTTTAATTCAGAAAAATTAGAGAAAATACATTTATAGACTTACAAAAAATGTATCTAAAATTATAATATCAATATAAATATATTTATTTTTAAGCATAATACGGCAAAAACTATATAGAGCGCAATTTATCAAAGTAGATAATTAGTTAATTATATAAAATTTCTTTAAAAAAAGAAATTAAGAAAAAACATTTTAGTTGAAACTTTGACTGCTTTGCTTCATTTGTTGCAGTGTAAGCTTTTGAGTACTTTGCCCTTTGTGCTGGGCGCGTTATAAATGTTGCGCACTTTGCTTCCACTAGAGCTAAGGATGAGCGCGATGAATGAATGAATGAATGAATGAATGGTTGGTTGAATGAGTGAATGCATAGACGAGCACGGAAACATATTGTTGGCGCTGCTGCTTTTCCATCATTCATTTCAGCGCGCTTCTCACTCTCCTTCTCTCTGTCTCTCTGGCTGTAGCTGCCACTCTCGCTGCCTCTGTCTCTGTCTCTGTCACTGCCTCTGGTTTGTCCTTGCATAAGGAAAGACGCCGTAAGCCTAGCATTGCCATGGCAATTTATTCCGCAACAGTTGGGCAAAATTCACAAGGACCTGACCTCACAATAAGCCCAAGCGCACAGGATAAGTCAATCTAGCCAAACCAATCTCATTCCCATTTCCCTGCCCCCTGGCATCTCCCCTCAACACCAACAACATTCCGTATTTGGTTATATTGAATCTGTCTTCCATTTTGTGGTGTGTACACAAAGTGCCTGCAGGCGCTTCGTTTAGCTTTTTCTGATTCAGATGTCACATGCTACATATATTATAAATATATATGTATATATGTATATTTATATATATATATATATATATAGATATATATATGTGTGTGTGAGTTTGTCCTTGCTTGTGTGTCATTTCCTGGCGTCTGTGTCCTGCTGTTAAGCTACAATTTACAACAATTTAATTTGCACAAGACTTGAACTAAGCCCCTTCTAAGCTCCTAAATGCAGTTTACTGCATTGCTTTTCCTACCTCTGCCCTCACCTGACCTGCCCAGTCCAATTAGCAAGTCAATGTGCCTGAGTAGTAGGTGTCAACAGCAACAGGAGTAACCGGAGTAACAGAAGCAACAGGAGCAACAGGAGCTGCAACACCAGCAGCCGCTGCCAAAAGATATCAGAGAGAAAAGTGTTAGCAATTTTTGATTTGTCCTCTTCACATGCTGTACAAAAGTGCTAATCAAAATGCATGGCAAAAGGACTTTAATTGCATTTTAGTAGCACGAAATGACCGTAAATGCAATTTGCAAACAAAATTACATACAATAACAACAAGCTGAGGCAATTTACACAAGTGAAATCTACAGCAAAATCTATTTGAAGCCAAAAATCGCAATGTAAACTGCAATTTTAAGGCTCCTGTTAAGCTGATACATAGTTAGAGCTTAAGCAAAGTGGTATCACAATCTGTGATATTGATAAAGCTATCGATATTGTTATCGTTAAATGAAAAAACTTAGGCAAAATCTCTGCTAGCAGCTGCAATGACAACTTTTACTTATACTTAAGCTACATAAATGCCAAAATTGAATGCATGCACACATCGATGAACATGGTAATCGATATATACATATCGGCTTTGTTATCGCATAGTTTGAATTGAAAAACTTTAATGGAAATCTTATATGCTGCTGCTACTTTAGTAAAAGCAACGAAAGAACAACTTAAGATTGTGATTCTGTGGCATTCTCCTATCAATTATCGATAGTTTTAGACTCATTCGAGAACGCAACGTGAACTCTGCTTAATATTTATGCTAGAAAGTCAGCAGGCTATTGTGTTAAGCATGGCATTTGTAATCATGATTAGATCAGCAACAAAATCGCTTAGTTTATCGAAATTTCTATCGCTGCTGACAACAATTAAACCATATAGAAAATTAAGTGCTAAGTAAAGGCATGTTGACAGCACATTTCTCTATCAATAATCGATATTTGAAGAATCGTTTTAAATCGTTTAAAAACGATTATAATTATGAAAACAATTCACACAACTTGAAACACAATTGCAATCCATAAGAAAGCAATAAAGACAACAATTGCGATATGAAAAGCGCACACAGAGCAGGGAACGTGTGATGGAGGGAGAGAGAGAAAGCGAGATAGAGAGAGAGATAGAGAGAGAGAGAGAGAGAGAGAGAGAGAGAGAGAAGGGTTAAATATAGTTAAGTGTTGAGTGAGATACAAATGGATCGTAAATCTATCAACTATATGGTTTATTATTTTGGTCAATTTCTGTTCAGGCCCAAGCGATAGTCAATTGGTTTGGTCACGCCCACAACAAATTTGATGGTACACACTTACACACACATGTACACACACACACACACGCACACCCGCACATACACGAAACAGATGCTATGGGGCAATTTCGCAAACTGTGTTCATTTAACAAAAATTAGCGGCCTCAAGTTAATTAAAAAATTCTTGGGACATGCAACAAGTTGACGGCTGGCCATGACGCACGAGAACCGTTGAATCGTTGAATCGTCGAATCGCTGAATCGTTGAATCGCTGAATCTTCTTGCCGTCGCATCTATTGATAGAATTTATGATTGCCATTGAAAATGTTGAAATTATGAAAGCGCCTTTGTATGTGATTGTGAACATGAACATGAACATGAATCTGAATATGTGAATGTGTGAATGTGTGAATATGTGAATACTGTTCACGGCGATGGCCTTTCTTTCATTTTCAGTTTCATTTTCTTTTTCATTTTAATTTAATTATTTTTTTTTTTCATATTTTTTTTTCATATTTCTTTTTTGTCAGGCGAAATAAATTTATTGAAAACACGTTGCCAGCCGCCAATAAATGAAACATAAATTCAAAATAAAGTATTGGTGACATACATAGACGTGCGTGTGTGTGTGTGTGTGTGTGTGCAAGATAGATAGTTATACTTATGAGTAGATACATTTGTATCTTATGGGTTTGCTCAATGCGGCGCTCTGGCCACCCTTAAACATTTTCTCAATTGCATCGTTAAGGCGTTCCCATGTGCAACATAACGTTTTGAGGTCATGTGGCGCTTAGTTCCGTAAACCATTCCCATTCCCATTCCCATTTCCATTACCATTCGCATTCCAACTCCCATTCCAATGCCCTCAACCCGTTACCCGTTATCCGTTGCCCGTAACCGTAAATGTTGCTGAACCTAATGCCAGATAGTTTTTGCGTCTGCTTAAAGTTGCCTGCGGCAAACTGAAGGCAAATGCAATTGAAAAGCCATTTAAGAGCGCTTCAATGGAGCCTAAGTTGTAGAATATGTTGGCTTACAGAATGGCGGCAGTGTGGTTGCTAGTGGGTAAAGAGGGAACTGCTAAACAGTCTGTGGTTTACCATAGCGTATTATAGACAAGTTCCCTTGCACACACACCCACTCAACATACACACACATACACACATACACACCCGCACACAGTCTTTGAGTGCATTGAATGGGTCGCTTAAAGGAACCATTGTCAAGAAATTGCTTATACTTCTGCCAACAGATGCTGTTGCCATTCTCCCCCCCCCCACTCTATATTCTCAATTCTTTCCCCCTCGCCAGCTGAAATCAAGAATAAGAATTTACCACAACAAAAGTGCATATAATTCCATTGTCCTGTTGCAAATTTCCCAGTTTGTAAGCCATTATTAACATGTACATTGTATTCAAAGTTCCTGGCTTTTAATAACATTTCAAAGATATTCGTCAATGCGCATTGTATTATTATAAATATAAAGTGTTAGATTGTTTTGTCTCAATTGGATTGTGAATAAAGTTTATATTTAGTTGTCCAATTACTATCAAAATTCAATCGAAGTGCGATAACTGCAATCGTTTCAATTATTTATGTGAAAAATCGAAAAATCTTAAGAAATATAAGAAGTAAATTCCATATAAATATATTTATTTAAAAGTACCTAAAGTTCAATAGAAAGTTGCTGTGATAAACTTCTTCAGATTGTTGTGACCAAGAAGAAGAAAAGATGAAGTAATTAAAAGACATAGAAAATATTCAAATATTCAACAAATTTTAATAACTCGAAAGTCGACATAGAACTTAGAATTTCGAACTAGAAATACAATTATTTATTTCTCAAGAATTAAAAAATGATAACCTTTGCAATTGAGTTTAAATAATATACATAAAATAGATTAAATTCAAATAAAGTGTTAACTTGATCTCAATTTTTGTTTTGAATATTTCTTAAAACATTTATGTCAAATTGATTTTACTTAAATTAAATAAACTTGAAATCAATTTTAAGCCAAATACTTGTAGTAATATTTATCTCAAGAAAACGAAAACTTTAGCTTTGTATGTAGATAAAGTTTCAGTTAGAATCGAATGGCAAATGGAAACCTCTTGAGGCTTACATTGAGAGCGCTTTAATCACTTAGGTTATGGGAATTTCCTTACTGCACATCTGCCTTGAGTTGGCTGCAGTTTGTCATTATTTCAATTTGCAATTGAGTCAAATGACAAACGCTGTCTATAAAGCCCTCCACTCTATCATGCAAGAGTCTCTTGAGGTAAGTTCCATTCACATCGCCACACGCAATGTGGATACAGTAGACGAGACATTGAGGGGATGGTCGGGATGGTGTGGCAATTGCATTTAATTGCGACCCCCAATGCAATTAGTCAAAAGCCAAACAGCAACAAGAACATCAAGAGCAGCGACAGTAGCAACAGTAGCAACAGCAACAGTAGCAACAGCAACAGTAGCAACGACAACTAAAATTAACTAAATGCAGCACGCGAACACTTGAAATGTTCTCATAAGTAGCCATGTAATGTGACATCATGTATATGTATGTTCGTTCGTTCTGCTAAATTGGCTTGGTCAGCTAAAGTTGTCGGCCTAAACCGCCCAAACCACACTGTGTGCCTGCCCCACAAAGCGTAACACGCACCACTTATCCATTTGCTAGCCATCGCATATTCAATAATAATCCCTTGCCTGGCATTAGCTACAAATGGTATTCTCTTGGATCCCCCCCCCCTCTCTCTCTCTCTCTCTCTCTCTCTCTGTCTCTTTCTATATGACACGCTCTGTCCTTGTTGTTCACTTGCTCCTTCACTACGTGGCACGCTTAATGTCGTAGCCAAAGCCCCACAATATTTTCCCATATGAATATGATAGCAGTCACTCTATAGTACAGTGAAGACTCGCTTACAATGAAACGATCCGCTTCATTTTGAATATAACTCCTTTGTAGCTCAGTTAACATATATCATTAGGTATGTTCAGTGTTATTTGCTAAATAATTTTTAAAGAAAATCCTAGTTTATTTGATTTATATTATTCGATTTCTATATATACATATATACTCTGGCATTTTTAAAGAAGCATCTTACGATATATAGCCCAATCCTATGTAAACATGTTGGCTTTATATTCTGAAAATTTCATAGCAATTGGTAAGGAACGAGAAAAGTTATTCCAGTGCAGCAAGCACTCATGTGTGCTTGGAATTGTCAAGCTTTCTGTTTGTACTTGTAATTACTTATTGGCTTAGTTTTAAGTTGCCACTTAAGTTGTATAATTGTAAGCTGTGGCAAGTGGTTACACTTACACAACAGATTACACCTATGTATGTAGAGCATATGGTGGTTGCATTTAAGCAATCAACACTGTACACAGCTATCTGCACAATCGTCCAATTTGTTTTTCTTTTCTTGTTTTTTTTTTCCTATTTTTTTGCGTCCTAAACGAGGCAAATACGAAGTTTTCAATGTCTGACGACGGCTTCTTGTTGTTTGAGTTTCGAAAATGTAACGTTGAAACCACAGAAATGAGTTTATACGCGACACACAACACACGACACACGACACATGATGCACACGTGGGCCATCGAAGCCTGGGATGCTGTTGCTGCTCCAGCTGCTTAGTTAACTGTGCAAATATTGGGCACGGACCGGAGCAGAAGGCAAACAAGATTTTCCCCAATGCCAGTCACAGCCCGTAAACTAGTTTTGCTTCTGCTTCTGGCTCTGCTGCTGATGTCTGTTTGCCATGAAAGTCATGGAAAGCCTTGGAATTGGCTAAAGTTTTGCAACAACAAACTATTTATGAGCTTTAAAAACTGATTATTCTTTTCACTTTTAATAAAGTGTGTATTGATTTTGGCACGTGCATGGATTAACAAGAATTGCAAACAAGTTTAGGGACTGCAAATGAGCATTGAGAATGGGAAACAGATCAATATGTATATATATATATATATATGTACGTATACCATGTGAGTTTAATAGCCATCGATTGAGAGTTAATAGCTTAAACGGAGCAGACTTCAATTTTACGAATTTCTTGCACTTCTTTAAGCTAATATTAAAGAAGTGCAAGAAATTCAGAAAAATATTTGACAATAGTTTAAATGAAAATCCATTTATTGAGGGTATAAATTAGGATCAGTCAGGAGTCTACTCTTAGTCTGTGGAGGGAAGATAATTAGAAAGAGGGAACGGAAATACCTATAGGAGAGAAAACAGTAATTGAACTGTTCAATATTAAAGAGTACATTTGATCGATTAATTTGCCTTCATAATGATAGTAATAGACATTAATCGATTATGCCAATATGCAGTATTATCGAATATTAATATTTGAATGTACATATATTATGATTATTTAGCGATAACTTAACTTTTGTTTTACTGTGCAAATATGTGGTTTATATCGAATATAAAGCAAGAGGGAATTTATAAAAAATAAATATTTTATAATAATTAAAAAATAAATAAATTAAATAACTATTAGATTAAATAACAAAGGCTTAAAATACAACATTTAAACTGTTTTTCATTTTTCTATAATTAAATTCTATTCAATTACTGTAATTAAATTAAGAAAGAGTCCTATTTTGAATAACGCACATATTATTATATGTTATCGATAACTTAACTAACGTCACTGTCGCTGCTCCGGGCAATTGATCGATCCAGTCTCTGTAAATATAGAAATTTCCCAAAAACAATAACGAATACAAAGTTGATCATAGTTAAATTGCAAAATAAATTTAAGTTTCATTTATATCGAATAAAGATATAATTTCAATTAATAATTCTATATTTATTTAACAATTGTAAAACTTGTTTAACATTAATTAATGTTTTGAATCAAAGCCAAGCAATACAAATACTTCAGTCCTTTATCCGCGTATCTCAACTATTACTCGATTGGCCAACACTATGAATGCATTCATTGAGTTGGCTTTGCTGTGAGTGGCCAATTGCATTTAGATTGTGTCAGTTGCTGTTGATTGCAGCTTGGTTTCTTATTAGACAATCCGACCACGCCCCAGGGGCGACAACGTGCGGTGGTTAATACATAAAAATATGAAAAACATGTTGAGTGAAGCGCATAAATTGCCACAGGGAGTTGGAGGAGCAGATGGCTGGGGTTGAGAGGGGGAGGGGGAGGGAAGTCGAGTCGAGTTGTTGGCGTGCCAAACACAATTTTGCTATTAGTGAAAAGGATTTTATTGCAATTAGAAAATGCACTTTGTGCGCTGAGCGAACGAGCAGGACTAACAGGATAACAGAGGCGAGAGAAGAGAGTATGCGAGAGAGAGAGAGAGGGAGAGAGACAGAGAGAGAGAGTGATTGCAATGCAGTTGTCCGTTTGGTTTAATGAAGCATATTAGCCCACAAATGAAGCAATTAAATATGTATGAAGATTATGAATCGCATAATTCATATAATTTATGCGCATTAAAGCGGCGCAATTACATTTTCAATTGCATTTCCAATTGTATTTCCATAAAATGGCCGCGACGCGTCGCAACTTGCATTTTTTTTTGTTCTTCCATTTTTGTTGTTGTTTGTTATTGCCCAACTCTTTGGTTGTTATTTTATTTATGTATTTATTTATTTTTGGGGCTTGTTTGTTTCTTTATTTTTCTTTTTTTTTTTTTTTAGTTTGTTTGTTGTTTTTGCTGTGCTAACTGTCAAGTGCACAAACGCAAACGCAAACGCAAACGCAAATATAAACACAAGTTTATGCATGCAGTTTCACTGTGTGTGTGCGTGTGTGTGTGCTGGTGTGCGTGTGCGGGTGTGTGTGTACACTGCAATCGTCAGTTGAGAGTTTTCCCTACACAAATATTTTTACATTCAGTTAAAATCACAAAGCTGCCATTTCTCATGTTCATGCTAAAATTGAACATGTAATTTAACATGGTCAAGTTGGCAGTACCATAACTGATTAATGTGTACAGAATATAAATATACTCTATCATACAAATATATACACTTCAAATTCAAAATTAAACATTCACTTTAACAAATTACTAAATGGCTTGATTAAGTCCTAACTGTTCTATGATACAGTAAACAACCTGTGAGTGACAAATCAAATGAATAATAATAAGAACTTCTTCATAGCAATGTTCTTGAAATGTTTTTGGTTAATATATTGCCAACTTATAAGTGGATATTTTTCGAATCGAGTTCTCTTTGAAGACAGCCAGAATTGATGATTTATATAGACATTCAGGCGATCGTGTCTTGTGCCAACTTTCTGCTAAAGACTCGCATTCGTGCCCTATTTATTGCCCTGCTCGTAAATAATTGATATATACTCGTAGTGGCACTCATGCCAGTGCTTTATATGCCGGCAAACAATCTAATTGATTTGGTAATTGTTCACACGCCCCTCCGACCGCCCGTTTTGGGGGAGGGGGGAGCAATAGATAGGGCAAGGAGGGCGGGCGCCACCATTCGCAGCCCATTAATTTTGTAGGGCAGTCGAAGCTTTGTCATTGTGCCGTGGCATTAAATTATTTAGAGCTTTTCTGCAGTTTATTGTTGTTCTTTCCGTTTGGAGATACCCTGTGGTCACTGGCAAGTGGGTGACCAAGTTTATGGAAGCTTAAGGCTATTAAGTGATTCATTTGAATACCACGCTAAAAGCTGTAGACAAGAACATTGAATTAATTTATAATTTGGAATTGTATTTAAATTTGTATTTCTCATCAATCAACAAAGGGCATCGGGTAGTCGAGCAGACTGCACGGCACTTGTAGAAGCGTCAAAGCAAATATTTCAATTCAAAACACACGCACACAACATCAACATATAGTAGTCGGCACACACACATGTGTGTGTGCTCGCTTTAAAAATAAAATTTGATGAAAACAATATAAAGATTGTTGAAAGCATTTGTCGAAATATTTATAACGCGTTATATTTTCTCATGTCTACTTTATTTATGCTCCACAACAAATCGCCGGCAATTATACGAGTGACATATTTTCCCAATCTATATACAACAAATATAAGCATTAAAAAATATAATATATATTTTTTTATAATTAATATAAATATATGGCTTAAGTACCCGTACTTTGTCGTCCCTCATGCCGATGGCAACGGGTCGTATGAGCAATATTTAATTAGCTACGCTCCCACTAATAAACGGATTGTTCTCTCTGCTGCTGCTCTCAGTCAATTTACTGTTGCTGTTGTTGTTGTTGTTGTCATGTGTGAGCTCTTCGAAATGTAAACAAATTTATTTAGTTAACAGCGAACAAATTTATGTGTTTTGCTATTTGCAAGGCGAAAATCATTTTGCATTTTTCATTTTTCTATTTTCTATTTTGCTTTTACCTCCATAAAATCGTGCAGAAAATTGTGCAAAACGATTTTAATTTGAATATTTCGGCAAACGCAAGACGCTCACAATATTCAAATGGTCGACACAGAAAACGAAAATTATGAATAATATTTTTCTTTGATAAAGTGAAATTCGTTTATTGTTATGACTTAATTAATGCGCTTCGATTTGGGACATTTCGATTGACCTTCGCAAAGATGTGCGAGTGATGCGAGATGTTCTCATAAGTTCTCTGTATGCTGGCCATAATTTATCTTATATGGCTATGATTTATATGCGTTCCTTTTGTGGGTCTGCAGGTGTGCTGATAGCCGCCTTTGTCTCATATTTTTATGGCCGCCCATTTCGCTGCCGGATGAACATGACTTTTGGGATTTATGTCAAAGAGCATAAACAAGAAATCCCTCAGATATTTATTAGTGCCAACAATGCTCGGTTTTCTGTATGACATTTCACAACAGTAAATCAAATTATTTACGTACTACAATTATTTTCATATGAGAAGCCATTCGCAACTATGAGAATATGCTGAGAAGCTGGGAATAACATAAAAGCAGGGGGAGAGCGAAAGTAGGAGAGTGACATTTTGAATTAAATTTGTTCGATTAGACTGTAGCATGAAAGGTACGAGTGTTCGAGTGTATGAGTGTATGAGTGTATGACAGAAGCACGTCGAAACTTGGCCAAAATGCTGTCAAATGGCAGCGGCAGCAACTCCATTTGTTTTCAACTGACGTTGACACTGTGAAACATGTTGTAAGTTGTCAAGCTCGTTAGAGAAATGGAACCAGATCAGATCGCTGGCAACGCTGCAAAAACCAATAATCGAAATGGATGTAGTCCGTTGCTCCGTTGACTCTTTGCCATTATTTGTTTTATTTTTTATTATGTTTAACCTTTCGTTGCAGTCCCTTGAGCAGGTGAAGCTGTCAGACTCCCAGTTGCCAGTCGCTACTTGTCACTTGCCACTCGCCACTTGCCACTTGCCACTTTCCAGTTGCCACTGTTAAAATATTTATTTGAATTTCTTTCACTTTGATTCTTAATTATTGTAATTTTTGCTACTTTACCATTCAAAGTAATTATGTTACGGACAAAATAAATAATATAAAAGGTATTGCAAAATAACAGTTCAAGTCATTCGACGTCAACAACCTTTTGGCACTCATTTAGCCAAGTTTTGTGGCCCGAGATTAGTTCTGAGCCTCGGCCCAGAAATCATCAAAGCACAAGCCACGAAAAAACCAAAAAAAAAAAAAAAACAAAGAAAAATGAAAAATGAAAATAAAGAAGCCTTTGGCCAGTTCAAGGGAATAAAGAGTAAGCAAGGGCCAACCCTTTTCACTTATTTCTTATTAAGTTTTATTTATTTATTTACTTTTAATATACCCTTTCATTGTATTGTCGCAGAAAGTCGCTGAAAACAAATTTAATGTAGCTAAAAATGTTCAATTACAAACAAATAATGAGGGATTAAAGTGCACAATAGTTAATCATTTGTTATGTTTACCTAAAAGTTATTCACTATTATTAAATGCTTACTTTCCATCATTCAATTATTTGGTTTATACTTAATAGTTAGTCAAGGGTATTTAAACTTCGTAGTTGCGTTAATTGTTGTTCATTTTTCAACGTTTTTATTTAATTTGTGGGCGTATTTTTGGTTCGGTTGCTCGGTGCTCGGTGTTCAGTGCTCGGTGCTCGTGGTCCCTTTGCCAGGCATACAAAGGATAAGGCAAAGGAGAAGCCTTTATTGAGAGAAACATATTTACATACATACACAAGAGTACCAACATGTGTAGGCAGCACAAATGTAAAAGTTTTGAGAGCAAGCAATAATACAAACAACACAAACAACAAGAAGAACAACAGGAACAACAACACATGAGAAGGGCTGCCCAGTTGATTTAGTTGTTGCTGTTGATGTTGTTGATGTTTCTAAATATTTACAAAAATAAAAATAAAATCCAAAACACTACAAAAACAAAACACAAAAAAAAAAACAAGAAATAAAAGAAAACTTTATTAATTGCCAGAAAGTTTTAAAGTCGTCGCTTCTTGTTCGCTTTATATGTTTGTTTGTTTGTTTGTTTAGGTAATTAAAAAAAATATGGCCGTGCATATGTTGTTTTGCCCCTTCTTTAGTTTTTTAATTTTATTTTTTATTTATGCGCCCGTTGAGTTGAGCTGGCTGCTCTATAGTTTATGTTGCTGCCAAAGAACATCAATTAAAGCTGCCAGTGACGTCAGATCCATCAAACGGGCTGCTTTAACCAAATGCCTGTCTGCTGGTTCCTCCCTCCCTCTCTCTCGCTCTCTCTCTACCTCTCTCCCCTTTCCCCATGCTTATATAATGCCCTTTTTGGCATTTACCATGTCGAATGCGTAATGCTTTGAGCATTTCGGCTGGGCGCTACGGAGGCTTATATAAGATGTCCAGAGCTCTCGCTAGGCGGCAACAACATCACCAGCAGCTAAGCACGTGTAACACTATATGTCTCAGTGTATGTGTATGTGTGTGTGTGTGTGTGTGTGTGTTATGTGTATCTGCGTACACTGAATTGACACAATTGTCGACAATGTCAATGCCTTTGCCCTAGTCAGAGTCGACGTCAGTGTCACAGTGGTTTATATTATATAATAACTAGTCCAACTCTGCAGCTGACTGTCTATCTCTCTATTTATACGTCAATTATATACATTATGTTATTGATACACTACCATATAATACGTTAATTTATGCTTCTTTAGTATATTTACATTAAAATATTTTCCAATTAACATTAACTACATTTTTACGATGCTTTTTCAGAATTCTTGAATTTGTTTATGCGACACACATAAAATAAGCAGAGTTGCTAGATTTAGAATAGTTTAAAAAAGCTGGTAACACTGCTTTATTATCATAGTCGAAGCAGCAGCACAACTTTCTATACCAGTTTCCCATTGCAATTATTTATGTTGCGCTTGAGATCTGCAAAGATGATTTGTAAGTTAAGCGTTGCCACCTTATCTCAGTGGCAAGTGAAGTTAGTTACGCCTCAACGCTTCAAGAAATGAGGTTGAACTCAGACTCACTTTCGTGTGTCAGTCGAATTCATGATTTAATATATTTTTTAATATTTTATATATTTGTATATTTCTAAATCATTCATTTCTTTATAAGAAACAAATCAAATTAACTATAATTTTATTTATTTATTTGTTTTATTTTATACATTCATTTAGAAGCAGTTAAACAGAAGAGACCTTTTAGATACTTTACATTTAATTAGACTTTAATTTTGTGCTCTCAATAAACTTGTTTCTGAATCACGGTTGTTGTCATCTGGCGAAGTTGAGAGCATGTGCCAACACGCAGGCGTTCTAAATTTTGAGTTGCACTCAATGAAACAACTCAACTAAGCAGACTCAACTCAAAAGTCTATGAGCTCACTGTTTGGACTCATTCAATGCTCTGCTTAAGCCGCTTTTCCTGATTACTTCTCTGCTGCTGTTGTTGCTCTTGTTGTTCCTGTTGTTGTTGCTATTCTTACGCTATGTTTTTGCATCGTGCGTTGCCCTTCTTGAGACGGCTGCTGTTGCTTTTATGTAATTACATTGCTTTCCTTTCCTTTCCTTTTTTTTTGAGTTGCTTTCCCTGGTTGTTTTTCATTTTACTTACTTTTCTTTCATTCTTTTTTTTTTTTTTGGCATTTTGACCCCGTTTGGATGGCATTGTTACCTTTTGGAAGCGCCGCCATTTTGTTTTGTATGCCGGCAACTTGAAGCATCCATAAATTGTAATTAAAGCGATTAGAGCACAGCCATTGTGTGTATGGGTGTGTGTGTGCGTGTGTGTGTGTGTGCGTGTGTGTGTACAAATTGTAGAACATGCAGTAGAGTCGGCACATAACGTTTTGGCGCCAAATTTGTAGGCGTGACATCATTAAGAAC
The DNA here is from genome assembly GCA_035042075.1 of Drosophila macrospina. Taxonomy (NCBI): domain Eukaryota; kingdom Metazoa; phylum Arthropoda; class Insecta; order Diptera; family Drosophilidae; genus Drosophila; species Drosophila macrospina. Next base: position 2,667,615 of record JAWNLW010000500.1, on the reverse strand, counting down.
AAGTTGCAACAAACAAACTTTTAATTAGATTACTTCACGTTGCAGCTGTTGCATGTTCGCCACACTTGCCACACACACACACTCACACACGCATACAGAGACACAGGCAAGCCAAATGCCGCACATATCTAACCCCTCTTTCTGTTTAAGCACAACATTTGACCTTTACGACTACTTAATGTGAATTATGTAAGAATGAATAACGAATAAGGCGAAGGATTTTTTGAATACCTATGATTAAATTGCAATTTGCTTTATTTGATGGCGATAAATTATTAATTACAAGCGGAAAAGAGTAAGATTAAAACTCAGCTGAAAACTATTTGGGAAAAACAAATAATTACATGCGAAATTAGTTTTGAGTTCTTTGAGCAAAAGTTTAACTATTGTTTGATATTTATCTTTAGCTTTTGTTTATTATGAACTGCTGATAGCTTTATGAACTTTGTTTGTGCCTTAGTTTATTCAAGGTTCATCGCTGATTAAGACTGGAATATAATTAATATATTACAAAATACTTTAATTGTATAATATATAAATAACATTTAATTATAAAAAGCATTAAAAAGCATTCTGAGTTCGAGCTCCAACTATTTGTTAGCTTTAAAGAATAGCAATCAAAGAAATACACAGAATATGAGAGAGGAAAATTTATTATTATTTATATATTTGACAAAAAATAAATATATATACATTTAAAGTTGATGAATGGTACTTTATAAAATATAACCAATTTGTATAAGTACTTAATAGCCAGCTGGCTAATTATATCCGGCTTCAGGCAACAATTCAAAGTTCACTAACTACCTTTCCATTAGTTGAAACTATTTTTTATCTGCTTCCAACAATAACAACAACAACAATAACAATAATAGCAATGCGCAGAGCAGATACCGAGGCAACACTGAAGTTCTGAACTGAACTGAAGTCCTGTGGCAGCAACGTTGAAAGTTGTTGCCATTTTTTATTATTTTTGTTGCGTGCTCTTTGGGATGGAATCAACAGTTTGATTGCAGCCAGTGGGGCGGACACACACACATACACGCACACACACACACACACACACCCACACACACACACGCACACATAAACATGTACACAGTCAGCGTTTTGGTATTGTAGTTCGTTAGTCCGTTTGAAATTCCATTGTATGTTAAATGTTGAAAATGTTTTTGTATTCGCTAGTCAAATTGTGATTAAATGTCTGCATTCGATTTTGTCAGCCGGGAGACAATCAGCAGTCCATAATGCAATCCATTTAATCGCCCATAAATGAATCCATTAAGCAACACTTTATAAAACACAAAACCAAATAGTTTCTGATTGATGCTGTTACAAATTGGAGCACGAGCAGTGGCATATTTCGCTAAATGCCTTAATTGTTGAATGATGCTAACGGAAATAACTTCAGCAGTCAGATAAAACGTTTAATATTTAATGTGTAAATTACAGAATATACAATTGATATAAATATAAATTTTCATTAAACAAAAAAAGTGTAAAAAGTGTGTAAAAAGTGTAAAGAGTCAGCTGGCAATATTTAACAATATCCTGTAGAGGAGTCTACTCTTTTAGCCACAACTCCCATTTAAAGGCAGTACAGTCTTTTGCTATTTTCATAATATCTATCTTAATTGAGCTGAGCGAACGAAGCCTTCAATATTAAACAGTCTGCTGGTTAAACTTGAGACTATTTGTTACCCCTTTCCTGGAGTTACTTTACAAATTGAGATCGTATTTAAGGAGTAACTCTGATACCACTCGAAACTAATTGGATGTACCTTCATTATCCTTGGCATAAATACCTTTTAGACTCGTTGCAGCAGTTGGTAAACTGAATTTAAATACAATTGATACTTAGTGTGCCGCCTTTAATTGGGGTGCATTTCTCAAATGTTATTTATAGTCGAGGATCTCACAAAAAAAGGACCGTTGTCCTGCTTTGAAATATAATATGATAGTTGAATATGCTCGGGCAATGGGACGCTTCAAATTTTAATGAGAATCGCGCGACGAGGACGACCCTTTTTTTTTGGGAGCAACCATCCCAGACATTGGGACATAGATCCGGGCACATTGATAGCCGCCTGTCATGCAAGGACGTTGGTTGCCCTGGGCGGCAGGGGGAGGCGTTGCCAAAATTCTATTTGAGGGAATGTAGACACATACTATAAGGATATGGAGCAAAAGTAGCGATGTAGCGAAAAGGAGCAAAAGCAATGCCCAAGTCGAACTGCAATCGAACATTTTGTTAATATACTTTATGAGTTTTGTCTGCGCGACGTGTTGCTGTCTTTTCCCCAGCTCAGTTCTCTGTACCCCGTTCCGCACCGCACCGCACCGCACCATCAACTGTCATGCCACATTGATGCCCCTAAGGGCATTGAAAGCAAAAGTGTAGCCTCACAAAAATATATAAGAAAATGAACGGAACAAGTCAGGGAATGAGTGCGAACTTCAAGACGAACTCGCAATTCTCTAACTTATAGGGAAATGTCAATGGATTTGCAGTGTCTTAATCGAATAAATCGATATATATATTTTATTGTTTTAAATAGTTTCTGATTCAATTGAAAGATTATAAAGTTTTCAACTTATTTCTTTTAGCAGAAATCTTTCGCAATCTTTTCTCTGAGTAAGAAATCTTATTTGTTAAGAAGTAAATTCAGAACTTCTCTTAGAAGAAATTCATTGAAGTTCTCATTTGTAGATGTCGAATAATAATAATAATAATAATAATAATAATAATAATAATAATAATAATAATAATAATAATAATAATAATAATAATAATAATAATAATAATAATAATAATAATAATAATAATAATAATAATAATAATAATAATAATGAACCCTGTAAATGCTTATACAAGTTATTGAATAGTGTGAAGCTTATGCCTTATTCGCAGTGCTCAGCGATTTATTCAGGGCATTTCAATTGACATTCCCTTAAGAAAAAGTGACAAGTTGACTGACTGACTGACTGACAGCGTGACAGTCAGACTGACTGCCGGAGTAGCTCACCTATTGACAGGCGACGGTGGCTTCATTGTCGTCTTCGCATTTTGCTTATCTACGTTACCTTACCTTACCTTACCTTACCTTACCTGTCTGCCTGCTTTGTGGGTCGGTCCCCCAGGTCCTCAAATGGTGTTGCCAACGAAAAGAATTGGAAGGAAAATGAGGAGGAAAATAGCAACAAGCATTTGGCTGCCAGTCGAGGCTTTTTCTTGTCGCATCCTCGTTTCAATTTAGGCATTTTATTATTTATATTTATTTATTTATTTATTTTATGCTGTCCATTATTTGCTATGCTTCCTCTTCTCAGATACAGACACACACACACACACACACACACACACAGACCTCGCTCCGAACTCAGCATAGTTTTCTTTCGTTCTTTATGTTAATGGCAAGCAACCGCAAAAGGTTTTTTTTATTCCGTGTCTGTGTGTTGAAATGTTGCAAATATTGCGACGCTGTTCAGGGAATTGAAAGTAAATAATAATAAAAGCAACTCGACGCTAAAGGGGTAGCAGGGGAATGAGGCGGGGGGGACTGAAGTTTGGCCAACCCCTTAAAAGGGTTGATTTACTTGGGGTCAGGTCGTCAAATACTTGAGCTGTGCGTCAAGTTTTAGCATTTCCTGGCCAGCTAATTGGTCATGCGATACGAATGCCATTGGGATGGGCTTAACCCCCACTCTCCGTCCTCAGACCCCAGTCCCGCCTCCGTCTGCGTGTTCGTCTTCGACATCGTTGGGGTCGCAAAAAACCATTGCAATCTATTTCCGGGCATAGACTAGCCACCAAGTTCCAAGTTCAATGATGACGACAATGAGGCACAACTTTTGCCTCATGCTTATGACGTGCTGACGCCGTCAGGCTGCATAATTTTCTAGTCTCCGTTGGCATTTACAACTCTACCCCCCCTCACCCCTACGGCGTCCCCTTCGTCTTGCACAGCTTTAGATGTCATTTCATGTCAATGGATTTCATTTTCATGCGCACAAATCAACGGATATTGTGCACTGACAATTTCCGCCTACAACAAATTCTCAAAAACATCAGCAACACGCCAGCAACAAGACAGTCACTTAGTTAGTCGGTGAGTCACTTAGTCAGTTGGTGGGTTTCTGTCGAGGTGCTAGCACTATGTGTACATAGGTACAACTTCCACTGACAGTCGCTCAGCGTATCATGTCTCATCGTGGGCGTTGTGTAAGCAAGGTGGCAAGGCCATCAAATTGTGCGAGCAATGCAGTCAGAGCAAATGTGTGAGAGCGAAAGGGAAAGAGGAAGAGAGATACACAGAGCGAGAGAGAGAACGATAGAGAGGCAACGTGCGAGAGCATAAAGCATCGCTAATTGCAATGAAAACACTTGTTGATTGCACGAACATCAAATGAATGTTGCCACATGCCTCATGTGGAGCCGCCGGCACAACGACAAACATCACTTTAAAGTCAATGAGCTCATTTGCAAAGTGATGTTGCCGACTAACTTGATTGGAAACAGAACCTTTTAGAGTCGTTAACATAGTTAACTTGGCTTTTAGCAAAGCAATTATCTGATTTCTTCAACTGACTTTCTGAGTTTAGTTGCCAGTTCCCATATCATTTCTTTCTCGTTACGTTTGCTTATCATTCATCAATTCTGCAATTCACTTTTTGCTGTTTTACCTTTATGTGTTCTCTTCTAGGATTTTCCTTTATGCTCCAGTCTTAATATCTTTAATTCATTTCCTCGTTTTTTTGTTAGTTTCTTTTACTAAACTCTAGGTTCCTCTGCTAGATATTTCATCTACTTTTGAGTTCGTTTTTTGATTTCTCTTTAACAATTTCTGCTGTGATTTCTATAGTTATCACTATTACTAATGTTTCAATAGCTCAATAATCCCATTTAATATGTTAACTTTTGCTATTATTTTCTACTATTAAACTTCAGTTTTTTCTTCTATTGCAGCTGCTCTAGTATATTGATTGTGCAGCCTTTTCTTAGTTCAGTTTCTTACCAGACTCTTAGCTATCAGATCCCATTCTGATATTTCGATTTGCAGTTGTTGCCATTCTCTTTACAACACATTAGCTCTACTTAATCTGTGCTCTTCCCACTTTATTGCACTATTTTCTAACATCTAAAATTCACTCCTCTTCTGATATTTCGATTTGCAGATATTGCCAATAGTTATCAGTTAACTTGTCTCATTCTCCTCACAACACATTAGCTTTAGTTAATCTTTGCTCTTCCCACTTTATTGCACTGTTTTCTAATATCTAAAAATCCCTCTTGAACTATTTTCTAACATCTAAAATTCACTCTTAGCTATCAGATCCCATTCTGATATTTAGATTTACAGTTGTTGCCATTCTCTTTACAACACATTAACTTTAGTTAATCTTTGCTCTTCCCACTTTATTGCACTATTTTCTAACATCTAAAATTCACTTCCCTTCTGATATTTCGATTTGTAGGTATTGCCAATAGTTATCAGTTAACTTGCCTCATTCTCCTCACAACACATTAGCTTGAGTTAATCTTTGCTCTTCCCAGTTTATTGCACTGATTTCCTGCTTAACACCGCCTGACTAAATGAAATCGTTTCTTAAACGAAGTTGATAAGCGCTCAACTTGTGATTTGTGTTATCAAAACATGAACCATTTTGTCAATAAGTTATGTAAGTTATTTGTGCTATGACATAACATGTTTAGCTACTTAGCAGGCCCAGGCTCCTTTGGCATTTAACCTTTTAAATCGAAATCTTAAACGTCAATTCGGCAGGAGTACGAGTAAGTGCTCGATGGTTGGCTAAAAGGATAAAAGGCTCCTCGGTTGTGGCAAGTTGTGTGGCTGTGTGTGCTCGCATTTCTCTTGAGATTATTATCTACATAAATAAGTTGTAGATAAGAACCCATCGGAATTGCATAGTGTTTTATTTGGCACTGCGCTGTTTGCTCTCGCCACTCGATTGCCTTTTCGTTTTAGTTCTGTTTTATGGCAGTTATTGTAATTTTTAATGCGCTCTCTGCCATCGCAGCCCACAGTCAGCGGGCAGAGGCAGACGTATCGATTTCAAACCGCCATAGAACAAAGGATAGCTCCAGTTATCCGAGTATGACAAGCATTCGCAGCATCTACACTATTCGCACCCATACTCCCGCACTCATGCTGCCATGACATAGCCATAAGCTGATAGAAAATTCTCTTTGAGTGCCAGGACGCGAGCTGCCAACATTCATCGTCCCCAAATGATGCTCCACGGCCTGAGCAAACAAGCATCCAAGCCAAGAAATGGATGGAATGGAATGGTATCTTCGTCTCACTCTCTTCGTCTGCCTGTCTGTCTCTGCTCTATCTGCTTGCCCCAAAACAAATAATCTTTGGCTATTGCTGCTTCAAAGGCTTATCATATTGTATCTCTAAGTCGAATTCAAAGTGTAGGCCACTCGCCTGGCTCGATTCGGGGCTACTTTTGTTACATTAAAATTTCGTTTATTGCCAACTGGGGAGCTGTTAAATCGTCAAAGGCCACAACTTCCAAGTAAATCAAGAAAATAAGCGTTAAGACAAACCAAAATCCGTCCATGAATAGCATTTTCTGCCAACAGCATCGAATACATCGCAGTTTGTTTGCCCTTGTCGAATAATTTAGATGCTGGTTTTCCTACAACACAGAGAATAATTGGTCAAAGGATGCTCTGTAATTAGTTCTGGGACAATTTGCTTAGCTGCCAAACTATCGAAAGTGAATTTAGCTTTGTTAGTTTCCGTTGCTTAGAATCGAATTCTTCTGTCAATAAATTGTATTATTTTCTTAACGATATCAAAACTTTACCATAAAACTTTATTTCTTAAATTAAGAAAACTACATAAATTGCAAACTTGCGAAGGACACAATAGTACATACAGGGCTATCGATACTATCGATAGTTCTGGGACAATTTGCTTAGCTGCCAAACTATCGAAAGTGAATTTAGCTTTGTTAGTTTCCGTTGCTTAGAATCGAATTCTTCTGTCAATAAATTGTATTATTTTCTTAACGATATCAAAACTTTACTATTAAACTTTATTTCTTAAATTAAGAAAAGTACATAAATTGCAAACTTGCGAAGGACACAGTTATGGTCATACAAATAGTGCAACTGCATACGATTATGGGAAGATTTATGTGTTTTACTAAAGTAGGAAAATAGGAAAAATAAGTTTATTATCAATTACGGAAACTTAAAAAACTTACAAAATATGAACTGAATAAATGAAAACTACTCCGAAGTTCAACTTGTATGGCCACAATAGTACATACAGGGCTATCGATACTATCGATAGTTGCAACTCAAAGACTTCAAAGTGCTAAGAAACATTTTGAATGGACAACTCCGTCTATGGTATCCAAGTTGATAAGCTTTTTGGAACGTCTATTGATTTGTGGCTCATTTCTACATATGTATGTACCCGTATGTGTGTGTAGATGTGTGTAATTGTGCCATTAAGTTGCCACTGGCCGATTGGTGAGCTGTAATCCTGTTCATAGCTAAAACTTTGCCACGTTGTTTTCAACTTGCAGCTATAATAAGCTTAGTAATTTGACTGAATCTGCTGAAAAATGTATCTATGTTTCCTTTAGTCTGTGTTTGTGTCTATTTCAATAAATGTATGTGTCAGTTTGTTGACAACGCAATTGATTTAATTGAGATTATGCGCTCTAATCTGTACCGAGAGTAAATTATATGGTTGGCTTTCAATTGATACCAACCATCCACAGTGTGAAATGCAAATTGAAGTGCACAGCACATGAATTTCAATTGAATGGGACGAGGCTTGGTATGAAATGAAATGAAATGTTTCTACATCCGAAACACTTGACAGCCTCCATTCATTCAACAGCAAAAGGCATTAAGGGAGCATTTCACATTTGCGATTGTGGCGAGTCAAAGAAGTCAAGAAAATGCTACACTTTGAGTCTAATCCGATTTTTGAATAGAAAATTCATGTCACCATTGGACAAACACGAATGTCAAATGTCTCACAACACTCACAGCATTCGCAAGGCATCAATTTGTCAAACTCATTTGCATTTCCTTCACTAACTGATACAAATCAGTATCAGCTTGACTTTACTACTTACTCTTCAACCTCTTTCTCTATCTCTTATGAAAATGCTTTACTTTACGTTGGATAGATCATATGCCTCAATCTATTTGTGGTTTTCGGAACAGACTTGCACTGCTTTCGCTATAGTTTTATGTATATATTATATTTTTTTAACTTTTTCATTTGTTTGAGAAGTAATTATAAGATAAAACATCTTTAAACATTTTATCGTTCACTGTACTTCTGTTAACCATCAAATGTTCTTCTCTAATGCGAGACTTTGTGAACTGTCCAAGAACTTATTGCCAGATGTCTGCCGTTTTGGTATTTGATATTTGGCATTCTGTTTAATGTGTTTTCCCTAATTGGAACTGTTTGTGGGCCAAGGTCAATTGACAGCCCCACACATACCCTAGAATGCCGCCTCCTGTTACTCAGTCGATCTCTGGTAGTAAAATGTAAAAGTTGTATGGACAATTGCAGCATTTATCTTATCGGGCATGGAAAATGCTCGTATATATACTATCAAATGTATACTACTTAACAGAGAGGGAGAGAGTGTGAGAGAGAGAGAGAGAAAGTGAGAGAGAGAGAGAGAGAGAGAGAGAGCGACAGAGGGGTCGCGTCGTGTTGCAGTCAAATGTTTTTGTAATACGCATTTATCTTTCATATGGATCTGGAGCCGTGGCCACACTGCGTCATCAACAAACATCATTATCATCCAATACAAAAAAAAAAAAAAAAGAAGAAACTAAGAAGCAAAAACAACATTATTATTATCATTATTGTAATCATCATCGGCGTGTATCTGTGTGCTAGTTTATTTTCATTACGTTAATTCATTTGTAAATATTTTCCTTAACTTTTACAGCCAACGACGGCTGTGGTTGTTGTCTTTCTTGCTGTTGTTGCTTCCTTTGTTGTTTATATACCGATTTTCCAGCTTGCCACCAAAGTCTCTCCCTCTCTTCCGCTTCCCCTGCCCCTGCCACTGTCACTGCCCCTGCCCCTGCCCCTCCCTGCCCCATACCCATTCCATTCTCCTGTCAAGCTGGCAAGGAGTGGCAGTGGGGCAAGGGTTGCTTTTCGGATAGTGACGGCAGTCGGGTGCTCAATTTCATTGGTATTTGTTGTCATTCATACGACCCCATCACAGTGCACAGTGGGCGACTAATCGGCAGTTAAAGTAAAGGATTCCCCTGCACAAAAGTGAACGAGAGAACGAGCTAGAGAGATTGTAAAATAAATAGGATAAATGAGCTACGTAATTGCAGTGTCCTGCAGTGCGAAATCTCCCAGCTGGCGATCAAGACAAATACGAAATTCAACGGGATTCGCATCATCAACATAACGTAGTAAACTCTCTTGCTTCTTAAGATATTATCACTAATTGCATATTTGGCATTTTCTGTTTAGCTACTATCATAAAGCTGCATAAATTTGTTGGTTCGTGATGAATCTGAACTATAATTTTAAATTGCGTATTATCTTATTCATTTGGTAAGGATGCGATGTAAGAACAATTGGTCAGATATTTAAACGCTTGATAGAAAATCAGTTATATTTATTTATTAAGGTAATTTTATTGTTAATTTGGAGAGTTTCCTTTTGTTTACAAAACTCGTGTCATACATATTTAAGCAAAGGCCTTCGGCTATAATGATATCAAATTTGTTTTGTGATTTTAAATATTAGCTGAAGGTTCGACTCCATTAAAACCTAATTTTTTTATTAAATATATTTATCTCAAACTAATCTAATTTTCGTTGTGCAGAGCATAAAATTTTCTTCTTTGTTGAACCTTTTTTCAAAATATATTTTTAATTATATTAACTTGCATTTCTTGAACTGCAATTTCAATAGCACTCGCACCACTGTGCACGTGCGGCTTTGCTTCTCCTGGCTGTTGTTGTTGTGCTCATCATTGTTGCTGTTGTGTGTTTAATGTATTTGCATGCCATTTTTTATGGCTCAACACTTGGCTCGTTGTCTATGGCAGCTGCCCCTCCCCTCCCCTCGCCCCGCTGCGCTGCGCCACGCCTCGTACTCTTCCTAGTCCTTCCGAAAACCCCCTCCGGCTGTTTGTTTGCCTTTCGGTTAGTTTTGCGTTTGCGTTTTTGCACAAGTGCAATTGATGATTAAGCGCGTTGTCCATTAATTGCTTGGCCACTGAGCATTTATTTATTTTTATTTTTATTTTTATTCTCTTTTTTTTTGTGATTTGCTTTGTTTTGCTTTGTGTTTTTATTTTTGTATTTTTTGGGAGTTGAAGTGAATGGAAAAGTGAATACATTAGGGGCAGCTCAAGGTCGTTGGCCATTAGCTGTTTGGTGGAAAAGGGGCGGCATTTTCAAGTGCAGCACGTCGTGGGCGTGGCTGGTGTGGCACTGATTTATGCAATTTGTCGCTAAGATAAAAACCAAAGGGGCGCCCCAAAAACCTTTAAACCTTTAACCACTTTAACACTGACTCGCAACAAGCAGACAACGGGTCAACAATAATTTATTGCATTATATTTGTATGCAAATTGGCCAGGACTGCGCTTTTGCTTGCGGGCCACAACCAACAAAGTATGCTTCGCAAGCAAAAGAAAGCTGACGTCAAGCAAAGAAAGTTAATGTCATGCCATACATCGTGCGGTTAACTAAAGGGCACTTTAGGTGTTGGTTAGTTCATTGCAAACAAGTGATAAAGCTAGAGGTACTTCCGTGGGAGAGGTACTTGCATCTGCGATGCGGGTAAAAACTATCGCATGCATCTGAAGGTTAAGTTAAGTTATAAAACTATCGATATTTGTACTATGAGTTATTGTCTACTTACTCATTTGCAGGTTAACGAAAGATATATACTATCAATAGTATATGAAGGGATCTCTAATGCTGTAAATACTCTCGAAAATTACTGTTGAGCTATCGAAAACTGTCAACTATAGTTGCTGGCAACTCATTTATGACTGTTAAGGCTTCTATCGATAGTATGGCTATAGTTTATTTTCTATTAGTTTTTAATGAAAGCTAGAATATAAACTATCTGCTCAATTACCATAAAAAATCACTGCGCAGCTATTGGAAGCTGTCAACTATAGTTGCTGGCCACTCATTTATCTGGAGGTTAACTAAATGACAGTTAAGGTATCTATCGATAGTATGGATATAGCTTATTAGACTATGAACTAAAAGTTCAAAGTCTATTAGGTTTGACGAAGGCGAAATGTGCGTAACAGGCAGAAGGAGGCGTGGCAGACCCTATAAATTATATATATTCTTGATCAGCATCAACAGCCGAGACGATATAGCCATGTCCGTCTGACCGTCTGTCCGTCTGTCCGTCTGTATGAACACCTAGATCTCAGAGACTATAAGAGCTAGAGTAACTAAATTTGGTGACAACACGTGTTTAGTTTGCAGGCAGATCAAGTTTGTTTTAGATTTTTGCCACGCCCCCTTCCGCCCCCGCAAATCGAAAAAAAACGTATAACTGAAGCTACCGACTTTAGATTTAATTCAGATTTGGCACATATGGAGAATGTCCCGTAGCGGACGTTTTCTGAAAATTTTAGCACGATCGGATCATAAACATAGAAGATATTAGAATTAATGATCACCATTTTCATGGCACCTCTGCGGCCAAAATTGCCGCACAGGCGCGGGTTCGAATCCCACTGCTGACAATTCCAAATTACATTTTTTAATAATTTTAAATTAATTACTTTCATTTTATATATACATATATTATTAATTTTGCCTTATTTGTCAGAAAATGTTAAGAATTTAAAAGAAAGCAATAACCAAATTTCGTTAGAAATTCGTATACATATATGTATATATATGACAAATGCAAAAACTCGTGCTGTATATGTATTGACGTTGCTGACTGCGCAGTATGTAAGGCGGTGGCTCAAGCTATAGGACGTACGATTTGCGTGTGAGAGGTCTGCGGTTCGAATCTCGGTGCGACCCAAACAAAATTTTTATGTTTTTAAAATTTTATAAAAGCAATATATATGCACAAGACGCGTTTTTAACCACCAATTGATTTGTCAGCATAGTTTTCATAAGCATCTCAGTAAAAACAGACGCGCGCTGTACAGTTACAGTTATACGTGTATACATAGCAACGCGCAAAAAAAGTAACGGTTGTTTGTTTTCCCTTTCGCTCTTGCGCGTTCACTCACTATTGCTGCTCTCTTCCAAGAACGAACGATAATGAGTTGAACATTGCTTAAGCTTATTTGGCTTTAAATTAGTTTTATATTTGCTTTATTTTTTTGCTTTCCCCGATTAGTTCAGAGTCTACCACAGACGTTGTACGACTGTAGCTGCCTGACTTGTTTTATATTAGTTTTTAATGAAAGCTACAATATGAATTCTCTACCAGGAGATTAAGTATTTATGATTCTATCTGACGCCTTGCTGATGTCTTGAACACAATCGATAGTCACAGTTCAAAAATCGATAGTAGTGTTTTGGTAATCTGCTCTTGACTGTCCTTTCCTTCCTGCAGATTATGTATTTATAATTTTTGTTGACGCCTTGCTGAAGTCTTGAACACAATCGATAGTCACAGTTCAACTATCGATAGTAGTGTTATGGTCATCTGCTCTTGGGTGTCCTTTCCTTCCTGCAGACTATGTATTTTTGATTCTTTCTGACGCCTTGCTGACGCCTTAAAAACAATCGATAATCACACTTGAACTATCGATAGTAGTGTTATGGTAATCTGCTCTTGGGTGTCCTTTCCTTCCTGCAGATTATGTATTTATGATTCTATCTGACGCCTTGCTGATGTCTTGAACACAATCGATAGTCACAGTTCAACTATCGATAGTAGTGTTATGGTCATCTGTTCTTGGCTATCCTCTGCTTCTTTTGAGTCCGAATAGTTCCGGAAATGACCAAATGACCATTGTGCTCGACTCAATATTGTACTTGCTAAAGGAGTTCTGCAAGTGGCCATAATAAATGACGAAATAAGCAGTCGCATTTATTAGAAAATTCCATGAAAGTAACTCGACATTGTCTTGGTCCTTTGTCTCTCGCACTTGGCGTTGTTATGCCGCAGACAGTTGGGAGTGCTATTTATTTGCCACTTCATTATGGCACACAAGGTGCCCAAGGACCAAGGACCAAGCACCAACAAGCACCAAGGAACACAGAACACAGAACGCAAAACACAAAACAAGGACCAAGCGCCAATCGAGAAGCACCAAGCACCAAGCACCAGGCACCAAGCACCATGAACGCAGGACCAAGCCAGGCTAACTGTTAGCTGCCAACTGCTGGCTAACTGCTTGCAGCAGCGGCAGCTGTAAAATTAATTTGAAATGTTGACTGGGTTCTGCGTTGCGGCGCTGTGGGGGCGGGACAGCCGCTGGTGGGGCTGAGCCCGATGAGGAAGGGAGGGGGGGGCTAAGAAAATGGGAAACGCCTGTTTGTGGCGCGCGAATTTTACATTAAGTATTTGAAAGAAAATTTAAGTAGATTTTCCGCACACAGCAGGCACAGTTTGTTGCCCAACTTTGCGGTTTTGGAATTCAACACCCGAAATGGAAAAAAGAAGAAGAAAAGTTAACAAAATAGTTGGGCCAAGTTAATAACAACAACAACAATATTGAAAATGTTTAAAAATTGATTACGTAATCTAGTTGAAACAGTTTCAGAATGTAGCTGGAATATCAAAGGTCGGCTACCTTTAACTGTTTTGTCAGTTTGTAAGCCTTAAGCCGATGCTTTCCTCATTTCCTCATTTCCCTTTGCCCCCTTTCATTTCCCCTGCTGCTTTCCCTTACCAACACTCAAGTTTTCCATTTAAAGTCAGCTTTGCATTGCGAAAATGTTTTTAGCCGAGTTTGCTACCAAAAATCCTTTCATCAGACAGATGAAACCTTAAGCAGCCTTCCCAGAACGCGTCTCTAAGACACCACATTTGGGTGGGTGTGTGGGCATGTGGACGGGTGAGGGTGTGGGTAGGGTGTGTTTCAATTTTGTATTTTTAATTACCGACTGCGGCAACACTGGCTAATTAACTGGCTGGCTGACAGTCTGCATAATAAGCTAAGCATACAAAGCAGTGGCCAGGCGTATTTTGGTGTGCAAAAAGAATTTAATATTAATAAACTAATTGTTGGCAACGCAAAGCTCTGGCAACTGGCAACTGCCAACTTACGGCGTATCCTTTAACCAGGCGTTAACTTTGGCCAACGCCAAAGTTTTGATGTAGTCGCTAGAGTGAGAGACAGAGAGAGAGAGAGAAAGAGAGAGTGAGAGAGAGAAAGAGAGAGAAAGAGAGAGAGATAGAGAGAGAGAGAGATAGAGAGAGAGAGAGAGAGACGACCCAACAACAATAGCAACAACAACAACGGCAAGAAGAACAAATCGCTGCCAACACTAAAAATAACAATTTCCGCTCTAATAAACATTTCCGCTTCGTGAAATTTAACATTTTACAATAAATTAAGTGAGAAGAAATAACCATAAGCCATAACCATATAAACATACATGACAAGCGCACACACACACACACACACACTCGCACACACTCTCGCACACCTACACACACTCTCCTATTTTTTGTTATTATTATTTTGTGTATTCGCTTTTTGGGCAACTTTCTTATCGATAAATCGAGGCTGGCTTGCATTTGCTTGTATTAATTTTATTTATTTTCCAATATTAAATTTAAAGTCTTTATTTTGAATATGGAATTTCAGAGTGGCGTCTAATATAATTTGAGTACTTTACACAATTTGATGAGTGCCTTGTCTATCGACAAGACATACTTAGACTTTAAAGTCTTTACTTCTTTTTAATTTTAAAAATTATTTAATGACAAATAAACAAATGTTAAAACCGTCAATATATTATAAATGCATAATATTAAAAAAAACCTTGCAATCTTCAAAGATATTTTTTATATTTATCAACATTTTTTGAAAATTGCTGTTGGCTACTAGAAGGAGTTGTTGTTTTAATAAATATAACAAGTAAGGCTACAGTCGATCTTAATCGACTGTGGGGACTCTGTACTAATCAGAAAAGCAAAAGTCTAAAACAAACTTGAACTGCGTGCACACTACACGAGTGTTGTCACCAAATTTGGTTACTCTAGCTCTTATAGTCTCTGAGATCCAGGTATTCCTTCGGACGGACAGATAGACAGACAAACGGACAGACAGATGGACAGACAGACAGACGGACATGGCTATATCGTTTCGGCTGTTGATGCTGATCAAGAATATATATACTTTATAGGGCTGCCATGCCTTCTCCTTCTCCTACTGCCTGTTACGCACATTTCGCTTTCGTCAAACTTAGAAGACTATGTACTTTTTGAGTACAGAGTCGAAAAATACTATATATACACATATTAATTTATTTATCTTAAAAGCAAAATACATAAGCTTTCATCAAACAAAATTATCGCAGACGAATCATGAAAAACAACTGCAAATAGAAAATATAGAGCACAAACTGAATTAGTTTCCAATTCATTTGTTTGCGAATTTGAAAACAATGCACAATTAATGTTCAACAAATAACACACACACACACACACACACACACATACATACATACACACTTGCACACACTCAATCTTATAACCAAAATGACTTTTACATGTACTTTTATGGTGGATGGTGGCAGAGCGGGGAGGCGCGGCGTAGATTGCCTTCAGAAATTCGCCGAGTGTCACGTACTTGTTAAATTAAAAACGATTACTTGCTCAAATTTGCTATTGCTTTGTTGCACTTCATTTAAATTGTTATTGTTATTATTTCTATATAAAGTCAGCTTCAGTTTTGTGCCAAGTTGGTTTTGGGGAGGGGGAGGCCGTCACGGGGAGGAGGGAGACGCGGCTGAGTGTATTTCAATTAAAAGGATATGCCGCAGGTTCCATTAAAGAGGGAGAGAGAGAGCGTGAGAGAGGGAGAGTGAGGTGGTGGGGGGTGTTTGGGTTGGTAGAATGGGGAGTGTGGTATGTAGTGCGTGTGGCACTGACAGCATTGAAAACATTTTCGTCGAGCAGCAAGTGAAATGAAAATGAAAATGGAAAATGGAAAATGCTTGAAATAATGAAATGAATAAAACTGAATTATAAGCATAACAAAAATGAGAAATTATAGTAATAAAATTGAAAGAAGGGAAACCAAAACGAAAACCAGAACGAAAAATTATAATCAAAATGAGAATGAAAATGAAAATGAAAGTGCGTCTGGCATAATTTGGGAAATGAAGAAAATGAAAAGAAATTAAGCTAACGAAAGCCACAGATTGTACTCATCTTGTGCATCTTTAAGAAAGTTGATAAACACACAAGTACAGCAGCTCCCAAAAGAATGCTACATAAACCGCTTTTCCGCCTCGGATCGTATGGGAAAATGATATCGAGAGCAACCCAAAATGGGCTTTAATGCGTATCTGCTTTCAGCTCAGTTTAGTTTGCTTTTTTCAGTTTTTAATTGAAATGAAACTCAACTGAATATGCACATATAAGACGCCTAAAAGTTTATGCAAAGGGTTAAGTTGAAGTTTTTGATACGTTTTTCATACACTTGGCCTGGCTAGAAGGCAAACGGGGCTTGGACAGGGACCTGGCAAGGCCCATGTGCACAGTTCTGGGGCAAAACTCTGCTTAAGCAGCTTTTGGCCAACTCTTCTTGTCGGAACGGCGTCATCGTCAACAACGTCATAAGCGAAGGAAATCGCATGACAAGCCTCAATTTTGATGAAAGGAAGCGGCAAACTAATATACACAAACAAGTTTTTCATTGACATTGTGGTTAATGTGGTTATTGTTGCTATTGTTAATGTTATTGGCATGACGTCACAGTACGAAATAAATTAAATAGAGAGTTTACTGCGCTTGCAGATACTCTATAAAGTGGAGTTTCCTTACAATAACAATGCAATTGGTTACTTAAGTCAAACACATTTACAGGGTATATTTCAAATAGATAACTAACACTCTACAACTTGCATCTCCATACTTTGCTAATCTTTGCTCGTTGTCAGCATTCCCCATTTACACGCTTTTACAGCGTATAAATGATTTGAAAAGATATTCTAAAAGTTGGGCTCAACTTGTTCTGTAAACATCGCCTAAGTTCGTATTTATTTATGTATTTCCGTTTCAAAACAAATACCTTTATTTGCGCCTATAATTCACGTATCTATATTGCGCATACGTCACGTTGTTCCTTGACCTTGGCTAACGGTGCTGAAAGTGAAAGTTGAAAGAGTTCTTTGTTGCCATTGCTGCTAGAGAAAACTGAAACTTTTACAAAGTTGACTTTGTTCTTTGGGGGCTTAACTGAGTCCATGAAAAGTCTTTCACTGCAATTAGCCGTCGTCTTTTAATGTAGTATTTCTCCGTCTCGTTCATTTAATTGTTGCACAAAAGCACAAACAATATTTCAACTTTGATAGATCTTTTATCCACGAAAATGCAGCAATCGCTTAAACTTCGCTTATGGCTAATTAATGCAATAAAAACAACGTGAAACTTTTGCTTGTTTGATTTCTCCATTGTCTGGACAAAAGTTTCGAAATGGAAACAATTGCTGCTATAATCCCATAATAAAATGAATTAGCGCAGCAATACGGTTAAGTATGCGTGTTAAACGCAACTTCCCGTAGCACAATCTGAGTATCTGGGCAATATTTATGAGCCTTAAACTATAATAGTTATCATCTACCTCGGTGAGTGTCCTTTCATGCGCTTGTCAAATGTTCACTTGGCTTGCAAATGCAATTGCTCAACTGTTGTGTGTTGGCGTTGCCTTGATGCATAATTGAGTGACTTGGCCATTTATCGAAGCTCCGGCAAAGGCGTTAGATGGGGGGACTGCAGGGGGATTTCTCCCTTCTCGTAGTTACATCTCAATTTCCGGTCAAGTCATTTGTCATAAATTGACATTTCCAAGTTGTTACGCGCTGCAATTAAATGTAATCAACCAGTGTACATTTCATAGGGGTTGCTCAAGGCATCAAGGGGAAGAAGCGGGTGCTTGCGTGGGGGAGTGAAGGGTGACGGGTGACGAGTAACGGGTCGTCTGTGTGTGGCATTGACGACGACGACAGCACAATTTCCATAAGAAGCATTCAGTCTTTTAGGCGTTTAGTCGGTTAATCAGTCAGCTTGGCATTCAGTCAGCCAGACACGTTCAAATTTCATTTAGTTAATTCAATGAGCAGTTCGTGGTTTGAGCTAAGAGCTAAAAGCAACTGCCTGGAAGGGGAAAAGCACACAACATATTGGGGTTTTGCTACTGACAGTTTTTTCTATGTTTTTTTTTTTCTTCTTCTGGTTAAGACTGTGGTTAGCTGCTTTTTACTGTGGCTCCAGCGTTGCGGCTCTGGCTCTAGCTGTGGTTCTCTGCTAAGACGTGACGCAAATGAAGATGTCGAAACGTGCTGAACAGATCAGCAGGCTATAAGCAGCGGCTAATTTTGGGATGGGAGCAGCCTGTCAAAGGGCGGCCTTAGCATAAGAATAACCCCAAAAAATTGAAACGAGCTGACAAAGCAAACAAAGTTGGATTATAAGTAAAATGAAGACCACAAAAAAACTGTCAGCAAATAAGTCAAAAAGAAGACATCAATATAAAGCCATTATTAATATGCTTGGTCGGGTATACGCATTTAAATAAGCATATAAATTAAGTAACTTGACATTCCAACAATAAGTTTTAAATATCAACAAAAGCAAACTTAGTAAATGAGAGCAAACTGAGAGTGATTTCAACTATTTAAGAGTACTGTACTAGAGTACATTGAATATAGAGCTTAAAGCTTTACTTTCATTTAATTCACAGAAAGCTTTCATGCGCTTTTAAAGTACGCTTATTTATTTATTTATTTATTTATTTAACGTCGACTAACAGCAGTCGACCCAATTAAAAATCAAAATCTTAAGATAATTAAATTAAAAATAATTACAAATGAAATTTAAGTATAAAATGAGTTTAAAATTTAAGTTTAAAATAAGAGTTTTAGAGGGCCTAACAAATAGTTCCAATTGAACTTTAGCTTATAGATGCTTATTTGTTTTTACCCGTAAATAATTAAAGTAGTGGAAATGTCGAAACAAACTGAATTTACAAGAATTTCATGACTTAAAAATACAGAAAAAAGTGTCTGGGGAGCTTTCGCAATGTTTTTAAAGCAGTGTGTTTGTTTCAGTGTAATATTAGAAAGAACAAAGAAGAGAATACATTGACTTGAAAACTCAAACAGAGCTCTTAACTTAACTTTAATATGTTTTACAGAAATTATAATAAAATTGTTATTGTATTTCAAATGAACTATGCTTTATATCGAACTTAATTAAGTGTAAGTTTAAGCCAGCTTTTAGGCACTTTGTAATTAGCATTACGTAAGTTGCTTTCCCCAAATATCTAGTTCAATTTTTTGTGCCCTTACTTCCATTTTTCGCGCTTCCCTGACTCTTTTTTTATAATATGCAAATTTGTTCTTATCGCTTAAGTGTTCCTTCTTTTCTGTTAGTTTTTACTTAACATTTCTTATGCAATGTACATGAATACAATGAATACATTGAATTCGCTGAATGAAATTTGCTTAAACAGTTAAAGAACTTCTTCTTTTTGTTTTAGCAAATCAAAAACTCTTACTGTTAGATTATTATAACAACGCAAACTGAAAGTGCAATTATTTTCCTGTCATTTGTATGAAACATTCAGCAAGAGTATTAACTCATCGGTGTCTGTCAAACACTTTGGTTGTGTTGTCTTCTTTATCGCTTTTGATCTGCTGCAGACTGTTAGTTGGCTGCTTGCACGTCGCAAATCCTTGCAGCTGTAGTCTTTTGTGAACTGAACTGAACTGAACTAAACGGAACTGAACGGAACGGAACGAGACGGAACGGAGCGGAGCGGAAAACGCAACTCAAAATGGAATTCCATAAAGCCGCTTGCAGTTTTGCGAACAGAGTTTGGCTCTTCTTGATGACAGCAACTCATTCTCCCTCTCTCTCTCTCTGTCTTTCTCGCACACACATTTTCTTTCTCTATCTTCTTCTTTTTGCTTTTTTCTTTGTCTGCTTCTTGAACGAAACATTTTAACAGGCCAACATCTTTTTGACACTTTTCACTGACAATATGAATGGGCATGTGTGTGTATACGGATGGGTGCGTGTGTGTGTGTGCGTGTGTGTGTGCGTATGTGTGTGTGGTGTGTGGGTCTCAATGTGCCTGTCAGTATTTTTGGCTTGCCATGAACTTCTGCTGCATGGCTTAATCAGAGAAAGTATTCGGGCCATACTTCCGCTGGCTCTGGCCCGTTTTTAAAAGCATTATAATAATATTACGTATACGCCAAGCTGTACTCGTATCATAAATAATTAATATACAAAAAGCAACATGGCAAATGCCATGCAGCTTCAGGGTGAGGTCAACCGCACAGCAGCCAAAACCACTCCGCCATCCCATTAGGCCAGCGCCCTCTTTCCCCCTTTCAGATATACAGTGTGTGTATTTATGAAGGTGTATATATATATATATGTGTGTGTGTGCGTGTGTGTGCGTGTGTGTGTGTAAGTTCCTCTGCGTGTTTCTGTGGCTAAGTCTGACCGCAAGCTGCGTCTGTGTTGGTTACTTGTGACCTGCCCCACCTGCAACTGCCACTGACAGTTAATAGCCCTCTGACTAACCACAGCTATGTAACATTCACCCAATATATACACACACACACACACACCCACTTTGCACGAACACTTGCAACTTAATGGCAACCTAAATGTAAATGTGAAATTTAATAAACACAAAAGTAAATCAATTTAGCAATTAGTCGCTTCAAGAAAAAGTCATTAAAAATATATTTAAGTGCCCATCAAACGCAACAAAAACACAAATCTTGTATTCTTTCTCCTTATCTCATCATCTTTATCTGTTTTTCTTATTTTCAGGTAAGCTTTTGGCTATTAATCCCCTACAACGATGACTTCGCACATTTTGAAACTCGTCTGCCGCTAAGCAAGTAGTAGATATATCTTTAGTTACTATAATATTAGTCTAATTCTTTTTTTAAATTATTTAAATATCATTTGCAAATGTTATGTAAATGTTTGTGAGAATGCTTAGTTTTTTGACTTTTCTCCAATATCCAGTTGTGTCTGTATGAACTCAATGAACTCAGAGACTGCCGGAAGTAGCGTTAAACAAATTTGTTATATGTGTTCTTGTTCATCTTTTGCAAGTATATTATGTTATAAATATATAGAACTTTACACCAATCAATCGAAATAAACAAAAAAATCTTTTATTCAAGTTGAAAATATATTTTGTTCGATAATTGCCGCAACTTATTAGAGCTTTAGGTTCAAATTTGTCTTTAAGGATCTACATACAACAACAAATAAGTGGCAATAGTTTGTTTTATAAATATAATATTTATATTTATTTATATCTTACTTTGGGGAAAATTCAATAAAATACGAGAATACAAAGCAGTAAGATAACTTATCAATATGGAAATAAATGGAATTGTTGTATAGCTCCAGAATTAATTGTAGATAACATTTTTCCTCCAATATCCAGTTGTGTCTGTATGAACTCAATGAACTCAGAGACTGCAGGAAGTAACGTTAAACAAATTTGTTATATGGGTTTTTATTCATCTTTTGCAAGTATCTTATGTTATAAATATATAGAACTTTACGCCAATCAATCGAAATAAACATAAAAATCTTTCTTCAAGTTGAAAATAGATTTTGTTGTATAATTGCCGCAACTTATTAGAGCTTTAGTTTGAAATTTGTCTTTAAGGATCTACATATAACAAACAAAAAATGGTAATAGTTTTTTTATAAATATAAATAAGCAATTGTATCTAATTTTGAGGAAAATTCATTAAAATACGAGACCTCAAAGCAGTAAGATAACTTATCAATATGGAATTGTTGAATAGCTCCAGAATTATTTGTAGATAACATTTCTAAAGTTTAATTGTTTCGCTAAATGAATTTAAATTAATTGAATAGTCAATCTGTAATCAGAGTGCAGAGGCTGCTTTGTATTAATATGACTGGGGTATGAAATTAATTTTGATACAAATGCAGCGCTAGTCCAATATCCTTGACACTGTGAATGTGCCCGCGTCCTGTGGCATAAGCAAATGCAATTAATTTGTTTTTTCCATTTTTATTTATGTTTTTTTTTTTTTTTGTTTTGCTGTTTTGTTGTTGCCTCTTCGCAGTCGGTCGCACAAATGTTCATTTATTTCTGGTCCAAAGTCAACAACAAAATGAAAGTGTAAATCATATAACATCAATTTTCATTAGGGCGTTGACAGGCAGTGGGCACTTTAGGGTCAGTACGCTGCGTGGCGGCAGCACAAATAGCAGGGCTATGAAATTAGAGCGTGGACCCGGCGACATTGCGGAGGGGTGACAAGGGAGAGGGGGCGAAGTGTTATTATGCTGGCAATTTAGTTGATTTGCTTAAAGTCTTTGCAGCCGGTGAGCAAAATTAATTGCATACAAATAGGCGTCAGCAAATGGTCTGGCTAAATACATTTTTGGTTGACAATGTCAGGCAACAGTGTGAAAAGTGACAGATAGAAAGAGAGAGAGAGAGAGAGAGAGAGAGAGTGTGTGTGTGTGACAATGACCATCAGTTGAAAGTTTTGCCACATCCGCCGCATGTGGAACGCACATTTCCGATAAAAGCACCAAGCGTCGCCCACTTGATGCTTTCAAAACGTGCTGCGCATTTGAAGCTCTGACAACGGAGAACGGCATCCTTTAGTGCTACTCGAGACAAGCTCCAACATGTCGAGTGTAGACCGAACCGATGTGGATGTGGGTTAGTCTTGGCTATCATCATTCTTTGTGTCATCTATCCCAGGCGCTGTCTGCATTTTGATGTCATTAACGCCACAAAAAACGTGAGTTATTCGCTTTAAGAATGCCCTTAAAGCATTTGAAGTCGCTTCAACATATGTTTACGGTTTCATAGGTTAGACTAGGATTCCAAGGTGTTCTCACTTATGCTTTCGCTTCTGCGAATACTTACAGTCTGCCCCGCAACACGTTTGACACATTGTAGCAAAGTCTTGTATGCGATTTTTGTAGATTAGATAATACTCTGACGTGTTCTGATTTACGCTTTCATTTGAGTTGTTTTATTAATAATATAATCAAGACTTAAGCATAATTTGGGTAATACTCAGACGTATTCTGATTTACTGTTCTGACTTACCCTGTCAATTGAATTGTAATTCTAATAATATTATTTAAAATTTGGATTTACTCTTTCGATGGAATTGTTATCCTAAAAATATAATTAAAAATCTCTAAGATTTAAGCATAAATTGGGTAATATTTTGAAGTGTTCTGTTTAACACTTTCGATTGAATTGCAATTCTAATAATATAATCAACAATCTCTCAGATTTAGGCATAAATTAGGTAATACTCTGAAGTTATATTAATAATATTATTTAAAATTAGGCAAAATTCTCTGCTATTCTGATTTACGCCTTTCTATTGAATTGTTCTATTAATAATATAATCAAGAATCTCTAAAATGTCAGCATAAATTAGGTAATATTCTAGTATGTTCTGAACTTCGCTTTCAATAGAATTTTAATCCTAATAATATCATCAAGAATCTCTCAGATTCAAGCATAAATTAGGTAATATTCTGAAGTGTTCTGATTAACGCTTACGATTGAATTGTTATCCTAATAATATTATTTAAAATTCGATAATATTCTCTGCTGTTCTGATTTACGTTTTCTGTTGAATTGTTATAATTATATAATCAAGAATCTCTAAAATGTAAGCATAAATTAGGTAATATTCTAACATGTTCTGACCTTCGCTTTCGATAGAATTTGTATCCTAATAATATTATCAATAATCTTTCAGATTTAGGCATAAATTAGGTAATACTCTGAAGTGTTCTGTCATACGCTTTCGATTAAATTGTTATCCTAATAATATTATTAAATTAATATTATTAAATTCGATAATATTCTTTGCTATTCTGATTTACTCTTTCGATGGAATTGTTATCGTAATAATATAATTAAAAATCTCTAAGATTTAAGCATAAATTGGGTAATATTTTGAAGTGTTCTGTTTAACACTTTCGATTGAATTGCAATTCTAATAATATAATCAACAATCTCTCAGATTTAGGCATAAATTAGGTAATACTCTGAAGTCATATTAATAATATTATTTAAAATTAGGCTAAATTCTCTGCTATTCTGATTTATGCCTTTCTATTGAATTGTTATATTAATAATATAATCAACAATCTCTAAAATGTAAGCATAAATTAGGTAATATACTAGTATGTTCTGAACTTCGCTTTCGATAGAATTTGTATCCTAATAATATTATCAAGAATCTCTAAGATTTAAGCATAAATTGGGTAATATTTTGAAGTGTTCTGCCTTACCCCGTCGATTGAATTGCAATCCTAATAATATAATCAAGAATCTCTAAAATTTAGGCATAAATTAAATCGATTGAATTGTTATCCTAATAATATTATTAAATTAATATTATTAAATTAGATAATATTCTTTGCTATTCTGATGTATTCTTTCGATTAAATTGTTATCCTAATAATATTATTAAATTAATATTATAAAATTAGATAATATTCTTTGCTATTCGGATTTATTCTTTCGATTGAATTGCAATACTAACAATATTATCAAAAATAAATAGGTAATATTCTAACATGTTCTGACCTTCGCTTGCGATAATATCCTAATAATATTATCAAGAATCTCTCAGACTCAAACATAAATTAGGTAATACGCTGATTTACGCTTCCTATTGAATTGTTATATTAATAATATAATCAAGAATCTTAAAAATGTCAGCATAAATTAGGTAATATTCTAACATGTTCTGACCTTCGCTTTCGACAGAATTTGAATCCTAATAATATTACCAAGAATCTCTAAGATTTAAGCATAAATTGGGTAATATTTTGGAGTGTGCTGACTTCCACTTTCGATTGAATTGTTATCCTAATAATATTATTAAATTAATATTATTAAATTAGATAATATTCTTTGCTATTCTGATGTATTCTTTCGATTGAATTGTTATCCTAATAATATTATTAAATTAATATTATTAAATTAGATAATATTCTTTGCTATTCTGATGTATTCCACTTTCGATTGAATTGTTATCTTAATAATATTATCAAGAATCTTAGCATAAAGTAGGTAATACTCTGAAGTGTTCTGATGTATTCTTTCGATTAAATTGTTATCCTAATAATATTATTAAATTAATATTATTAAATTAGATAATATTCTTTGCTATTCTGATTTACTCTTTCGATTGAATTGTTATTCTAAGTAATTTGATAGTCCTTAAAGCACTTCGAACAATTTCTGAGTTATATTTCGATTAAACTTCATACGTAGAAATGTTCTTAAAAATACACAAAGTAATATGTTTGAGAAATTGCAGCGAAAGTGGAAAGTGGAAGACAGGTGCTGGGCTAAGAGAGGATATGTGTGCTGTTGTTAAATATTTTCTTGTCATAGAACGGCTTCAAGGATAATTGAAACCCAGCGTAAAACTCATTCAGTAGCAATAAAATGTTGTTGTCGTTGTTGTTGTTGTTGCTATTGTTGTTCTTGTTGTTTTTGCTGTCTTTAAACTTTTCTTGTTTTCGTTGCGTCTCAAACTTGAAGAAACGGTGTCAAGCGAAAGGAGAGTTCGAGTGCAGAAGACGTTGGGAGTGGCAAGTGGTGGCGAGTGGTGGGAGGAATGTAGCATGTAACATGTAGAGTAGGGGCGGGATGAGGCGATGAGGGAATGAAATTGCCTGCCATGTGGCAAAGTGGCAATGACGAGCACAAAACTGAAATCTAACCGAAAGCGAAAGCGAAAGCAAAATGAAATACAACAACGTTGCTGTTGCTGCTGCTGTTGTTGTTGTAGTTGTTGTTGCTGTTGTTGTTGGTTCTTATTTATATCATTCCATTTCAATTTCGCGCTCATTTCATGCATATGATTTTAATTTTGGTTAAACATGTAGATGTGTGAGCTATCTGCTCCATTGCCGCCCTTCCTGACCTCTGCCCCCTTTTGGTCCACTGTGCGAGTGTGTGTGTGTGTGTGTGTGTGTGAGTGTGTGTGTCTTTACGCACATTTGCGCCGTTTGTAATTTAATTTGGCTGTACACATGCGATGGCAAAGTGAAAACGAAATTGGCATAAGGCAAGAGCCGGATTCCCATGGAGACGAACGTTTCTCTGTTGTCTCTCTGTTCTGGCATGTGGCAAGTGTGAAGAGGACAGAGGACAGAGGCCAGAGGCCAGAGGCCACATGAAGCATGGACTCTCTGACAGCTGTCAAATGCTGCCAGCAGATGGCGCTGCAACACTTTGCTAACCAAATCATAAATGACATTACAATGTGAGATTGCTCTGACCAGCAGCGGCTGCTGTGGCAACAAATGTGGTAAGAACAAGTGCAACAGTTGTCTGCCAGGCCACTTTTCCATTTTCCCATTTACCCATTTCCACTGCAAAATTTACGACTGCCTGTCAGCTTGCATTGTAGCTCAGTCAGCTCTGCATGCAATTCCATTTTGTAAATGAAAACTTCTCCATCTGCCATATAAGAACTCCACCTTTATGACATCGTATGTGATCCAAAGAATGATAATATCCTCTACCTTGCTGCTTAACAAAATTGCAATGCGCAGCACGCTTTAAGAGTCGTTCGCCATGCAGAAAAAAAAACCCCGAAAAACATTAAGAAAATACTTGAAATGAAATTTATGTTTGGTTCAAGCTTAACTGCCATTCAGGTTCCGCTGCAGTATCGGGAAGAGTCTTCAGGTGTTCCCAGTAACGTAAACTAGATAAAAGACTATCTGTATGTCTAAGTGTAAGCATAAGTTAAAGCAAATGAAGAAGAAAACACAACAATAGATCATAGAATATATCCCTAAAGCGATTGAATTTAGCTTTTATACAACTGCACTGAAGATTTACATAGATATTTCTTATTTGTTAAGTGTCATATAAATATAAATAATATAAATAAATATAATAAATATAAATAACAGAGATATTTACTTTAGCACTTGCGATTTATACATTTTAATCAGTTATTTAATTCTATTGTTACTTACAACTTAATTTAGCGAAATGTTGTAGTAATTGAATTGATTTTAGCATTGAATTTAGAATTGAATTTTATTCAACTGCACTGAATATTTACATAGATATTTCTTATTTGTTAAGTGTCATATAAATATAAAAAATATAAATAAATATAATAAATATAAATACCATAAATATAAATATCAGATATTTAATTCTATTGTTACTTACAACTTAATTTAGCGAAATGTTGTAGTAATTGAATTGATTTAAATTATGCGTGAAAGATGTTGAAAATGGAAAATGCAAATGAAAATAAACCTAAAATCGTAGATTTTATTCAATTTTAAAATAGTTTCTTTCGAATAAAATTGAAGAAAGCGCTTCCACTTGATTTGTTTGTCAATTGGCGAAATGCTAGAGAAATTGAATTGAGTCATGTGTGTGTGTGTGCGTTGGTGTGTGTGGGTAAATGGTAAAGGGAAATGCGAAATGCGAATAACTTCAAAAGATAATTCAGTTAAGCCAAGAAACAAGAATTTACGACTGTTGACAATGTGCACAGAAGTTGCGTCACTTTTTTAGTGCTCAGCGGGGCAAACGATGTGTGAAGCTCTTGACGCCGCAACAAAGGCGTGTGACAGCGGCAGCGGCAGCGGGGGCGGCAGCGGAGACGTAAGCAGCAGTGGGCAAAGGCGTGCAATTTATGCAGCTTGCCTGAAATTTACAACTATTTTTATGAAGCCAAAGCCAGCAAAATGTTTACGACACAAACAAACAAACCAAATACGTGCTGATAGACAACATAGAAAGACAGCCAAAAACATTTGCCGTCTCAATGCCGAGACAGACAGTACAATTTTTGGGAGTGCTTTCAATGGAAGCAAACGAACAATGTTGGCAGCATTTGTCTGTCCTGCTCTCAAGGAGCAATCAAAAAACATTTGTACACTGTTAGCCACGCATGCAAATGGCCCAATGGCAGAGAAGGACTGTCTTCATGTCTTCAAAATGAATCCATTTGTATGGACCAAGAATGGAGAATGTGCTTTGGCCAGTTTTGTTATGTTGACAGCATCGTAAAGGCAATAAGACTTTTGCTGTTCACGCCGTACAGACAAAAGCTGAAGCAGCTTACAACCAGCTGGAGAGCTGTACAGTCAGTCAGTCAGTGTGGAAGGGGGAGAGCGGCGCATCCATAGTTGTTCAAACCTAACTTGCTCATAAGTAATTTGCCTCATGAAAATGGCCAATTTGGCTGCCCAACTGGCTTAGCTGGCTGCCTGTCGACTGCTTTTTTTTTTTTTTTTTTTTTTTTTTAGTTATATCCTGGGGTTGGGCTTCTTGGACGTATTCAAAACATGACCGCGGGGGGTGTATGGGGGGTATGAGGTAGGGGAGGGGGGGTGAATTGTGAAAAGTTTGTGAAATTTGTGAACGTAGCGTTGAGCTGAGCTCATTGTTTCTAAGTTCTTGCCAAGTTTTTAAATGTGAGGCAAACACACACAAAGAGCCAGCGTTAAAGCCATATCAACTTTTCACCAAGTTGCCAGCCCTGTAAAACACTGACAGTCGATCGAAAACGGCGGAAGACCGGAACAGGAGAGGGGGAGGGGGGGCTTGTCTGCTCACGAAGTTAGTCAAGTTAGTTCTTAAAGATACTTTCAGTAATTTGGCAATAGACGCTGCCAGTCTCAAATAGAAAATTTATAATAACTTTACTGTGCTGCCAACTTGTTTCAAATGTATTGCCAGCAAAGTTCCCACCCGGTTTGTGCGTCGGGCAATCAATCAATTTGGATAGCTAAGCAGCCACTTTGAGATTGTTTAGACTGTGCAAAGAGTTGCACAGTGTTGTCAACTCGTTTGAAATATTGAAGGAAAATTTAAATATTTGCAAACATTCGGAAATTTGAATAAAATTTTGTTTGCTTGTTGTTGAAGCAAGTTTGTATTCAGGTGCACCACTGTGCGCAACAGAGTGGTGTTGCTATTGATGGAATTCCCACACTTTAATGCATAAGCTGCTTTAATTGTTGTTATGCAAATGAAAAATGCGATAAAAATTTACTCACCTGGTCAAGAGCAAGAGCAAGAGGAAGAGGAAGAGCAGCAGCACCTCTTGACTATGAAGGTGGTGGTTGTTGTGGTTGTTGTGGCTGTTGTTGTGGCTTGCTGCTGCTGCTGCTGCTGCTGCTGCTGCTGCCACTTGCTGGTCTATTAATAGCTGCGGATCAGGTGGAAGCAGAGAGGCAGCTATCGATTTTCAGCATACAATATACAAATGAGACCGTCCAATGCATGTGAAAGGCGCACACAAAAATAGTACTGAGTAGCACAAAGGATAAACCTGTCCGTGTGCGTGTATGTGTGTGTGTGTGTAAGAGAGTGCGAGCGTATGCATGTGTGTGTGTGTGTGTTTGTGTTTGTGTTAATTTTAAAATATTGACCAAAATGGCTGAGTTCTGTTACCACTTGAGTCATTGCATACTTTTTTGGGCTCTGCGTCTCTCTCGCTCTCTCTCTCTCTCTCTCTCTCTCACTGTGTGTGTGTGTGTGTGTTACAGTGTTACACTTTTAATGTCCATTAAACTTAATTACACATTAAGCGCTTTTAATTATTTAATCAAATAATTGAAATTGCCACAACCAAAAATTTCTCGCCTTAACTTTTGTATTATTTTTTAATGAGTCCTTGTGGCACAATCTACAAAATTGCATAATGAAGCCGCTCATTAGCTCGGCTCAAGATTTTGTTAGCAGCAGGGCAGACATTGCTTAAAATTGAATGAACATGTCATGTGGAAGTCCTTTTGTTCACAACTCATTTGATTTGTGGATAGTTTGTTCTATTCATTTCATTTGGTTTTATTATTTTTATGGAGCATCTGCTGGGGCATTAATTTTATGCATTAAATGCGTTGACAGCTTGTTTGGCACGCCCCCAATGCCTTGGCCACAAACACACACACACACACACAGCACACACACACACACACACACAGCACACACACAGCACACACGCAGGCGTGCCAGCAAAGTTCATAGTCTGGCGAATTTTGGGTCAAAATTTAATGCACGCAATGCCACAGACAAGACCACAAAATGGTGTGACAGTAAAGGCAACAACAGCAGCAAGGACATCCGCAACAACAGTAACAGCAACAGCAACACCGACAGCAACAGCAACAGCGACAGCCACAGCACGGAGAAGCAGCAAAAATGGCACACGGCAAGTGGCGTCGTTTCCTACGTGCCCCCCATCGCACTCGTCCCCCCCTGTCCATCATTCGACGTCCTTTTTTAGTCCTTAGCAAGCACATACATGCGCACAGAATTGCACACATGGACAAAGCCAAAGACAAACAAGGTGAAGCTGCTGAAGGAGAATGCTTGCAAAAGCGCAAGAGCCAAGGCAGGGGAAGACAAGGGACAACTACAATGTGGCCAGGTGGCGAGCGACAGAGAGAGATGGAGATAGACTGCAGAGCAACTAATGTATATATATATGTATAAGCTATCAATTACAAATACAATTTGCGGCATTTTTCATTTAAATATTTGAGTTAGAGATAAATAAATTTAAAAATAATTCTCAAAGTAATTGAAATGCCAAATTAAAGCAGAGAAAGTTATAGAAAATTGAAATGAGCCAAGATTTTAATTTTAATTTTACAATGAAACTCAGTAAGTAGTTAGACAATGTCAAACAGAGCAGTTGGTAACTCTAGCCCATATATAGAAACATATATCCAACTTTAATTTGTATCTTTAATAAGTGATAAGGACAATTTGACTAGAGAAAGTTCTATTACAAATTGCGCTGGGAATAAAAGTCGTGTAACTCAGAGCGAGTAAAGGATAATAACGGTAGTTATATATTAGCCAAATGTACTCAAATATTATGCAAATGTGACATCATTATTATATAGAATACTCCACGCAAAAGTTGTAAGTTTCCCTTTTTGTTTTGATAATGGACATTAAGCTGACCGGGCGAGCGACTGATGAACAGCTGTAAGTGTCACAATCGCTGTCAAATTGCCGCGACGCCAAGCCGTGTGATTGATGATGATGATGACGATGACGATGACGATGAGAGTGTGAGAATCGGCGAGAAATTTGTATATATTTAAATATATGTAGGTCTCTGAGGGAGAGAGCGAGACAGCGAGTGGCTTAAGTGACGTTAATTATCAGTGTTAGACGCGCAGCTGTGAGGCGACAAACAACGCAGAGCTAAAACAATATTAACGAGTAACTCAATGTACGTCGTGGAATAATCTATATCAATAAATTGGCATTAAATGAAAATCAGTTGAGTTTGAGTTTGATTGATGCATTGACGCTCCCGGTCGACTGGTCGACTGCTCGACTGCTCGACTCGTCGAGTGATTGACGAGACTACCTCAACGTGATTCAATGGTGTGCTGAAATTTAGTGCAGATATTTTCAATTTAATTGCAGCAATAATTAGGCGTATTCCACATTTCACATTCGCGGCAAATACAACCAAAGAGATGCTTAAGTATTTGCATTAACCGAATACAATATGTAGAATATAATCAAAGTTGAATGAAAAAGTAATTATAAATTTACAGAAAATGTATTTCGCAATAAAACTTACTCCCTTTTAAAAGAATAAATATTTGAGATATATGGAAGTATTTTTTATTGAAATGCAGAATTCTGTTTGGCGATATCTGAGAGAAACGGAATGCATCCATATTCAATTGTGAGCTATGAGCATTTGTAGCAATTGCCAAACACTTGAATTATGTGGCTAGCAATACATTTACATACATCTATGGGCATGGTACAATTACTGTGTAGTTCAAACAGCCGGCAGGCATGTCTAAAGTTGCTTTATTGGTTTAGCACACATAGGAAATGGCAACTGGCAACGACGCCAAAAAGAAGATGTGAAAATCAATGAAGGCAAGCGGTTGGCCAATGGAGTCTACCATTTACTTCTCACTCACTCTCTCTCTCTCTCTCTCTGTCTCTCTTTCTTGGTTTGTTCCACTAAAAACTAGATCCATCTTTACTCTGTGTATCCTGTGCTGTCTGTCTGTCTGTCCAATGGATTGCCAAAGTATAAGCATATATACACATTCTGTTATAGAGCCATAGGTAGAGTATGCGGGCTGTAACCTGGTTTAGATAGTTGTCAGACACGCAGCTAGAATGTACATATGTATGTGCCTACGTGTGTGTGTGTGTGTGTGTGTGTGTGTGAGTTCACACCCACAAAAATGACAGCGCCCCGAAAAACTAACTGATTAAATTTATGCGCTCTTTACATATCAAATTCATAGGACAATTCATTGTGCATACATATATATTCATATACATCGTAATAATTGGGTGTGTTATTAGTTTTTATACACTTTTCGCATGTGTGAAATTATGTAGGGCCTGCTCGACGAGCAGATGCCCTATCAGCCAGCTGTATCTTCTACGAAATCATATAATGTGCCTGCCGACACTTGCGAATGTAATGTTACTTTACTCTGTTAACTATCACTGTTAGTCACATACTGTAAACTGTACACTGTTAGTCACACACTGTAAACTGTGCACTGTTAGTCACACAATGTTAACACTGTTAACTGTTCTCACATTAAAATCAAACTCTCAACTTTTAAGCTATAGACATTTAAGAAGTAGTTAAACAATCGTTACTTTTATGATCAATCACTTCTTCCACTATGCTGTTAATATTTTGAGATTCTACAGAATTTAGTACACATTTTATTATCATTTATGTTTCTTGTCGAAAGTATATGAAACTCTGAGAGGCTTTTATTACTAGCACTCGTGCCGTTGGCAGCGTTCAATAGCATTCAACTCGCCTTGGGACTGCGAAATGATTTTGTTTGCTAACGACTTGACCTATGTCATAGCCTATGCACACATAGTCGTACTCACTTGTTGCTCCTTCAGCTACTTCTCTGTTCCATTCACCGACTCTATGTCCCTCACTCCCAACTCTAACCTCTATGGTAGACCAGTGGACTCTATTGTTTGTGATGCCTCGATAACAACGGGCATAAAGCAAATAAGAAAGCATGTAAGACTGCATTCATCGGGCATACACGACTGGCAGTTTACCTGTACTTATGACTGAAGTTCCCCCCAACATAAAGCAAATACTATTCATACACTTAAATGATAATCTTTTTTGATGCGGGTAATTCACAATCACTAAACGAACTCGCAAAGCTATTAATGTTGTTGTTATTGTTGTTGTTGTAGCCGACGCTTGCAAATTCGCAGGCCCTAAGGTTCAAGTATTTGCAAATAAGTAAAAACATTTTCCAAAGAATTTGGTGGCATAACACTGAGTACAACAGGAACAACAACAAGGCCAACAAAACCAGACACAAGACAAGGCAAGACAAGACAAGACAAACAAGGCGCAACCAGCGTAATTGTATGGCTCTTGTGTCATAATACGTTTCTTTGAATGTGTGTGTTGTGGTGTGTGTGTATGTGTGTGCGTATTTGTTTGTGATATGCGTAATTATATATATATATATATAAATATATATATATATATATATATATGCAATATATTCTATACATACTCATGTGGCATACGTATTATAAGAAGGCATTACAATGCGCTACGCACCGTCACGTCGAGCATATCAACATGAGGCCATTTTGATAAAGGTACTTGATACAGGGTGTTCCACTGAGAGCTGGGCTCAAATAAGTGGTTGCCTTGGAAATGTTCCTGTTAGTAAAATTGTAATTATTTAAATATTATTAAGACATTATAATTACGATCAATCAAAATCATTAAATATTTTTAAATTAAGTAATTAATTTTAATTCCAGAATTATTGTCCAGTTGAGTGTCGAATGAATTATAATAATATGAATAAATTGCTGAATGATTCAAAATATTTTACTGAACTCAAACTTTGACCTTTACCGTTTTATTGCATGCGTGAGTCACCCTGTATTCGTTGTGAGTGTACATATCGCATTCACATGTCTTCTGTGTCTTTGTGGGCGTGTTGAATGCGAATATCATTTCCAAGCGACTTCCGCTGGCAACAACTTGGCTCCTTGTCTGCTTCTTTCTGTATTCAGCAGCTACTTCGCCCCGCCCTGCCCCGCCCCCTGTGCAACCACTCAAATACCTCCATATGGCAATGATGATGTGTGCTTGTGTCCTGCAATGCGTTCATTTTTTATAGCATACTTTCAGGCTGGTTTACCCGCTTCGCTCGCTTGTCATTACTCGGCAAAGTTGGCAATAGTAGCAACAGCAAAAAGCAAAGTCGACAGCAACAGCAGCAGCAGCAACAGCAACAGTTGCTGCCATTGTGTTGCCTGTTGTTGATGTTGTTCGCGTTCGTTCGCTTGTTATTGTTTTCCATTTTTACAACCATTTTTATGTGCTGGAATTGCTGATGGGCTTTGGGTCTTCATGCCAAATGCTACAAACACACAATACACTCAGACATGTGTGTATGTGTGTATGTGTGTATATATGTATATGTGTATATACATATGTATATATTATGTATTCAACTTGTTGCTCTTTCATTTCAAGTCGTGAACTCTTGGCTGGCTCTTGGCAACTTTAACCTTTCACCCTTGTGTAACAAAGTGAAGCGCGGCCAAGTAATCAAGACAACCGTTTATGTGCATTTTAAATTGTTAACGATTACAATTTCTCTTTTAACTGCCCCTCCCCCCGCCACACCCAACACACACGTCCTCTGATAACTGTGACTGTGATTGTAACTGTGTGTAACTGTAACTGTTACTGATATTCAGAACGTCGCCGACGCGTCGTCCCAGTCTCGACTTGAAATTCAATTTGCACAATTGTTCGCCAAATTGTGAAAACTGTGAAAATCGTGAAAAATGTGAATTGTAAATTGTGTATTCCCTTTGATTTATTTTACGTCTTATATATTTATAGTATATATATTTATTTTTTCAACTGATTCGACTGCAAATCAAACGAAGCAGATAACTTTTCAACTTGCTTACACTTATTGTACTTTGTGGCATCAAAACCAAGATTATTACATCGTTCACTTTTAAAGGAGGACATTTGAAGAAAATCGTAAATTTTGTAAGAAATAGTTGCAATAAAGCATAAACTTATTTTAGGATAAATGCTTACTTTAGCTTCTTTGCTTTACGCTGTCTAGTAGACTTAAGCTTACTCTGTATACTTTCATTCATTTGAAAAATTATCAATAATTTTCTTATGAGTTTTCTTTTTGCGTTTTATACTTCACTTCTGATATAGTTCTACAAAATTCTAGATCGAATTGCAAATATAAAGTTAAAATTTCTTAAGCATTTCGAGAGCATAAACGACTTTTATTACACTGTTTAGTAGACTTAAGATTACTCTGTATACTTTCATTACATTTAAAAATTTAACAATAATTTTCTTATGAGTTTTCTTTGCGCTTTATAGTTTATTTCTGATATAGTTCTACAAAATTATACAGCGAATTGCAAATATAAAGTTAAAATTTCATAAGCATTTAGAGAGCTTAATCGAATTGTATTACACTGTCTAGTAGACTTTATATTTTCATTTCATTTAAAAATTTATCAATAATTTTCTTATGAGTTTTCTTTGCGCTTTGTAGTTTATTTCTGAAAGAGTTCCACAAAATTCTTCAGCGAATTGCAAATAAAAGTTTAAGATTCTTAAGCATTTAGAGAGCTTAAGCGACTCGACATCACTCAGTTCTACTTCTTTTAGAAAGACTTTTACAAATCTGTTTTTATGTCCTGTACAGGGATATATTAACTCTGTGCACAAAGTATTAGTTACTTTTACTGTCGCGTGCGGTCGACTGATCCGCTTGTTTCTAGTTCACAATAGTATTATCCAACTTTATCTAAACACACAACGTTTTGCTTGCACTCAGAGCGACAAACAAAAGCCACTTTCATATATTGAAAAGTTGCACAGTTTTTAAATTAGAACTAAGTGATGCAATTGGTTTAGCTAACTAACTAGATGTACTAACTAGCTTATTGGATAAAAAACTGTGTGAATATAAGAATTGAAATCAAATGGATTACACAACTATTCAAAGTGCAATCCAATTGGCCATTTCTAAGCTACTGAAAGCAATTTCAACGTTTTGCAAATGGAAAATATAATAAATAAAAGATTTTTTTTTTTAATTTTATGCAGCAATTTACAAAGATTTGTTCAAGTTTTGCGTGAGGAGGTGTGCGTGTCTGTTCTGGGTGTGTGTTAGAGTTGCAATCGTTAATTGGAATCAATCAATTAGAATGCATAATTAAATTGCTCATTAGGCGAGCAACAGAAGAGGAGCAACAGCAACGAGGAGTTCTCACACAAAGTTTCTCTTTCTCCAACTTTCACTTCAAATCTCTCTTCCCTTCCTATCCACTTCCTCCACTCTTCTTTTCTGCCTTTGTTGCCCGTTCCCATTCATGTTTACATGCGGCGTTCAGCCTCTGATCCAGTACCAATTGCTGTTGTCAGATTTACGTTCACATGCCTCACGCCGCATGCCTCACGCCGCATGCCTCGCGCCGCATGCCGCATGCCATGTGTGTTTACATTTAGAGTTGCCCATTAATTGCTGCGTATCTGTTGTCGTCTTCGATTCTGATTGATTCATGCTGTTTCCATTGTTTTCTTTGCTGTCCTTCCCCACTGCCCGTCTTCCCTTCTTCCAGCTTCTTTCAGCCTCCCTTCGCTGTTGCGTTGTTTTTGCTGGCTGTTAAACGACGACTTGACCTGACAGTCGAATTGCCCTTCAATTTGGGCCAAAGGCAGGCACAAGATAAATGAAAACAATTAAGCGTGTGCTAGACGAGTATGCTCGACTAGCAAATACCCGGTAGCCACTATGCGTAAGATCTTAATATTAATATGAATATTTAGTCTTTTGTGTTATATCATACGACAAGTAACTAGTTAATTAACTGTCGTTGCCTCTAATTTGTCAATGTTACCCTGTCGCTCCCTTTTAATGGTACAGCATATAACAAATTCCAGCCTGTGCACTTTAAGTGACCTTAAGTTGTGCATTTTATGCCACCTGTACAATTTTATTTACCTCTGTGTTCTCTCTGCCCGTGTCTCCTCGCTCTGTCTCTCGCTCTGTCTCTCGCTCTGAGACAGTGTTCTCGTTCTGTCGCTCATTGTGTCTCTGACTCTGACTAAATACCTTAATGCTCCCCGGGGTGCCGCTCAATGGAGAAGCATTTAAAGTGCCATTGTGAGTCGCATAAGAGTGGAGTGCAACTCAGGCACAAAGGCTATAAGACTATTATATCAGCCCCATAAATAAGTACTCCATCTCCACCTTGTGCTCGTTATCAGCATAATACGCTTGTCCAGCACTGAAAGTGTTGCATTCAATTATGCCGTGTCACAACTCTCAACTTGCAACTTGCAACAAACTGTGACAAAATGTGCAGAAAACGTATAATTTCTCTTGAACGTAATTTTTGTCATTTCAACTGCTGTCAATGCTTAAACTGGAGAATAACAAATAACTAGTTTCAACTGCTCTCACATGTGCTTTATACAGAGTATATTTTGCATTTCAATTGAAATTGAATACAAATCGGATAAGCGCCGCCTTCGAACTGAGCTCAGTTGATGTAATTAATGAAAGTTGTTCTGCTCTTTCTTCTTTTTTTGCACATTTATCAATACAACAACAAAAATAAGGAACAGAATTGAAGGCGAGAGAAATCAACTCGACTCGTATTACGGGATACGTTATCACGCATACGCAGCGTTGTGCCGCTGGCCTCGTGTAGATGGATGGATGGAGGGATGGAGGGATACAAGGAAGTGGCATCCGTGTGAGGCGAATTGCAGCAGAGCTCTGCAAATTATTTGCCATCAAATGCTATTGATTTATTAATGCCGCTCATCATTCGACAGTTGCCATAAAGCTGCAAACGTTATCCTCAGTCGTCGTATCGCAACGTTTCATATCAAATTGAGCTGAGTTGAGTTGAGTTGAGCTGAGTTCAGTTGAGTTCAGTTCAGTTCAATTCAGTTCAGTTCAGTTGGATTGAGCTGTGCTGAGCGGGCGCCCGCATCGTATACATTAATTTTCAAAATGTCTCAATAAAAATCAATATCAAATATATTTGCTGCTTTATGGCTTTATTAAAGGCATTGCCGCTTTGTCAAGATAAAACTCAAAAAAAATGATAATAGTAATAATCGTAATAATAATAACAATAAATAAATAAAAATTGTCAAGTTGCCATCCAGGCAATATCACTCGCTCCACTTAGCGACAAGTAGGCGTACTTGTAATGTAAGAGCTGCTGCTTAGGAGCAGCACATAGAGATTTAAGTATTGAGAGAATTGTTGAGGTAACCTAGGGAACCTCTGCACTGGAATTGCATACTTA
The DNA here is from genome assembly GCA_035042075.1 of Drosophila macrospina. Classification (NCBI taxonomy): domain Eukaryota; kingdom Metazoa; phylum Arthropoda; class Insecta; order Diptera; family Drosophilidae; genus Drosophila; species Drosophila macrospina. Next base: position 2,629,005 of record JAWNLW010000500.1, on the reverse strand, counting down.
AGCGTAATCTGTTGCGAATAACTTATTCAGTTTTATGTCGCTCTTGATGCAAATAAATAACAATTGTTGGTTTCTTAATCAAAGTTTTCTACAGTTAAAGTTTATTTCGAATTCATTTTGCTAATGAAAGATAATTAAGTGAATATGATAAATGATTAAATGATGGCAATTTTCAACAGATTTGTTGCTCATATTAATTACACAACAGCAGCTACTCATCACCTATTTTAGATTCAATCAATTAAAGTTTACTTGACAATCAAATAAAAGACACTTAAATAATCTTAAGCAAATGAATTTAAAGTTTATGGAATTAAGCTCAAAATATCTCGTTGTAATCTATTATTTTCCTCTTAACAGAGATTTGTGGCATCAGAAAGTAAAATTTACATAACAATTTTATTATTAAATATTCAATTTTTTTTTTTTTGTTGATAACTAAAGTTAATATTTGCATTTGCATTCAACACTTTCAATTGAGATCGATGGCCATGTCATGGCCTATGTTCATTTCAATATTTATCTGTAAATCGCCAAGTATTTGCATTGTCCTTACAATTTTAAGCTTTTCACAATTTATAGAGCTTAGACCGCACTGACACACACACACACACTCGCACACACACTCGCTCATATTTGTAAGTGTCAGCAAACAATGTGAGTTTTTGTTGGCTTTTGCAATGTGTTGAAAAGTTCTTGAAATAGTTATACATACTTTCAGGTCGTCAGACAGCTCATTTCGCCTGCACGTGTGAAAGTATGCTTCATAATTTTAATAATTCATTAGGTAAAACAATTTTTGGCTTTTCTACCCAAATTGACTTTGAGTGGCAAGTGAAGTTGACTGGCTCTTGCTCCTGTCTCTCCTCTCTGCTCTCTCTCTCTCTCTATGTCTCTCTCGCAATGCTCTTGTCTCTTGTCTTTCTCACTTGTCTGTTGTCTGTTATCTATGGCAAGTTGTTGAACCCATTCGCTTTAGTTGTTGTCGTTGTCGTTGTCTTTCTCGTTGTCCTTGCAACTGTTGTTTGTTGCTTTTTGGCTTTTGGATTTCGTTTTTCCCTTTTTTTTTTTTGTAATTTTACACGTCGTTTGCCGTATCTATGGAAACTCTGACATTTTGGTATTGTTGCTTGGCTGCCAAACACTTTCTGCCTTCTCCGAGTACATGCAAAATTTAGACTGCGACTTGTCTTCTGACTCTAGTACCATTGACTTGGACTTGAATTGAAGTTGGAACTTGAAAATTGCATTCAATTGAAGCACAATTCGAGCACATTTTATAATAGTTTAAATATATATTTATTTAATATTCGACAACTACATTAACTTCACTTTGTCAATGCTCTCAATCAGTAGCTGCAGCTTATTCAATTAGCTTACTGAAAGCAACTACAATATGTTGCCTTACTCAAAGTAATCCTGCTGCTGCAATCCTGTGAATGAGTCTATGGCATCCCCTGCATAGTAGTCCATCGCTTTGAAGTTGTTGTATGTGAGTGTGCAGCAACAGCCAGGTGAATCCCCTGCAGCATTCACTTGCACAATTGCCCACATTTCTTGGCCGCGGCCGAGCTGTCAATGATACACTGGACTTGCCGATGAGAGCGTGCCTGACCCACATGTGGGTCAGTTTGTGCAGCTGCCGTTGGGATTGAGTCAATATACACGTACACACGCCCATGAGAGCACATATGCCAGACGCATGCACATACATGTATGTGCGTCGTCCTCTGTGTGTGTATGTGTAACCCACATTCAGCTCAGCGTCAACGTATTCCTTTGTAGCATACTTTTGAGCGTCCCCCCAATTGTACAACACTCAAAGCGTCTAGTATTATTGTAATACAGCTGTGATTGAGTGTTGAGACATTCAAAGGGCAGGCGTTCTTTCGTTCTGGCTTAAACGAGCGCAAATAGTTTGTTAGCAATGGCTCAACGAAATCCCCTGAACAGTTTGCGAAGCATACAAAGGTAGAATTTAGCAGTTTGCCAAGTCGACTGCCTATTCAGAGACTTCTATGCTTAAAATGCACCTTTATATTCTAAACTAAAATATATTTTGGGTTCTTATAGAGTAAAATGTATTTTTATTTTATTTTTATTTTTATTCTTACTTAATATATTTATTTTTTTTTTTAAGAATTTTTTAATTTATTGAAGCAGTTAAACTTAAGCTATAACAATAACAAAAAATATCAGAAACAAAAGTAATTAAATATTTCGTGCTCTCCCAGATTGCCAGCCAATCACACGACTCAGACGCAGGAACATAGGACTCATACGGAGTCCCTAGTATAGCTTGAAATATACACCCATATGATCTCTCTCTTATGAGACGGCGAAATATTTAATTACTTAATATATTTATTTCTTGTTATTATTTCTGAAGTAGAAACTTGCTAAATAGCTTGTAAATTGTCGTAACACTTTAAGTAAAAATTAGTGAATCTATTATTTATTATATTTTTTACATTTTCCTAATTTACTGGGAATTATTTATCATTTTATTACAAATTAAATATTTTTGTTACTAAATTTAAATTGTACAAAGCTTTGTGGCTTGAGTCAGCTAAAGAAAGCTGACAACAGAAAGTTGTTGTAGTAAAATATAAGTTTACTTGAATATAACATTCTTAAATAATTTATTAAACAAAAGTTTTGTGTTTTCCCTCTCGTTTATTGCAGGACACGAACTAGATGCACTTAAGACTGATGCCAGGGCCGCAAATTGTAGCTGTAGCTTAAGTGGGCGTGGCTGCATTCACGATGCGATTGGCAAAGTTGACGCAAAGTTTTACGCTTAAAAATGCTGCGCAAAAGTGCTCGGATCAGACGCATGCCAAGGTGGCGGGGGAGGGCGGGGAATGAACTCACAAACTGATGCAATTTCTAACACTTTCTCTGGCTCATTCTTTCACATAATACAATGTAAACTTTTGTTTTTGTTTTCACTTTTCGTTTGTCGTACAGCGTCACGGGAGCAGCAGCAGCAACGGTGCGGGGCAGAGTCTCGGGAGCGGCGGCAACGTTAACGGCCTGGCGGCCGCAGCGGCAGCAACAACGAGGAACAGCAGCAGCAGTGGCAGCGGCAGTGGCAGTGGCAGTGGCAATACCAACAGCAGCAACAGCAACAGCAACAGCGGCAACAACAGCAACAGCAACAGCAGCGGCAGCAAGCGCAAATCAAAGCCAAGAACAAAGTGCTTCGGTGGCACAGTGTTTCGCTGTTGCCTACCTTGTCGCGGGGGCGGCTCCGCAGCCCCCGCCACAAGTCCGCCCCAAACACCCGCGCAGACACCGGACGAATTGAAGCCAAAGACGCAGATAGCACAAACTGAGTTGCAGCCACAAACTGAGCAGCACCAAGAGAAGCAACAGCAACAGCAGCAGCAAAAACAACAATTCGATACTGAAGCAGAGAGCATTGGAACGAGGGAGAAGAAGCATTCGTTAGCAGACACAATTGGTACATCGGTAACGACGCCCACATCGCTGAAGACGCTCATCAACGACGTTGACGAGGAATTGGAGCAGCAACTGAGTGCCGCCGATATTGCAGCCGCGAGTTTAGCCAGCGGTTTGGTAGCCCGACGCGCCGAGCCCGAAACACTCAGTGACGCGAGTGTCTCACCCACCGTGGTGGTTCTGCAGCTGTCCAGCACAGTGACAGCTAGCACAGCGCCAAGTCTGACGCTGCCAGAAGCGACCAGCTTGACGACAGCGACAGCGACAGCAACAGCAACAGGAACAGCAACAGGAACAGGAGCAGCAATAGCAACAACACCAGCAGCAGCAGCGCTGCTATCCACAATCACCAGCAGCATCTCCACAGCGTCGCCGTCGCCTAGCGGCGTCTATAGCGTCAATCAGCAGGTTACGGTTAGTGGGAGCAGCGGCGGCAGCGGAGGCAGCAGCAGCAGCAGCAGCGGCGGCGGCGGCGGTGGAGCAACAGCCACAGCGGGGGCTGGTGGAGCACAACGTTGTAGTTGTCAGCCGCAGACATCACCATTGCCGCACATAAAGGAGGAGGAAGAATCGGAGCAACAACAATTGCATCAGGCGAACAATCGCCAGCAAGCGAATAAGGGGCTTGAGGAACCTTTGCCACCGATTACAATAGCTGGCGCTGGTTATTGTGGCAGCTGTGAGAGTGTACATCATTCGTCGGGCACCTCATCATCGGCAACAGCTGGCGGCGGCGTCGCAGCGCAGTCGGAGTACGTTGGCGCATCGACGCCATCGCCGCGTATCAAATTAAAGTTCCGCAAGCCACATAAGTCCTGTTGGTCGCGCATTGTCCTCGCACCGATTGGCAGCAGCGGTGCTGGCTCATCATCGGCCACAGTTATTGGCAGCAATTCAAACGAGACTTTAGCCTCAAGTGGCAGCACCGGCAACACAAATACAAACAACAGCAGCACCGCCAGTGTCGCTGCCCATCATCGCTTGGCATCATCATCCGCATCGGCACTCGCCTCGCATCCCAGCAACTCGCAGCTGCTGCCCACCACCAAAATGCAGGCCGAACAGGGATCCATTGGGGATCTCCAGAAGTATCACAGTCGCTATCTCAAGAATCGACGTCACACCCTGGCCAATGTTCGGTAAGTGATCAGGCAAATTATTGCATACCTATGAATTTTTATATGATCACAAAAGGAAAGCTTATGCTTCTTTGCAATTTGTTGATTTCCCAAGGCTTTCCTTATCCAATCAAAAGATTGAAGCAACAGACAGCAGCAGTGAGTCTGTTAGGCTTAAATAACATATTTATTTCATTTATTTATATTTAATTAATAAACGTCACATTAAGTTGTAAATGAAACATTTTTAATTTAATAATAAAATGCTTATTTCTATTAAATTTTGACATTTATTACAGAGCATTCTGTTTAGTTAAGTTTAGAAAAGTTAAATAGTATCACTAAGCATACAATACATAGAGGTTTCATTTGGTACTAGAAATTGATATCACTTTTTTGCTTCACAATGGAACGATTCCGTTGCTTGCTTGAAAGACAAAATACAGCGCGCAAGCACTGAACTCATTTTGGCACAGACGTTGCCAAACTTCACGATCAAAGCATACTGAGAAAATGAGTGTGTATCTACCGCGTACACGTACACCGCATACATACAAGCAAAACATGAGAGCAAGCGACATGCGCCTTCTACTCTGTTCGGCTGTCTGAAACAGACTAACGGCATTTTCGGCGTTGTTTGCTGCTGTCCGCTTTGCGCTCTCCGCTCAGCATTTTGCTCTCTGGGGTTCTCCGCTATGCCGTTCGGCTGCTTGCCGAACATGTGGGGTTCCATTGTGAAGCAAAAAAGTGATATCAATTTCTAGTACTAAATGAAACCTCTATGTATTGCATGCTTAGTTATAGTATCTTATTAGCAGATGAACTGCTTGCACATACATTCAACTGCTTGCACTGCTTGCTTTGAGCATCCCATCAATTGGCTTGTATTCTTGCCCTTATTTTGCGTTTATTTTGACTCATCTCGATCGCAAATCGAGGTAAAAAGTTATTATGGTAATGAAAGGCACAAATTCATTTGACTTTTGAAATAATCTGAAACTTTTTCGTAGTTATATTTAATTCGTTCAAATCTCAGGAGAATTTCAAGCAATCTGTCTACATCTGAGAAATATTTGCAATTATTTGGAATCGCATTTTAAAAGCGGCAAATAAATGAGTAAATAAAAGGGACGCCTACAGTTGTGCAATACTTTTTTTATATCGTTGTCAACCCTCAGCTTGTTATTGACTTTTGGCCTTAAAATTGACTTTGAAAGGCGAAAAAAAAATATATATATATGAAAAATTTGTTATTTTGTGAGTGGGAGAGAGACAGAGATGAAAAAAGATAACGAAAACCAAAACGAAAACGAAAGCAAACAAGCAGAAAATAAATACAAGGCAAATAAACGCCACAATATTATTCTTTTATTTTCCAATATTTGTACAAATGCCCCGGCTGCTTAAAGCCAAACTCGTTTAGTGAAGCTGGCTATCATCGAGTGCGTCGTCAGTTGCTTGAATTTGTCTGCCGGCAACGTGGCGTATGCGCAATTTACGAAGTGTGTACCACGCGCTGACAACAAGTTCTCAATAGGCTCCACACACAAGTGCCAAGAAAACTTGCCTCAAAAGTTAGAGCACGGCCATTGAACGGACGCTGATGCGGGCGAGTGGGGAGAACCTACTATAGCAGCCAATTAGCGACTTACAATGAAATCAATTTGCAGTTAGTCGACTTAATCAAATCAGAAAAGTTAAGTGACAAAACTTTGCCAGGTCACAGACTATGGTCTGAAAGCGGAAGACAACCACCAGACTGCTGGGTGGACTGAATCCACCCATCAACCAGCTGCATTTCACAACCGGCGACCGTGGGGAGCACAAAAGCGACATAATTTATGGCTAAAACCTTATGCATAATTGAATATTTTCAACTATGCTGCCAATGGAATCATTAAATTAACTGAATAGCGATCCCAATGACATTGGCAAATCGAATAATATAATAATACGCGTATTGTGCGTGAACTTTGTTCATTTTCCAATTGAACACGTATTTATATATATATATATTTTTCATATTTTATATTTTGCTTAATTATTTACGGCATTTAATTTCATGAAGTTTTTTTTTTTGTTTAATATTCAAGATTTTAATTTGCATTTTATTTAATTTGTTTTATAATTTATTATAAGCTAGACTTATTGCTGCACACGAACGGCTCTTTCAATTAAATCGCACGGTAAAAGCAACGATTAGTTGGAACTCACACAGTTGCGTAGCGACGTTCTGTGTGAATGGCAAATGACAGCTTAAGCTGCAATTGATTGAGCAACGTTGCTTCATTAGCAGCTGTTCTGCTAGGTTACTTTTGCTACAGCGTCTATCTATCTATAAAAACATTTAGATGAATGTTATCTTAGACCAGATACCCTGCACTTATATGCAGTGTTGTCTAACGTATACTCTATGATTTTAAAGAGACACTGCTGATTTCTATTTAATATTCCCTCGAATATTCTGAACAATTGTATTAAAGCGTTTTTCACATTCAATTGCTTTAATTTCTTTTCAGTTTATTTGCATAAATTTGTAGACACTCATTAGACGCTAATGAAGCACAGACAACAATTGCAATTGTTAACACTTCTGCAGTAATTCTATGTTTATCAAATGAACCAATGACAAACACCACAATTTTAAATAGAAATATTGCTTTTCACTTTCGAAATTGTAACAGGAAAACAGTTTTCTTCTTCTACCAGAAACTCAACTAACACTCAATCAATGCAATGTTTTCAATTTCAATCGAAGCATTTATTTAAAAAGTATATTTAAAAAAAAAATTAGGAAAGCTGAAACGGCTTATTACAAGTGTTGCGAAAGCTGCATTTAACCGCGTCTATTTCTTTGATTACGCGCGTTGTTGTTTGCGCTTGGTCGACGTCTGTTGGCGTTGTTGTTGTTGTTGCGCCTGTTGCTTCTGTTCCTGTTGTTGTTGTTGCTGCTGCTGTTGCGCCTGTTGGAGTTGTTACGTCTGTTCTGGTTCCTGTTGTTGTTACCAGGTCGACCAGGTCTGCCAGGTCTGCCGGGTCTGCCACCGTTGTTACCGCGAGTGGGTCGGCGGGTGGTTTCAGGCACACCCGGGACTATGGGGCCGTTGGGCTCACCCTCATTGCCATCATCCACATCAGTGTCTGTGCCAGCTTCAGCGTCACCGTCACCGTCAGCATCAGTATTATCTCCCGCATCAATGCCGGTGTCATCTGACTCGCTGTCGTTGTAGCTGACATCCGCGTCTTGGCTGTTATCCTCATCGCTTTGGGCCAACACCGTGGTGGCCCACAGGCAGAGGCAGGCCAATAGTAAGAAGCGTGCGCTGAACTTCATTATTGTTATTCTCTCAAATGTCAATACTAATTTGATAAAATTGCAGACACCGTCAGCCAGTTATATAGAAGGCCAATAGCTAAAGTAAACATCACTTGCTCTATGCTACTTTGTTTATACAACTTGTCTAATATCAAAATATGTCGCATTGAACAATAGACAATGGTACAAGCACTGTTCACACATCTTTGTTGATCATCCAAATACGAGTAATTACTCCCAAAAAAAGCAACAATATCAATATTAATAGTAATAAAAACAAACCCACACTTGCAGCTGTTGCAATTGTCGCAAAAACCTAGACTTTGAAGCAAATAAGCAATTATTTATAAATATATAAATATTTATAAACAAACCTCTTACGTCACAATGCCATTCGCTGGTGACGTAAATAGAAGAGATTTAAGGATATGCGGAAACCTTTTTGCTTAAATTTTTACAGACTTTGTGGGCGTTATGTATTTTTTATTTGAGCTATTTTCGACTCACATTATACCCCTTATGGAGCCTAAAAAATGTCTTCTGTCCTTAAGCTTTATAAATAAAATACAAGAGCATTCAACGAGAGTTGCAAAAGACGGGGAATTCAGACAGCATTAGAGCTGCCAGATCATCAGAGTTTTAGAATTAAAGCGAAATGAAATGGGAATGGAACTTTAAAAGTTTGAAACTTCTAGCATCTGGAGCGAAATTATTTAGCATAAAGTGAAATTAACAGTTGAAGATTTACTAGTTTGCTATTTAATTATCGATAACGATATTATTAGCAATATCTCGCCAGTTGATATTGATTGAGATATGCCCAGCATGGGACACTCCTGTTAGGACTTGACTAAGTATTGCCACTTTCTTTGGCATATTGACAATATTGGACGTCTTGGCTGCAACTTGAGGTGTTGCCTTCTTTTATTTATACAAACCGACCACAATCAAGAACCTAATTGCTTTTCACAAAGGTGACATTTAACAAAGTGGCTTAAGAAAGTGAGAATCGATAACACATTACTTATATTTTGAGAACAGGTTAGAAATATATATAAAACTATTGCTGAGTAAATTAAGTATACCTTCGGTAATATACCGAATTAATTATCGAAGTTGTCACAGTTATTTAACTATCGATAAATACAAAATCTTATCGAATTAGTTATCAAATGTATCATGTAGACTAAACTAAGTATGCGATCGATGATATATTTTGACGTATTAATTGTTGTAGTTATCGATAAATGAAATTGAGACTTAAATGTAAAATAGTCTATAAATAAAAACGGAAAACTATCTACTGATGGATTGTGGATACTTTGAATTAACGTGCTGAGTATCTCTAAGTCGAGCATACTCAAAAAGAGGGAAGAATTCCTTGATTTGGTATTTAATTTATGCAACAATTAAAGTGCAAGTTTCAATGTTTATTTGCGCTGTAAAAACATTTCAAAGATCAGATAGTATTATATATTTAAACATTGTTTCAATGGGTATCTATACTTTTGCCAGAAAATAAGCAACGCGCTAAAAATATCAATTAACTGCAAAACTGAGTTAGGACAAATTAAGTTAACAAAAGTTAGACTTGTCGATTAGGAGGTAAATGAATCACACAGTTTTTCTAGCTAATTAATTTGGGCTTTGCCACTCCTCAATAAGCTTTACTCTATTTATACATTCTTTTAGGTCGTTGGAGAGACTATCTCCGTCGGAAAGATTTCTATTGTGGAGGTTATGCAACATGGCAGCTATTGCCATGGCCCATATGTGTCACAGAGATTTCTATCAATTTTCACGCCCAATTGGATCTGTCACCCCCAGCCATATGCACTCAGAGTAATGCGTGGACAATTTGATTTACATAATTTACATTGATGGCAATCAACTGTTGCTCCATTCCACATTCCACGGCCCACATAGCAATGCCATTCCCCGCTTCCATTCCGCAACTCGCCTCCGAGACCCTTTTTGCCACATACATCCGCTAAGCTGATCTATCGGTCTGCTTGCCTGCTTGCTTCTTCTTCTTGGGCTTCCTCTTCCTTCTTCAGTGAGTTTCCTTCAACTCTTTGCCCACACTTCACCCTTTATTTCACCTCTCCTATCTAGCAATTCGCATACCGCATCCTCTCAGACCATTTGGGGTCCTCGACAATAATTTACGCTTGAATGACGCTTCGTTATTGCTAGTCATTGAACTTCAGTAAATGTGGGCGTATGTCGCCAGTGGGCGTGCTAACTGTTTATGTATGCCCGAGCTTGTGTGTGTGTGTGTGTGTGAGTGTTTTTGTGTGCCGGACAAGTCGCGGCTTAATCCGTTGTGAGCGAAAAAAAAAGGAGAATTCACCTTGTATTTATAGCTGCACCTTCTGCGGGCCTGCTTCGCATTTGCCAGCCCAAAAATAACTTGCATTTAATCAATAAAAACGCAAAAGGCATCAACTTTTGGCAGAAAACTGAAAAAGGAAAACTGGAGAAATTCCGCGTAAATATCGATGATGCAATCAATTAATAATGAGCAAAAAAAAAATAATAATAACGATAGCAATAATTGTGTAAACTTTAATGGATTCATATGTATAAGTATAAATTATCAGCAAGGACACGTCTGCTCTGTAGCACAACGCATGAGATTGCATGAAGCGTATGCTTTTAACAATGGCATGAATATCTTTTGCATTTATTAATCAATTTGCATATCTGAAAGCAGCTATTTAATGCCTTTAGTTCTTACTGAAATATCTCAGCTGATGCCGCAAAATATAAGTCTTGAAAATATCAAATTAAGGAATCTACTTAAATATATATATTTAAAGTTATTGTTAAGTTTTTCACATTTGCTTTAACATTCTGAAATTTTCATGTAATAACAATTAATTTATTGTAAAACTGCATTAAACTTTCTATAAAATGTAATCAATAACTGCTCAAATAATCGAAATGTTTAAAAAACCGTTAAGAGCTGGAAACTTTTTTACTGGTTACCATGAGACCTATAAGCTTTCAAAGTAAAGCAACTTCCAATGCTTTTTATTCTGAACGCTTATGGTTTTCAAATAATTTACTAAATCCTGCTAAAAAGCATTTAAATTTTAAAAGCACAGCGTGCAAGCTTTTATCACTAGACTCGTCTCGCACCTTGTTAAGCTTAAAGTGTAACAAAAGCTTTTTGCAAATTGCTGAGCTTTCTTAGCTGAGCACTGGCCCATTAAAATTGTAAATAGTCATTTATCAAACCAAATATGAAAAGCTTGAAGCTGGTAAAGCTTTCGCTACTGCGAGAAAAGCTCTGCACAGCTCTGCTAGCTTGCTAGCCATATGTATCCGGACAACAGTGCGGATGAGCTATTTTACAACCATATAAGGAAATTGCCGTGATTCACACTGAATTAGCCCACATACATGGCTCGAGTTGGGGCTGGCCAGTTGGCCAGTTGGCACGTTGGCCGGATAGCTTCCGGCTTATAGGGTACTGCAACTGACACAATGACTTTTTACATTTAACAACTTTCAAATGATTGAATATCTCAAAGGTCTGGCGATAAAAATGTATATTAATATCTATAAAAATCTATAATTATATATAAAAATAATTATTATATATATTTGAAAGGTTAAAGGTTGCACTTGACCGATCAGAAAAATTGTGTAACATAATCTTTTGAAAAGCTACTGGTAACTAAGTGAGCGGATGCAGGTTGTTAGTCTGTGCTTGGCAGCCTTGTTGATACTTTGCTAGTTGGAAGTAATTTATACAGATATTTTTACAGCGAAGCTTGCAGCGTTTCTTCTCATCTACAATTTTTATATATATATTTTTTTTTACGTTTTGTCAACTCGAGTTACAAAATACGTGCAGGAAAGTGCATTTTCCTTTCGACAAAAATGCCGTAAGAAGGTCACCCGGAGGTAAAATACAAAAATCCACAAATTCTATTTTATTACTTAAATAATTGTGAGAAAGCATCACTTCTCCTCCTCCTCCTCCTACACACACATGCAAGAGTGTGAATAACGGAATTAACTTATTTGCTGACTCTGAATTAAAAAAGATTTAGCAAGCTGCAAATTAAAATGAAGCCTTAAATATTATGTGGACTTTATTTTAATGAACTTGAAATGGTTTTGTTCAGCTTCGTGCACCGCATAGAGAACAACATTGGACAAATTTTATTATGAATTTCATTAATTTGAATATGCAATTTCATTATGTTATATATTTTGAAATGAGAAGAGTTGTATTGAGTTATTTCTATTACGTTTCAAGTCTACATTCATAGAGCATACTTTATTAAGAGGAATGCAATTCTTAGCTGCGGTTTTGTTGGAATTTTATTAAATCCCCAGAGTTATTTTTTTTATTTCTAATTGCAAGTAAATTATTATGTTCAAAGGAATTTAATAAACATTTTTTTGTCTTCATGAGTTATGCTAGGTGAGCTTGGCTATACAACTAGCGTCGACGGGATTCATTGTGCGCTTCCGGTATGCGGAATGCAGTACACAAGAGGAATTTAATGTGTGCGAATGCAAATTGCTTACGCTGCTGCGCTAAGTCAGCTTAATACGAAGTTATATTAGAACATTTTTTCAAAAATAAGTTATTGTTAAGATCTGTGCGTGGTAAGAGATTTAAACAGCAGTTAAGTCTGCAAATTGTCGACAATTTAAGCCAATATCGATTCGCAATGCATTTCATATATTTTCTTTGTGATTTTAATAATACTTAATACTTACATGCAACTTATGGCTAATAACAAACTGTGTTTTCTTTCTCCTTGCAGGTAAGTTTGCCTCTTCATTAACTTGGAACTTAGTTTGGTAAGTGACGTAAGTGGGTCGCAAGGATTGCAATTTTCATATGAAACGATGGGCAAGTCAGGTGAAAACTTTTAATTACAGTGCGCCAAGTAAATATTGTGACTTGCACATGTTCGCAGCCAACGGAGGCGCAACTAATTATCATTTCGAAGGAGGCAACAATGCCCACTGAACGGGGCAATTGGGTAGGGTGGGCATGAATAATTTTAATAAACTCTTGTCCGGATGGTCGCTGTTGCAACTTAATAAACGGACTAAGTTAATTACGACCTCATTAGCAGAAGGTATCCGTAATGTTATAGCGAGCACTTTGTGAATAGCTTGATAAGGTCAAAAGGCAGCCCACAACATTTTCAATCACTTTGATTGACGTCCTTGCCGCTGCAATTATGAGTCTATCAATAGCAAAGGAACGGTTTGCAGCTGTTGCAGGCAACAAAGGTTGTACAGCTTTGCCATTATTCCAAGAGGCAACCACAAAAGTTAAGCTCAACGTAAGCTGCAACTGCAGAAAACCACCTAGGACTGCAATAAAGAGACTCATTTCACTTTTAAATAGGGCCATCATCTTAACCCTGAACCAAATGAAATGGTTTACCACCAAGAAAGCAACTCGCAGATCATAATGGAATATTATGCATGTAGCTCATGTAATGGCTTTTATTTCAAGTACTTTGTAAACCTTTTTACATTAATTAATAGCGGAAGTCTCTCTGAACTTTACATCAGAAATCAAGCCAACATAAATATGAAAATTATCCTATTTGATTTACAAGAAAACGATTATTCACCATAAAGAGCATGGAAATAGAGCTGCCTTACCTTGTACTTTGATAAGTTTGTCTTACATTAAAATTGACAAATAATGAGAATAATGAAATTGCAAAACAATCGAGAAGCTTTTAAAATATATATCTATATACATAACTTATCACATTTTAGTTATCGGAAGTAGGTTGAGCACCTTCTTAAGTACTTGTGCCTCAATTCTGGGTACTCCTCGTAATTGTAATGGATAGCTTGTAATTTGACTAAGTATTCAACCATTTGATCTCACATTAACGACCTGATTTATGTTGCCTTGTCGAATCCTTGTAGGATTTCTTATGCTCTTCAAGTTGTTCAACGAAGTCCAATTGATATCATAGCGAGTCCAAGGTTAACTGACATTGGCAACACAATGGAAAGCTCACAAGTGTAACATTTGTTTTGCGCCGCATTGTTAGTTTAATTAGGTAATCGGCTTCTGTTTTCCCTTTGCAATTTGCATTTCCAACTGCTGCTCCGAGTATCCAACTACAAGTATATTTAAGAGCATTTGCTGCTCTGTCTGAAGCCAGGCAAAACACTTGCTCAAACGCGCAGCAGACTGAGAAAACTTTAAATACATGTATTGTTGTACTACTTGTAATCATGCTAATGATGATGATTGCGTTGATGATGGCGATGATGAAATACGTTGGAATGAACACAGTTGGAATGGCGTAGAGCCACAACCAACTTGTTGCGAGAAGTTTCTCAGAGAGAGAGCTGTCCATTATTGGCTAACTTCATGGTGTACTCTGTGGGGAATGCAGCTTATGCTGCTGATAAATATTTGCTAATTTTGTTAATCATACGCCGCGTTGCACAAATTCCAATAAAATGCTTGCCAACAAACTACAATCCTCAATCCTCAATCCGCAATACGCCAGCCCTGAACTGCACTCATCACCTTATCGCCCATTGTTGTCAGCCCCTTCTATAACTAATGCGTGTCTGGGATTTGCTGGCAGCATCATCATCATCTGTGGAAGCTGCACCTTCTGCTGCTGCTGCTGCTGCTGCTGTTGCTGCTGCTGTTGCTGCCTCACGGCTACCTCATTAATGCCACCAGTCAGGCAGCAGCCAGCAGCCAACAGCCAACATGTTGTGCTAGAATCACGCATAGCAACATGTTGGTTTCGCCCGGGTCGACCATTGCACAGTGGTGTGAGTTAGCTAGAAATGTTGTTGACCTGCTCTCGCCTCGTCATCTTCCTTTGTTTGGTCACGTGAAGCACAGCTTGTTTACTCTTACACTATGGCCAGCTTGCTGTTTAATATCATTTGTTTCCATCAAGCAAATGAAAAAGTCTTTATCAAATTATTCAAATATTTATTCGCTTTTAATTATATTTTATATGAAATTTCTTTTATGTCTCTCAATATATTCGCCTTTTCTTGCCTTTCAAAATCTCGATGGCAGATAAATGCGGTTGCGGTTTGCGGTGGATCTGTTTTAGTTGACTGCTTAAATACCGTTTCACCATTATTCAGCTTTTGCTCTCCCACACTCTTCTCCTCTTTATCTGTAATACACATACTCTCTCTCTCCCTCTATAACTGTCTAAGTTTCCTTTTCTGTCTTGCAGTTTCATCTCAATTCTTAACTCTCCCTCTACATCTGTCTTTCTTTCTCTTTCGGTCCCTGTTTCTCTACCTCTTTCTCTTACTCTTTCTCAGCTCTTGCTCTCCCACACTCATCTCTTTATCTGTAAGACACACACTCTCTCTCTCTCTCTCTATAATTGTCTAAGTTTCCGTTTCTGTCTTGCAGTTTCATCTCAATTCTTAACTCTCCCTCTGCATTTGTCTTTCTTTCTCCTTCAGTCTCCGTTCCTCTACCTCTTTCACTTACTCTATCTGCTTGTATCCCTCATTTAATCATATTTACTCTGACTCATGCTATCTATATACGGTTTTCCTCTGTCTTTCTGATACTCGGGCATATATCTCTCTCTCTCTTTCTCTATCTTCGTTCTCACTGTATAGCTTCTTTCACTCTGAATCTTCTTCTCCTTCTTAATCTCTGGTAATATTCTTCCTTTCTCTCTATCGCCCTCTCTATTCTTCGAGCACCATCTCTCTCTCTTCTCTCTCTCTCTCTCTCTCTCTATTTGACTTTTCCTCTAACTCTCTAATTTTCATTTCAATTTGCGCCACATTCAATATGTTTTATGGACTGCACAGTGGTTGCTTTGTTACCAAATCGTAAAAATTGTTAGACAACTCGAAATGCTTGAGAGTTTGGCATTTTGATTAATAAATATAATTTATATACGAGTATCATAAAAATTAGAGTTTGGTTGTATAGTTCAAGGGACCTTGCACCACTGTGCAACATGCTGCTATTGCCGCGTAGCATTTCTGCTGCAGTTTATTTATTTGCACTTCTGTTTGCTTTTGTTTGCATTGTTTGTACTGTAGGCATTGCCCCCGCCCGCTGCCCCCCGTTGCCACTAACAATTTGGTGTGCTGGGCCACACTTTTTTGGCTCCCTCTTTGTTGCATGCCACAAGGATGATGATGCTGCAACAGCAGTAGCAGCAGCAGTAGCAGCAGCAGTAGCAGCAGCAGTAGCAGTTGCAGCACTTTCACTCGTCTGCTTTTGTGTGCTTGGTGATTGGTGTTTTACTGCTTGAACTTTGGGATGTTGGGCTGCTGCTGTGCTCGGTGCGCGGTGCTCAGTGTTCGGTGCTCGGTGTTCGGTGCTCGGTGTTCGGTGTTCGGCATTTTGCCGTTCGCAACATGTTGAAAGCGAACGTAATGCGAAACGAACCGCAGCCGAGTTCGCTCGTCGCATGTCACGAACCGATGCCGCTTGTCAGTTGCGAAGCAAACGTCTAGCGTGAAGGTTTAGCAGCAGCGTTTCAACAACACAACTTAAGAATAAACCGCCGACACAAGCAGCAGCAGCAGCAACACCAGCAGCAGCAGCGGCAGCAACAACAACAACAACAGCAGCAGCAGCGGCAGCGGCAGCACGTGCCCACAACAACAACAACAACATACAACAAGCAATTGCAACCAATATCAACAACAACCACAACAACCACAACAACAACAACCACAACAACAACAACAACAACAGCAAGAGCGTCCCGGTGTGTAGAAGTCGTGCCATTTCTTGCCTCCACAATTTGACTATATTTTTTTTTGAGTGTGTTTTTTTTTTTGTTTGTTGTTGTTGTGCCTCTCTGTGTGTCTCTGTTTTGTTTTGCCTATTTTTTTAAAGTGCATTTGGCGAGTGTGTGCCTGCGTGTGTGTGTGTGTGTGTGTATGGTGTGTGTGTGTGTATGGTGTGTGCGTGTGTCGCGTGTTGAGTGCCGAAGGTGCTTTAAAACCAAATCAAAGTGCACAGCCCTGGAAATGTGAAGTGAAAAAAAGAAGAAAAAATAGAAGACAGAGAGAGAGAAAGAAAGAGAAGGAGAGAGAGAGAAAAGTGTAAAGGGTGCGAGACACTCGGGGCAATTAGTGCTTCAAGAGGCAATAGCCAGAACTTGTTGCAGAGCACAGCATACAAAATCCATGGACCTATCCCCCCCCCCCCCCTATCAACAACTAAATGCCACACGAAAGTCACAAATTGCAATTGTGACTTTTTGGTGGCTTCTCATGTGTTTGTTTGTTGTTGCTCTTGTTGTTATTGTTGTTGCAATCGCAGCCCTTATGGCCATATGCGAACTGTGCATATTTTGTGACCCATATATGGCTCTTATGGCTTAAATGTTTATTGCCCAAACTCAAATAGAAACTGAGAGAGAGAGAGAGAGTGAGTGAGAAAGAGAGACAGAGACAGAGGCAGAGATAATGCCAGACTAGACTGAGAATCTGTTTGCAAAATGACAAAAGCGTGGGCCGCGTTTCCCATTTCAGACAATTCCCAATTTATTGCGCTAAATTAATCGCTTTTATTGATTGTTGTTGTTTGTTTTGCATAAATTTTAAGCCGCCGCCCCGGAAAATCGGCTTCATATTGTTATTTATGGCAAGCTCGAGAGATAGAGATGGCGATAGCGCCAGGTAGTGCTCAACCTGGTGGGATGATGGAACTACGGGCAGGTGTCGAGCTTGAGATAAGCGCGAAGCACAAGCAAAACAAACAGAAAACAAAAATAACAATAAAATCAAAATGAAAATGAAAAAAACAAATCACAAATCACAAATCACAATGATTAATCCAAGCAGCAAAGTGCTTGCCCCCCCACAAAAGCTTGGAGACAGCAGACTCCAACTTTGATTGTCAGCCAAGTAGCTGCAACTGCCACCACACTGTCACCATGGCTCAATGAGTCAAAGCAATCGTCAAATCAAAATCAAAAGCACACACACACCACTGATTTTATTATATACATATGTTGTATTCTTGTTTTTCTTTTTTTATGTCGTCTATCTTTCATTCTATCATATCACTTGCTATCAATTAGCGCGTCAGCTTTACAGAGTCATTGGACATGAACATGGAACGCGATACGACACAAGTTATTAGAGAACTACTTATTTTTTCAAGTGTGTGTGTGTGTGTGTGTGTGTGGTGAGGTGGGCAAACTGTGTGCAGATGGCAGGGGGTGATTCGAAACTAGAGTAGCGATAGACAACGTCCACTTTTTGGGGCCCTCACTTAGTCAGCCAACATTCGGTTTAGCCAGGCAACCAAATATGCAAAATGCGGCCGAATGTCTAAGAATTCTTGGCAGCAATCAAAATTATTGGACGGCCCCAACAACAATGGCAACGAAAATAAAATCAAACTAAATAAAAACAACGACAAAGTCTAGGAAAATTAACACATTTTTTTTTTTTTTTGATTTTTGTGGGGCAAACCGAAAACAATTTAAAAATATTCATCAAGCGGACTAGCGGAAAATGTTAAACGACATGAGCATAAATATACTTGAAGCACACTACAATTCGAATGCCCTACAAGCTGAGAAGGCTTAGAGGAAAATATGAATCAATTGATCGATTAACAAGTAAGGCATTAGAGTTTAGCCGCAACACAGAGCTGCAATATTGATTGAATACTTGTACTTTGTAATCAATGGGATGACGCAGAGGCAAAGTGTTAAGTGACGAGGGGAAAACTGGTGACCAAGAATTGTTGTTGACAACAATTTTAATTTTAAAGCAATCGCCATGATTGATAGCTTAGTATATCGCCATAGTACGACATATCAATATCTATATATTCATTCAGACGAGATCTAAACTTTTAACTTGTGTATTAATAAAACTGTCAAACGATGAAACAAGTTGACAACATCCAACGCAAGGAAGAAATTGTAGAAATGCAATGTTGAAGAGAGAAAATTGTCTAAGTTGCACTCTACAAGGATCATATAAAACAAATTGACACCAAATGTTGCCTGATTTCGATTTAGTCAAACTCTCCCCTCAGTGGGAAATAGACAGTTCACAGTTTGAGCAACTAATCTAAGGCGTTTTTGACAATTTCCGCCTCTCAATTGTCGCCAACATCATGACAGATATGTCAAGATAAATACGAAATTGATTTTTATTTATATTCTGGGCATTTGCCAAATGTGTGACGAGAGCAGCCACAGGTTTTAGATACCGCTTGGCAGGGTATTTTACAAAATATTATCTGTGGGAATACATCAAATTGAACTGTTCCACTATTTGTTTTTGCGGCAATGCTAAGTGCTCGTGTCGCATAATTAACGCATACCACAGTGCACTACACACACGCACAACATAAGTGTGCGAACTCTCAGCACACGCATTTAGTTGCCCCAATGTCTGTCTGTCATTCTGTCAGTCTGTCATTCTGTCAGTCTGTCAGTGGGCTGGTCTGTATGTATCTGTAACTGTCTCTCCGTGTTTCTGTGCGTGTGTGTGTGTGTGTGTGTGTGTGTTTGTGTGCAGCTAAGCTTAGGCTTGGATATTCATTTTGGTGGCCATTTGATGTGAAACTTATTTATTTATAAAACACAAAACGCGCAGTCAAGTGTATGAATGCTGTGCTCTGAAACAGGCGAAGACAAGCGACAAATTCAACGTTTAAAAGAAAAAAAAAAAAAAAAGAATATATATAAATATAAATAAACCAAAAGCAAAAGCAAGAGCAACAGCACAACGCGACAGCAAACGCAAACGCAAACAGCGACCAACGGACGGACGGACAGACGGAGGGACAGACAGAGGGACAGACAGAGGGACTGTCCAAAGCCAAAAAGGTGCAAAGCAAAGGATTTCACAAATAAAAAGCAAAATAAAAATATATATTTATTAAAATAAATACAAAAAATAATAATACAAAGCGAACAGAAGAGCTAAAAAACCAACAGCAACAACAACGACAACAACAACAGCAGCAGTAACAGCATTTGCTGTGTGTCCGTGTGTGTGTGTGTGTCTGTGTGTGTGTTTTTGTTATATTTATTCTTTGTTTTCCACTCCTTGCGCGTTAATTCCAACAGTTTGGACGCTTTAGCTCCCTTTAAAGTGGGCGAACACCAAAAATTCCACTGAAATTAACAAAAATAAAAATAAAAAATTCGTGAAAAGCAAAAACAAGAAGAAACTGAAAAAAAAACACGCGTATGCAGAGAAAAAACAAAAATCTAAAGCTAAAAAGCAATTAAAAACGAAACAAATTGTGCCGTAAGTCAAGTTGGGGGCACTCGCCCAACTTCCCACCAAAACAACAACAACAACAACAACAGCAACAGCAACAAGAAAGAACAACAATACAACAAACCCATCGCATCATTTGCAGGAGCAACAACAGTGAAAGGAGCAGCAGCAGCAGCAGCAGCAGTAGCAGGAGAGCATAAGGTAATTTGACAGCGTAAAATAAACACACGCAAAACTATAAATAATTTAAAAATTTAATTAACATTTAATAATTACTCAAATGAAAACTTGTTAAATGAAACTCGAACTCGTACGCGAACTCGCACTCACACTCGCACTTTCTAAATGAATAATGTAAATGAACAAAAAAAAAACAGAAAACAAATGGAAAGAAATAAAAAAAAAACTCGCTAAACTGCGGCAACTCTCGCGTCTGTATGCGTTCTATCGCAACAAGGAATAAACAATCAAATATCACGCATCCGCAATGTGTGCCATGGCCATAGACAGGATTTTGTGCTGGCGCTGCAGCAACAATCGCACTCACAATCGTACTGCACTGTTGTACTCGATGTTTGCGTTTCGCATTTGCACTTGGTTGCACTTAATTCGATTTGCGGTTAAATTATTCGCCCAATATGTGTATTCATTCGTTGCGTATAGGGAAAGTTGAATAATTGTTGAATACGCGTTAACTTTATATTGGTCATGTACCATGTGGCGATGATTCACATTATTCATGTTCGTGAATAGCAGTAATATTGTTATTGCCAAAAGAACACTGAACATTGAATATTCGTTGTATTGCATTGTGTAATAGATAACAGTGTGAATTCAAATGAATTTATTCACATGTCAACATTGCACAATTATTGAATTCTTTTCTAATTGCACTTTTAACTAAAGATATGCAGCTGTGTGCAGATGCAATTATTATAAATATATATATGTATATAATATAATTTCGATAAATGAATGAAATACTTGGAGTTCTTGTAATGGCTTAGGATTTTTATTGAATTGAATCGATTCACATGCCAGCAGTTAAATGCTTAAAATTCTATTTAGTTTCTTTCTAGACATTCATTTGTGACTTGGTATTTCTGTTAGTGAATAATGTGTAAATTGTTTCTATTAACATTTAATTATTCACTTGCATTTCGTCTCCTCTTTGGGCTGTGGTCTTTGAGCATTTGCCTGTCATCTTGATGCATTTAACTGCTGCCACACCCCCCCTCAATGCACTCGCACATACTCGCACACACTCACATTCATATGCATCCACTTGGAGTGTAACCCACAAACACTCGCTTCCACTCAGGCGGCAGCAAGTTGAAGCGCCACTTGAGAGTCCCACGCACAACAACACACAACTGCAGTTGCCAGAGTTTCTTTTGCTGTTGCTGTTGCTGTTGCTGCTGCTGCTGCTGTTGATGATGTCGATGATGAGCCGGATAATTGCCGGATGATTGCCTTGCAGCTTCAACAGTGCCGCACAAAAGTGTGCAACATCTCGTTGAATGAATGCATTCATAACGGATAACACTTTATATTCATTTTCCACGGAATTTATTGTCCGTTTTATTTTTTTTTTGCAATTCAATTTTAACTACTGTAATTCCTCTTTTCCTGCCTGAATGTATAAATACTTATGCTGCAACTGTGCGGGGGAATTACAATATTGATTGACGTCAGTCTGGTGACTAATGCAAATGGTTTTTACCTTCTGGTTTTTTTTTTTTTATTATTTGATTTTTATAAATATGTGTAAGTTATTTGTGTGTTTGTTAATTCATCTTTGCTATCGTGAATGCCCGCAATGCATTTGGGGTTTATGACTTTGGCATTTATTTATAAATGCTTAATGGCACTTAAGAATTTGGCCAGAAGTGGGAATCGCTTTGCCTAAAAACTAATCACGTTGGGAGCACTACAAGTATAATGCGACACGTTTCATAATCGTATCGCCCCGTTTCTGTGTTCAAGCATTGTTCGAGCATTGTTAAAGCTGTTAGACCGTTTAGCAGCGGGTCTTAGGCAGGTTACAGATAAGATAAGTGCACTCTCATTGATGTATACATATGTGTGTATATACACACACATATATATATATATATATATAGGTATATACATACATACATACATAGATACATACTTACGACTTAAGTCTCAAGTATTGGGCGCGAGTCACTTCTATACAATTGTTTGTTCGATTGTTCTTCGTGTCTACACACAAATTATACAATACTCGTATTTTGTATGTTCGATATTGACGAGAGCTAAACAGGTTGTGTACATTGTTAATGCTTGTTGCTTGTTTAATATCGCATACAATCATCATTGATTGACGCAATTAATCGGCGACATTGCGGCTGCGAAGGCTCCTTCTTTCCCCTTCTCTTTCTCTAGCTTTTTCACGCTCACTCTCACCATCTCTTTCTCTATCTGCTTCGCTCTCCATTTTTTTTTTCGGCTCACTCATTAAAGATTTAAACAGTAAGATAAGCTCTGTGTATGCTTGTGTGTCGATTCTGATAAGATTGAGATAAAGTGTTAACTTGTTCGTTGTGAATCTAAATATAGTCCAGAGGTGTGTCGACTTTTCGACGCCACTGTGCCTCTGTATGCAGGCTGCCAACTGGCTGCACAACTAAGACAGGGCAGGGCACTCACTTTGAGTGGGCTCCACTTCAGCGGCACTTAAAGGATTTGCATTTACACAGTGTCAATTACGGGCAATGCAATTTCAAATTTGCCATGCCCCCTTACCCGCTGCCCCCTGCCCACCATCATATGTATGCCTTTAAATGTATCTGGCAGTTGATTGGCAGATTAAGACAAATTTGATCAAATTTGCTCGCATTTTGTCATAGAAAACTTAGAGAAAAATTGCGCAAAAACTGAAAATAAAGAAAATCTAGAGGAAAAATACAAATTTGCCTGGCAGCCGAGATGTATTCTGTTGTTGACTAAATTCCCAGCTGGGGTTGACAATAGGAGTGGCTAGGGTAGGGGCAGGGGCAGAGGTAGAGGTAGTGGTTACAGTGCCCTAGGGACAATTTACATTCAAATGTAAAAAGTAAATATACTCATACACTCAAAGACACACGCACACTCGCATCTGCTGAGGTTTTGCATGCGCCTGACACTCTTTCAGCTTGCCAGCATTGCCGACAACTTGGCATTATTGGCTAATTTGAAATGTAAGCATTCGGTTCATTCATATGCATTTGTTACGCAATTCTCCAGCAACATAAAATGTCGGTGGGTGTGTGGTTTGGAGTGTTTCGTGGTCGTTTACTTATGGCTGCAGCTGCGACTGAATGCATTTGAAATAAGCCAGCAAAAAAAAAGAAATTCCAGAACTTGTATTCATTTGAGTAAGTGTTTTCAGGGATTCACAAACAGCTGGCAATTTACGCAGTTTCGTAAGCATAGTCGTGTGAATACACTCATTTCCATAGATATGTCATTTATTCGTATGCATAATCCAACGAGTAATTGGATTACACATAAGTGAATGCACTAGTTATTCTGAAATGAGTAATATAAAGTGATCAATACTTGTGAATGCAGGCATTATTCATGAATACACTCAAACATTCAATATAGTGCCAGCTTATTTATTACTATTTATAAACACAAATTAGTCAATGCTTGTGAATATTTCATGAATTCATTATTCATGAATACACTCAAACTCAGCTGACTATTTGCGCATACATTCATATGTTGCGCATATAATAGACTATCAAACTAACATATTTAGTAAACTTTGTTACATAATGTGAATACACTCATTATTCATGAATACAAATAGTGTTGAAAACATGAATACTCTGCAATTGCCTTTAAACACTTTTAAAAGTTATGAATTCAATTTAGGCACTGTTTGTGAATACACTCATTATTCATGAATACACTCATAAAAAATTAAAAAATAAAAACTTTGTTTTTTTTTTTTCATTTAATAAACACATGTTTTTGTGTGCTGCCACTATTCATGAATCTATTCAGTTATTCAAAGCCCTCAAAGTGCATTTAAGATTTCGCCACTTTACACAGAACGTAGACAAAATTCCTTGCCGTTTATCAAATATTCAAGACTACGATGGGTATTCAGTCATTCATTTCTAATGCCTGTCAAGCATCCGTTCGCCACTCAGTCTGTCCCTCCAATTGCCGACAAGTCAAAAGCTTTTCTATTTAGCATTTCTATTAAATTTGTTACTCAAGTTGCCAATACAAAACAATTTGTCACTTTCCCTGCTGTCGGACTCCCTTTCTCTGTCTCTCTGTCTCTCTGTCTCACTCTCACTCGGTCTTTTGCTTTCTTTTATCTCCCCTCGTGCGACTCAACTATTTGCCATTTTCAATTATCGTTCCGTTGGCTTTGTGTTGCTTCGTTGTTGCTGCTCTACAGAACTAATTACAAATTCAATTCATCATATTTTATAATGCCAATCTAAATATTTTGCAACCCTCTCACATGGGGAAGCTGTCGCTGCCACTTAGCCATAACAAGCAGTGAGTTGTTGGCCCACAGATAAATAAGTTAAAATTGATCAGCTATAACATCGAACAAAATGTTCTTGTTGTTGCTGCCTTTGTTGTTACAGTTTTTGCTCTTTTACCACAAAATTGCTTTGACCATTTGAACTTCAACTTAACATAAATTGCAGGCGTTAATTTGCCATTAGCACGCTACAACAACAACAACAACAACGACAACAATATTAATATTAATAATAACAACAAGAAAAACATCAGTGACAACAACAACAACAATGTCCAGCTTAACAAATGAGTGTCGACAGGTTGGCAGCTTCGATTTGCTTCTCGTTTTTTATGCAAATTGCGTTGCCCAACCTGAACCTAAGAGCATACACATAAATAATCAATACGTGTGGAGTATGTGTCTGTGTGAAGTAACATTTATGACTGCCATTTTGCTGCCATGTTGAACAAGTTTATGCAACATGCCCAAAATGCGACGTGAGACTCGTATAGTGATTGATTGAGCAGGCGGGCCAAGTTCTCTTATCTCTTCGAGTTTTTCCCACAAATATGTATATACACCTATACTTATATGTGTACATTACTTGTTACCTCTATTTAATTACAAAACTTTCGGGCTAATATCAGATTGTGTGCTTGTGTGTGTGTGTGTGTGTATGTGTATCTAACTGTGTGTGTGCGCTGCTTTTCATGCTAAGGAAAATTTGAAACTGCAACCGCAGGATGTGCGAAAACCAACTAAGCCGAGATTCCCTTGGCGTGTAAAATAACACGAAATAAATAACACGAAGAAAAGCCGCGCACACACACAGAAACACACACACAGAGACACACACACACACGCACACATCTGCAGCTGTAAAATAAATGTAAAATGAAATATTGCGCATACGCACAATTGCACCACAAGAGCCCAAAACTTAACCGCAAAGCTAAAGTTACATTAACGACGGCAGGTTGACAACGAATTTACAATTCACTTATACTATATAACATATTTCACAATCATGCATAAATTATGCAGCTTTAAATTACATAAATATTGCAAATATTTCGCAAATTATAACAACTCATTTGCGTGTTCATTTGATTCACTCCATAGTTGCGTATTGATTGAAAAAAGCTTTATTTGTATAATAGTAATAAATTGATGTTGGTTATCAGTACATTATTTTTGAAATATAATTATTATTGAAAATTGATTGTGAAATGGAAATTTTAAACGCAGCAAACGCTTGCTTTGCCCCAAAACACACGGTCAAGTTGTAAGAGTATCGGGTAGCTTAAGGACATAAAGGAGAAAGCAGCGGCTGCTTCATGTTGACAGAGATTATGTGACAATAACAGATAATATATATATATATATATATATAAGTATATGTATAAGGAGTTTTAAAGGGAGAGGGCGCTATAATAACATAATACAGGCACAACAAATGTTGCTGCTCTCTTGTTGCTCGCATCGCAATGAGCAGCTGTCAATTGTGTAAATATTTTGTGCCAAAAGTACAAATAGGAATGCTGTCGATAAATCGAAGCACATGACCAGCCTTGCATTAACAGCTGTGACTTGTATCTTGTATCTCTAGATATATATCTCTATATATATATATATATATGCATGTACATTGTATATTGTATCTTGTAGCTTGTAGCTTAATGTAAAAACAAACAGCAATTTCAGAGCTGCAGTGACGAGAGGAAAAAGCTGGCAAACAATGCTTTATTGTTGGCGCTGTCAATTACATTTCAATTACTGAATGCCAATGTAAATTTGTGCTGTGCACAATCCGTAAGATACATTCGCAGTCTCCAGCTCTTGTATAGACTCCTCAGTTCACTAATGAAGCACGACTGTATCTCTATATTTGGTTAACCACACAGCATTTGAATTCCGCTAATAATGGCAAGAACTGCGTTTCGTGTTGTAAGTTACAAACGGCGAATCGCATTGAAATTGAATTCGTTTGCCTGCAGCTAAGGCAACTGCAAGTCGTGCCCTTAGATATCTATATGTGTCTCTTCTCAGTCTTGCACTGGTCGATTAACTATTGTTGTGCACTTTGACACTGTCATCGGGTCTGTGATGATGCCTATGCAAATGGAGAAGCCACAACATCAAACCGCTATGTCTCCTATCGAAAAGCCCGTGTGGCGTTTGTTGAATGACATTTTGATAGTCACACACACTCCCTACTCTTATTGGCTGACTTGCTCCTGATGCTGTTGATGCTGCTGCTGCTGCTGCTCTATTATTAACTTGGCTGTCAACCGCACATGTTTGAATGCCCAAAACTAATGAGCATATGCACTGATTCACTCTCCGTCCTGCCCATCCGTCTGTCTGTCTGTCTATCTGTCTGTCTGTCCCCCATTCAACTATGCGGGCCAACAATGATAAAAGCATAACCACATTTTTGCATTAATGCTCGCTTAACAGCAATCGAAATTGAATTCAAATCGACAACGACATCGGCATCGGCATCGGAATCTACATCTACAATTTCACAATTCCCTCGTCAGTTTACCCCCGTCAAAAATGGTTTTGCAAATGAATCACATTGATACAATAAATTTGCATTTCATGCTGAATTCCTTAGCTGCCCCAACTGATTACGGGCGTGTGCCTTACAGCAATTTCCTCTATACACATTGTCAGCTTTGAAAGCAGCAGTGCATTCATTAAATATCGATAAAGAACCCTTGTTATCTAATATGACTAAGCAGTCTCAAAGTTGCCCAAAACCAAAGCAACCTCAAGCAGTAGTTAAGGTATCGAAAATCGATAATTCAAGTGTCTGCTAAACGCTGAAAATCGGTTGAGCAAATGCTTATTATTCGTTTTTTGTATTCCTTTCTCTTCTTTGTTGCGTCTGTATGTGTGTGTGTGTGTGTGTGTGTGTGTGTGTGTGTGTGTGTATTTGGGCATCACTGATTTTGGCAACCACGGGGCTTTCTGTCTATGAATAGCAACTCGATGCCAAACAATCAGATTCAATTATTTCAAGTAATTCAAGACGACGCGACGTCAACAATGAGGCGGATACGCAATTTCGCGTACATTCTACTTATCGTCGTAGCAAAATGGCAATTGAAGATGCTGCAAATTTGCCAGTAGATCATATCGTCAGTGATTGCAGTGTATCGTATGTCTATATTGTTATCGCTTATCGCTAAGTTCAATTACTGTATAAAATACTTAATATCAAGTATCTTTGACTTTGCTAATGCAAATGACAGTTGAAGATCCTAATGTTAGTCATTAGGTTTGTCGAATTGCACATCGTCATCGTTTATCGATTAGCTACATTTTTTAATAAATATAATGAGATGTATACTTAGTATACAGATAATTATACTAGCTTAAGAAACGGCAATTAAAGAAGCTGCAATTTGTTGTTTAAACAATTTGTTAATTGTATCGTATACGCAGACGTTATCGCTTGTCGATAAAGCGTCATTTTTGCTGAAGTATAAAGAGGCGTATACTTAATGTAAAGTCTCTTCTACTTGGGGAAAGCAATTGACAATTAAAGTTATGTAAACAGTTGCTTAAATATTTAACTAAATCATTAGCGTTCTCGATTTTATTACCTATCGATTATTCCAAATGTTATATATTCAATTTGATTTAATCAAGTTGAAAACTCTCATCGATTGCAAATCACTTTCACATACTAATCCCATCAATTTTGATCGATTACATAAGTGAATCCAAATCTGAATCTGAATCTCAACCGTTGATTGTCTTTTTTATTGCCTGGACTCTGCTCGGCTTTTGCTTTGTCCACTCGAAAGGAGATAGCTTCAGTTGCCTGAGTGCACAGTGTGTGTGTGGATGGACGGGAGAGTGTTGGTGAAAACCACAACTGACCTGTTGTTGCCACTTGCCACTGCCACGTTTTACAGCTCATTGTGCAGAGGACAAAGGCGGAATGCTTTCATTAAGGTCATCAAAGCAAGCAAGCAAGCAAGCAAGCAGTCAGCAGTCTGGCGTGGCAGCGGCAACAGCGGCAACAGCTTCTCATAGCAATGCAACTAAGTAATCTTGGCGCCCTTAGCCATATCCATGTGGTTGGAGTACAATATCAACATTATTATAATCGTAACGAGTGTGCGCAACGTCATGATGATGTTTATGCTCGTGTTGAGCTTGGGTTGTCTATCTGCAGGTGTGTGTGTGTTTGTGTGTGTGTGTGTGCCACATCCCGTGCTTAGTCCTTTGTAGCGTTATGTCGTACCGGGCGTAGACTTCAAAGCGTTTTGTTCTTTCTCTCCACTTTTGGCCGTATAGTTCTTGCCACTTCCTTTTTGTTCTATATCCACCTGAAATTTATGCCACCCTCAAACTCTGCAACTGGCAGCAAATGTTTCGTGCCAGTTGACGCTCAATTTAGAATTATTTATGTACAAGTATTACGCACAATTATGTGAAAAACAACAACAACAACAACAACAACAAAAAGTATAACAACAACGAAAGACAAATAAAACAGCAAAAAACCGAACCAAATGCCACAGAACTTAAGAAGAAGAAACAGGAAAAAAATGGTAAAGCAAAAAAAAAAAAAAAAAAAACACAAAACAAAACAAATGGCCATAAAAAAATGAAAGCCAAACGACCAAACGCAGTCAAAGGCACATCAATCAATCGCTCTAATGGCCATTATATCATTCCAAATTTATGCCAGAATTGCCCATTAATTACACAAAACAACATGTTTCAGCTGCTGCAAAGTCAAGTTCCCATGAAAGTATAACTTTAGCAAGATTTCCATTTAATATTCTATTAATAACAGCATTTTGCAACATTTATAAAGCTCTTCACAGTCCATTCATTGACTTTTTTTTGTTGTCTAGTGTTTCATAAGCAAATATTTGATTATAATTTTTTGTTCTTATATTTTCTTTTTGTTTGTTTAATTTCTTTTCACTAAAAATTGTTTATTAATATGTAAATTTTTATGGTCAGATTCAATTGGAAATCTGTTTTGGCTCAAACAAAATTACGCGCTAATCAAATAATCGAATTCAAGTGCCTATAAGAACTCTCAGCAAAGGCAGCAACTGCTATAAATTAAATGTGTTTGTTGTTGCCAATTTGTATAAAAAATTATATTGTCTTTTTGTCAGTGCTTTTGGGTAAAGAGACCGCAATAAATTCTGCAAATCGATATGCAATTTATGAAAGTATTTTCTGACCCCTTTTTTCTTTGAGTATACTTGACAAGACTACAAAATTTGTAGATACATATTTACATATATTTGTTGACGAAGAGTATGGTATACTTAATATGGGTGACCAGATATAGCCAACAAAGTGGCCTAAATCATTTAACTTGAATTAATACTTAGAAATGGGGGGCAAAATTGCAACCCCGCTTTGTGGAAATAATGAAAAGTTACTTCAATTAGTAGACAAATGAGAAAAACTTATAATTGCGGTATAATTCATTAATAAAGAGCATTAAGTTGTCGTCTAGCCATGGACAGACTTTCTTTCTCTACTTTTATTTAGTTTCAAATTGTTTGCACTTAAGTTTGAGTTATCCGAACTCTAACTTAATTCGGATGCCGGCAATTTAACAATGTTTTAATGAAACGTTTTCATTGTAATTTACAGTTGTTTTCTTGCTGTTATTGCTGTTATTGTTGTTGCTGTTGTTATCGTTGTTGTTATCGTTGTTGCATTTGCCTTTAAAAGTTTTTACAAAACATTGAAATTCAATCCTTTTTGCTTATTTGAAATTCCTTTTATTCAGCCTTTTCCACGAATTTGGCTGCCTGTCGAGCACTAAGTGGAGCATTTTGTTGTTGTCCAGCCACTCGGTGGCAGCTACCTGTTGTGTATGAATTTACAATGAGATTTTGATTAGCTTTTGACACACATCAGCACAAAGCCAGCTAACATCATGCACTAATATAATCTTCTATGGCGGCTTTTAGTGTAGAATGCAAAAGTTTTTGCGGCCAAGTTTTCAAGTTTTGTTATGGCCAGTTTTCAATGTGTGTCAGTGTGTGTGTGTGTGTGTGTGAGAGCGCTGTATACTGTGTGTGTGTGTGATGAGTTTATAAAGTTCCGCAAAGTGCAAATAATAATTAATTAAGTTGAACTCTGTTCAGTTGAGCTAAGCCACAAAAAGAACATGTTGAAATGGAGTATATAGCTTCGATTGATGAACTAGGAGATACCCTGTTCTTTAGGTTATCATTATGCAAGATACATTGCACATTGTACAAGTGAAATAGATACGAAATTGTTATAAATAGCAAATAAACTCAGTCTAGTTTGAGCCTTAGAAGAATGCATATACCCAATACCAATTTTTCCAAACTGTTACTGAACTGTTACTGAGTAGTAAACGTTTTCCTCTGGATAAAAATATAGAAATAAACTGAATTTGATATGCTTAATTGGTAGCTGCGAAAGCTTCTTCGCCTTGTTAGTGGCTATCATAATCTAAAGGTCTTGGCAACAAACTAATTAACTTATGGATTCATAAAACTCTAGAGTATTCGATTTATAATTCATTTTCGAGCGCTGGAGTGTTGAGCAGCAAGTACATCAAAAGTTGTTAAAATATATAAAAAAAAAATAAAGTTAGATAGTGACAGCTTATCCATCGAAGTACACGTATTATCGCCCTTGGTTAGCTTGTCCGATAGCTGGTTAATGTGAATGTTATTGGCTTTTAAACAAACTGATAAGCTCTTCAAATCAAACAGAAAGTTAGTTGTTAACTTTAGTCTATCACTTTGATTATGATTTTGATTTACAGTGGTTAAATCGTTATCATTTTCTGTGTTCCAAATACATTGAATAAATCGATTGCCTATTCAATGTAGAAACGTGTGACGGCTCTATGATGAGTATTTTTAGTCGATAAGAATGATGTCGCAGCATGTGAATATCGAGTCTTGTTATTCTGTTAAACATGTGCACATTGATTATCATGCGGATGGCACTTGACACATGCTCGTCAATATATTCGATACATTCATAATGTAATCGAGTGAGAGTATAGTAAATATCGACCAAAGCAATTTGTGGCCACATGTAATGATACATAAAAATGTGCAATTTGTTGTGTATATATATCGAATGTATCGATAAATACATGTTTAATGAATGTATGTATTCGATAATGATACCACTTGAGTGCCTTTGTAATTCATTTACAATTAAGGTACAAAAATGATATTTGTTATCGATAACAACAATTAGTAGTGCATGCAAATAAAATCGATAAATGTGTTATCGATTGCAATCGAGACACAGCATCACCAGCCGAAATCTATGTCCTGTAAATGTTAGCCTTTCAAGTGGATGGCGCAGTGGACGGATGTCAAACGCAAAATGCTGAGGTGACAACAAAGCTGAGCTAAACTTTTTGGCCTAATTGAATCATGGGAAAGTTTACCATTATCGAAGGATAGGCACAGGTAAAGTTCGGTAGCATTTACAAAGTTGCCGGCCAACTAAATTATACGCTGTGCATGCAATTAGAGTCCCGGCGAATGGCAAACCAGCCGAGCAAATTCCGCTGCATGCCATCCCCATCGGTTAAAGCCACACATATACAGATATATATATATATATATATAAATTCGCATATATACACACTCACACACACTGAACCCTGAACCCTGAGCGCTTCCCCCTTTGGTACTTTGTCAACTCTTTAGCTTCGACTGGCAAACCGGACATCCATGGCATTTGAAATATGCACTGCTCATAGCGCTACCTCTGCACCCTAAAGCCAATTATGACTAAGCACCTGTACTGGGTGTCTTTAGTGTCGATGTTGCCGTTATTGCTGCTGCTGCCGTTGTTGTTTCTGTTGTTGCAGGTGCCGGTGTCGTTGTCGTTCTCGTTCTCGTTGTCGTTGACGGAGCCAAAGCAATTTGCCAACATTCAGGCCAATCCATGCATAGCCCTACACTAGTCTACCCCACTCTCCCCTGCCTCATTTGTCCCAGTTAAGTTCTGTCTGCAATTCGCCATGAATGCATTGAGTACGTTGCATGTTGCATTATGATTGGTTTCAAATTATTGAACCTTGTTTTCATAGTAATAATAAAATATTAACAATAGCAAAAGCAGAACCAAAAGCAGCACTGGGGAGCAAGCTTTTGAGAAGTACTCAGGCAAATTCAGTACATATACAATCTGAGAATTTTCTTATAAATCAAACTTATCAACGAAGCAGAAATTCAACCTTAAAAATATCTAAACTAAACTAAGGCGCGATTTATGAAATTTTATAGTTGAAAAACTTACATTTTGTAATTTACTTTTGCCAATTTATTTGTTAGCATCTTATAAATATATATTGTTTAAACCTCTTACAGATGTTGGTAACTAACTTTTGACCAAATGCGAGTGCTCGTTGCATAATCCATTTGACTCACAAAACTTTGACCACCGTGCAACTTTTCGAGAACAGAAGTAACGCAACGAACAAGCGAACAAAACGT
The DNA here is from genome assembly GCA_035042075.1 of Drosophila macrospina. NCBI lineage: Eukaryota > Metazoa > Arthropoda > Insecta > Diptera > Drosophilidae > Drosophila > Drosophila macrospina. Next base: position 2,595,885 of record JAWNLW010000500.1, on the reverse strand, counting down.
ACAAAACAGAACCAAACAGAACCAAACAGAACCGAACAGAAGAGAACAGATGAGAAACTCTTTAGTCTGACAAGCTTCAAAAGCTGGTCAACATTTGAAGTTCGTCTTGGGGTCTCCTTCTCTTTTTGTTACCACGACCAGTCATTGGTCGGCCATTAAAAATGTACAAAAGGTATGCACGCCACAAGGAGTTGCAAGTGTGCAACGTATTGCGTATAACGTGCAACACATCCATCTACGAATAGCAGCACGTCTTCACTTCCTTCTAACATACACATATACACACATATATATATATATATATATATATATATATATGTACTTGTTCACAATCTACTTAAGTCACTTGCACGTACTTCTCACGTTTCGCATTTGCTGCAGAAAAAAAAAAAAAAAAAAAATAGATTTATAGAGTGCGCAATGAAATGGAAAACGAATGAACGTACCTCGTGTCAATTTGATTTAATAATGAGTGGCATTTGCAACGAAACTTTCAATCCTGCCACACACAGCAAACAGTTTGAAAAAAGTTGCAACATTGCTGTAAAAAGTTTTCGGTTGAAAGTTCTACGGCATGAAGTGGAAGACGTCTAGATACCCTGTTGTGTATGTTCCACATGTCAAGATTCAGCTCGACTATCGAGTGCATATGCTTTTGGAGTCTGCTGGAAGATTGCTTCCAGTGCTTTGATAATAATTTCTATAATAACTATTCAATCTAATTTGTAGATTATTTACTTTGTTGCCTCTCAATACCTAAATAATGTCAAATATTAGCGCAGTATTTTAATCCTTTTATCCTTATTTCTTTTAATATTACTCACCTTAAACCATTCTATGCAATATTTAGATTTAGTAAGATCCCTTTAAGTAATATGAATATACTTAATCATTTTATAAAATTTCCAGCAAATGTGAATTTTCTGATTCCCTTTCAAGACTTGTAAGGAGTCGATTCAGAATATTTAGACATTTTTTACTAGCTCGAGCCTAATTCTAATTTCAATATTTTTACAGATTTCCATCTATAATTTTTATCAATTATACAACTTGTATTATAATACTAGGCCATTGCTAAATCTCAACTTAAATATCTATAAAATAGCACAAGTTGTACATTATTTATTTTGCTGTTTTAGGCATTTTATTAACAGTCAGCTGTGGATTTGGAAGGTGGTGGTGGCTCATTAGCCGCTCACCGGCCGCAGAATGAACTGTGTGTGGTTTCTGCTCACTTTGTTTGTTTGTGCAATTTTAATGCGTCGACATTTTATTGGCGTTTTGTTGTGCCTTCGTTCATCACGTATACGCAGCGTGCGACTGAAATTTTTTCTCCTTCTTTTTCTTCTTTTGTTTTTTTTTTTTTTTTTTTTTTTGCTGTACTTTTGCTTTTCCGATTGCCAATGCTGCTGGCGTCGTCGCCTCGTAAGTCTTTCATCATTTTTATTGGTTTTCTTTTGCCTGCCTGCCTTCAACAAGACCCCCTCCCCAGCAGCACCACCCGCGCCCACACCTTCACCGAAATATTCCCTTTGTGTTTGTATTCAAAATTTATTAATTCCGCGGGTCCGCAGCTGCTTTAAAGTAAAAATCCCCTGTGCATTCACACACACATTCGCACACACACACACACACTCACAGAGCGCATGATTAATTACATGTATGGGCGAGGGCGTGTGTGTGCTTGTGTGTGTATTTGTATATGCGGCATGACAGGAGGAACGTTGTTAACCGATAAATGATGGCCCCAAAACTTTGCTGGAGGTAAGAGTCGGTTGGCAAGCGGGACGGAGAGACGGTGGGATGGAGGGAAGGGATGGCGTAGACGCATCTCCTTTGGCTGCCATAATGAGGCCTGTCATTAGCTTGTTTTACGTTGCTAATCAAGTTGACCACGCCCACTTTGGGGGTGGCATTAGGTTGTCTGACTAATGTCTATAACAAGGCAGGAAATGACATTAAAGCTAAATGGAAACATCCGGGACAACTAACTAACTAGCCAACTGAAAGGAAGTGAAACATGCTTGTAGAATTGAATTTCCTTTCAATTTTTCCACTTTGTATTCTCTGATTTTAATATGTCGTCAGGTCTCATGAAGTTGGTAGCATCAACATACAAATAATCCGATCAAGTTATTGAAGAAATGCAGTCAGTGCTATTTTCCACATGCTTGTGAATTGCGCGGCTTCGCCTTTCCGCTTTACCGCCTTTCCGTCTTTCCGCTTTTTCGCCTTTCCGCCTTTCCGCTCTTCCGGGCATCAAGTTGTCGCTGCCGTTAAACGTAGACAATGCTAGTTGGCCTGCTCCTCTTTCCAGGCTTGTTGCTTTGTCGGGCAATGCAAATATTTTGCATAAACTACAAGTGTCAGTCAGGAGAGGTGGAGGAGGAATGGTAGGATGGGGTGGCAGAACTCAACTACGACAAGTACAAGGACAGCCATCAAACATCGAGAGCATCAATGCTGTCAACTTTATGCCAAACGCTGACAAGACTCAACTCGAGGGGAGGAGGGCGAGTGACAGAAAGAGAGAGAGATATAGAGAAAGATAGGTGCCTAGTTGGTTGCTTGGTTAGTTGCTTCTTATGTATGGATATGGCAAAAATATGCGTCAAGGATAATAGACATATACATAAGCAGTGCTGCGACATATAACAGATGGTTAGGGCCAGAGACAAACATTGCCTGAAAGCAGCAGCAAAGGATTGGGCCACAAACTGGGCAGCTAAAAGCGCCATTTGTTCTGCTCTATGAGACGATGACGATGATGATGACGAGGAATTTGGAGATGGCGACAGAGACAGAGACGGAGACAAAGACAGAGATGGGGACGACAAACACGTAGAGAACACTCTAAGAGCCTTAAGCGCATCAACGTTTATGGCTTTGGCCAAGCAACAGATTCGAGTAAAAGCAGTTCCATAGAAGGATAGAAGACACACTCTGCTTTAAGCTCCTCTAGGCGTCAAAGTCATTTTCATTAAACCAAAGGAGTTCAGAACTGCAAAAGCAACTGCAAACATCCAATAGGCCGTTTTGCCAGAAACCAAAAAAGTTTGCCAAACTCAAAAGAAATAAAAGAAAGGAAAAAAAAGAGGAAAGTACAGAAGTATGAAACTGCAAATGAAATGAAATTTTTTCTATCTCTTCTGCTTTGCAATGGTAATGAAAAGTTCTCAGAGAAGCAGACTGTATTGAGAGACTGAGGAGAGTTTAAAGATTGTCTTTAATGGATGAAAAGAAATTCTCTTAATTTGTTTAAATCATTTTAATTTTATAATATTATTATTATTATTATTAATTTATATATAATTGAATAACAATTAATATTTTATTAGGTGCATAATATTAAATGAAAATAATTTAAATAATTGATTAATATTAGATTATATTTAAAAACAAAAGGTTTCAGATTAAAATCGCTGAATAGTCTATGAAATTTCCTAGAACTTGGATCCTAAGTTTTCTTATTAAAATACAATCGTGTTGAACAAGGCACTCAATTCAGATATTGTACTTTAATATTTGTTGTAATAAATAAATAATGTAAATATATTTTGGGCACAATTTGAACGAATTTAAAATGGATTGAAAGAAAGAATTCCATTGCGGTTAAGAGACTAACTTTTCATTCTCTTAAAGTCAATAGTCCATCAAAGAATTTCCACAAATTAATTATATATATATATTTCCCATGAAAGTTTACACCTTGCTGAAGCCTTTAGAGAAAGTTGAGCAACTGATAAGAATGGGAATAAGGATTGCAGGCAGATGCTAATGATTGACACGCAATGTCAAAGGTTAAGATTGTGTAGAAGCCCTTCGTTGTGTTCGTTTGACACTCGTTTGCACTTGAAAGCTTTTCTGTGTTTGGCCAAGATGCGAAAGTTCATGTTTTGCGCTTGTCAGTTTTCCATTTTGCAAGTTGTTTATCTCAAAAGTTGCCTTAAAGCGGTCGCAGCTCAACTGTTTCCTGTCTGGCACCTTGGAGTCAATCTCAAGCAGCTTTAAGGTGTTGCCAGGTCAGGCCGCAAAACGCATCAGTTTAGACCCGGCAATTGGATTAGAGATGCTGTTGAGCTGGCTGAGCTGAGGCTGGTGATACTGGGCACAAGTCCATGGACTGCCACCAATCAAATTTCGAACGCTTCGCCGACGGCACAAAGCGTTGCACACACACACACACACACGCACACACACACACACGGGATGCAACAGCAGGCAGCATGCGCAGCCGGTAGATCTTGCATGCGAAGTTAGCTGATAGCAGGCCGGAAGGGGAATAGGGAAGGGTGTGCGGGTGGGGATGGGGTCGCGTACCAGGCCACTTTCAGCTGCCAGCTTCATCTGAGAACATTCTAAATTAAAAATGAGGCCTCAGTAAGGGCCATGGCCCAAAGGCAATGCTGCTGAAAATTGCGCACCAACCAAGCCAAATCGAATTTCACAATTGATTTTTTGGGGCATGCCACATGTTCAAATGGTGCACGTGCCCCCTCCCCTCCCCCTCCCCCACCCCGCGCTGATTTCGATTTGGTTACACCGTTTTTGTTTTTTTCTTTTCGCTTGTGGATCAGCTGCAACTTCAGCTCAATTAGAATTCAGCACATTGTTCATTTAAACCAACTGCAGTGGAAACTTCTATTGTTAAATTTTTGCGGGTTATCTGTGTGGTTGCTGTGCCAAAGCTTTAGAATCTGAGATTAGATTAGAGTTAGATAATTGTTACGATATTAAGATACTTATATCTCTGGTAAACTTAGCTTGTCTTTGACTTTCCGCTGTTCAAGTATTAAAATATTTAGATTAAAGATAGATCATTATTACAAAAGTATTATTAACATTATAAATCTCTTTCTTAGCCAAGAATTATAACACTTCTGTAGCGCTGTTCTCCAGCTTATCTTGGACTTTGTTTTGCTTTGCTCGGACTGAAACTTAATTCAAATTAAATAAAGAAAATAATGCTTACTCTGACTTAACTAAACTCTTTTCTCTCAGTCTTCTGACAATTATACTTTTGCACTATTGCTTTCTCAATTCATATTTAGCTTTCCTCTGCTTTAATTTTAAGCTTAAAACTAGCAACACTTTTCTATATTAATATAGAAAATGCGAGTTAACTATTTCTTCTCAGTAAGGAAACAATTCTTTCATACACTTTTGTTTATCTTTGACTCTTTCTGTAGCTCAAGATATACTGCTTGGTTATCAGACTTGAGATTGCAAATAGTTTATTAATATTATACTTACTGAGATTTAAATAAACTACTTTTTCTTAGCTTTGTGTGAATTCACTTTCTGTCCTTTAGCTTTTTTTAGCTGTTTTGTAACTTTCCGTTGCTCACTTTATTACTTTCCTTTCATTCGTTCTCATTTAATTTCTTCTTCAGTTAACCAAACTTATCTTCAACTTTCTTCTTTTCATCGAGAGTGAATTAAATTTCACGTTTCAAATACTAAAGACAGTTTATTATACAAAATTATATTAAAAAAATATTTGTTTTCATCAGTTTTGTTACACTTCAATTTCTCATAGAATTTCAAATATATTTATGTACTTTGTTTTTGCTTACATTCAAATTCAGTTTGTCTACTTTATTGATGTTTTCTGCTTCGTTCGTTTATATTTCTCTTTCTCTCTCTCTCTCTCTCTCTCTCTCTCTCTCTCTCTCTATCTATCTCTGTCTCTCTCTCTCTCAATCTCTCTGCATCTTTTGCTTTGTTTGGCAACATTTTCTGTTGCATAAATCATGGATGTGCCAGCTCTTTAGTTTCTCATTTGGAATACCTCTCTCCTCCCTTTGTCAACTTGCCCCAAGCCCTATCCAGTGCTAACGGTACACGACTCGATTCTGATATGCCATGCCATCCATTCGAGAAGAAAAAGCCGCAAGTACACTGTCGTAATGCCGCAAATGTTGAGCAAATGTTGAACAACGACAAAAACAAGCGACACAATCCACAATCCTGAGGGCCAAACTGACAAAGCAGCAGCAACAGCAACCTGTTGACTAAATCTGTGGCATGCAACAGCGCAGCAACATCATCATTTGCTTTTTTTTTTGATCGTTCTTTTTTTAATTCGGTTTTAGCTTGTTTCCTGCGCTTTTATTGTCGTTTATCTTGTCTGCCCTGACAATTTACTTCTTGTTCAACAATGAAAATCGATAAAGACTGAAATGAGCCCCAAAGAGCAGTGGTACATGTACTCACACACACACACACACACACACACACACACACACACACCACAAACAAACACATTTACATGAGGGCAATTTTTGCCACAAGCAAATTAAAACAGCAAAAAAACGAACACAAACAACAATAAGGAAGGCAAAAAGCGAGCCAAACTCAAAGACAATGGCAAAGCAACGAACCTTATATACCCTACAAATTATATTCTATTAAATAAAGCACATTTTAAGCAACTGTGGTATATATTAAGTAGTTTTTATTAAAATGATTACAACATTTTATGAAAACTTTAATTTGTTTGCATCTAAGAAGCTTAACATCTAAAGCTTCTGAAGACATTCATGTCACAGCTAAGATACCCTAATTGTGGAGTTTAATAACAAGCACATAATAAACATTGTGGTATCAGCAGCTGGAGAAAAGGCAGGAGAAACAGAAGCCGGAACATCTTTGGGCCATATACTGACTTATATAGACTATCCCACAAATCGTTATGAATAATGTTCAAGCATAAAATTTCAAAGCCCGAAAGAAAGAGAGAGAGACAGAGAGAGGGAGAGAGAGCGAGAAAGAAAGAAAGATAGAGGTCAGGATGTGGTGCAGGTGGTGTTTGCTTGCTGGTGCCACATCAAATTTCCTTTTGCATAACAATGAAAATGAAAACCTCACCTAATTATGCCAAACATGACTGGTAACAACAACGGACACACACACACACACACACACACACGCGGACACATAAATACACGCAAATTATGCAAAGTTAAGTAAAACAATGACAAACACAACCACACACACACACACACACAGAGGGCACAACAAATCAGAGCTGGAAAAAGGCCAAAACAAATAAAACAAAATGCGGTATTATAAACACATCAAATGGGCAATAAATGCAGGCAAGAGCATGATTATTATGAATATGTGATACCTTTTCCTAACATAAAAGAGAGAAATGGAATATCGGCTCTTAGAAATGCCGTTAAGGTGTCTCAAAATGGCTTATGATTAAGAAAATGCACATAAAAGCTAAAAAATTACAAGCTTCTGACGTTAAGAATGCAATAAATGTAAAAGAGTTTGATTAAGCATTGAATTTATGGTAACGGATCTTTTCCATATTCCACATCGGCAATTTAAACTAAACTCAACTTTACTTATATAAATTTAATTAAATTCTGCGCTATTTTGTTATTTTCTATATTTTCTGAATTTATTATATAATTCTTTATGAACTACCCAAAGATTAGATATAGATAATGTTAATAAATAATAAATAATAAATAATAAATAATACAAAAGAAATAATAAATAATAAATAATAAATAATAAATAATAAATAAAAAATAATAAATAATAAATAATAAATAATAAATAATAAATAATAAATAATAAATAATAAATAATAAATAATAAATAATAAATAATAAATAATAAATAATAAATAATAAATAATAAATAATAAATAATAAATAATAAATAATAAATAATAAATAATAAATAATAAATAATAAATAATAAATAATAAATAATAAAAATTAATAATAAATAATAAATAATAAATAATAAATAATAAAAAATAAAGAATAAATAGTAAATAATAAATAATAAATAATAAATAATAAATAATAAATAATAAATAATAAATAATAAATAATAAATAATAAATAATAAATAATAAATAATAAATAATAAATAATAAATAATAGATAATAAATAATAAATAATAAATAATAAATAATAAATAATAAATAATAAATAATAAATAATAAATAATAAATAATAAATAATAAATAATAAATAATAGATAATAAATAACAAATAATAAATAATAAATAATAAATAATAAATAAAAAGTCACTTGGAAATAATAAATGATACAAAATGAACTATTAATTATTAATACTCAATTAATCATCATTTAATAAGCAAAAAGTGTTAATTAATCACTTAAGCTAATTACTGATTCTGCTCCCACATATCAACGTAATGTTTATGCATTTGTTGTAAACGAATTGACAACTTTCTGCTAACTTTTTAACTTTATTCCAAAAGGCGATCCGCTTAGTAGTTTTGTTGAATTTAATCAGAGATGTGAGCATTTGCCGCACACGCGTCACGAAGTTTTCGAAAACTTGCAGTCTCAAAGGGTACATAATGAGCAGCCGCCGGGGGTAGGGTATAAGGAGAGAGGAACGGATGGGGAGGGACTGCTAATATAGCATTGGGTCCTCTGGGGCAATGTAACGAGCGCTCTGCTTGAATTGTGGGTAAGCAGTTTGTGCCAACAAATATCCTGGCACCTGCCAATAATGTAAGTTGGCATTATAGTTGTTGTTGTAGCTGTAATTGTAGTAGTTGTTGTTGTTGTTGTTGTTGTTGTTGTTGTTGTTGTTGTCGCTGTTGTTGACCCTCATATTTATTTGCCTACTAATTTGTATACAAAAGTTGCAAAGTAGCTGCCGCGTCGCACACTAACAATATCAACTTGGGCAGCAGCACACACATGACACACACACATACACACATATACGCACACACACACGCATATACACACTCATATACACGTGGACATGCTAAACAGGCAGCGTGGCATATCGTGTCGTGTCGTATCGTGTTGAGTTCTCTCAAGCAGCCCAAGCTCAAACAGCTTCCGTTTCCGCTTCCCATTTTTGAAGGTGCCAGTGAGCAGTGAGCAGTTTGTTGTGGTAGGGCTGATGGCAGAGGGGGGTGTGCAGTCAAATGAGGAAGTGGATGTCCCGAGCCTGAGCCTGAGCCTGCCAGTCGTCGTCGGGGCTGTGTGCGCAAGGGTTGCCGCCTCGCTGAGCACTTGAGCACCGCAGCAACAACAACCACAACTAATGCACGGCGTGCTAGTTACAGGCAGATTGGATGCTTAAAGCGTGCCAGCAGCGACAGCAGCGCCAGCAGTGGCAACAGAAGACGGCAGGTAGTAGCTGAGTGATGTAGTAGGGAGAGTGGTCTGAAGACGGTGAGGAGAGGAGAGAGGAGAGACGTCTAGGCGTTGCGGGATAAATGTAGCAGAAAGCACTTCATAATTTAATTAGTGCTGCAGCCCGTTAGACAGCTTGACGCGACTGATGTGTGTTGTTGAGTGTGCGTGAGTGTGTGTGTGTGCGAAAAAACATCATTAATAATTATAATAAACAATTTTACGCACGTTGCGATGGCAACAACCACAACGTGAACAACAACAAATAACAAAACATAAATTTTGCGGCTTGATGCTTGCAGCGTTGTTGCAACTTGTGGGCGGGGCCTTGGCAAGTTGAAGGCGTGGCCACAAATAGTTGATTGACCAACTAGCGTTTTGATGTGCTGCCATTGGAGCTGAAATCAGCCGTAACTGTAGTTTATAGAGTATAGAGAGGGACTACTGCATCAAGTATGCCAGTTTTGAGAGCCTTGAGGCGTATAGGGTATAATCAGGCGCACTGGCACAGAAACATCAACAGAGCAGCAGGGAAATAGAGAGTGGAAGATGTGAGTGGGAGTGGAGATAAAGAGTGAGATAGAGAGTGAAAGAGACAGCGAGCGACAGACAGAGTGAAGTGAACAGCGATAGAAGAAGTGGCAGGGAAAGAGCTGAAGTAGTGCGTTGGGAACAAAGGAACCGAGTGAGGCAGTGAGGGGTGAGTGGAGCGGGGAAGGGTATGTATATATCTTATTACTAATAAGCAGCAGGACCTTTAAAGGCCAACAAATAAATTAAAAACAAATGAAATATGCATGCCCCTAAAATGTGAAACGTGAAACGTGAACAATGATTTAAGGCGTTCGCCAAACCAAAGCACAGATAAAGACAGCAATGAGCAAGAGAGAGAGAGAGAGAGAGAGAGAGAGAAATATATATTTACGTATATACAGATAGAGAGAGAGAGCGCGCAATGAGACGAAAGCAAAGCAAATACAAAACTGAAAACTGAAGCTCAAAAAATGTTTTCAAGTAAATGAAAATAAACAAAATATTTAGACAAGCGACTGGGGAACAAGCAGCTGACTGAAAAATAAACAGGCAACACACTACACAACGACAGAGAGAGCGAGAGAGAGCGAGAGAGCGAGAGAGAGAGAGAGGGAGGAAATGGCAACATCGTTATCATCATAATCATCATCTTGGCGAGATTTATGCGTTGCCTCGAATGGCTTTAACTGTATAGTATGTAATAAGGAAACAATTTTGGTTAGACAATTCGAGTTGGCAGCGCTGCCAAAAGGCAAATAGTTGTGTATTCAGTTAGTAGAACTGCCAACTTGTTGCAAAACTTTCAAGTAAACATTTGAAAATAACACTTTGAGTAAGTTCTCTGTGTTGCCGTGCAGAAAAAAACGAGTTGGCAGCATGGCCAAATGAAAATAGTTTATTGTGTTTGTCATAATGGCGCAACGCGTTGCCATAAATAAGCAAAAGGTTGTTGACTAAATTGATTTGAGGCAAGTTGTCAGGACCTGGAACTGCCAACTTGTTAGTGATATGTAGACACTGAGGCAGTTCAACTCATAAGTGCTGGCAACTTGTTGACAAACTTTGACAACTATGATTTTCAACATCAACATTAATCAGCGACCGTCGCAACTACTTGAGCAGCGCTGCCAACTCGTTTGCAACTAAAGCGATGACTGTGAAAACCAGAAGAGAGAATATTAAACTTACTCAATGTCATTTTGATGGTCCGAAATACACGACGGACATAGAAATGTAGAAGAAGATGCGCTTGATTTATTTACATCATTAAAGTAAAGAATTGTTGGAAAACCGCAAGTAGACAGTAATCGTAGCACGTGTCTGTCACGAAATAAATGTCGAAAAGTGACAAAATCTAAGCGCAAATATTATAAATACAACACGTCGACGGCTCAAATACACTGCAACAAAGATGTGCCGAGTCTGAATTAGTCTGAAGAACTTGAAGCTGTCTGAACTGAAAGAAGTGACATTCAAACTGCGAGTTTCTTACAAGCCAACTAAACAGAGAATACCTCACCAACGGCTTCATTAAACTAATATACCCCGTAGTGCTGCTTGAGCAGCGACACAAAAAGGAAAGAAAACCAGCTGGCAGTTGGAATTTTGGGCAAACGCTTCTCACGCGACAGAAGCGCGCTTTTATCTGTCTTTTTCGCCTAGAGATTGAGTCTGTGTCGGGGAGTTGTGTGCTGCGGGGCAGGGAAGTTATGCGGAATGTGGATGTGACACTGAGCAGCTGCTGGGCCAAAAACTTTTTGCCATATTCCTGCTCCCTCTCTTCTCTCTCTCACTCTCTCTCTCTACACGACTGCATGGACAGACATGAACAGTGTTTCATTGCCTACTTTGAGGCAGGCTATAATAATTTCATTTGATAATTTTGTTGTTTTTACTTATGTAGTTTTTTCAAGTGACAAATTATGCGCAGGCAGACAAACAGACAACGTGCAGGGGAGAGCGGGTGGCTGGCTGGTGGGAAAACAGTTCATGCGTTCATGTTATTCATTGATTATTATGTTATGTAATTGCCTGTCCCAAAATGTATGCAACGAAAAAAGTTAAATCGCCACAAAATGCCACAATATTGCCTGGCATTCCCTATGTGTGTGTGTGTGTGTGTGTGTGTGTGTGTGTGTGTGTGTGTGTGTATGTATGCATGCGTGTGTGTGTGTGGTTGTGTAAGAGCTCATAAAAATTTTGCGAGTCGAAAAAAACCCATAGAGAAGGCAAGAGGGAGGACTGAAGTGAGAGGGAGAGTAAGAGAGAGACAGAGAGGAGAGAGAGAGGCAGAAAGGGGAAGAGAGACAGAGAGGTAGCGAACGCAGTGTCAGCAACATTTTTCGACGATTGCTCATCTGTCCAGGTTGATGTATACTCGTCACAGACTGTGATAAGCTAGCCGCTTCTCTGTATGAGTATATATGTATGTGTGTGTGTGTGTGTGTGTTTACAAAACAATTTGCTACAAAATCTCTTTCACATACACACTACTGCTCACACACACACACACACACACATACAGACACACACACATACAGAGAGATAGCAAGCGCTTCAGCTGTTTTACTGAAATGTCACAGAAACACATACATTGTACGCTATGCACACACATAAAACTCTTGCAATGTGTGTGTGTGTAAGTGTGTGTAACAAAGGCATGCCTCAACCAACACACACACACACACACATATATTCTTAGCCATGGCAGCTTCCTGTCGTTGCTTTTAAAGCTCTGAAGCCGCCTAAATGCTAAAAATTCCTCAAGTTTTCGTCCACATCGATTTTGCATTTTTCGTGTTACGTTGCCATATGCCTCCCACCCCAGTTCCCAACACCTCACCTCACCTCTCACCTCACCTTCTCGCACCACCCCTCGCCTTTGCCACCCTCGACCCATTCAAATGTGACGTAGCGAATTCTTCGTAATTCTTTCAATATTTTTGCCCAAGGGCTGTCAATTTTTTGTTGGTAATGGGGAAGGGGGAGAGGGAGGGGTGTGTCGTGAATGACCCAACTCAGGGCATGCCAAATGATTGACTGATAGAATGATTGCCGATTACGTAACATTTTACGTGGATGTCCCTTTGGGGAATAGTCTACAAATAGCCCAACATTATTCTATATACTCACGTAGCTTAAGCACTTGATGCCTTTGTTAAAGCAACTTCAAAAGCTACTCAAAGCTACAAATGCTTTGAATATAATTACGAAAGCTTTAAGCTGAAGTTTACTTGGTATTTCTTTTATATATCATTTGATTTTTTTAATTATTTTAATTCCATTAGTCGCATTAAATGCATTGAAAGTAGTAAATTCAATTTTAATTCGAGCTTATGAGATTTCTCTGAAACTTTGTTCAATATAGTTTTATCTTATCTTAGCTTATTTCCTTAAGTTTATGATTAAGTGTCGTCCAGTGTCATTAAGTCTACAATTTTGCATTGCATTCTTTTCTTAGCTTACCTTCAAATGAAAATCTCAACTTTCAACATCTGCTTTATAGCCATTGCCCTTAACTGCCTTGTAATTTATTACTTTAGAGCTCTAATAAGCTTATGATTAAGTAGCAGCCAGTCTCATTGCCACGTGAAATGCATAAATATATTACACTCTTTTGTTGCATTTCGCCATGGACTGCTGCACAGCTTGTGAACTTTCAATGGGAAACTTTCGTTAGAACTTTGCCATAATGAGGAGACTTCTGTTAAGAGTTTTATGAAGCCAACTTGTTAGCCATTTTATCCATTTACGGGCACAACAACTATAGTGCTGCATCTTCATATATAGATTGTGCCCCAAATATGAGAAACAATTCTTGGATTCGTTATACTTCGCTGAACTTTAACCTTTTCTTTCATGATTAAGTCCAATAACGGTAAAAAAAAATGTGAACGAGCAAAAACCATTGGACATGAAAACTAAGTAAAATAAAATATGAAAATACGTTGTGAAAAATTCATTTTGATACAAGGACAACAGAAATATATGAAGGCATTTCCAAATGAAAACACAAAACTTAATGAGTTTTTCAATATACTGATGAGAGAACTGCTTTTGACTTATCTCAGCAGCTGTTGCCACATTCACTCGTGCCTACTTGCCCCCAGTTCGTGGCACAGAAAGACTGACAGAGATAGAGAGAGGGAGCGAGAGAGAGTGAGTGGGGGAGGGGAGCTCCCCCTATGCCAGCTAACGAGCTGCCCATCAAAAGGTCGGCCCTCTGTCAGGTCGAACAGCCTTAAAGTGAACTACAACCTCAACCCCATCGTCAAATTGGTTTTGCGGCTTTGCGGCAACGTCTATGTCTCCTTGTCTCTCAATCTCCCTGTCTTTGTCTCATTTCATGTTGTTGTTGTTGCTGTTGTTATTGTCGTTGTCGTCGTCGAGCTGTTAACTTTAATTCCGATTGGATATTTGTATTCAGCGTTGGCTTTAAAGCTAACAGCCCACACAGCACGCACAATAAATTAAGCAAATTTATGGCCAGCCTCCCCACTCGCCCTCTGCCATCCGAAACTCTCCACATTACAGCCCCTAATCCCTCCCACAGTCGTCTATCAACATCATTGCTTACCACTTTTGCGTGCCAATGGCTCAGAACGGAATCCATTTGCTTTGCCATCGACCCATTCACACTGCGCTGCAAATTTGAAGTTCAATTTCCGCATGGCAATGCTTCATATTAAATCATTTGACAACTTCGTGCTATAGATTCAACATCTCACAGCTGAATTCCTTAGAAAATAAATCGGAAAGCTTTCTAAAGTAAACATAATTTTGTCTTGAATAACTTGAGAATTATATTAGAACAACTTAAAGTATGATTTATATTGGAATAATTTTATATTTCTAACTATTATCATATCAGAGACTGCTTCAATTTTATTTTTTTACTTTGATTAGTCTGACTATTCTCCCATCAATATCAGACTAATTAAACAATAGTTAAATATATTAAGATTAATGTGATAGATCTTAAAGTTTATCGCAACTTTCAGCTGCTGTGCGTTGCAACATTTATCATTTGATAATCTGAAATCTCTGACGTACAAATTGCTCACTTTCTCGAAGATTTTTCATTGGCATTTGAATAGAATTTGTCACCGTTCTCTTCTTCTTCTTCTTCGTCTCTGCATTCCCTTGTCGCATGAGCTGGCAGCTTGGGTGTTTATTTTGTTGTTTAGTTTGACATTGTGATTATATTAAATACTTGTCGCACTTCAATTTCGCTTTGGCTTTAGTTTTGACTTTGACTTTGACCAGCCTTTTATGTCTTTGATTGTCGTGTTAACTTCAAGCAGGTACTGCCTACATCTCCCCCTTGCCCTTGGCCCCGACGGCGGCTCTAACCCCGTCTTAAGAACATAAGGCTTAAATAAGCTTAAGTAATGTGCGCTTCGCTGCTCCAGGAAAACATCTAGAATTTCAGTTGTGTTCGCTGGCTCATTTCATTTAGCCGTACGCGTTGGTATTTCATTATTAATGGAACTTTGATTAAATTGCAAGCCAGCCCCGTGGTGGCATATAAAAAATTTACGATGACAAATTTACACAAATTAGTGAAAGCAGCCGCCGGTCCAATACCCAGCGTAACTCGTCTGCAATTAAGCTCGAAAAATAATTACAAAAAAAAAAAAAAAGAAAAATACAAAATTCTTTTGATGG
Source organism: Drosophila macrospina (assembly GCA_035042075.1). NCBI lineage: Eukaryota > Metazoa > Arthropoda > Insecta > Diptera > Drosophilidae > Drosophila > Drosophila macrospina. Next base: position 2,580,530 of record JAWNLW010000500.1, on the reverse strand, counting down.
CATATTCGATTAGATACTCGCTTTAGCTTCTTATTGGAAGATGAAAGTACTCTTTGATATAAAATTTTCTTTTGAAATTCTCATATACTTATATATGCAGACTTTATCAGTTATCGGTTATCGATTAATGATCCATAATTTTAATAAACTATGCTATACTTTCTAGACAAGTGTAAATTCAATTAAATATAATTTATACTTAAATGAATTGAGATATATCTGAAACGATTTTAGTCCAAATATTAATTGGATATGAATCTGAATTTCAATACAAATTATATATAAAAAAAACACAAACACTTAATCTGCTGTCGATTATTAATTTGGCAAATATTTAAAGTTGTCTTTAAACGGATCAATAAAGGGGTTAGGAAGACGTCTATAATTAATGAGCTTTGGCAAACACATAAAAGCCTCGACCTTAACCATTTCCTTGCGCTTTTGTTTTATTTTAATCTGTAATGGCCAAGAGGCATGGCTAACACAGATGCACTGCCGCTGATGTTGGCCAAATGAAATTGAACCCTGACACCAGCTGAAGGTCACAATTAAAAATACTAAAGTTAATTTAAATAGACTTTGATGTGAACAACAAAACCAAATAACTTTCAGTAAGTGCAATATAATCTAAGCTCTGCAAATGGCAGCAGCACATGGCAGGGGAAAGGCAAGGTAAAGCAAGGTAAAGCAAGGTAAACCATGGTAAAGCAAGGTAAAGCAATGAAAATGAAAGATATAAAGCGAAAATTGTAAAAATTTAACGTGACGACGCTGTTGCTAATTTTTAAATACCAGCTGGCTTTTGCCATTTGCCGACCTTGACATTAAATTAACGAGTTGTCCACTGAGCGACACAAACAATAGAAATTACTTGGCCAACAGTGCACAGACAAGTGACGAGCTTAAATTAATGCCAATAACAACCTCAGTTGGCCAATGGTATACATTTTCAAATGAGCGTGAAATATATGCGAGAGATATATTTAATTAATATATTTATATATATGCTTAATATACAGACTGAGAATCTGCAGAGAAGAGGCTGTGAAAATATTCTTCACACTGTTGAGATTAAAGATTTTAATAGGTCGTTTACTAAGCAAAGCCTTTTAAATGTTTGAATGTGCTTTACTCATAAAATCTGTTATTAAACAAAATATTATCACAAAATATTTTAGAAGATTTCCATACTCTAGTTAAATGAACTTAAGTGACTTGAGAGATAGCAAAGCAAAGGCTTATAAAATGTTTCGATTGAATAATTTCAATTAATTATATTATCTATGAATTGTTAAACTCGCTCTTCAGCGTTCAGTGAAATATTAAGATAATCTCTTTATTGTTTTGATAATTATATTTCTTGATGTCTGTCGCCAGCTGTTAGAGACTCATTACCTTACGACCAAATATAAATATTTTTTCTTTAATAAAACTGCATTTGTTTTTTCATCTTTCTTTATTTTCTTGTGTAACATTAAATTTAATAATAAAGGAAATGCATTCAATCATTGCGAAAAGCCAATTAGGATCTGATAAATCTGTGCATGCACATCAATAAATAAAATTGTTCATCAAATTTATTCGTTTAATAAATGCTGGCGGCTGTTCTAAGGCTTTCTCCCCTTTTTCCCATTTTCCTGTTTCCATTTTTCATCTACCCATCTACTTCCGTTTCCCCCTTTACGCAACTCATTCAACTGCGTTTAATGCGTACAACATTTATTTTATTTTCTGTGTGTATTTTTATTTATTTATTATTTGGATTTTTTTTTAAAGCAGTTTAAAAAATGCAATCCACATGTCAAGTGCTTGTAAATGAGGTTGAAACGCTTCCAAACGACACCCTTTGAGATTCCTGGCTTTCAGACTCATTTCACAGAAAGTCAACTTGATATATGGCTAATGATGTTGACAGCCAACGAGTAAAAGTTGTAAAGAAAGAAAAAAAAAAATAAAATAAAATAAAATAACGTAGAAGAAAAACCTTTGCTAACAATGGCGTCCTTGTCGCTTTAGTTGACTCTCTGCTGTTGCAGTTGCTGTTGTTGTTGCTGCTGCTGCTGCTGTTGCTGTTGCCGTTCGGCGGTGGGCGTGGCAATCAACACAAGCTCATACATGCGCTTATTGCAGTTTTTGCCATTGAAGTGCCCACGCAGAGTGGCTTATATAAGGCTTATATTCATTTCATATGCATGCAATAGCATGCATTGAGATAACAAGCTGAGTGAAAATCGATTTCTCGATAATCCTATCTAGTTCGGTATTGCATAATTACATAACTAATAAGGCATTGCAGCATTGAAGTAATCGATTAAACCACACTTTTAAAGATTGATAAAAATATCGATATTCATGATAGTTATCTCATCGATTTGTTGAGCTGGTTTTGCAACTTCGTTACCTTATCGATATGTCATCGATAATGCATCACTACATAACCAAAGCAGTGTTGCAGCCCGGCTAAGGACTCTAATTAAAGCTGTTAAGCAATGCTCATTTTTTGAAGATATATCGATATGTCGTATAATTAATTTATCGATATGCATTATGTTTAAACTATCGATACATGATATAAATGATATATATAAATAATTAGTATTCAATGATAATTTAAAACTTGTCATGAAGTGCAAATTGAAAACCGATCATTTATGCGTATATCGATAAGTGCACATGTTAAAACATCGATATATGACATAATCCATGCATCCATATATAAGACAATTTCAATATTTATCAGTTATCTCATCGATTTTTGGAGCTGATTTTGCAACTTCGTCACTTGATCGATATGTTATCGATACTGCATCATTAAACAACCTACATAATTAATGCTGTTAAGCAATGCTCACTTTTGAAGATATATAGATAGTTATGGATGGTTATTTTTATGAATATATCGATTAAGTTTCTCATTGAAACATCGACACATGACACTATATAATATCGATGAGTTCAACAATATCGATATTTCAACTTTGAACTAATATCAACAACTTTTCAAGTTCGTTTCCTAGCAAAGTCTTTTGCAACAAATACAAAATACGAAATACTTATCCATTAGCTAATTAAAGAATATTGCAACAAAGTTTTCAAAGTGCATCGCGTGCAGTGGAAAATCCGAAAAGATAACAGACTAGAAAGTAATTAAGAATCGATGTTAGAAATCGACTTGTCAATATATTATATTGTGACAGTCGCGATGAGAGTGTGCACATTGAAATGGGGGTATCTTTGTAGTCGGATCTTTGTTTAAATAACAGCGATGTAATTGTTGTTGCAAGTTGCAAGTTGCGCAATGTTTGCGCAACGTATGCAAATTGATTTTGCTGTTGGCCCTGCCATTGATTTTAAGAATGGCCAACAAAGTAAGCAAATCAAATGTGCCCTCTGCTTACTCACCGACGAATAAATAATCCAGTGCGTAATTGAAGCCGGGCCACTTGATCGAGGAGAGAGGTGGTTGAAGTAGTTGAGGGTATGAGGAGTTTGGTGGGTTGAGGGGCTGCCCACTGTCGCTCAAATGAAATGAAATTAAATTGATTTGCATTTGCATGGGAATTATGCAACGATGCAGCAACAGCTGGTCGTCGATAACTTTACAACGAGCACCAAAATAATTGAAATGTTGCAACCCATTCATTTCAACGGCAATTACTTTGAGTGCAACAGCTCCAACTGCAGTTTGCAGTTTGCATTTTGCAGCTCTACGAAATCTGGCAAGTGTCAGCCAGGTCAAAGCTCATGCTGTAAGTTACGGCGCCCTTAACAGGATGCGTAAGCAATTTACCAGCAATTCAATATTAATACTAAATGCAATCGCTTTGTAATTGGCAGCTCTGATTATGCATTCAGTGAATGCAGTCGACACAAAGTAATCAATGAATTGTATAGTATGAATTGACCTGAGTTGCATATTTAAATGCTATCGATTGACTTTCATATCGAACTTGTTTGCATCTGTCATATTTTATAGGCATTAATTTCTAGCTACTGCAGCGAAGCGAAGCATAACTACAAAATACTAGCGATAACTGATTATTTGTGTAGACTCATTGTTGAGACACTCATCTTATTCAGATGGTGTCGAAGCTCTTTTCTTTGTAGTATATCTAGTCTATCGACTATACTATCGATAAACTATAACTATTTATCATTCCGATAATGTGGAAGTACGTATGTATGGTTTGCATATGTCATATTTTTGATTTATTATTTTCCTTGGTAATACAGCTAGACTATCGAAAATACTATCGATAAATATTTCTCACGCGAATAAAGTCAAATTAAGAGTGAATAATTTGAATATGTCTTACTTTGAAGACATTCACTCCTAGTTTGCAATAGCTAGGTTATCGACAATACTATCGATAAAAGTAGCTAGCTATTTCTCAGGCGAATAAAGTCGAATTCAGGGTGAATGATTTGAATACGTTTTACTTTGAAGACATTCTCTCCTAGGTTGCACAGATAGTTTATCGACAATACTATCGATAAATGTAGTAACATCTATTTCTCATTTTCTCATTCAGATAATGTCGTGGTAAAAATTGATTCTTTAACTTTGGCATATTTATGAGACAATCTTTCCTTACTAGTACAGCAAGACCATCGACAATACTATCGATAAATGTGCCTAAAAGTATGTGTCATGCTAATAATTTCAAAGTAAGTATGTCTTACTTCGAGACATTCTTTTTTAGGTGGAACAGTCTTCTGTAATAACAGGTAGTGTGAAATACTACATTTATCGATAGTATTGCTGAAAGTGTAGGCAATACTTTCGATAATTGTGTATTCCACACTACCTGTTATTACAGAAGACTGTTTAATCTATATTCTCAGTTGCATAGCAGTGTGTAACTCGAGACAAAGTTCGCCGACTATTAATAGTGATGTGAGTTGATCGATAACCTCAAAATCAACTCAATTCGAATCATTATTAACCAGGAAATTATCATTAGCTGTGATTGCTTGATGATGGCTTTGCAATCAGTGATATTCCATCGACAGGCGAGTCCTCCACACCATCCTTCAGTCAGACTAATTATGGCACTTTAAAATACTTTCCGCATCAGTCATCAAGTCATCGTTAACGTATTTCCCACACTCCCCCCCTATCACCATATATATAACCGTATCCAGCTCTCATTCTATGGCTGAAGTTCGCTTAATGAGCCGCTGTTGGTGGGAATATGGGATTTGGCTCCTGGCAACGGCTTCGGCACCAGAAGAATCAATTAGCATTGCGCGCAGTGGTTCAATGTCTCCCTCTCTCCTCTCTCTTCCTCCCATCCACTCACTACATATATTCCATTTCAAGGTCAGGGGTCACACTTCATAGTTTTCCACTTTGCAAATGTGTGTGCACTTAATTATGCAGCTTGTTAGTACCACAAAGTTAAAAATATAAAAAATAGAAGCGAGAAAAAAACTGAAAAATGGGCAAAAAGGAGAAGAAAAAAGAAAAACACAACCACAGCTGGTAGCCAAAAATATTATATTATTATATATATTTTCGTAGTGGTTTCTCTTTTGGCACACAATGAGTCCAAGGCTAACAGCTGGCTGCAAATGGCAGATAGACTGAGGTGAGAGGCGGCTTGAGCCAGCAGAAGGAGTCAAGGGAAGCTGCTGCCACTTGTGAATTGGGTGAAGTTGAGGGAGTTGCAACTGTTGTCTGGCTACATGTTGCGCTCGAGAGAACGATAGGGAATGAGAGTGGGCGAGAGATATATGGGAGTCAACTTTTGTGATGTGTTAAGCATGTGGCGTGTGGCATGTGGCAAAGAGGCACTCTAACATATGCCACACTGTTTGCAACAGCTGAAAAGTTCAGCTTATCCCAGCTACAGTTTTGCACTTTCTGGCAGCAGCTTTTGTTATGGCATGCTCTCACCTGTTACCAGCTCACAGTTCCCGTTTACAGTTTCGACCGCAATTCGCGAATCTGATATTGTCGCATGCCATTGAAGTTTGTAATACAAATTTACTTATCATAAGCTCTATGACTATCTGGCAACACTAAATGCTGTGCGCTAAGTTGGCTGCGATTGAATATTTTGAAAATTATTCAGATTTGACTGCGATTTAATTACGTTTCGAATTAGATATCCCTATGAGCTGTATAGCACATTTGCAGTGTGCCCAGAAAAATCAGGGGAATGAGGGTCACACTGAAATTTGGAACACAACCAGCTCTTCGAAGAAAATTACTGGATCTCCCTAGGTGTTCGACTTGACTTCTCTAATAGCTTAAATATAATATGTATCCAACAATATATATATCTATATATTATATATAGAGTATTGATCCGGATCATTTTCACTTGAAACTTCACTAAAAGCCGCACAAGTTTTTAATCCAAGTTATTATTTTCCTTATTATCTGAAACTTCTCTAAATATCGATGAGTAATTATATGAGTCTTATCGCCTTTATAGTTATCAAATGGAACTTATATATATATATGACTTATATATTTTGACTTATTATCATTGTAATTTGCACATGAATCTTTTGATAACGATAACAATATCAGTATCGATACATTTTGAAGTTTTTGTTATCCATAAAGTCCCCTGGAGCTTCGCTTTGAATCTAGTTGTATTATATGCCTTGTAATCATAATCCCTACCACTTAGAACTTCTCGAGAAATCTATAAGTTTCGAATCGTTGTAAGCTTTGAAGCTTATTCGTAAGCTTTTTAAGCCTTTGAAACTTTTACATTTTGCCTTGCTTGTATACAAAATTGTTATCAATTGAGCGTCGATATTGTATCGATAAGTTTTTCGATGAGAACTTCTTTTAATAATACGATATAGATCTCTTCATTATATCGAAAGATGCTGAATTTTCTGTTGTCGATTAGAACTTCTTTAAATTTCGATAAAAATGCAATTGAAACTTCTCTATGCATCAATAGAAATCTGTTGAGAAATTAATTTGATATAAAATGATGTTCGCTTTTAAAAAAACAATTCCCTGGTTAGTGTTATAGCCATTTAATGTGGACGTTAACTGTTTGAATTGCTTGTTTACACAGCTAACCAAAATTAAAGCCAATAAAAACAACGCCACGAAGTATGCAACAACTTTTCCAATGTGCAAGCGAAAGCGCAATACAGAGCGAAAGAGTGAGAGAGAGAGAGAGTGAGTAAGGGGGAGCGAGTGCAGTTCGAGTTTCAACAGTTTTGAGCAGAGAACGCAACGCGTTTTAATTGTGTGTTGAACAAATTTTGTGTTCCATAGCCAAAAACAAAACAAAACCAAAAAGAAAAAAAAACAAAACAAAACAAAACAAAAACCAAACAAACAAAGCAAAACCAAACAAAACAAAACAAAAGAAAGGAACGGTAAACAACCCAACGCGAGTGGAAGCATCAATTAAAGCAACCCGATCCCAACGCCATGTCTGGCAACGCCAGTGACAACAATGGAGCGACGGCTCCAGGCGGCAGCCACGCCCCACCGCCACCACAGTATATAATAACCACACCCAGCGAGGTCGACGCCGACGAGGTGCGCTCCATGGCTGATTTGGAGCTCAGTTCGCCGGGCGATGACAGCGTCTTTGGTTCGATCTCGGAGCACCAACAGTTGCAACAACAGTTGCAACAGCAGCAGCAGCAACAGACAAAACTATCGCATACCCAGAAATACAGTCAAACATCGAGCACGAGCACGAGCAGCACCAGCAGCAAACTTGCCACACGCTCCTATTCGGTGACCAGCAGCAGCAGCAGCAGTGGCGCCGCGGCGGCGGCGGCCACAGCAACGGCGACAACACAACAGCAATTGCAACAACAGTTGCAGCACAGCCAGCAGAAGATCATATCGAGCAGCACACGCAGCCAGAGCCTGCAGTCGAGTGCGATTGTGAGCGAGCAGAGTGGACACATGTTGAGCACAGCGGCCGCCTTGGCGCAACAACTGAAGGCGCAGTCGTCGACATCGATTATCACCAGCGAGCAGCGGAGCAGCAGCAGCAGCAGCAGCACCACGCGGTATATGAGCTCGACGACACAGGAGGCCAGCACGTCGACAGCAGCGATTGGCAGCAAATCGAAATTTCAGAGTTTCTTGCAACAGCCGGAGGCACATGGATTCCTAACCGCACATCAGAAGCATGTGCGTCAATTTGTGCGCTCAACGTCGGCACATTCGGAGGCGGCGGCCAGCATGACACCGGTGAGTGGTGCAAGGCCGGAGAAATGCATACGGAGCGCCTCGACACAGATCGATGATGCTTCGGCTGCCAGCGGAGATGTGGCATTGGGCGAGGGCAGCGTGCAAGTGTCCATGTCGAAGCTTGCCTGCAGCAGTCCTCATCCATTCTCATCTCCAAATCGGCCGAAACCATCGAAATGAAGAGCAGCTCCTCATCGGCTGGCATGCGCACCCAGCTGACCCTCAGCGGTGGCTTCCTGGCACCGCCCAATCGCAAAATCACCATCCTCAGTCCCATCCATGCACCACCAGGACTCCATGACATGCTCAAGCGTGCTGGCAGATCGCCCTTATCGCCGCGCATCAGTTTCCCGGGCAGCGAGGCGGATCTCTTTGGGTGAGTGTCTATGCATAAGTTGAGATACCCTATGAGATATTTATAGATTGATAAGATTGATAAATCAAATCAAAGCTATATATCTTAATCAATTGCAAATGGAATTAGTTAACAGAAAACTGAATAGTTAAACTCTTCTCTTCCTCTCTTAACTGCATCAAGTTTCTTTCAGCTTCTTATTACTGTTCATAAGTACTTCACCTCCGATCAGTTGAAGCTCTTTCAATTGGTTTTTAGCAACTATTTCTTATGCAGTTTAGTTAAGCGTGCTCTTGTTTTCTAGCTGAGATAGCCAGATCAGCTTCTTAACAATCTCTACTCATTCTTAACAACATTCCCCCCTTTGAAATTAGCAATATCTTTAAATGCAACTTCCTAATATATGGACTAAAGTAGTCTTAAGTCGCTCAGAACTGAGCATAACTAAAAAATATTTATTTGCTTCTTAGCGTCAATATTCTTGGCATATATTTTACTTATAAGTTTACCTTTTCTTTAGCTTAAACTGTTGCACTCCCTCAGCTCCCTCAGATGGTCGTTTGTCTAGTTCTTGAGATTTATTTACTTACTTCATAACTAGTTTGTCTTCTATTAAAACTTCAATTGAAATTCTCAGAACTTCTTTAGAACACATATCAAATCTTTGCCGCTTCCCGTTAAACTAGATCTCTTGCCTTTCCCAAGAAAATGTTTACTTACTTCATAACTAGTTAGTCTTTTATTAAAAAACATTAAAGTAGTTAAGCTAGTCTCTCTATTGTATATGAAAAACTTCAATTTAAATTCCCAGAACTTCTTTAGAACACCTATCAAATCTATTCTGCTTCCTTCTAAACTTAATCTCTTGACTTTCCCAAGAAATTGTTTACTTACTTCATAACTAGTTTCTTTTCCTTCTTCTATTCAAAAATGTTGATTTAGTTAAGCTAGTATCTCTCTAGTATAAAAAAACTTCAATTGAAATTCCCAGAACTTCTTTAGAACAAATTCTAAATCTTTCCGCTTCCATTTAAACTAAATCTCTTGAGTTTCTCAAGAAATTATTTACTTACTTCATAACTAGTTAGTCTTTTATTTTTATTTATATTATAGTAACGTAGTTAAGCTAGTCTGCCTCCAGCTTATTAAAAACTTCTGTTGAAATTCCCAGAACTTCTTTAGAGCACATATCAAATCTTTGCCGCTGCCCGTTAAACTAGATCTCTTGACTTTCCTAAGAAATTGCAGCGCTCTCTCTTTCTCTCTCTCTCTCTCTCTCTCTCTCTCTTTCTCTTTCTCTCTATTCAATTTGTTAGTCCAGTCGCTTAACTTTATACCTCTGAAAACTAGCATATAACTGAAGTCTTCTGCTGAAGTCTTCTGTTAAGTACATCAGCTTCCTTATAAACACTGAACTCAGTGGAATTTCCGGTTTCATTTGGCCAAATCCAATTGGAGCTAATTATGTTTTGTCAACATAAAGTTGTAAATTTATGTTTATGCATTTAACAGTTCATCAGTTTGACATCAAATCGCTTAACAAACTTGCATTGTTAGCATGGAAGCGTTGAGTGAAGAGTGAAGAGTGCGGCGAGGGGGCCAAGAAAATCTTTTGATTAACAACATTGTAGTAGAGCTGTTGCTCCCTTTTCGCCCTCAGCTAATGAGCTTGTTTATATCCGTTTGCATGTCCTTGTCCTTGTTCTTGTTCTTGTGCTTGTCCATTTCCATGTCCATGTCCATGTCAATGTTGTTGTTGTTGTTGTTGTTGTTTTTGATGTCCGTGTCGGCATCTGCGTGTATATTCGAGTCCAGAGTTTGCCAGCCTGAAAATGTGCTCATCTTATTGTTAATTGTTATTTTCTTGTTTTGTTTTCTTATCTTTTTTCTCTTTTTGTTTTTTCTTTTGGCTGTCGCTGTAGAAATCGCGCATACGCTCCGTGTGCTCGGCGCTGTGAATGTCATGTCAGTCGCCGTTCGACAGTTGGCAGTTGTCATCGCCGCTCAGACTGCCCGCCGGTCCGTCTCTCTGCTGGGCCGTTGTCAAAATGCCAAAATTCTTTGTCATAGTCGTATAATTAAATTTAAATGTTGTCGCTGCCGCGGCCTGACAACGACACTGACAACTGTGAGATGAGGTTAGACCGAGACAGACAGCGTGGCAGAGAGAGAGAGAGAGAGGAAGATAGAGAGTGAAAGTGGGTTGATGAAGAGAAAGAGAGGGAGGGGGGACTGACAGTGGGACACGCGGAACGTAGCGACATTTATATTAATAACAGCAGCCAGGCTGTTAAATATTTAATGAATCAGTCACAGCAACAGCAACAATAACAACAACAATAACAACAACAATAACAACAACAACAATTATAACAATAACAACAACTGAAAATCGTCAGCGCCTGTTAACAATTATTGAAATTATCCTGCAGGATCCTGACAACAGTCTATCTGATAAATGCTCGTACTTATCATAATTGAAAAGCCAAAATTAAAAGACGAACATTAAAAAAATATTAAAGAAAAAAGCGCCTGCTTGACTAGCAGATACCCTGCTCTCTTGAACTGAACTTTCCAGTTTTTACAACTCATCTGTTCGTATTGAAAGCTCTTTGCTTTATGAGTGAAAATCCAAATTAAAAGTTTCTTCCAATGAAAGAGTGAAGCAAAGTCGAAGCTGATGTCGAAGAGATGCACACTTAATATACAGGGTATTATCATACCCTTTTTCGCTTCACTGCAACTCATTTCTCTGCTTGAGACTTAAGTGCTTTTCCCTGATTTATTACACTTTTAATTATTATAAAAAATTGGCAAACACAAAAGTAAAATCTACATAAACTTTGTAGTGGAAGTAGCGCATTAATTAATTAAATGTAATTTATGGAAATTACTGATAAATATATAGATATATATATATATGTGCATTTATTGATTTAATACAATCAAATGAATTGTTATTAAAGTGCGGCAACACCACTTTCGTAAAATGCTACAGGGTATTGGCAAATGAAAGGGAACACGAGGCAATCAATTGAATTGAGATGAGATGAGTGCGAATACAAGTCAACAATGCGCTCTTTAATACAAATACTCGTATAATTAAACATCTGTCAGCTGTCAGCTGTTGCTCAATTCAATTCAATTCGATTCAATTCGATTGGATTCAATTCGATTCAATTCAATTCGATACGAACTCTGTTCAGCTCAGCCGAGATCAGCTCAGCTCAGCATCAGCGTTTCGCATGTTTGCACAATTTTTATTTTTATTTTTCTTTTTATTTTAATTTCTACATTTATTTATTGGCAGAGCGCAAATTAATGCTCATTATAAATAGAAATTGCACGCTGAAATTTAATATATGCATATGAGCATTTTCTGCGAACATTTCCATTTTAAACAAGCGGAAAATCAACAGCAAGAGCTTGGCTGGTTAGGAAATACCCTGCAGCTGCCTAATGTGTTATAATTTATAACATTTGCGCTACCAACTTTATGTTAATTTTTCTTCATTTATATATATTTTATTTTCTTTATGTTTTCACTGAACAATCTCCATTGAATTAACATTTATTATAACGAAAACAAATGTGTTAAAATGTAGAAAAATGCATTGAAACTGTTTGGGAAATAGTTAGCGGGTATTTGTTACCAAATTCAACTCTTAGAGCTAAAGTTAAGTATATTTAAATATATTCAATGCTATTCTGCAACTGCATTGCTACTCTGATTAATTTATCGTATAAAAAGTCAAAAGTTAACATTAATTTGTTACATATAAATACTTGAAATATTAGCAAATATTACTCACTATTTAAATAGTTGAAATTTATTTGTTTGAAATATTTAAAAGTAATTTTAAAAATATTTATAACTTAATTATTTATAAAAGTATTTATGCATATACATATCATATACATATACATATGCATATACATATACACATACATATACATATACATATACATATACATATACATATACATATACATATACATATACATATACATATACATATACATATACATATACATATACATATACATATACATATACATATACATATACATATACATATACATATACATATACATATACATATACATATACATATACATATACATATACATATACATATACATATACATATACATATACATATACATATACATATATCTCTTTCAACATTAGATCTCCAGATGCAGCAAATATAATTTCTAAAGTTTTGAAAATAGAAATTTAATGATTTTCTATAAAGAAATCTCTTGATTTGAGACACTGAGAATACAGTTGACAAGTGCAACTCTCTGCCGAACTTTGCCTAACATTTGCTAGGGTATTTTAAAAATGTTTTACAACCAAAAAGTTGAACTGCCACCGCCATTCCCCTCGCTGCGGAGCGCTAAACACTTGCACAAAATAAATGGCAGCTTGTTTTCCATATTAATTGACTGTCGAAACTTTCGTTGTGTGGGTTCAACAACAGAACTAACTGTCAATTGGTGTCAGTTCGCGCGATGCAACTCCCCCCCCCCCCTCCCACTGCACCAAAGTGATGGGGGGATGAACAATTAACAAAGTTATCAGTTGCATCTGGTTGACAAGTGCACAAGTTAATTAATAATAAACTGAACATAATCTGTAACAAGGCACACATGTCCAATGCGACAGCCTCTTTTACACACACACACACACACACACACAAACAGGCACAGACACAGGCATTGTGGCAGATTTGTTAAATGGAATGTTGCCCTTAACTATGTGGCTGGCTTTAAATTGTTGTTAGCCTCCAGAGCAACCACTCAGCGAATAAGCCAAACCCAGCACACACACACACACACACGCGCACACAGGAAGCAGCTAGAAGCAGCTGACGGCCCTCTGATAGTAGCACAACTCTCGGAGTGTACATAAATCTCTTAAAGCTGGGGGCTCAACTTTTGCGCTTTATGTATGCGTGACTTATGTTTACAGTTTATTTATTATTTAAAACATAACAGACAAATGGGCCGGGCAAAACAAAGATAAAGAATTATGTTTAATGCGAGTAAGAGACGCCACTACATGCACAGCGAGCGAGCGAGAGAGCGAGAGCGAGAGCGAGACAAGGCAACTTCACCTCAGGGATGCCAAACGCCTTGGGGACTAAGTCGACTTTCACTTTGACTTGAACTCCATTTATATGTGTCCAAATATTTTCCAATACTCTGTCTCACTTACGCACTCTCCTGCTCTCTCTCTCTCTCTCTCTCTCTCTCACACACACACTGGCTGTCTCTGTCGCATCGCTCAATGGGAGGCACAAGTCTAATGCTAAATTAAACTGAGCAGCTGAAGGCGTTTTGGGAGCCCGATTAGAGGCCAGGCGGAAGCAGCGCACCCCCTCCCCTGCGCCACACAGGTCGCTTACAAAACCAGCTAACTGTGCAAGATCCAATGACAAACAGGCTAAATGAAACCCGCAGCCCAAAAAAACAAAATAAAACAAAATAAAAATAAAAACAAAGGAATAAACACAAAATGTGGCTCAAACTGAAGATATGCGGGCAGAACAGCAGGGCAAACTGAAGTTTGGGTTGCCGGCCCAAGGAGAACCCTTTTAAGACATTTGAAACAACAAAAAAAAGAGCGAAAACTGAATGAAATTAAAAAAAACGAGCACACGCAACTGCAGAATACCCTGTGCCAGGCTACTTAATTAACTAATTTGTTTGTGTTAGACGAATAGGGAAATAAGAGAATACTCTTTGGAAACAAAGCCAGCTTTTGCATACACATGTACACATACTTGATTAAAAGCTGCCTGATACATCACTTCATTTACATCTGTATATATTGCAGTCATTCGCTGTCCCGCTCACACACACGTATTAGCCGCAATTTCCTTTCTGATTATCTCTCTTATTTATAAATCGATCTTGATGAAACTTTCAGCATTGCTTCTATATGGTATTCTTGAATCACCTGTAAAGTTAGAATTGTCCAAGCTGCGGTCTTCGTCACTTCATTTACATCTGCATATATTGCAGTCGTTCGCTGTCCCGCTCACACACACGTATTAGCCGCAATTTCCTCTCTGATTATCCCTCTTATTTATGGATCGATCTAGATGAAACTTTCAGCATGGCTTCTATATGATATTCTTGAAGCACCTGTAAAGTTAGATATGTGTACATTCTGCGCATAATTAGTACCCCCGCCTTGCGGGGAAGGGGGAAAGGTAACGAAAGTCTAAAATAAATCTCAATCTGAAGGGGGTATGAAGCAACGTTCTTGCCAACTTTGACGACTCGGCTAATGAAGCTGATCAGGAATAAATATGTTTTCTGCTCCTACTGCTTGTTACATACATTTGCACCAAGCTATTATGCACATTTTTAATGGGCGCAGGGTATCAAAAAAAAAAAAAAAGGAGAAAGAAGAATTTGTTTACATTCCAACGCAGTGCGCGTGTCTTTGTTTGCATATTAAATTCGCGTTGCATACTTTGTTGGGCGATAATGAAGGCATTTTTGCGCGAATGACTTCAGTGTGGAGTTTGGAGGGGGAGATGGGGGTCTTGGGAATGGTCTCAAGGTGCCTGCGAAAGCTGTGAAAAAGGTTCCCACAAGTAAGCCTCTCTATCTCTCGCTCCTTCGCTCTCCCGCTCTTTCACTGTCTCTCTCTCTCCCTCTCTCTCTCTCTCTCTCTCTCTCTCTCTCTCTCTCTCTCTTCCTCGCTCTCTCTGTGCCTCAATTAACTGACAAAGCTGCCAACGGATATCTCAAATAAAACATAGAACTTCATTTGGCCTACAAAGCGAAAACAGCTGTAGTTTCTTGAATATGTTAGCCAAACATCGTAAATCCTTAAGCAATTCAACAGCAACAAGACCACAAATAGGAAGAGAGAAAAACAAAACAAAACGAAATGAAATGAAAAGGAAATGAAAGATTTGCGTTGAGAAAAAGCGAAATAAATTTTCATTTGCGTGGGACGCCGATTAAATCTAATTGCAGACTAAATGAATTTATGACTTGTACATCCACACATACATACATCCACACATACATACATACATCTATGCATATGTACACATATGTGTATATATAGGTACAAACATACCCTTAGCCATAAGTAGTAGATAGAGCAAGAGCAAATGGGGTCAGCAGCATCTCAATTTGTCTTTGCAAAATGAACAAGAGATGTAATGAAATAGTAGTTAAGCATTAAAGACCTCTTGTCTCTTGTCTCTTGTCTTTTGTCTCTTGTCTTTTGTCTCTTTGTATGTGTTTCGCTGCTTCTGCTTTGTGCAGTTGACAGACAGCGTGATTGACAAGCAATACAAAGCGTTAACAAATCGCATTACCTGCAGTTCAATGCATTCTGAAGCGAACTCTTTCCACTACTAAAATTATTGCACAGCTTTTCCGCTTTTCAAAGATTTTATTCCTCTAGGAAATGCGCATTTGTTGCTTGCATAATTAACCAGAAATTCACATATATTTAATATTAATTATTATTAATTATAATAGTGCAACAATTTGTCTGAAAATAGAGCAAATTTTATATTAGATTTATATTTATATTAGGAGAGATTTTAATGTAATTAATGTGCTAATTTTATTTATTATAATTTAATTTTTTGTATTCTTCACTTAATTTATATCAAATATAATACAATATTAATTATATATTAATTTAAATATTAATAGTTAACGAGTTATTTAATGCTCCAATAGAAAAAGTGCAGTTGTTATTTAAAGTATAATTTTAAATCATTTAAAACGTATTTAGAAAAGATTATTATTAGTAGCTTGCATATAAAATAAATACACTTAAATATTATCTTAATTAAATATGCCTCTGCTGCTTAAGCAGTTGCATTTGTAGAGGTCAGAAATGTAATTAAGCAGCTGCTTGTAACTAATTAAGAATGCTACAAGAATTTAATTGACAATTTAGTGGATTTCTGCACAGAAGTCAACGTAATTAAATTCTCAATAATTTTAGATGATATCTATAAACCTTTGGCAGGAAGCACATTGATTATAATTAATTAATTAACACTGAATTTATAGAATTGATGCGCTTATTAATGCCAAGAGAAATCTCAGCTTACTTTTCAACAGTTTAACTTAAGCAATATGAAAAGTTGAAAACGATTTTCCAAACGGTTTTCCATTCAAAAACTATTAACACTTCTATTCGGAATGGAAAGTATTCTACTTAATGTCGAACAATTGAAAACTTTTTGTTCTTTCAACTGCAACAATTTAGCAAAGTTTAAATCGTTTAATTTATTTGAGAAAAAAGTGCAGAGAAAATATTAAAATATTATTATAATATTCAATTATTATGCAACATCATTAAAAATGCAAGAGAAAACCGTTTTATCTGCCTCTCCGCGTAAATCTGTTAATTAGCACATAATGCAATTTAAGTGCGTCCCCAACTCTCATTATGGGGATAACGGAAATAACAACAAACCAACTGAAAGCAAAGTAATGTGAGTGCGAGAGAGAGAGTGAGTGAAAGAGTGGGAGGGAGAGTGGGTGGGGGGATAAACTGAATGCTTAATGTTAAGCATACGCCACGTGTCACACTTGCAAAGACTTGCCAAGGATAAGCAGATGGGATAAGCACAGGCAGCATGCATATGCCCAGGAGAAACGGCAGGGGGAGCTAGGCAGCCAGGTGAGGCTAGCTCAACAAGCGAAAGCGTAAGCAAACGAGCGAAGTGAGAAGAGCAAAAAAAGAAGTGAGAAGAGAGAAGAGAGAAGAGAGAAAATAGCAAATGAGTAGGATAGCTGCGGATACCAGAGCTGCCTGGCTTCTTGTTGTTGTTACTGTCAGAAAGCCGCAGCCGCTTAAGGCTAAGCAGCCACAAAGTATGCAATGCTTTCGCTGTTGCTGCTGCTGTTGCAACCTCAGCACGTGCAACACAACTGAGAGACGGACATGCAAAAGACCTTCAATAAAGTCAGCGTGCACACAAAAGCCAAGCAGGAACTGGCAAAAGAGTAAAATAAATAAAGCAAAAAAGAATCGAGCACAAAAAAGAATTCGCGATTTTTACCTGCGAACAATGAGAAGGGGTGGGAAAGGGAAGAAGGGAAGCAGCTTGCAGGCTGGGCACATTGGCGAGAGCTGGGCAAACGCCGTTCGATTTGCGTCAACGAAAAACGAGTGGAGGGGGGTAATTGATTGAAGATAGGGGAAAGCTTATGGTAGCTTAGAGTACGTAAAGTAGAAGGCAAAAGAGCGGGCAACGAGGGTAACTAGGCTAGCGAGGGTAGCTAGGGCAGTTGGGGTACCTGGGGTACCTTTCGTGTTGAGCTCTTTATTTGTTTGCCCAACTCCCCCGACAAAATGCACATTAAGACGCCGTTCAATTAAAACTGCGGCTCAGGCTTAAACAAAGTTGTTTCGCCCGAGGACGGCAGACACAACAAGCTAGCGCTTTCGAGTTGAAAAGCGTTACAGCTTTTTGCATGCAAGCTTTTGCGCACTAGAAGCTTTTGCTTAGCCGAGACAACAACCAGAACTTTTGTGACAAACTAAAGCTTTGTTATAACTGATAAAGCTTATAATGGCAACAGCTTTAAAAGCTTTTGACGCTTTGGAAGCTTCTTGGCGTGCTACACAGACACTGTGCTTTCAGTTGCTGCGGGTCAGGAATTCATTGAAGAGCTTTTCACAAATGTCATTAAGGAACTCCAAATGAGTTTCCACTGAAATAAAATAATGAAAATGTCATTAAATTTAAATGAAAAGATGAGATATGTGGAAGGGAATGGAGAAGAATTTAATTGAATAACAGAATGGGATAGAATGCATGAGTAATTAAAAGAATAAAATAAGAGAGAGAGAGAGAGATAGAGAGAGAGAGATAGAATATGATAGAAAGGTATACAATATACAATAGGCAGGGACTGTGTATAGAAGTTCGAGTTGGATAGAAGTCTAGAGAATTTGGTAGGATAGGATTGTTAAGGAATAGGAATAGGACTAGAATGACAGGATAGGAAATGATAGAATATAAGATAGAAGATAAGATAGGATGGAATAGCATTAGATTGTTAAGGAATAGGATGGAAAATAATAGGATAGAATAAATGAGAATGATAATAGAATGATGATGAGAATGATAGGACAGGAAATGATAGAACATAAGATAGAAGTATAGAAATAGAATAGAATAAAATATAATGAGCTATAGTGTGGGAGGTACGGATAGGTTAGAAATAGATAGAACAGACTATGATAAGATAGAGTGGAATTGCAAAAGTTAGAGTTATATAGGATACTAGAGAATTTAGTAGGACAAGATACCTAAAAAAAGGGATGGCAAATAATCGAATAGAATAAATGAGAATGCGATATTGTATGATAGGTTAAGATAGTATAGAAAAGCATAGAGAAGACTATGATAAGATAGGATCAAAATGTAATACTTAGAATTGAGTAAGAAACTGTACGATTAAAATATGCAATGATAGCATAGCAATCTAGAAAGTAGAACAGAATAGCAAAGAATGAACTGCAAAGTGAATGAAATATGAATAAAATAGAATAGAAATTAAAAGAAGAGTATAAAATATAATAAGAAACAGAAAGAACAAAACAAAATGTAGTAGAATAAAGAGCAATAGAATATGATAGGGTAGGATGGAATGGGGTAGAGTATAGAAGGATATATTTATAGGGGAAATATAAATAGAGTCAATAGACAAAGAATGTGATAGAACAGAATAATAGAATGACATAAGATGGGATAGTAAAAGATATAGAAACTTAATTTTATATCAAAGAGTAAAATATAAAAGAATAGTCAGATATATTAAGAAAGAGAATGAGATTAAATAGAATAGGTTCAAACGAGAATAGTAAAAGAAAAGTTAATATAAGAAAGTATAGAAACCGATAGAATAGAATAGAATAGAATAGTAAAGTGTGCGAGGAAATAAGAGTTAAGTGAATAAAAAAGAGACAATAATAGACTAGAAGAGTATAGCAAAAAGAAGAGGAAAAAGAAGTTATTGCAGTTGTTTATAGAGTTGTTTCTCAGATTTGAAATTATGTAAAACAAACTTTAACAAGGTAATCATAATCTGCTATAGGAACAATCCGAGAAAGTATTACTCATATTGCTAAGGAAAGTATCTCAACTCTCTCTCTGTCTATCTCTCATATATTTATCTAAAAAGTTTAGATATGATTTCCCTAAAATGGTTCAATTTTCCTTTGATAGTTTAAGCTCAACCAAAGCATTAACTTCACTAATTCGCATTGCTTTCTCTACTTTCTCTTTACAGGTAAGTCAAAGCTGAAGTTGAAGTCCTTTCCGTTGCACTCTTCCCACTAAAGGCCGCTGATTGCCTGTGGTAAGCTGTCAAATGAGCCAAATACAAATTATAACCAGTTGAAGCGGGGGAAACGGAAGATGTTTCTTGTGTCTCTCTTTTGTTTTTATTTTGTGTGGATATTTTGGCGCCTTATTTTTGGTGTTCTGCGTTGGCCAAAAGTGCCGTGGACCCTTGCGGTCTAATGGCCCAGCAGGTTGTGCTTGTGCTTGATGGGCGCCCATTATACATAAATAACAATCAATAAGCTAACTTAGTGCGAGAGTTTAAAATGTTGCGTTCACGCAACTGGTTGTCGATCGACGGCGGAAGGTGAAATGCTTGCGATGGTAGAGTGCGGTGGCAGGGGGAGGGGATGGGGGGGTGGGTGTTGCGCCCCCAAAGGCAACCGGAAAAACAATCAGCAACACGTTGAACCTTGGCATTTTTTCGCTTTACCAGCTTTTCGCTCTATTTTTTATGATTAACTTTGGGGGCGTTTGCTGCTGCTGCAGCTGCTTGTTGACTTGCCACGCCCCACGCCCTACGCCCCACGCATCTCCACACCCACGCCCTTCAATCGGGCATTCAGTAGGCATGGCCAACAGCGTTAGCGCCCCAAGCTGCAGCAGCTTATTTGTTATCAAGTGCAACAGCACAAAGAAAAAAGAAGATGAAAAACAACAACAACAACAACAAAAAATAAAAAATAAAAAGAAAAATATAAAAAAAGAAGGAAATAAAAATAAAAGAGAGGAAAAAGTACTTTAAAACGTATGCAATTTGTTGCCTCGCAGTCACGCCCACCCGCTGGCCAGAGCCGCTGCAGCAGAGTATACACTCCACATACCCACACACACACACACACACACACACACACACACACACACACACACACACACACACACACACACACACACACACACACACACACACACACACGCACACACACACAGCGGGCAAGCAAATCTCAAACGAAAACAGAGTTCAAAGCGCAAGCAAATTGAAAGCGTTACAGAATGTGAAAAACGAGATGTAGTTGACTGGCGCAAAGCAACGACTTGATAGATACCCTATGTTTACCAACTGTTAGTAAATTCGACATATTTTCAACAAAAATTTATGTTTACAGGGCTTTAGGCTACCCTGTAAACATAAATAGTTGGTAAACATAGGGTATCTATCAAGTGCATACCCAAAAGTAGTAATTTCTTGCACTTCAACTTAACTATAGGGTATATATGTAACAAGAAATTGTCGAGTCTTAAAGTAATAAAAACTAGTTGCTTATGTATTTGAAATACTAGCAAATTTACAGGGTATTTGCGGGTTGAGCAGTGCTCAAAGTTGCATAGTTTAATTAGAAAATCGTTGGTGTAAATTGCTCGAGCTAAAAAATGAGAATAATAATATTAAATAGTAATAATAATTATAAACAACATATCAAATACAAATCAAACATAGAGAGTATCTTTCGTTTATCAACGAAAAGTATCTCAACTATAAAATGTATCTTATCTGTAGGCATCGCAAATGTAAATACAAAAGTTCTGTTAACAAACGTAACAAAAATCTGGCTCGAACAACAATCGAAACAGACACTGACTGAATGTGATTGTTGCTCTCGTTGTTCTTCTCCATGTTGTTGTTGTTGTTTTAGTTGTTGTCCTTCATGTTGTTGTTGTTGTTGTTGTTGTTGTAACTGCTGCGGGTCTACAACATGTACATATATCTAACTGTAAAGCGACTGCCTCCTGGGTCCCATTTTCCATTCATTATTTAACAGCTGCTCTCTCTTGTTGTTGTTGTTGCTGTTGTTGTTGTTGTTGTTGTTGCTGTTATTATTCCTCTTGTTGTTGTTCGTCGGAGCACAAAACACAGCATGAAGCAGCAGCAGCAGCAGCAGCAGCAGCAAGGAAAGTAAACAATATTTAATAAATGCCCCAGAGGCAAGTTTAGTGAATGTGAAATGCGCTTTCTAAACAATTTTCATGCGTTCAAAACTTAAATATGTCAACGATAAATCGATTAATCAATTAAATGCTCTCAAAAGAATTTTACTTAATGCACTTAAGCTTGAAAGAATCTTAAGAGATTCCTTAAACTACGTTTTGCGCAGCGATTATCGATAAGTGTGACATAAAGCCTCAATCAAAGTTATCGAACTATCGATTCATTGATAGCACTAATAAAATGCTCCAAATTACGTTTTGTATCAATTAAGTTTGTTCGCTTTGCAAAGCTAACTATAGATAATCTATCGATAATTTATTGATAATATATCGATAATTTATCGATAGCTGTGAGTTAATTTATCGATAATTTATCGATACTTCAGAGTTATGTTAAACAATATAAGAGCTACAGTATTATATTCATATATAGCATTATCAATTAATTATCTAAAATATACAAATTAAGCAACAAAATGTTGAACTTAAATTAAGATTAAGATTAGATTAATTAATTGTGGCAATTTTTTCTCGACTGGAAGTGTGTTTAAGGCCCAATCTTTAGGTCAACTATGCAGCTCATTTAATGGCAAACCGTCTTAAATTAATACTAATTCTTAATTCAAGTTTAAAAGAACTTAAGATATTTCAATGCTGGAACAGTTTCCCTGGCGTTGATAACTTTGCATAGCTCTGAGGGAACAAAGAGTTTACTGGGAGTTTAAGCTGGGATAGTAAATCGTGCTCAGTTCGACAGATCTTGGCCGTTAGGCTTATGCAAATGAGGTCAGAGGGCAAGGCGAAATGGGAAAGTGACAAGCTTCGCAGCCAGCAGCTATAAACGTAAACAAAACCAAGACGCAGCTGTGACCCTCGCAAGCACCTGGTCGTGATATGGCCAGGAGCTGCTGGAGTAGCAGCTGAAGGAACAAGTGGAGCAGCAAGTGGAGGCAGCAGTTGGAGCAGCCATAAAAAATTAGCCTCCCTTGGAGCAAATATCAACGCATCCAATTGCTTATTGGCCACTTCGGTGTTGACGTTAGTCAGCTTCGTTTTGGCCAAAGTGGAACGCGCTGATGGATAACGCGCGACCTGAGGGTTGACCTTGAGTAACAAGCGTCAGATAATTGCAATGGGAGCCCGCGGCATTCACTTGGAATGTAAGGATGCCAGATACAGGGTCAGAGGAGGGGAGGAGGAGATAAGACTGCGTAACATCTTTTGCCGTGCAAGAAATTTGAAACTTGGCTGGACTGTTGATGGACCCCGTGGCCGGTAACGCACCTGATGCCAACAACTCAAGGGCCAATAACAAAATGCCAGCCAACTGCAGTCAAGGCCCGAAGTGCCACCTCGCTGGTCAGTCGTTGTAAGGCTATCCAAAAGTGATGTCCCGACACTTAACTGTGAATGACGGCAGCTGGGATGGGGGGCAGGAGCAGCTAGGTGGAGAGTGGAAGCGAGGAAAGTAGAAAGTACAAATGCTAGACGTAATCTTGTAATCAAAATTGCCTTTTTGCCACAATGCGACAATGTGAGTCGCCTAATTACACTGTGCAACAAAAGTGTGAAATGCCCCTAGGAATTAACAGACAATCTGAAAGTGTTCCCAGTTGCATTTTCTCATCAATTGCAAACTTACATTGTACAACAAAAGTGAAGATGTTTCAAGCATCAATTTCTCAACAATTCGACACTAATTTGTATAGCATACTTCCCGGCGCAACTCAGAAGAACTTAGCGGGGCTAAAGTGGCTTAAGAAAAGCTTAATTCACGCTCAATTTGAACACTTCTGCGCAAATTCGATGTCATATTTTAACAATATCAAAAGGTAATTTACAATAACGATCGTGGGAGTTCGTATTAGCCAAGACAGCAAGCATCTGAAGCAGCATCGACAGCCAGCAGCCCTCACTTGACCGCGAAGAGAGATCCATGACAAGAGCAAATGCAACTAAGCTGTATGGAACAAAGAGAGGGAAGAGCGAAAATACAGATGTAGATGCAGGCGAGCAGCAATGCGTAAATGAAGTTTTCAAGTGCAATGCGCAACAACAACAATAACAGCAACAGCAACAGCAACAGCAGTAGCAGCAGCAGCAACAGCGGCAGCAGCGCAAACAACAACAATAGTAAGCATGCTATGAAAGCAGAGGCGCTGACGCCAGCAGCGCAGCAACGGACTAAGAGCGCGCACTTGTGTGTTGCTGCGCAAAGAGAGAGCGAGCGCGAAAGAGAGCGAATGATATGGCTATGCCGCGCGCTCCCACACACTGTCCATTTCCCCCTCTCTCTCTCCTCTTTCTCTATCTCTCTCTATCGCACAATGTGCTGTTGTTGACGTTTGTCCAGCAAACGAAAAGCAATTACAACTAAAACAGCAGCAGCAGCAGCCAACGATAAGAAACAACAACAACAGCATCAAGAACATTTGCACAGTTCAATTAGAAACAACAACAAAAACTAAACGTAAAAGAGTTTAACAATTGAAAAATGCAGTCGGCAAATCATTCCTGAACATTTGCTCTCTGCGCATGCAGCCTCCCAACAACAAAATTAACGATAATAGCAGCAACAACCACAACAACAAGAATTACGATAACAGCTGCAGCAACAACAAACACACCAACAGCAACAACAACAACAACAGCGATTGCGACAACAACCATTGCCAGTCAATCGTAAAAATTGAGCTTAAGCACCTACATGTAAAAACTTCAGCTGAGAAAATGATGCACAGCCTACGCAGCTAACGCCTGCGTCGATGCCAGCGTCAGCATCAGCGTCAACGCCAACGTCAACGCTAGCGTCTACTACTATTTTTGCGCACTTCATTCAGGTTGAACGGCATAGTAGACGTAGAAAAGCGACAGTAAAGCGCCGCTCAGTCTCCACACAGCTTCCGTTGGCGTGCTTTGGCTTTGGCTTTGGCGTTGGCTTTGGCATTTTGCTTTTGCTTTTGGCGGCGTGCGTGGTCGGTCGGACGGTCGGTCGGTCGGTTGCTCGCACGTTCGGTCGACGTCGTCGTCGTCGTCATCGTCATTGTCGCTGTCGTTGCTCTCACACAAAAACGTTGGCGTCGCGCGTCGCTGGCTCGGTTTGGGACCAGTGTTGTGCGGTCGCTGCAGCTGTGAGCATCGCGAGAGCGCGCCGCGTCGCTGTCGTGTTTCGTTCATGTGTGTGCGTGCGTCTCTGTGTGTGTGTGACAGACAACAAATCGTGTCCGCGCTAAAAAAACAAATGCAAAAAAAAGCTCTACAAAATTGAATGCATTTCTTTTTTTGACAATTTTTTAAACAAGTGCTTGGCAGCGCTGCAGGCCGGCGGCTGCCCCAGCAGCAGCAGCATCATAATCAACGACGCCAACGAAAGAGGCGCACAAAGCAAACAAAAATTACATAAAACAACAGAAAAACAAAAAACGAAACGAAGCTAAACAGCGGTTGTGGATGGGGAGGCTGAGGAGACCCAAAAGAAAAACCGAATCTAAATTAAAATCGTAAATCAACGCAAATCACACAGCGCCAGCCGCAGCAGCAGCAGTAGCAGCTGAAACAGTAGCAGAAGAAGAAGAAGACGAGCAGTAGGTGGAGGCGGAAGAAGAAGAAGTTGAATTTAAAGCGGCAGCACACAAATAATAATAATAATAATAATAACAACAAGAACAACAAGAACAACAACAACAGTAGCCGCTTATCAAATGCCGCGACGTCGACGACGCGCACCGCGTGCGTGAGTGTGCGTTGGTGTGTGTTTATGCCACAGTCTGTGTGTCGTCTGTGCATGTGTGCGTGAGTGTGCGGCAAGATTTTGAACTGGCGGCCAAAGGCGACAACGCCACCGCCGCCGTCGGAGCAGCAGGTGCAGCGCGTCAACGTCAGCGTCAACGTCAACATCGCAGCCAAAGTCTAACGGCAGCAGCTACACCAACAACTGCTTTAGCATTAACAGCAACAGCATCCGCAACAACTGCAACAACAACAGCGACATCGGCATCAACAACAACTACAAATAGTACAACTGCAGCTGCATCCACACAGACACCGACATTTAGAACAAGACATTTGCTAAAAGCGACAGCCAAAGTGAAAAAGAAGAAGAAGTGGAAGCAAATTAGCTTTGTCGATGATACGCTGCAGTCGACGACGCTGCTAGTGCCAACATCGGCGTCGCAGCAACGCAAACGATCCACCTGCAGCGCACCGCCGGCGCTTGGAGCAAGCACAACAACAAAAGCAACAAAAGGAACAACATCAACAACAACAGCTCCCCTCTGCATCTCATGCTCGCACTACCATTCTCACTCACACTCTCATCACTCGCTGCCGCAGTCACTGCCTCAGTCGCAGACGCAGCCGCGGTCGCACTCTCAATCCCACACGTCGACAGCGGCGCGCCGTCTGAGCAAATTCTTAAAGCAAACAGCACAAAAATCAAACAGCGCTAACGACGCAACAGCGCCACCGGCAGCGCAGCGACGCAAATCGTCGGCTGCATCGATCATTGTCGAAACGGCGCTAAACGCTGCCGCTGGACGCTGTGCAGTTGGACGGGCAGAGAAAGAATCTGCAACGGTATTTGGAACAGTAGCAGGCGGCGGAGGATCAGCAGTAGGCGGAGACTGTGAACGCATTGCAAGTCGGCATAGCAGCAGCGCCACCGCGGGCACCGCAACTGAGGACGGCAGCAATAGCAATAGCAACAGCAACACAACCGCAAACGCAACCACAACATCCGCATCGACATCCGCATCCGCATCGGCGACAGCCACCACATCTACGTGGTGCGGCAGCATCAACTTTCTGGTGTATATGGTTTGCTCATTTTGTTGCTGCTGCTACAATTTTCGTAATTCTCCAACAAGGTTAGTGGGCATTTCCTCCCAAAACCAACTCTTAGATCCTTAGATCTTTTAGCCGGCAGAACCTATTATGTTTCATCTTAGTACCTGTTCATTCCTTAAGCCTGTTCCTTTCCAACGTTCCACTGTGTCTGCAGAGTATTCTCTTTTTCTTGTTTAGTTAAATTCCCCCAAAGCCACTCCTAACATAGGTCACCATAGAAATCCTTAGTTTAAAGCGAAAAGCAAGTTAAGCTTGTTCTTTTCCAACGTTCCCTTGGTATGTAAATCCTGTATATAAATTCTCATAAATTCTCAACAGTTTTGTAGGAATTACCTTCCAAAATGACTCATAACATAAATATTAATAGAGATTTTGTTACTTAATCTAAGTTATTTATTATTCCTTTCCAACGTTCCACTTAGCTTAGTCGTCATTCTAAATTCCTTTCCTTTCAAACTACTATTTTATTCCTGTAATCTGTTCCTTTCCAACGTTCCACTGTGTTCCCTTACTTGTGGCTTCTTCCCTCCCTTACTCCCACAATCTTTCAACTTTCGCGAATTTATCTGGTTCAAGTAAGTTTCTTAGATTCTAAACTTAACTCTAAGCCTATCTAATTCTTCTCCATTGAAATATCTTAAGTTATTTAAACTTTACTCAGGGGATTGATTAACTATTTTATATATAATCTATATAAATCTTAAGATCTTGTTATACAACAATTTAATACATATTGCATAATGAAGTTTACACGATGAATTTACTTCATTTGGCTTTTGTGTATTGGGAAGTAGAAAGAGTTCTTCGATACTTCCTAAGTGTAGTAAACTGCTAGAAGTTATATAATATCATCGTGTAAATCGCATATTCTGAAACTAAATAACAAAAAATATGATCTCTCTATTCGGAAGATAAGAATTACGAATTCTTTTGATAAGCATGAAAAGTTTTCCACTTGTTGTCGATAATATTAATGCAGGAATTTCCCAAAGATAAATACATAAATTGAATCGCAAACGAATACACTTGAAATTCCGAATAAAACTAATACTTAAAGATGTTTGCAAATAGAGTTTTCTTTATATTTATTTTAAATAAGTTGCATGAATGCAAATAAGCCGTTGGACCCTTGAGCGAGATTTACGGCAAATGCTTTCATCGTGTAAACACAGAGTCATTTGAGACGCAGCTTTCAAACTATTTATACATCTGAAAGCTTTAGCCTAATCCGATTGAATGTACTCGCCAGACACAATGCACTCATAGTTGCCACAACAATTGAATACAGTTTAGTTGCAAAAACAATGTGAATAATTGAAGTAAAACGCCTCTGGATTCACACCATGAGTTCATGAGTATTATGAGTACATTCAGAGTGCTTTTCGTCTATGTCTTCTGTCCGTCTCTTTCCATTTCTTGTTCTTAGTTGTATTTGGTGTAAAACAAATCAATTGCCTGAACTTCTATTTACAATCATTGATTTCGTTGTTTCCATTTGGTCAATGTATTTGTTGTACTTCTTTTTATTATTTTTGATTTGTAATCAGCACAAAACTCTAGCTGACCATTAACCGCAATCGCCTGCCCCTTACGCCACCCAGCCCACCCATTGCAGCACTTGAATCACAATCAGAATCAGGCAAAGATTCGGCCTAATGGCCGAGAGCTTCTCGTTGCTATGAAACCCACTTGGGACTAATTATTAGTTTGCCATCGAGTTCCATTTCCATCTAATGTTCATCAGTCTCCTTCCTCTCACTCGCATCGAGAGCATTGCCAGTGCCGGCAATGTGGAGTGTGAGAGAGTGAACGTGAGCGTGAGCGTGAGCGTGAGAGAGCGAGAGCGAGAGCAGGAGAGGATGAGTAGGAAAAGAACTGTCGTCACATATCGTCAAGTGGCGTTGTCGACAGCAGCCGAAGGGCGGTGTGAGTGGCACAGGGCGATGGATGGGGAAGGGGAGAAGGGGGCAAGGCTTGGAGAAGCAACTGTATTTGGACAGGCAGGTCAATCAAATGTTTAGGCTCAGATTAGAATGCTTGTAGCTAACGCGAGGTCAAAGTTCAAGGTTGCCGCACACATACACACATACACACACACACGCACACACTTACACATGGGCAGCTCTTCATTTTGCTGCTGCCGTGTGTATTCCTATTGAGCTTCTCTATTAATTTCGTAAAATGCAAAATCCGTACAACTTGTAAATCGCATCAAAGGAAAGAGCAACAACAACAACGACAACAACAAGAACAAGAAAAAGCGAGAACAAAATCCCAATAAGAAGTAAAAGCACACAAACTCTTCAAAGCAGCGCCGTCTGCATCACTGCTACTCTCTCTTTCCCTCTCTCTCTGTCTCTCCTCTACATCTCTTTTTGCGCTCTTGCTCTCAGCGCTGCGTTGGCGGCGCTGTCGCCGATTCTGTTCGTTATGCCGTTTTCAACGTTTCCCTACGTATGTGTTTGTTGTCTGCAGGGAGGCCGGTCCGGTAGGTGCCGTTACTTATGCGTTTGTTTGTTTGATAAGCGCATGCGGCGGCTGCGATCATTGTTCTTGTTGTTGTTGTTGCTGATAACAATCGTCGGCACACTTTGTAGCTGTTGGCCAATTGCAAATAAAACAACATTGTTGTTGTTACCCTTTATTTCGTTTTGTGCTTTGTTTATCACAGCGATAAATACAGAAGAAGAAGCAGAAGATTAGTGCACTCAAAACATTAATAAAATTGAACACTAATAAAATTTAAAAGTAAATAAAACATATGCAATTCTGCTCAATGTCAATTCGAAAAACAAAAACAAGCATACAAAACTAATGAATAAAATAAAGTATTATGTCTGAAGGTGCCTAAGAGTGTGTGTGTGTGTGGTGGTGGCTTCAAGTCATTGTACTTGTGTGAGCTGCAAGTTTGGCCGTAGACGCCGCGTCTGCCTTTGCAGTTGGTCTCTGCATGTAATTGTATTTCCGCTGTTTACCAAATGAGAATGAGAGAGAAAGATAGACAGAGCCAGTGAAAGCAAGTGAGCGTGAGCAGGCGAGAGTTTGATAGATAAAAAAGAGAGAGGACTACACATGCGGCAGCTGTTTGATGATGAATGTCATGCAAGACGACGAAACGATGCTGCTGAGACGCTAACGCTAAAGGAGGCGCTTACGCTAACGCTGACGCCATGGCAATGCTGAAGCTGAAGCCACAGCTAACGCCGCTGTCGATGGTATTGTCGCCTTCGACGTCGCTGTCGCCACATTACAACTTTCAATTTCAATTGCCAAATGCTCTCGCATTGGCATTGGCACCAACACTGCCACTCATTATGCCAGAGCACGTAATAAAAGGCTGGGCCACCCAAAGCGCCACCCACAAAGAACACGCGACAAAGCTCTCACGCATGGCGTTGCTCTCACGCCGCTCTCTCACTGAACGTCTTGCGTCAGCTTCGTGCGCTCAATCACCTCGTTTTCGTTTCGTTTCGTTTCGTTACGCTGCTTCTGCCGCTGCTGCCCATATAATGCTGCTGCTATTGCTGCTGCTGCTGCTGCTGCTGCTGCGCTGGTCTCTGTCTGTGAACGCGTTGTTCGTTCGTCGTTGCCGTTTCGTTTTCATCATATAACGTATAAGCAACTTCGCTCGTGCGGCAGTTCGTGTGTCTTTTCTTATGAAAAATTTGTATTTTGTTTAAAAAAAAATTATTAATAATAAACATATGCTTGCACATATATGTATATATTTGTTGCCGACATAAAGCATTAAAAGCTTAAGCAAATTTCGAAACGCGCGCGCTTTTTTTTCTTGTTCTAAAGTAAAATTTTTGTAATTGTTTTGTGCGTTATAAATTGTGTGCCGAAAGGAGACGGGTTGGAATAAGACCACGGGGTGCTGCTGCTGCGTGGACAACAACATTCAACAGTAGTAGCAGCAGCAGCAGCAACTAACGGCCAATCAAGCGACTAATTCGCAGAGTGTACATAATAATAAAAATTGCAATGTACGAGTGCAAAATGCGAAAGGCAAAAACAAGTGGAACAGCCAAATAAACAAAACGCAGTAGCAGCAGCAGCGGTCGCAACAACAGCAAAACACACACACATTCACACAGACACACACACACATAGACAGCGACCAACTGAGAGTGAGAGACAGCGCAAATGAGAGCGCCGCAGCTACAAAGCAGGAGAGCAAGAGGTAGAGGAGAACGCGTGAGCAACTACTAAAAGTGCAAACTAGCGTAAGACAACACAACAAAAACAAGAACAACTAAGCAGCGACGACGACGGCGACGACGTCGACGCCGCTCAACGAAATTAATTAGAAAAACAGCAACAAAAAATACGACCTCATGGCAAAAATTTTAATGTTTTAAATTAATTGCGGCCAAGACGCGATAAAAAAACTCACTAGTCGCGACGACAAAAAAAAACTGTTGATTTTTATCGCGCCGCGTAAATGCGAAAAACGTAAAATGAAAAGCAGCAACAACAAGCAAACGCAACTCAATGAAAATCTTTGCTATCACCCAAGTACAAAGAGTACACACATGCGTGTGTGTGTGAGTATCATGTATGCCAGTGCGTGACTGTATGTGTGTGTGTGTGTGTGTGCACAGCCGCCTTATAAAACGGCGCTAAATTGACATCGGGCTTCCCAAATTGTCGCGTGGCTGTTTGCTTCAATTTGTATTTGCACTTGAAAAAGCAGGAGACAAACAGAATGGAATGTAAAGAATGCCGAACATGGCATACTCTTTACAAAGACAAGTCAGTCAGACTGATGAAGGAATGCATGCTATAAAATGAGTAAACTGCATAATTAAATCTTGTTTGAACTTGTCTATGTAATTAGCCTTGTCTTCCTGTTTTATGCTTTCACTTGAAAAAAAAAGAAGAAATTATGACATTAATTGAATTAATCGCTGCATCGCTGAGCTTTGTTACATGTTTTATCACAAAGTCACTGTGAACCACCTGCTGTTGTGTTTCACTTCCATTCTGTGCCTCTCTCACTCTGCACTCATCTCAGGAGGAGGCCTTTGTGATCTCTCTCTCTTTCGCCTTTGCGAGCTTTGCCGTTTCTTAAACTTTTGCATTGAAGTGAAGTGAGTCGCTTTTAAAGCATCCCCCGCCGCTCTTCACCATTACCTTCACTACAACAAAACTCAACTTGAACTTAAACGTAATGGAAGGGGAAGGGGACAGAAATGGGCGAATGCGAGGCCAGAGCAGACTTTTTACTTCTATTTCAACTAATTTGATATCATTTCTTTGCTGTTGCTGTGGCTGCTTCTTCTTCTTGTTATTCTGCTTCCACTTCTACCGCTGCTGCTGTTGCTGTGCATTCAAACGAAAACGAGAACGAAAATCAAATCAAATCAAATTGAATTTTGAGCACAGTAAAACGTTAGCGACAAACCCAGTCACGCCCACTTCATTTCGCCCACAGCAGACAACGGCAGAAGAGATGCTGCTCCCCCGTACCGTCTTCCTTACCAATCCTTCTATCTATCTCGCACTCTCTCTCTCTCTCTTTCTCTATTCCACAAACATACTGTACTGTTAAATGGATCAGTGAATCAGTTGGCAACGCTGCCTGCTGCTCATTGAGCATCATCTAATGCGATGCGCGTTGTTGCCGCACTTCTGCATGTCGCCGCCCTGTCCACCGGCTGGCTTAACTCCATCGGCAGCGCTGCCGGCGTTGATTTCAAAAATGTAATTTACCGGCCAGCAGCTGCTCAGCCCCCGCTCTCCCGCTCTCCCTTTCTGCCGTTATCCCGGTCAACATTTATATTCTATTTATTTGCCCAGCGAAATTCTATTTGCTGCTTGGCTTGACGGCGCGACGCGTAAATTAAAAGCGGAGGCCAAAATAATAGTAAACAAACAGCGCAAAAGAGAGAAGAGGCAGAGAGTTATCGAAAGTGCCAACAACAGCAAGAAGCGCAACTGCGCTGCCAACAACAGCGTCAGCGTCAACGTCAACGTCAGCGTTAGCATTGACGTCGACTTTGGTGCTTTGCATAAACCAAACGAAAGAACTTTTTACCTAAACAAATCAAAAAGTTTTTGGGCCCACGCCAAGGGACATGAAAGGACAACACTTTGTATGTGTATGTGTGTGTGTGTGTGTGTGTGTGTGTGTGTGTGTGTGCGTGTGTGTGATTGTATGAGAGTGTAGCTGCAGCTTCAACTTTATCTTGTGTCTTCTTCATATTCTTCTTGCTCCTGTTTAACGTCTTTTGCAGGTTGGGAGGGGGTGTTGATGAAGTTCGGCAACACTGCCAACAATTGTAAGTTTATTTTTGAGCAACAATTAAGGCAAACATAATTTGATTTAGACCCTGTCTACAGAATCTAAAATGTTAAAAACAGCAGAGATAAAGAGTATAGAATGGGTTACATTGTCTTGGTAACGGTTCTGAATAGGATATTGTAATTTTATATAAATATTTATGAGTACTACTCTAACAAGATCACTCCTGCATAAGAAGAAGATATGCGGAATGAAAAATATAACGCGTTGCCTTCACCGTAGCAACGAGTAGAGGGCTCGTTAAATATATATGTATTTTAAAATAAAGAGTCTTGTACATAATAGTTAATCTAATGCTATTTTTTTAACTAAGCATCGAGTTTAATAGAGTATTTCAACTGTGGTTCAATTGGATGATCGTTTTCTCTTCCAGTTGATAGCGAATATGCATAAATATTGTGAATATGAATGACTGTGCGATTAGACTTATTTAACTATTCACAAAGAATTTGTACGTGTCTACTCGCGCTTATCGACACTTTGAATAATTTGTTGTATGTACATATACATTTATTATCATTTTTGTCATAGTTGCCTCAAATGAACACTTACCTATCACCTGTCACGTACTTAAACAACGTTTCACAACGAGAGTGTGAGCATGAGCGAGTAACTTACTCGCTACTCATGCATACTCTATATAACACTCGCTCGCTCTCTCTTTGTCCATCTCTCACTCTCTCTATGCATTGGCTATTCACAATATTTGGGACGCAACTGTTGTGTCGTCTTATTGAACTGATCAACAAGCGAACACACACATTTCTTTCACTTGTTATTGTGGCGCCATCATTATCGTTATTTCTGTTGGCCTTTGTTTACACTTCTGTTTGAGTTTTTTAGTAGCCGTTTTTTTCCGCCCATATTAATTTATGATGCCACAGGTATTCAGATTTATCAATAGCTAATATATCTCTACCCTTTGCTCCGCCACCTTGCCGCACTCATAAATCATCCAAATATTCGCGCGCTGACCGCGATTTGGCATTAATGTGGCTACAACAAAGAGAGTTAACAAGCATCTGTAACTTTCCATTGAGATAAGTTCAAATATTTAACAGGCAATTGTAAAGTGTTGCCAGATTGTCATATGAGAAGTGCAAAGAGTTGCCAATATGGGAAATCAGATGATCTAATTGATTTTATATCAAGATAAGACAAAATATGTAATATATTATGCTCTTATACATATATACATAATCCCAATCTTATATTTCCCCTGTTGCAATTTTCACTGCGGAAATAGAAAAGTGGCAACGCTGCTTCAAGTACAAATTATCAATTTAAAAGTGCACAAGCCAAATTAACATTTTAATTGTTAATATAAGTATAATAATTATGTACGCCAAGTCACTTTACAGGGTATACGCCTGTCGAGCATTACTTCGCGTCTTCCGTTTCAATTACAATTTAATTGATTTTACATCAAATAACACAATTAAATAAAGTATCTAATAACACATAATTTATGCCACTTTACAGGGCATGCTTAAGTCGAGCATTGCCATTTGCTGTCGTTTCAAATTTGTTAATTTTCCAAGCATTTCCCGAAGGCTTCTGTCGTTTTTCCATATTGAAAATGTGCAACGCTTAATCGTTTAGTTGATGTTTTGATTGATTGATTGATTGATTGACTGATTGATTAATTGACTGAGACAAGCACTCGGTTGGCATTGAAAATTGCCTTTGATTGACTAAATGTCCTCGTTGTCAGCGTGTTTTTGGTTTGCTTTACATTTTTATGCAGTTTTCTGCAATGATTTATTGGCCAATTGCATTAGCATGGCAACCGTTTTAGACAACCACGCCCATCGCCCCACCGCCCCACCACCCATGGCTAGCGGGGGAAACACACAAATTTATTGATTTTGTTTTGGCGGTTTTGCCGTTTTAGCTTCCATTTTTAGTTATATTTTTTCGCTCTCCCTCTCTCTCTCTCTCTCTCTCTCTATCTGTCTGTCTCTGTTTATTTCCCTTTATGCTTATTTGCCATTTGCACTAAAAGTGCGCCCGTGTCACAGCCACAAATACACACTGGCACACACACATACACACCCAGACACACACCTAGGCCATAACATCTTTGCTTGCTGCCCGTTTTCAATACTCTCCCGGCTCCCATCTCGGCCCCGGCTCCTGCTCCCCTCTTTGGGTTGCGGGACTTTGGCG
This sequence comes from Drosophila macrospina, assembly GCA_035042075.1. Classification (NCBI taxonomy): domain Eukaryota; kingdom Metazoa; phylum Arthropoda; class Insecta; order Diptera; family Drosophilidae; genus Drosophila; species Drosophila macrospina. The sequence goes on along the minus strand of JAWNLW010000500.1, from coordinate 2,545,383 downwards.
ATAAAATTTTTATTTATTGATTTTCATTTATGCTTTCCATGCGGTGTCCTGCCCACTAAACAGCTGCTACACTTTATGTGTAGAAGGTAACCCCAAACCCCACGACTCCCCCCTTCCTCCAGGCTCCCCACGCACAGCTTCCAAATGAGCGCATGCCGCCCCACAGCAACCACTGTCGACGCAACCGCTGAGCAATTACATGTATTACCCACTAAAAGCCGATTTTATGGCTCTTTTTTCTGTGCTCTTTCTCCTAGTTGTCTATTCAAAAGTGGAAAAGGTTAACCTCTAACGGGCTTTAATGGGTAATACGGGTATTCCAAATTGCCATAATGGGTGTTGACAATACTTGATTGAGATATTCCATATTTAACTACAGCTTTCCCCAAGATAGACCATTTTATTAATGGACCCTTACTTCATAATCATTATTATTATCTTTCATATATTTCGACAATGAGATGAAGTTATTAAACTTGAAGAATTTTGAGTTAATTAATTAATATTATTATTTGAAATATTTAAATAATTATAAACTTTAGTGCAGCTCGGACATTTTCCACAATATGCCTTTGTGGATCGTATTCAATATTTTGCTAAATTATTACAATAGTTAATTATTATAATAGTTAACATGTGACTTGCAGCTCGCTGTAAATTATATAAATTAATAAAAATAATTTTCTGTTAAACATTTTGAACATAAACTGCTTATAATCTATGTGGAACTTGTACAATACTTTGCTTAGGTCAGCTTTGAAAAGATTTTAAAACATCTGCACGAATTTCAAGAACATTTGTGAGTCTTTAAAGTTGTCTATGATTTAGTAATTTCTAATATGTAATACAGCCTAAACATTTGATCAAAATATGACTTTGTGGATCTCATACAATATTTTACTAAATGTTTAACAATTGTTAACGTTTTGAAAATGAAATTATACATGTGAATTATGTTTGGAAAACTCCTTTTTGAAAGTTTCAAGTCTCGAAAGTAGTTCTTAATGCTCATATTCAAACTCCTGCACATGTGGAACTTATTAAATTCCTTGTTCTAATGCAAACTTGAAAATGTGTATTATTTTAATGCTTCTTGATATTGTGCAATATATATATTTTTTTATTGCATATTTATGTTGGAGGAAATTCTTTTCGAAAATATTCGCATTCTCAGCGTAATAATTGCAAAATTCCAAAGAGCTTACGAGTATTTTTCTATTTTCTTGTTGTTGAGCAGCCACACGTGTGTGTGTGTGTGTGTGTGTGTGTGTGTGTTGTATGGCTAGGTATCGTATTATATAATAAGTACATAATTGAAAAATTAAATTAAAAAATAGCTAAATATCCCTAGAGACTGCAAGAAAGACAGAGAGAAAGAGAAAGAGAGGAGAGAGGAATAGAGGGCAAGTAGCGCTCTAGCGTCATGGCAACTGACTGAAGTATGCTCAGCCTTCAGTTGCTGGTCTCTAGATTGGTATGTGGTGTGGTCAGTCTACTAGGAGATGAGTAGGACGGGTGCGGGTGTGTGTGGGGAGGTTGCTGAGCATTTAGGGGTAGGGGAGGTAGTTGGCATTTGTTAGGCTTTCAGGTGAAAGTTTTGCTTCTGCTGCTGGGGCATCATAAAATGTGTGCTAAATGATTATGAATGGACCGCGTCCTTCCGACCGGAGCTCACTTCAAATATTTCATTAAAAATTGCATTCATTTTGAACTTTCTATCTATCTGTCTCTGTCTGTCTCTCTCTCTCTCTCTCTCTCGTAAGCTCTTATTTTCATCTATTCTCTCCCTAGCTTCTGTCTTCAAGCTTTGTCTGTTTCATTATCATTCATTATATTTTCACTTTTTATTTTAATTATTTCTCAAGTTCTTGAGTTGACGATAGACACAAGCAAACACACACACACACACACACACATCTTTAGATATATACTTTATCATATATACATATGTCTGTCTCATTCTATTTTGCTTTCATCTTTTGTATGTTCCTCCAAAACTTGCAAAATCATTTAAACGTTTTCTGCTTTGTTGATGTTGTTGTTGTTGTTTATTATACCACGTGTTTGCTGCTGTCTGTCTAGGGGGTAGCTGTGTGCAGGGGTGAAGCTGAATTGATGTCTTCTGCATACATTTCTACATATACATAAGTATAAGCCTTGGCACTTTGTCGACAGGCCGGTATGTGAATTTTAATTTCCGTTTTCCGTTACATGCCACTGTCATCGTTATCGTCATCGTCATCGCCAGCTTTTGTCATCGTTGTCACTGTACATTCAGTTGCAGTTCCAGCTTACACTTTTTTTTATAAATATTTTCTTCCTTTATGAATTTTATTTCCTTTCTTTGTTACAAACTTGTGACAATCGAGACTTTCGTGATAACTTTTCGTGTAAAAGTGTTTCAGCTCTCAAATGCGGATAATATTTATTGTGATTTAACATTTAACAGAAACTTTATTGTATTGCCAAAGTTGCAGCTTTGTACTGAATTTCCAAAGTATTTTAAATTGCGTGAAGTCAAATGTTAGAAGTTGACCAAATCGTAGACTAAGGTCTAAGTGGATCAAGTTGAAATTAAATGATGGGTAATACTATCGATAATACTATAAAGTTATCTAAAAATTCTCTTTAAGTGTATCAAGTTGAATTGAGATGATGCATAATACTATCGATAATACTATCGAAAATCAAAATGTTTGAAGTTGTCTAAATTCTCTTTAAGTGGATCAAGCTGAAATGAAATAATGTATAATACTATCGATAATACTAGCGTAAAGTAATATGTTTAAAGCTATATAAATTCTAGACTTAAACCCAAAACTCCAAGTTCAACAAGCTGAAATGAAATTATGCATAATACTATCGATAATTCTATAAAGTTATGTAAATTCTATCAAGTTTAATTCAAATGATGCATAATACTATCGATAACACAATCGTTAGATAAAATCTTTGAAGTTGTCTAAATTCTCTTTAAGTGATGATGCATACTACTATCGAGAATACTATCGTACAGTAAAATCTGTGAAGTTGTCTAAATTCTCTTTAAGTGATGATGCATACTACTATCGAGAATACTATCGTAAAGTAAAATGCTTAAAACAGTCTAAAATTTTGAGTCTAGACTTAAGACTCACTCTTTAGCATTATGGAAAGATATCAATTGTTAAGTTACCAAGTCTATCTCTTCAGATAGATAAGATAGTTATTAGACATATACGATAGTACATTCGATAGTTAGAATATTAGTATTTATAGCTTACATTGCTACAGTTAATGTCGCTTAATTTGTTGTTACGGATTTAAGTAGTCGAGCTTGTGTATAATTAGATTCAGAACTAATCGGGAACAACAAATGCAATGAATGTGCTATTATTAAGCAAATAAAACCTAACCAGATACCATAATCATAGATTGCCACACGAATCGCATATTGTTATTTTGTATTTTGTATTTTGTAATTTGATCTTTTGTCGCATATACAACAACAACAATAATAATAACAACAATTAGAATAGCAAACAAATAGTTGTCCCATTGAGAGCAAGTAACGCCCATTGTACGATCGACGTTTGTATTTGCAGCGATCGCGTGACTTTCAACAATTGCAATTGCAGCGAATGCAACATTGTTGTAGCATGCAACACACACACACACACACACACACACACACACACTCGACGACAACACTCTCAGCTTGTTGCCAATTTGTCAGCAAATAGGAACAACTGACAGTTGACCACTTTGCAGTTTGCCCCATGTCCCATGCCCCGCTCCCTCTTGCCTTTTTGGCTGAGAGCTAAACAAATTTCCATTACCATTTCCCCATTTCTGCAACAGCAGCTTTGTCTTTGAGCCAAAGTTGTTTGGCAAAACTTTTTGCCAAGGCAGCCGCTTTGAGGCGCTGCTGTTGTCGCTGTTGCCGCTGTTGCCGCCGCTGCTATTGCCCCAATGCTGCTGCCCCGCCGCAGCTTGTTGTTGCCCTATCACCGCATGTGGCAGCAGGGTCAGGAAGTATTTGAAATTGCATAAAGTCGCTTTGGCTGTTTGTGCTCAAAAAGATTTCAATTAAAGTTCTGCCACACATACCTCCTGCCATCGTATTTGCCATTGCCAGTTGCCCCATGCCCCGTGTCCCATGCCACACAGCAGCATCCGTTAACAACAACAAAAAAGAAGTAGAATACTCGGCCAAGCAAAGAAATTGTAATGACAGCGACATGCGATGATGGAATAACTGAAAGCAGACACTGCAAAAGCTACTGAAAAGGCCAGAATGAAAACTGACACATACTCACACACACACACACACACACACACACATGAGCAAGGCTATGCATAATCAAGGTAAAAATCTGTTTCAAAAAATACTGAAATCTGACCCGTATAACAGCTTGGAAATGCAAGAGCGAATAAATGACATTAAATTGCACTCAGAAAACTGTCAAATCGAAGTTACTTTATGCATTTTCAAACATGAGAGATTCCCATACGAAATGACTCGACTCCAGGCAAAAAATCTATCAACGAAGCATGTAGTTTGCTGTGGAAAACAGCATAGCTATCGTATATCACCTTTATAGGGTATCCCTGTATAATGAACTTGTTTGCAATTTATATAATATAATATAAGAAATAGAAATATATAGAAATATAAATAGTATATTTAGAAATACAATTAAATATAAATATAATATTATATATCAAAATCTAAGATCACAAATGAACAAAATTATGAAAGACGAGCGCACGTGACAGTATAATACCCTGCACAGTTCACTATAGTAAAAGTATTTTCATAATTTTTACTATTAAACTGAAAATATCTCAATTCCCAAATACATGGAGAGGACTATTACGATTCATTTGTAGTGGAAATTCCTCAAATCGAACGCAACTTAAGCTGCGCAAGCAGGTCAGCTTCATTAAGCTTGTGTGCGCGCCAAAGCTGACTGCTACATCACTCGCGCACATGCGCTGGCCGCAACGAACAAAGCGCAAGCAGTTAAATATTCTTTCTCTTCTGATTATCTTTCTTATTTATAGATCGAACTTGATGAAACTTTCAGCATTGCTTCTACATGGTATTCGCCAAGCAGCTGCTAAGTAAGAAGCATCTATGTTAAGAAATATAGCCATAATTGGGGTTATAAGGAAGCTATACAAAATGTTAAATACACTTGTTCTGCAAACTGTATACGGAAACCTTTCTGCCAAATTTGGTGTCTCTAGCTCTTATAGTTGCTGACAGCCAGACGGACTGACAGACATTTTGCACAAAGCTAATATATCCCTGTGCAGAATATAAATAGCTATCTCAAGTTATAATATAAAAATATAGAAAAACTTAAGTTCGATCGATCTGATCCTTTCTTCTTTATGTTAAAGGCTTAAACAGCAATGTCAAAGATCAGTTGATGTTTCTGAATTTTCTACCAGAACTCGAATGAAGTGAAGATTCAGCGATCTCTCTAACTGTTCATCATCTTCTATACTTCACTTTGACATCTAGAACTTTTGCTTGGATTAGGCCAGCTAACTAAACTAGCGGCTAACTCGGGCTGACCTTTTGCGGCTCTTGCCTGGTTTAACGATGTGTGAACTTATTGAATACCAACATTTTGCTTTTGATGGAAAGGGAGGGGTGTGAGAGGGTGTCGTGCCATTGCGACCCATTGTCTCAGCTGAGCGAGCAAACGAGCGAGATGGCAATGCAATGAAGGAGTATTTGAGTGATAGAGCGAAAGAGAGACTGAGACAGATCTAAGTAAATAAATACGTGAGCTGCATAAAATTAAAGTTGATCTAATGACCGCCTACGTGAGTTGACTGTCCAACGGGCTTCTTATTTATGGCCAACTCAAGGCAGTAAGGTGGCTAAAGAACACAGAATGAAAGAATGAAAGATGATGGAGTGGAGATTGGAGAGCGGTAGGAGCGGGGAGGTGGGAGGGAGGGAGTTGGTTGTATGCCCATTAATGGCTACAAAGCGGATTAGCCAACAGGCGGCAGTGACGTCCTTGCGGTATGCACATCTCTTGCCACAACAAACAACACACACACACACACACACACACATACACAAAAATTTAAATATGTATACACATTTAAGCCAAAGAGCATTTTTAATGCAAATTGCTGAAATGCCAGAACGTCAGAGCGTCAGAGAGAAAAGTCGAAAAAAATATATAAAAAAAAAAAAAAAAAAAAAATAAAAATAAAATAAAATAAATAAATAACATTCACAGGACCACAACGCTCTTTTGTTACGGAGGCTCGCTTATTGCACAAACACAATCAAATTATTGCTGAACAACTGAAGAGGCAGTGCGTACGCAGAAGGAGCAGGGGGGGAGTGGGGTGCGGAAGAAAGGAAAAAATGCCTAAGGCGAGCAGAGTCTGCCGCAAAGGAGAAGGCATACAAATGCCATGAAATAAAATTAAAGTACTTAAAAAATGTTCATCACACACACACACACACACACACACACACACACACACACGCACACTCGTAGACAGTCAGAGATTGTCGTTGTACTCTTTTCGCACACACAGATATAAATAAAGACATCAGAAATTGATTGAATCGAAGGCACTGCTTAGCGATGGCCTCGTGACTCACGCACGAAATGTTAGTAGCAGCATGTCTGTAAATAGTTTGACATAATATGTATTTATGCAAACAAGCCAATTAGTTAAAAGTTTAAGCAAATAAATAACTTTATTCCATAAACTTTTAATTGCATTAAATATAATTCGCGTTTAGTTTAAAATTAATATCAATTTAGACAGCAAGTACATTAGAGTTGTATATTTAACATTTAGCTAATGACATACATCTGCCATTTTATTTAAATAAATTTACATGCACATTTTCTGTTTCCATTAAGTTGTAGCAATTTTAAATTAAATGCAAACTATTCTAAAATAATAAATATTATTTTCTACTTTTAATTTATTTTGATTTAATCTAGTTTATTACATAATTTGCTTATAATTAAATGCGAAATTTAATGCAGATTAGTTCCTTTTTTAACCCTGTAACGCAAGAGTGTTAAAATGCTGTGCAAACGTATGTGACAAGGCAGAGTGTTGCAGTTCTTTGAGAATGTTTGAATTCTTGGTTAAATGATGTTAATTTATCTGCATAAATATCGGATCATACTTATGTATACAAACCATATTCCATAGACTTTGATACAGGGCAGCAAACGGTCGCGTGTACTCGATTGCAGTTTGCTTCGATTTGGTTTTTTATTAAATTTTCTACATTTTCGCGATCGTTTAAAATAAAATATGTAGCCTACTCATGAGAGCAGCTATGCAAATACATGAGTGTGTGTGAGTTGGGAATGTCAATAAAGTAGGAGAGTTGAGAGGATGGTTGTTGTGGAGGGGGGTGGGGGGTGGGGTGTAAATGGCGTGGGCAGAGAAGTTGAGTTCTACACTGTTTTTGGCTTAATGAGTTGCGCAAATGAAATGCAAACAAAAATATGTTAAAATTCAATTTCAACTTGAAGCAGCATTCTAAATAAAACCAAAACGCAGCTCAAACATACACACACACACACACACACATACATACACACACATACACACACACACTCACACACTGACGCATGCTTACGCAGTGAAAGTTTGCTTGGGTTAAGTGACGGGTTGGAGCAAGCAGCCTGGCAGGCGGCAAGGTCGTGTGGTGTGAGGGGAGGGTGTGTGTGTGTGTGTGTGTGTGTGTGTGTGCATGTATGTTGTTGTTAGGGAACGAGGACTGACAAACAGCTGTAAATTGTGCGGTCGCCTAATGGCGTTTGGCTTGATGTTGATTAGGCGTCGCTTCAGTTGATAAACTCAGCTGGCAACCGCAAAAGCCAGCCGAACCCCCCCACCCGAGCTACCAGTTCTGCAGCACGAGCCACGCCCACACGTTGCTTTTCATATGGAAATCGTGTTCGCCCCGCAGCAGCAGCAACAACAACAACAACAACAGCAACTACAACCACAATAGCAGCGACAACAAGAACAAAAGTGAAACGCAAAACTTTTTGGCACAAATATTTTTTATGTAAATTGTTTTGGCATTTATTCATTTATATATATATATATATACATATGTGTGCGTGCGTATGTGCATGTCTGTCTCTCTCTCTCTCTCTCTCTCTCTCTATCTCTGTCTCTCTCGCTGTCGCTTAACACAATGTCATTGTGTGGAATTTTCATAATTTAACTTTCGAGATTTAACTGAAACCTGAGTGCAGTTCATTTTCCTTCTTCTTCTTCTTCTTCTCTTTTTGCTGTTGTTGTTGTTGTTGTTGTTGTTGTTGTTCTGCTCGCAACTTGATTAGTGGCAAACATTTTGTTCTATTTTCCCTCGCGCTGTCACCTCCGGTTGCCGTTGGGCTACACTTTTGTCACTGCTTCGTTTGCCAACAACAACAACAACAACAGCAGCAGCAACATGAAGTGTAGCAACTGCAACAACAACAACGACAGAGGCAGCCAACTTGAAGAGGCTCAAGGATCCTTTGCGCGACAAGGTGTTGTTGTTGTTGTTGTTATTATTATTGTTCTTGTTGTTGTTGGGGCCTTACTTTCACTCATGTTGCATATTGTTGTTGTTCTGTTTTTTGTGCATTTTGTTAATGAGACTTTTCCTCGCGACGAGTGCAACAACAACAACAACAACAACAGCAACAAGAGCAACTACAATAATAATAATATAAAAAAGCAACGAAGAATATTATGAAAATGTTAATGCAGCTAACGGCACTTTGTATACACTTTAATGATTTAATGATGAAAATATATATTCGAAATTCTTAAAGATAGCAAGAGAATGCTTTCACTGTTCTTCAACAAGTTTGTGCTTAAACCTTTTGAGAATTGTAAACTGAAATCCTTTTTTTTTCATATGATAGTTAAGTTGAGATTCCGTAACAATAATTCTCTACTAGTTTTAAGCCATTTGGACTTTTGTTTGGCCTGTTACCATTATTTGTTGCCAGCTTCATCACATTAGCTTTCATATGGCTGTCTGTGAGTGTAGCCGCAAAAGCAGACAGAGAGCCAACGAAACTCGTGCCAAAATGGCACATAAGAGTCACCAGACAGCCACGCTGCCCGGCAGCCCAGTTGGCCCAGTCGGCTGGCCAGCACTGAGAGCGAGACAACAAGCAAGCAGTGCGAGAGAGAGAGAAACTGATGACGTTGCACACTTAATGTTGCATACTTTTGAGGTCCTTGTGCTAGTAACGTTTCCGTTCATTCTACTTTTGCATTTGGCTGATTGTACATACTATTTGCTGGCCATATGTTTCTCCCCCTCCCTTTGTTCTCTCTCTCTCTTTCTCTCTATCTCGCACTCACCCTCACCCTCCCTCTCTACTGCTGCTTTTAAGAATTGCAAATGGCCGAAAAAGGTCACAAAAACCTTTAAAATGTCATAATAAATTGTTAAAGTTGAGTTGACTTCATTTGGAATTTGAGCGATAAGTAAACTATCGATAGTGAAAATGTTTACTATGATAAATCTATCGATATTGTTAACGTGTAGGCTTCTATTATCTATTAAAAAACCTACAATAATTAAATTAATATCTTTGATCTATCGTAAAATATACTTGAATATTTTGACCTTAATGATAATGTTATCGATAGTTATTTAAATTGCAGCTTTGATAATTTTTTCTATAATTTCCTACAAAATTAACATTAAGAATTGATATTTATTTTAAATATATTATTCTTACATAAATGATTACTTTTATGATAGTGCTATCGATAGTTTTATTTATATGTACAGCTGTGGTTCTTTCTCTAATAATTTTTACAGATAGTATTATAAAATAGTTATTTGATTAACTGCTTAATTGTATCAGTTATATATATTTAAAATATACTTGAAAAAGCTATGATATTTAGGAAGCACTACTATTGATATTTTTGTTTATGGCTACAGCTGTGGTTCTTTCTCTAATAATTTTAAGAGATGATACTATAGAATAGTAATTTGATAACTGCAGTTATATATATTTAAAATATACTTGAATAAGCTATAATGATTAGGAAGCACTACTATCGATAGTTTTATTTATGTATACAGCTGTGGTTCTTTCCCTGATACTAAAGAATAGTAATTTGATTAACTGCAGTTATATATATTTAAAACATACTTGAATAAGTGATGATGATTAGGAAGCACTACTATCGATAGTTTTATTTATGGCTACAGCTGTGGTTCTTTCTCTAATAATTTTTACAGATAGTACTATAAAATAGTTATTTGATTAACTGCTTAATTGTATCAGTTATTTATATTTAAAATATGCTTGAATAAGTGATGATGATTAGGAAGCACTAATATCGATAGTTTTATTTATATGTACAATTGTAGTTCTTTCTCTAATAATTTTAAGAAATGATACTATAGAATAGTAGCTTGATTAACTGCAGTTATATATATTTAAAACATACTTGAATAAGTGATGATGATTAGGAAGCACTACTATCGATAGTTTTATTTATGGCTACAGCTGTGGTTCTTTCTCTAATACTAAAGAATAGTAATTTGATTAACTGCAGTTACATATATTTTAAATATACTTGAATAAGTTATAATGATTAGGAAGCACTACTATCGATAGTTTTGTTTATGGCTACAGCTATGGTTCTTTCTCTAATAATTTTAAGAGATGATACTATAGAATAGTAATTTCATAACTGCAATTATATACATTTAAAATATACTTGAATAAGTTATGATGATTAGGAAGAACAACTATCGATAGTTTTTATCAGCTACAGATATTCGCGATATTGTCATCGTTTCTATAACTCATTGTTTGAGCAGAAATTGCCCTTTCGATATCCATCCAAAATCGAGATAGTTGAATTCATTCGATTTTCCCTAGAGTTTTCTCAACATTTTCCATGCAATTGTTGTGCTTGTTCCCAAGTGAACCCCTTTAAGAAGCAGTGCGATAGTTTCATTAGTTGCAGCTCCATGCTGAACGCACTTAAATACATTTCAGACTCTTCCATTTGAAATGTCTTTTGTGAATTGTTTGTATCATTTCCACTTGTGTGCCTTGCACTTTATTGTGCTTCCGTTTTTGCAATTTTCTTCAATTTAACTTCTTCATTGCAGTTGTCTGCCTTCAGTGCCCTCGCACATGTTTGCTGAGTGTGCGTGTATGTGTTTGTATGTGTCTCACTTGTCCGACTCTCTCTCTCTCTCTCTCTCTCTATCTCTCTGTCTATCGCACTTTGCTGTGTGTGTGCTACCTGTGCGACTTCTGTCGCCTTGGGGCGCCTAAAACGATGCTATGATTTTTTCATGTATGTGTCACTTGGCATCGCATCGCAACGCATTGCAGCTCGTTGTGTTTGCTGTAAGTTGCTGCCACTTCATTTGTGGCATGCTATGCGTTTTGTTTTCCACACTTCACACACACACACCCTCCACAGTCCACACCCCCTCACAGTCTTTAAAGCTTTCTACTCTATTTCCCTGACGCATGGTCGCCTTTGGCGTCTTCTTTGTGCTCTGCCAAGTTGCCTGCAGTTTATATGACAGCTTTTGGTATCGTCACACACACACACACACACACGCACACACACACTTATCTTTATTTGTAGTCGCATCAAGTGAACGAAAGCAAAGAAAAAGAAAATACAGAAAACCCTTTCAGGCGCCATTGCCTTTCAAAAAAAAAAAAAAAAATACGAACCGAGTATATATTAATGTACCTCAATGTGACCGCATTTGTCTCCGCCTCCGCCGCCGTTGCCGTCCCCGTCTTCGTCTCCATTTTGCTCATCACTCACTCACTTGTCAGACTCTCAACCGCTCACACTTTCTCTCTTTATCTGTTTCTCTCGCTATCTCTTGCTCCGCCTGTCTCTTGGTCTCTTTCACTCGCTGTGTTTGTGTATTTGCATTTGTATTCAAAATGCTTTAAGTGGATTTTTATTTCCTGTTTCTGTTACATTCGCCTCCAGTTGCCTCTTAACCATTCTGCCTTCTGCCTTCTGTTTCTTTCCCCCTCCCCCTCCCTTTCCATTTACATTTCCCTTTCCCTTTCCCTTCCCCATCACTCGCTTATCATCTTGCCTTCAATGTGCTGGTCTCCTTTTGTGTATTTCTAATGCCATTTTTATACGCATTTACTTTCATTTTGGGCAACATTCCTGTAAGTACATATGAAAGAAATATTTTTATGTGGTATTTTTATATCGACAAACAACAACCACAACAACCACAACAACCACAACAACAACAACAGCAGCAGCATCAACAGCAATAACAGCTTTCAGCAACAACACTAACAACAGCAACACGAAACACAATAATATCAACATCCTTATGCTCCTCAATGGTTTGAAAATTATTGTCGATTTTGCCGCTGAAGGTTACAAAAGATATATGCACTCAGTCGTGCACATACATGTCCATAAATATGTATTCACATTCGGGAATAAAAAGTATTCTTTCATATAGCTTTTCGATTCATGGCTTCAATGCATGTCGATTAAATCCATATTGAAATTATATTTTTTTTCTTTTCTTTTTTTGTAATCGATTTGTGCAAATAGCGAAATATATTTTATTTACCTCTACTTAAATATATTAAATATTGATTCAGTTTTGCTTCGAGATTCTTATAAATTCGTTCTTTGTCGATTTATTTTTGACGCAATTCTTTGAAGCTGCTTGTAGATGAAGATTAATAAAGTTTTATTCAAGAGTTTTCATGTAATTTCCTTCTTGTGGGTGGGATTTTCCTGTACGTTCTTTAGTTTGTCTTATATGTGGGTGAGGAAACTATTCTCGGTAATTTGAGTTTAGCATAACATATTGTGGGAGTTGCGATTCTTAGTATTTTCAATTTCTCAACGTATATTACAATTATAAAATATTTCCTTTCATTTCAATATTTAATTCTTCGTATTAAACACGCATATTTCTGTCTTCTTTTCCTTCCCTCTCTTTCTCTCTCTCTCTCTCTCTGTCACTCACTTTATCTCATTTTTCTCGCCCTTTTGTGTGGTAATTGAAACCCGCCTGGCAAACGTTTTCACTCAATTCGTCAAGTGGAGGCACCTCAGTCTGTTGCATGCTTCTCAGCTGCCTGTTGGTCATCACATTACAGCTCTTTACCCATAAATGATCAATTAAAAGCTTAAGTAATTTTTTTGTTTCTGCAAGTGTTTGTTTGTCTGTGTGCGCCACGCCCACGCCCACGCCCACAAAGCCATCTGCCTTGACTGTGTGTTGGTTAATTGTGTCGAAAGGTAAATCGAATTGAAAGAACGAAACGAGCATGCTTAAAATACTTGACGATGCTTGGGCACCAAGTTGTGGTCATCATTATCGTCATCGTCATCGTTATCATTATCATTATCACTGTCGTCAACATCATTATCTGTGCACGCAGTTTATCGCCTGTCGCTATTTAAAGCTCATCATTTAAGCAGTGAAACGTTTAATTTTAATTTAATTTATGCACACACAGCTGCCACAGCTGCTGCTGCTGCTGCCCCAGTTCACGTGGTCCTGCCCATGCCCCTGCCACTGTTCCACACTAACGCCCCCACGAACTTGCAACTGACAATTTGCAGTGCATTAAATGATTATAAACTAATTACTTTGTTTATGTGTTGCTTTACTAGCGTGTCTCTTTGGCGTCGCCGGAGTCGAGTGACGCGTGTTCTTGGATTATTATCATTATCATTGTCATTATCATTATTATTAGCATTAGCATTAGCAATAGCGTTAGCATTAGCATTATCATTAACATTATCAGTATCATTATCATTATCATTATCATTATCATTATCATTATCATTATCATTATCATTATCATTATCATTATCATTATCATTATCATTATCATTATCATTATCATTATCATTATCATTATCATTATCATTATCATTATCATTATCATTATCATTATCATTAGCATTATCATTATCATTATCATTATCATTATCATTATCATTATCATTATCATTATCATTATCATTATCATTATCATTATCATTATCATTATCATTATCATTATCATTATCATTATCATTATCATTATCATTATCATTATCATTATCATTATCATTATCATTATCATTATCATTATCATTATTATTATCATTATCATTATCATTTTCGTTACCTTTGTCATTATCATTAACAATAACATTAGCATTAGCATTATCATTAGCATTAGCATTAGCATTATTATTTGCATTAGCTTTAGGATTATCATTGTCACTACCATTTTCATGTTCATTTTCATTATCATTAGCATTATCATCAGAACTATTGTTACCACTTTCATTTTCATCCTCAGTAAATATCGTTTTTCTAGAAAAATTCCTTTAAGATTTCCCACATTATCTGCTCCACTTATACCTATTCACCTGTAAGTAAATCAATATTTTGCTCGAAAAATGTTTTTGCGGTTCAAGCAATTTGACAAATTTGAACTTGACTCACAATTGCCACACAATTTGCGAGCATTTGTCGTAGACTTGTCGCAGCGAGAGTCAAGTATTAACTTAATTTTTAACAATTGATTGCAAGGTATGTCGAACAGATTGCAGATTGCAGCTCAATTTCTATTGTGTACCATGTAGTCGTAGGACTAATCTTATCGCTTCACATCGGATTGCATCGCATCTGCGTCATGTGCCGGTTTAGAGTATTATAGTGTTCAACTTTGACAGCTTAGACCTACTTAGCTCCAAATTGAAATGGCTTAGTACAATGGCTGTAAACTTTGTCTATATTCCTGTCAGTCAATTTAAAGCTTCAACTTTGAAGTTCTTGTGCGGTTTCAATTGCTTAACACACACATATGTGTGTATCTATATCACACACACACACACACACACACACACACACACACACACACACACACATGAATGCCTGCTGGGCACACATGACATATGAGCAATTTGAGCTCAAGTCTTTGCTGAGGCAGTTTTCCATTTCATTTTGCAAGTAACTGCTTGCAGTTTATAGCGCCTCACAAGTGCTATCAATGTGCTAACACATACAGTAATACTCACACACACACACATATATATATGTATATATATATATATATATGTACATACGCATGAATACACACAGCAGCCGTTGCTCTCCTGAGTGCCGCATGCATTTTTGTAGGACATTAGCACATAGACAACAAGAGCGTCAGCAAATAGCGCACATTACAACAGACGCACACATACACGAGTCAGTCGAGTCAGACAGACAGATAGATAGACAGACAGACAGACCGACATATAGACAGACAGATAGACAGTCAGACAGACAGTTAGCAAGAAGAGTCGATTGTTGCTACAAGCATAATCGTTGCTTATTGGCAGCTGCTGCCATTGCCATTGCCATTGCCATTGCCTGGCGATGGCAATAAAGATGAAAACGCTGATGGCGCATTGCTTTGCTTCCCGATTCCCGTCAACGGTTTCTTATCAATTTCGTTAATATTTAAAAACCGTTTCAGTCTCGTCTTAATTTCACTTAAAGTTTTGCCAACTGTCGCCAAAAAGTCGACGATTTCTTCAACGCTCGGGCACAACTGTCAGCTAAGTGCTTGTCTCTCTCTCTCTCTCTCTCTCATCTGTCTCTCTCTCTCTCTTTCTCTCTCTCTCTGTCTCTATATATATATATCTGTGTGTGCGTACAAGTATTTGTCACACCTGCCTCCCATTTTGCTTTTGCCTTTACGAAATATATAAAGCATACTTTTAGGCAGCCATTTTCACTGTCACATTTAATTGAGTTTGGCTCGACTGTCGCGCTAAAAGCGACTTCATTACACACACACACACACACACACACACACACACACACACCTCACACCACACTTGCACACACATTTTTAAGATGCCTTTCGCCCAGTTGTCAGTTCCCTGCTCCTCCCCTTGCTTAACGCCTTCGCTTATTGTTTTGCCCGGCGAGAGGAGCGCAGCATTTAATTGTCAAATGGCTTTGGCAAGGACTCTCGTTGCGGGGCTGCAAACACGTGTAGTGGGGTGGGGGGAATTGCTGAATTGGGAAGTCAGAGCGGTAGAGAGAAGAGAGTGAAGGTGGGCATTGTGGTGTTTGCTGTTTCTCTGACGTGACATTTGTTGCAAGCCAAGCTATTTTTATGGCCCTGCGACTCGAGACTCGCTGTCCAAAAATTGTTGTTCCCTCCTCCTACTACTACAACAACTTCTTCTGCTTCTTCTTCTTCTTCGTTTGCTCCTTTGTCTTTCACCTTCTTTTACATCGCCTCACTTCGCGCTGTCTTTGGCCTCTCTGACGTCACCAGCCGCCATTTTAGAACGTCCGTTCAATTTTGCCGCTCAATTTGCAGTCACAAAAGAAATTACAACTCATAAAGAGATGAAAGAGGCGACAATGGCGACAAATGGCGAAAACGGGGGAAGTGCTTTTACGTCAAGGTGGTTGCTAAATTGAGAGACAGAGAGAGAGAGAGAGCGAGAGAGGGAGAGCGTGGGAGAGTGGGAGAAAAGAGAGGACAGTAAGTGGCATTTTAAAGAATCGAGTGCCAAAAATCAAATATCCTTCTCCCTCTATCACATTTTCTCTCTTGTTTTTTTTCATGTGATTATTTTTATTGCATTTTCTGCTTTGATTTCATTTTGGCAAACTTAACAAATGTGGGCGTGGCAGGTTGCCCACTTATTTTGGCTACCTTGCCAGCCACTGTGACGCCTTTTGATCTGTCCAACTGTCTGGGTATCCACAACGCCAAAACGCTTTCTCCCCCATTTCGCCAACTACATACTTAAATATATATATATATATATATATTTCTCAATTGTTATGTTTGCTTTTCTTTATGGTTTACTGATAAGCTATTGCAAATGTTGGCGGTGATTTTTGAGGTTGCCTAAAAGATTTTTGGCGAAATTGCAGCGAAAGAGATTGGGCGACAACACTTTGCCAAGTTGTCATTGTTTTTGCATGTTTTTGAGCCACAGCCAAGTGTCAGAGACAAAAACAAAAACTCAGCGAGCAAAAACACACTTCCACACACACACACATACGCACACACGCACACACACACATGTATGCACTTGTCAGCGCTTAGTTGTGAAGTTGCTTGCATTGAAGTGTCCACTTTGCATACTTGACATCAATTGACTTTTTCGTAGAAATAAACACACACACACACACACACACACACACACACAGGCACGCACAAACGCTTACAACTCACAGGCATAACACACGAATTACAGCCTCTTTCAGTACACTTCTCTTCTCCTCTCTCTCTTTCTCTAAGGACCAGCTCTTAATTATGTTGTCATTTGAATTAATTGAAATTTTTGGACAACAATTTTAAAGTGTAAAGCATTTTGTGTATTATGCAGCATATGTGTGTGTGTGTGTGTGTGTGTGTGTGTGTGTGTGTGCGGCATGCTGCAGCCCAAGTGACTGATAGCAGGAGGCATGTGGAGTGTGCTGCGGAGGGGGCGTGCCAAGTGGGTTAAGTGTGTTAGCTGCAAATTCATAGCATATACACAGGCGCCAAGGGATGACGACAACGTTGACACACATATGCAAATTGCAACACCATTAACAGCAGCAGCAACAACAACAATAACAGCAGCAATCACTTTGTAGCCTTTGAGTGTGTAAGTGTGTGTGTGTGTGTGTGTGCGTGTGTGTGTGTGTGTGCGCATGTGAATCAATACGTTTGACACTAATTTGGGCAGCGTTTGCATTGAGATTCATTGAAAATGGCATTGTCGTTGCCTCAGCAACAAGAGTCAGTAGCAGTAGCAGCAACAACAGCAACAACAGCAGCATCAACACCAACAACAATAAAAACAACTACTGCAACATCATCATCAACATTATTATGGGCCTTGCCATCATTGTTGTTGAAGGCTCGACCGAAAACACGAACACAAAAGCTTCAAATTGCAGCTGGGCCAACCAACTGACATCGAGCAGGGGGAATCGAGGTGTACTAAAGTAGGTGAATGAGACTGAGTAGACTGAGTGATAGGGGTAGCATGACAATGCGAATGCGAATGTGAATGTGAATGAGACTGAATGGCAAGGTCCTGGTCAGCTTGCGGTGTGTTGCGGCTTACCCAAAAAAAAAAAAAAAAGGAAGAAGAAAAACACAACGCAGCTGCCTTTCCCTTAGACTCGAACCCATTGCCATATTAATGGAACAACTGAGTGAATGTGGAACTACGGGACAAAGAGAAGGCAATAGAGAGTGACGAAGAGAAAGGCAGACAGAGTGACAGAGAGAGAGCAACCAATGAAACGTGGGTGACGAGCATTGTCCCATTGTGGATTATTGGGGATATTGCTTGCTAAAGCAGCCACAAAGCTGTTCACATCATTTGTCAAGATGCGATGCGAGCATATAAATCGTTTGATGAATCCAATTCGCCTCCTGCGTTGCCAAAGGAGGTGCAAATTTCAAATTTCAATACCGGCATTTAAGCAGATTATGATCCGACATTACGTTGCCTTTTAATAGGCAGCTAGGCTACGAGCTGCAGCACCTCTCTGCCTCTTCTATTCGCTTTGTACTCCTTATTCGATAACTTTTGCACAATATGCGAATGCCGAATGTGTAACGAACATTAACTTGAGCTAAACTTCTAGACTTCATCGTTTCGGGAGAGTTTCAAATACGTAGAACTGTTGCGATCCAATCACTTATTGTTGCTTAAGAGAAGCGTGCACTTCCCTCCTCTCTCTCTCTCTCTCTCTCTATTTGAGTGCAGGGTATTTATGATAACTTATATTTCATATTTTGTATCTTAATCTATCTATCTATCTATCTATCTATTAAGAGCATATTATTTTGACCTAAAAAACTTGTATTCCAAGCCGTTCTACTTCTAAGAGTGTGATCCCATTTGCAGAAACTTAAGAGACAACAATATTAATGTTAAAATAGTTATCGATAACACTGTCTACACAGTAAATACATGAAAGGAATAATTATGTGCTATCAAGAAATAATCGTTTCAGGCTACAAACATGTTTTGCTGATTATTTGTTTGCTTTCAATGTACCCATATATGCTTTACTTATCGATAACAAATTATGATCAATTTATCGAGATTATCTACTGTCTAGATTTCAACATCTTCAACAATAAGCAAAATTTACTTTGATATATTGCTGGCCTCAGTGTGCCCGTATATACTTATCATTGTCGATAACCAATCTTATCGATAACTTATCGATAACTAATTATGTTAAATTTATAGGATTTATTTACTTTTAAAATTGTATTATCTTAAGCACATTGTCATATTTATATTGCAGATTTCAGTGTGCCCGTATATGCTTAAACGCATAAGCACACCTGAGTTACAATTTAATTGCTTATCGATAACAAAGACTACACATTAAATTGATAATTAAGCTTAGCAGAAAGACCAGCCACGTTGCAATTGATGCAAAGACGAAAATGCGTTTTGTTAAGCATTTAAGTTAATTATTATTAATAATTAGATAATTAATTGCACTTAAGTAGATTTCAAAATTTTCTTCAATGAGCTGATGAATTGCATTTCTCCGCAAAATGCTCATAAATTAATGAATACATTAAGCCTTTTGCCTGATTCGGTGTCGATAATTGAATTTGCCTATCTGTGTGTGCCAACCATACCTCCATTAACATGTGCACACACGCACACACACACACACACGCACACACGCACGCACACACGCGGAGACGAGTGTGTATGTGTGTATCTTTATTGAATCGTTTGCAAATGGAATTCTCCACTATATGTATGTGTATGTATATATGTATATATGTATGTATATATATATATATATATATACACATATATGTTTGCATTATGCAATGCATTTGTGCTGTTAATGCAGTTTTTGGGGTCGCTAACAGTTACCCTTAACCTCAATCAACCTGCTGCTCTCCGTAGCCATCTCGCTCGCTTTCTCTCTCCCTCTCTCTCTCTCTCTTACTCTCTCGCTGTCTCGCTCAGCCCCTTTTCATGTATAAAACATGGTTTGCATTAAGCGTATTTCGTATTTGGGATTTTGTATTTTGCACATATTTTGTGTTACATTATTTATGAGCAGAAAGGACGTCAACTATGACGGGCCTGATGATGTTTCTAATGATTGCAGCAATCATAATAATCATAATGATGTTGATGCTGCCGTTGCTGTTTGCTGCACTTAAACATACACACACACATCTATATACATTTATATGTGTGTGTATTTGTGTATATGTGTATATAGGAGGGTGCAGCTTGACTGCCTCTTAAATCTACAAAGCTGCTTGCTCTCTTACTTTAGCCGCCTGCTCTGCGACCTGTTTGACGTCATAGCGCTTAGCTTTGCCATATATCCGCACCCACCCGACGCCCACTTGCCTTGCTCACTGCTCATTTGATTTGTATAATTGAAATTGTCATGTCGCGCCACATTTGTCATGAACGCATGAGTTCAAAAATACTGCAGAATTGCTTGCAACATTGCTGTGCTCTTTCTTTCTCTCTATCACTTTCTATCTGCAATTTTTTTTTTTTTTTTGTTTGGTTATCTGTCACTTGGCCTGGCCAGTTTTGTCTGGCGACGCGCAGTCTGAAGTCCTTTTTCTGATTCTCCTGACAGTTTTATGTGTGTGTGTGTGTGTGGCGAGCCAAAAAAGAAGAGAAAGAAAGGGAAAAATATCGTAGCATACTTTTTTGGGATTTGTCGCTGCGTTTTATTAATGAACATGCCGCGCAGCGTGTCAACACCGTGTCGTGTTGTGGCGAGGCGAGTCGAGTATAGAATGAATGGGCAATATAGAAGATGAAGAAGTGGGCAGGCAGGATACACACACACACACACACATATATATATATATATATATATATATGCACACACACACACACACACAAATACAATGTATAAATATTATGTAAACACGCAAACAATGAAGTGATTTGTTGCTACTTAAATTTAGCCCCCGAGAGTGTGCCAGCAACAACAACAACAATAACAACAAAAGCGACAACAACAACAACAACAAAAGCGACAACAACAACAGCAGCAACAACAACATTTTTGTATGTGCTGTATGTGCGTGTTTGGGGGGGGTTGAGTAGAAGGAAGCTGGTTAGGGAGAAGCTGTTGTTGCGTTTGCTTGGCTGCCTTCGCTTCGCTTAGCTGATGCTGCAACTTGAAGAAATCTTTTCTTTCACATTTCTTTCTTTACTTTTTGCTCTACTTTGCGCGCCTTTGCTGCCGTCTCCCTCGCACCTCGCACCACAAAAAAGAAAACTGGAATTAGTTGCTAAAGAAAAGCAAAAGGGGGAAGAAAAAAAAACACAGAAATTGAAAGGAAATATGTAGCCAGCGTCGGCTGTCGAGCGCAGTCGCTGTAAAAGTAGCAAACAGCGCCCAAGGCGTACCAAAAGCAAAAAAGCAAGATGGGGTCTGTGGATGGGGCCGTCAGCGCCTGGTTTCTAGCTTGTTTACCAACACTTAAACCAGCCCAAGAGCGTGTGGGGCCAGCTTGGCAAACTGCCTGACTGCCCGACCACCCGACTACCCGACTGTCAGCCTGCCTCGCTGGCTCACTGGCTGACTGCCTGGCGGGCGCGATAAGCAGGCAGCCACAGGAGCCTGGCGATAGAGATGCGGGATGTGAGTTGAGAGATGAGAGATGAGCTTGAGACCCCTAGAAGAAGCTTGGCTAGAAAAATTGATGCCTCTGTACCTGTGGCTGCTGCTGTTGCTGTTGCTGCTGCTGCTGCTGCTGCTCCAGTGGCACTGTGCCACCGTTGCCAGTTGTCAGTGCCACAGCCAGTGGCAGTTCTCGCTGCTGTTGCGGCTCCTTCTCTTTGCTTATTACGATATACGACCACGATATATATATAGATATATACTATATATATGTGTGTGTGTGTCTGTGTGTACTCATATAATCATAGGTTGTCTTGGCAGTGGACGCCGCCCAAGATAAATACTTGTTTAAAGATCTGCCTCGTTTTATAGAAATTTATATTTATTTTTATAAGATTCTTAGCTTTTACTTGGCAAATGTATTTCGAAGAGTGGAAAATATGGCTGCAAACATGAAATGAAATTGCTAATTTCTCGCATCAACTTTGCTTGAGCTTCTTTCATAATTCTAGCTGGATAATTTGTCTGCCATAGAAATGTTATGCTTTTAATTTATATATTATATATTATAGTTTTTACTTTCTGGTGAGAACACTTAACTCTGTTTTCGAATTAATTGAAATGCATAAATAGATTTATTTTACTTGGAAAATATTATTAATATATTAATATTAATTTATTTGAATATTTTTTGTGTACTATTTCCAAATGTTAATTTCTATTCTTATATTATTTTCCAATTCTCTGCTTATCTTCTTTCTTAAGCAACAATTAACTCATTAACTTGTTTAAACATTTCTTTATTGCTTTATTTGTCATTCTTAAATGTTTCATTGACACAATTATATTTTAGGTCTATAACTTCTTTCATTTTTGCTCTTTATTTCTCAACTATTTCTTTGATCTTTTCACAATTATCCATTTGACGATATTTCGTTTTAACTCTCCTAATAGAGTATTTATTTCTTTTATGATTATGAGTCCTTAAATGTTTTATTTAAAATATATTGCTTTGCAGCTAACAAAATAAAGGTTTGTTAATTTGTTTTAAAGCGATATATAAACAACAAATTGATCGTTTGCAATTGTAAATAGTTATCTTGTCGAGCTCCAGGCACGTATTCCTGGTATAAGTTTAAAGGCTTTCAAGGACATTATGGTATATTTTTCTATTTAATATTCTTTCTATCAAACACATGCACAGTGAAGCAAGGAAAATGCGCCTTTGCTGCACTTAATTCACTTTAATTTGCTCGGTCCAGATACCATAAGCGCACTTGCACCACTCAATTGCCGCTGCAACCGGTTTCCCATCCCCATCTCCCCCCTTTTCCCTTTACCTTTCTTGCTCGTCAGTGTCCTGTGCGCCGGCTTCGTCAGGCAGACTTTGTTGTAATGCAATTTCAACAAATTAAAAAGTAGTGCGTGGTAATTTTGCTGCCGCCAGGTGGCAGGTGGATGGTAGTAGGTGGCAAGTGGCAAGTGGCAGGTGGCAGACGGAAGGTGGTAGGTGGCGGATGGCATGTGCCAGATGCGAGGTGGCAGCTGTGAGTTGCTGTTGCGGCAGATGCCAGTTGAATGACGTGACAGACAGACACAGACAGACAGATAGACAGACAGACAGACACAGACAGACAGACAGACGGACATGACGTCTATGCACATGTCCCAGCTGCAGAAGGGCCTGAAGACGTTGCCAATTTAGCCATAATTAAATATAATATACGATAATGATGCCAACTTATCGTTCAATTGAGCTACAATTTAATTGAAATACTCGATAGTCGAATACACTCGATTCACGACTACACAATAAATTGTCTTTCTGCCTCTGGCCATTGAATTACGCCCACAGCTGGGAGACGGTCTGAATCGGACTTCTCGGCTGGCCACTTGAGCCTGGTCTTAGCCAGAATCGTGTGTAATTGGTAACCATTGTGGCTGTTGCTTTGTGTTCGATCATAATCCCGCAATGCGATTACAAATCGCTCTCATTGTGAAATCATTTTCAATTATAATTGAATTTTAAAAGCAAATCTCAAGGTAATCCAACTCGGCAAGTACAGTTAAGCTGCTCTATAATGATTCTCAATCTGTGTTTCACAAGTGCTTTATGTTAATGGCAAAATATATTTGTAATAAAAATCGTATTTTCTTAAGAAAACTGAATGCAATTTTATCTCGTTGCTGTATATAAAAGTGTGTGTTGTGTATGTGTGTGTGTGTGTGTGTGTGTGTTTGTTTCTAGTTGAACAGAGTCCAGTTTAGTTTCATGCGCTTTAACAGTTAATAGTCCCTGTGTGCATTCTGTTGTGCAAGTGTGCGCAATAATTGTGCATTGATAATCATCGGAATTGCGCATAATCGAATTCAAAAAACCCAGTCAGTCAGTCAGTCAGTCAGTCAATCAACTAGTCAATCATTTAGTAAAACAATTGAAGCGTAATATATAATAATATTCAGCTACAAAATGTATGATAAGAGAAGTCAGCACAAAACCATATAAATGCCTATGCCAGTGATGATGACTTGTTGTCGATTACAAAGAACCTGCACGGTTATCGATAACAGCAAGCTAGTGTTGTATCCAAGGTAACTGACAAGATTGCTTGTCACTCCATCAGACTTGTATTTTAAACGAGTTTTTATCGATATTATCGATAACTCCGAAATCGATTTATCTGCGTTTATCGATCACTTGTTGAATTAACAATGCGATAGATATGTAATGATATTCTTTGCTCTATCTAACATGATTTATATACAATGTCTATCGATTACAAAGTAACTATCGATAACTCGATACTTCTAAGTATCTATAATTATCGACAACTCATTTTATCCAAAAGTCAGTACAGATTACAATGAATAACTAATGAACAAGTCGTAGTTCTTTTATAATGATCAATTATCGATAATTATCTATCAAACTAACTATCTATCAATATTTATTGATAACACACATTTTAGCGACTGGTCAAATTAGATTATGTTTTCTCCAATTACAATCGTTGTCTAAACACAGTCTTCTAATTAAGTGTGCATTTAGTTCGGTTCGTTAAGTTCATTATGTCTGATTCCCTGAACTGGTCATTAGTTCTTACTAGGAAATCGTAATTAAAATTTTGACAAATGTCATTTGCAGCACGATTATTGCCGCATATTATTGTAACGGAATAAGGAGGCAAATTACTGTGAAATTGAACCCCTTCTATTGTGTGACTCTTTCTGTGTGTGTGGGTGTGTGTGTGTGGGTGTGTGCTTAGCTTCCATTTTCACCCGAGTCTTGCTCGCTTGCTCTCTACCTCCTACTCTCTTCCTCTTACACTCGCTCTATCTCTGTCTCGGCAGCGCTCAAATGTTAAGTGCAATAATGAACATAAGCACGAGATAAATTTAACTAATTAAAATATCAAACGAAAATTAAAATAAACAAGAAATTAAACGAAATTAAACGAAATTTAACAAAAAAAAAAAAAAAGCGAATCGAAAATCGAAATCGAAATCGAAATTGAAATCAAATCAAATCCAAACGAAACGAAACGAAACGACACGAATTTCAATTAGAGATGCAAGTGAAGAGATAGAACCAGAGCCCACCACGAAATGATTGCCACGCTGTTCATAATCTTTGCATTTATACGCGCCTTTCCCTGGAGTCGGCGTCGTGCTTATGGCGCTCCTCCAGGACGTCCGCCCCTGGCGCTGACCCTGGTGCCCGCCACTGGCGCGGGTGCCGACGAGGAGGAGCAACAACAACAACAACAACATCAGTCTCAGCATCAATTCAACAACAACAATGGACCACGCCCATCGATATCAACCATGGGCAATGGCCATGGACACGCCGAGTCCTTGCCACGTGCCCGACGCAAATCATCGAAATTCCATGAAGTCACATTCAGTGGAAGCGTCGGAGGTGGCGAAAGCGATGGCGAGGGGGATGCGGAGGGCAGACCAGTTGCTGCCACCACAGAGGACATTGCAATGGAGACACTGCAAGTGGCAAAGCGGCATTCGTTGAGTGCAACAAGTACAAGCAACTCGGCATCGATCATATTGACGCCATATCGCACGCTGGGCAACAACAATCGATCCCGCGGATCACGTGACTTTGTCAATCATGAGTATTATCAGTTGCAAGCATCATCATCGTCGAATGGCGGACGTGGCACATTGACGCAACGCAGCGATACAATGGCCACGGAGGCCGAGGAGTTTGAGGATGAGGAACGTCCGCCCTTGGATGACGATGAGGATGAGACTTACGATCGGGAGACGGAGGAGTTCTATAGCAATATTCAGGATGCCACCGGCACATCGAGTAGTCGCAGCAAACGCTCCTCCCTCTTCTCCCGCTCGGACAGCTCGGCAACAACGACCTCATCAAGTGGCGGCGGCACCTTCACCGGTGGCAAACGGCGTTCAGCCGCCTCGATAATCTCCTCATCCCTCTGCTCAGACGTGATGAGCGGCAGTGATCGTCGCAGCTCCACGGCCACCGAGTATAGTGTTCGATCCGTTGCCGGTTCGGTGCCCGTCAATACACAGCGCAGATCCAGCGGTCGCATTCGCCGTTATGTGTCGCGGATGACCATCGCGGGAGCGAGACGTCGCACAACGGGAAGGTAATGCTAACGCAGAGTCCGTTTCGTAACTATTCTTACTCTCTCTCTTTCTGTATACCTCTCTCTTTCACTCATTGTGAGTTATTTCTACTTCTTTCTATCTTCACAAAAACTCTGAGAAGACTCTAAACTTCATTTCACATTTTCCTCAACTTTTTAATGGAAGCTCAAGTCCCTAGCGTCTGCTTATATTTTGTTAAAAAAGTTAAAAAACTTTAAGTGAATTATTTCTCTACTTAATTATTATTTATTTGCTTAAAACAAAGTCCTACAACTCCGTTCAGTTGCTAAGCAATCTTACAATATCAAATCATGTTGGAAGTTTAGGTTTTTTTCGTCTCCCTTTTCCCATTGTTCACTTTTTACTTTAAGCTTAAGTTCAATCTGGATGTTTTTAGCGTAAAATCTATCCTAGAAGTCCCTCTAAAGTCTGTTCAATCTCAGATGATCAACTAATTATAGAAATAGCTCAACTCCTAAACTTTCTTTGCTTTTGCTGTAGTTCTAAGCCGGAACATTAACTCTTTCAGCTTTTTCCTGGCTCTCAACCTTTTTTCCCTTCTCGAAAAATATCCTTAAAGTCCCTTAACCTTTTCAACCCTGCATGATCAATAAGTCAATCTTTGGTTGTCCACGTTTTCTGGTTTTTGTGTTTCTTCAGTCTTAAAATGAACTTAATATTCTTCCCTGTTCCTTTTACCTTCTAATCCTTTTTTATCCTCCCTCCGCGTCTGTATATTAAGAGGTTAGGGTTATCTGTTACTTCCGAAATCAATTCTTCTCTCCAATCTCATACATCATACATCACAAGAAATCGTCGTGTAACTCAATTTTTATTGAGAAGTTCTACAATAAAAGCAAAATTCAAATTGCAATTACATCAAGTTGTTATCGGGTCAGGAACCATTCTCCTGCTGCCACTGCTCGTGCTTGGCCAGCAGCTTCATGCCCAGCGGACGTATCTGGTTGAAGGCGCGCTCCACGTTCGCCTCCTGGGTGGCCTGAGATTCCTTTGGGTCACGGCCGCCTCGTGTGGCACAGCGCATGCGTTGCATGCTGATCTCCTTGCAGGCAAGTCGAATCTCATCGCCTGTGAAGTGCTCGGAGATCTTTACCAGCTGCTCGAGCAGCCGCGGGGTTAGGCTAACCGAAGTGCCGAGCAGGCGATTGATGAGACTGGAACGCTCTGTGGCGCTGGGCAGCTGAACGAGTAGCTTCTTCTCGAAGCGTCGCAGGAAGGCGTCATCAATGTCCCAGGGTAGATTTGTGCTGGCGAGTACAAAGACACCACTCAGCGAATGCTCCATGCCGTCGAGCAACTGCAGCAGTTCATTCTTGAAACGCTTGGAGGACTCGTGGTCCGTTGAACGATCTCGCTTGGATGTGAGACTCTCGATCTCGTCAAAGAAGATAACTGAAGGAGCACGACGCGCTGCCATGTGGAAAAGGACACGTAATATCTTCTCGGATTCGCCACGCCACTTGGAAACCATAATGCTGGCCGTGATGTTGAAGAACGTGACCTTGTTCCGTGTCTCCGCGTAGAGAGCCTTGGCCAGAAAGGTCTTGCCACTGCCGGGTGGTCCGTGCAACAAGAGGGAGCGCCACGGCTTTAGGCCATGGGCAAACAGTTGCGGATACTCGATGGGTGTGAGAACCGCCTCCTTGACCAGCTCAATGGCACACTGATTGCCACAGACATCCGCCCAGCGCAGCTTGAGGTCCTCGCTCAGTATGCTCGTCTTGACCAGCTCGGCCAGCGCCTGCCACTCGAGCGAGGCAAACAGAGCGTCATCTCCCGCATGGCCATGCTCAATCTCGGGAAGTACACTCTGTCGGGAATCTGTTGACGTGTCGGCCGTCTCCATTTTCTTGATGTGCAGCGGCGGGCAATGCTTTTGCTGTTGCGGATCTGTGGCAAGACTGGCAGCCGCTGCGGCTGTGGCAGCTCCAACGCCCGCATGCCAGCATGCAACAGCATCGCCAGGACGTTGCTGCAATTGCGACTGCGACTGCGTTTGCAATTGGGATTGAGCCTGGGACTGTGAACTTGTCTCCTGTCCTGCTGCATTCTTGACACATTTCGTTGAGCTGAGCTCCAACTTGACTTTGGGCCCCGCTTTTTTGAGTATACGCGGATATTTGCCAAACTTGAGATTGAAGAAGCTCGCGTACTCCAAATAGATGGCATCCAAGTCGACATTGTCGCACAGCTCAAATTCCTCAGAGAGCCGTCCCTCCCCCTTTAGGGCCTCCGCGGCGTTGTAGTAACCATTTTCGAGCAGATAGCGATGCATCAGATACAAGAGATTGCGACGTCGTGTGGTAAAGTTGCGCACATCCTCGCAAAGAATTGTGGAGGCGGCTGTGGCAGAGACGCCGTATTTCGTTTGTGGCTTCATCACGGCACAGCTGTAAATATATATACGAATATAATATGTGTGTGTGTGTGTGTGTGTGTGTGGATGTGCTGAGATTAAATGCGAGAAAATAGAGAGTGAGTCTTTCTCTATGTACTTATTTGTTGCACAAACTTCAACAATCTAATCGAAATTGAAGTCAAGCAACATTGACAACATTCCCATTGTTTGTCTGCCTCAAACAGAGTTGCCATAACAAAGCGAGCCACACAATTGAGACATTTGGGGTGTGTGCGGGGCAACCCATACCGATGATTGTTGCAACAACGATGGCGATGGCGCGTCACAACACTGCAACTGTTGCCATTAGTTTCACTTTATGCCTCAAGTTGCCGCAAACAGTCACATCAGCATTTGCCCAGTGGCAACAGCAAGCACGAGAATGTGTTCAAATGTTTGGCCACTAAAACAAGACAGAGAGAGAGAGAGAGAGTGAGAGGGAAAGAAACAGAGTTAAGGAGTGAGAGAGAGAGAGGGAGAAAGAGACAGAGGAAATGTGCAGAATTCTGACTGATTAGAAGGTAGAGTCTACTGTGACTTTAGCTCTTGCCTTGCCCCACAAGCAACATGATTGAGTATCACAATATGCAATACTCTCTCCTAAATTTATCTCTTTCCCCTCTCTCCCTATCTCTCTCTCTTCTCTCTCTGTATTTCTCTCTCTCGCTCACTGCATTCAATTGCTTTACTCTAAACTAAATTACACTTTCATCCTTTATTGATATTGATAAGTTGACAAGGTTGACTGCAAAGGTTGCCAGCATGTGCTGTCTTAGTCAAATGTCAGGTGGCAATACTGCAAGTTCTATGTGAATGACAACTCTGCCACCTCTAATCGACAGCTTAAATTCTATAACGAAATAAAATTGAGTGAATTGTAACTCAATTCATCTACTAAACAGTAAAGATCTCAGGTGTAATACTATTACACTCACATCTCAACTATCAGGCAATTCTGTGAGTGGTTAAGTTCAATGAATGTAACTAGAGAAGGGCATCATTTTTGTGGTTAGAAATGCCTAGAATAACTCGATTAGCTAAGAAAGTAACTTCTGCTGCAAAACCTTGAGAAAAACAAGCTCTAAATGGTGTAAGCTGTCTTTAGGGCTGCGGTCTATCAAGTCAGCTCGCAAAGCAGTGTTCTAAACGTGTTGATTAGAATACGAATATTATATAAGCTTCGCACTTATTTATAAACTTTATATTTACCAATGCCAAATTCAATTTTGTGAAAAGAAATGCATAAGAAAGTGTTAATTGAATGTAGAGCAGAGTCTCTTCAACTGATTAATAAATTTAACATGATTAGTTTTTATCAATAATCTCTATTTATGTTGATAGAAAAGGTGTAAGTTTATCGTCAGAAAAGTCTAGAATTGTAAGCAGCTTAAATCGAAATGATAATTGACTTGAATATACTATAAATTTTCTGCATAAACTTCACTAATTCACATGACATACTAAGCCTGAATCAGAGCTATAGTCTTCACTTTCAATAGCAAGCTGAGGTTTCTACTGCAATGTTATATAAATAGAGATTAATCTATGTCTAAGATATATATTTGTTACTTAAGATTAAAGAAATTTCATTTGGTTTAGGATTGCCAACTAAAATATATTAAATATTTCAAATATATATATTAACTGAGATTATAAATGGAGACAAACTCTTGGTACATAAGTTCTATTTAATCTCATTTTATCAGAAGCAAAGACTGAAATAACTTTGCTCTATTTATTATTTAATTTTTAAGCAAATTCACTACGTCTAGGGTTGCCAACTGCAGTATTTAACATGTCATATATATAGATAAATTGAGACTAAAAAGGTAGTCAAACTCTTGCTTAGTTGTGCTGGTACAAATGGTATATTTAAAACAATTCTTATCAGAAGCAAAATCTAGGATAACTTTGCTGTATTTCTCATTTAATTTCTAAGCAAATTCACTACGTCTAGGGTTGCCAATTGGAGTAACATGTCAAATATATATAACTGATTGAGGGCCTTATACGGAGTCAAACTCTTGTCTAGTTGTCCTGGTAGATAAGTTCTGTTTAAGACTATTCTTTTAGAAACAAGACCTAAAAGAATTATGCTCTATATCTCATTTAATTTGTAAGCAAATTCACTTCGTCTAGGGTTGCCAACTGCAGTATTTAACTTGTCAGATATATAGATAAATTGAGACTAAAAATTGAGTCAAACTCTTGGCTAGTTGACCTGATAAATAAGTTCTAAATATGTTTATTATCAGAAGCAAAGTCGAAGAGAACTATGCTCTATATCTCATTTAATTTGTAAGCAAATTCACCACGTCTAGGATTGCCAACTGCAGCAACAATATATATAACATATTGAATATCTTAAACATATTCAAACTCTTGGCTAGTCATCCTCTTAGATAAGTTCTATTAAATATGATTTTTATCAGAGACAGAACCTGAGATAACTAAGCTCCATATTTTCATTAAATATTAAAGGCGGTCTCATTTGGCTCAGGGTTGCCAGCTGCGCTAATTACCATAATTTAACTAACCAATTGCTTAAATAGAGTGCTCGGTGGGGCACTCAAAACGGTGTGGCACACAGGCCTTGTGGGGCATGCAACGTTGCAGCGCATTTACTCGCTGAGTCATCGGTTGAATTGAATTTGTTTCATTTTTGTTCTTGCCTGCTTTTCTTTTTCATTTTCTTTTTATTTTATTTTATTTTTTTGGTCAACGGGCGACGCACACGTTGTCCGTTGTCCGTTGTCCGTTGTCGCTGTCCGTTGTGTGCCAAGAGGTTGCATGCTCAATTTGTTTGTTGCCGCTAGGCGACAGCTGCTGCGACGGTTAATCAAATGCGCGACGCAATGAAATGAAAATCAACGGATCTTGATGGGTAGCTGCACTTTTTTTTCTTTTTTTTTTGATACCACATTCCGCCCACCCCGCACCTTCCGTGCCACTTTACCTGCCTTCATTTGCTGCTTTCCGCACTGCCAAATTATGCAACATGCAGATGCAGTTGCAGTTGCAGTTGCAGTTACAGATGCAGATATTGATGGAGGCTGTTGCCTCATCGCTCACCGATGCTCAGCATATTTTTGCCTTTCACAAAGAAAAAAAAAGAAGAAAATATCAACAGCCAAGGCAGCTCCAAGGCGGCAGCTAAATGGGCGTCAAAGGGGCTGCTTGGCTGGGTGTGTGGGGTGTGGCACATTGGCAGTGTGGCATGACTGATGCCATGCCTCTGCCTGTGCTCATTTCATAACACACGCTGCTCGCTCGCACTTTTAATTTGGTTTTCACACAGCAATAGCAAATGGCAGCATCACCTCCAGTTGCCCCAATCTATCTTTCTCCCTCCCTCTCTCTCTCTCTCCCTCTCTCTCTTTCTGTCTCTCTATCTTTGTCTATGTGCTGTGGCAGTCAGTCTCAGGCTTTTGTTAATGGCCTTGTGACAGTTTTTGCTGTTGTTGTTTTTGCTGCTGTTTTTTTTTTCCTACATTTTTGTTTGTCTTGCCTCAAAAGCATCGCCCACACTCATCATCATTTGCATCATCATTATGATCATTATGATCATTATTTTCATCATCATCAGCTAGTGTGCTGCATGTGTCGTTCGAATTGGTTTTTGGGTTCATATTCAGTTTCAGTTTCTGTTTCTGTTTCGCGTTCAGATTCAGATTCGCATTCGCATTCTCGCTTGGGAATCCTGTGGCCAAGGACTTCTCACGTATGTGCACCAAACACAAACAAACAAACAAGCACACACACACACACACACACACACACATTGTTGTGCATCTGTGAATCATGTGAGTGCATTCATTGGTCTTTGCAGTTTGCTGAATGTGTGTGTTAAGCTGACTGTAAGCATTTACCTAAACGAGTCTGTTCGCCTATGAATACTTAAAAATTTGCCAAAGCATTCGTGCAACACTCACTTCACAGTTTGAACAAAATTGTCAAAATGTTGAGATATCATTCACTCATTATAACTGAACGGAAGCGGATAGATACTTTACTTTGAAGCCGCTTAAAAGCGAGACGACAGTAAACTTTACGTAATCTAAGAGAATATTGTGGTGTGGCAACTCTGCAAGCGTTGCCACTTATCTATCAATATGGCTATACTCAATCAATTTAACAAACTATTCACTTACTATTAATCGAATATATTAGAAATACAAATGTTTTTATTTTTAAACAGTCGCAACTCTGTTAGAGTTGCCACTAATCATTTGGCGATTTAAAAATTCAAAATCTTACTATTCTCTTCAAGTATTTGACCTGTATTTTAAATAAGCTAATAACTCATAAAAGAGTGGCAACTCTGCGAGTGTTGCCACTTTCCTATCAATATGACTATACTTAATCAATTTAACAAACTATTCACTTACTATTAATCGAACATATTAGAAATACAATTGTTTTTTTTAACATTCGCAACTCTATTAGAGTTGCCACTAATCATTCATCATTGTAAAAATTCAAAACCTTCCTATTCTCTTCAAGTATTTGATTACCTAATTATGTACAAGCCACAACCTGTATTTTAAATAAGCTAATAATTCCTAAAAGAGTGGCAACTCTGCGAATGTTGCCATTCATCTGCAACTATTCTAAAATTCAATAACCCTGATGTTGATAACTTATAATCAATATGATAAGCATTTGCTCTTAAATAAAAGAAACGTTTGCAGCAGAGTGGCAACTTTGTTAGCGTTGCCACTAATCAAACATTTTTGTAAAAATTCAAAATTTTACTATTCTCTTTAAATATTTGATTATCTGATTATATATAAGCCAAAACGTGTTTTCAGAATAAGCTAATAATACAGAAAGGAGTGGCAACTCTGCGAGTGTTGCCAGTCATCTGCAATTATTCAGAAATTCAATGATTCAATTGATGTCGATAACTAAGCATTTACTTTTAAATAAAAAAAGTTTTAAACAGAGTGGCAACTTTCTAAGCGTTGCCACTGCTTGGTGAAATTACATATCTTGTCAAGTTTTAAAGTAAACTACATGCATTCATGATGATTACAATTGGCGGAAGCGGTTACCGCAATGCTCACAGGTTGTATAGAGGGTGGTGCAGTTGTGGCAGGTGGTGCAGGTTGAATTTGGTGGCATAAGAGCTTATGAGTGTTGCATATTTGCAAGTGCTGCCAAATCAGTTGCCAAGTGTGCCACTTTGTGGTGAAAATAGTGTCAGAGAGAAGATGCTTAAAGCCAACATTAGAAGATGTATACAAAGAGTGGCAGAGAGAGAGAGAGAGAGAGAGAGAGAGTGGAGATGAGGATGAGGATAGGGAGTCGTAGAAGAAGATAAAGAGATTGGCATTGTTGTGTGGCAAGCAGGAAATGTGCCCCACGGCAGTCGCTCCTCATGCGCCTAATTATATGAGCAAATAAATGAACGACCCAAGCTGATTGTGATGAGTGTGCGACTGAGTGTGTGTGAGTGTGAGTGTATGCGGGAATTGTGATTATTGTGTGTGGCATAGATTCAACTGATGCCACAGGCAAAGTGCATGAGGAGACAAATGAAAGGCGCTAAGCCCCAAACGCCCAACTTAATTAGTTTGTTAAGAAGGAAGTAGCTGTGTGTGTGTGTGTGTGTGTGGATCAGAAATGATTGTATAAATGAATGAATGACACTAGCATGAGTGTGCCAGTGAATAACGGACTGGGTGTTTGAAGTGTGAGTGTTTGAATAATCGTTTGTATGACCTGGCAGTACAACGAATGCAAAACTTTGCTGTCGCATGTCTATTCAATTGGCATTAATCGAGAGACGGCAGATTTAAGCTGCGTTTGCAGCACGCACATTAAATGCAGTTGCAACATGTTGTGGCAACTGTAAGTGAAGTGTACTCACTGCATAATGCCATTGAATAAAAATAAAAAACTGTTAGGGAAACTGAAACTGAAACCGAAACTGAAACACAAACTGAAAACTGAATAAGGAAAACAGTATCTCTCTCTGTCTCTGTCTCTCTCTGTCGCTCATTATGTCTCTTTCTCGCTGTGTTGCTGCCTGCCTCATAACTTCGAAAAGTGCCACAAAGTATGCCATGGCAAATGGCGACATTGTTGCGCACAACAGCAACAACAATTGGATGCGAAAAATGAAGCAACAACAGCAACAACAACTGGCAGAGAGGCAGCAACAAATAACAAGGCAGCGTCAACTTTGTGCCAAGTTTACTTAATGACCCCGATATAAATTTTACTTAAAACATCATTTTTCTTTACGACTTTCGCTGCCAAAAGCGTGGCCTTCAAGCCGGTGGTGCTCTGGCTGTGGCTCTGGCTGTGGCAGTGGGTGGGGCAACAGGAGCTATGGATAACAAACAAGGAATGCCAGAGTTGTGGCGACCAGGACGAGGTCGCCAGGCGAGGACACAGCTGCGTCACAGGTTCAAGTCAAGCCAAAAGCAGAAATAAGAAGAAGTAGAAGCAGAAGCAGAAGCAGAAGTAGAAGAAAAGCAAGAGGAAGTTGCAAAGGAAACTGGCACAGCACCACCATCGCCACGAGCCAACACCAGCAGCGACAAAAAGTGGCGACCAACTTGCTGGACGGGGCGGCATCTGCTTTCGGTTATGAAAGTATTTTCTTTAATTATGACAGCGCGCTTAGATTGATGCCTGTCACTGTCTCTAGCCAACTGCTTCTATCTCTGTCTCTCTCTCTCTCTCTCTCTCATTGTCTCTTATTGTTGCTGTTGCTGCTTTTAAGTGAGTTGTGCAGCTGTTGCCAAGGGGACATTGTGAACCAACTGTCAACTGCATTTCGAAAGCTGAAAACTCAATCAAACTTTTCAGCTCGAAATTTTACGCAAAGCTGGCGCCATCTTTTGGTGCGCTACTGCAAACTTTGCTTATAAATTAAACTATATAATTTGTTCACATTTCATTTGTTAACTCTTTGAATTATTAAAGCGTTTAATGACATGAAAAACTGACAAAAATTCAGAAAAGCCGAAATTTCATTTGATACAATTTTGTTAGCCACATTGGAAAAATCGAAATGTTTCTAAAAGTCATTGAAAAAAGCAACTGAATTTGTGCAAAAGATTTGCCCGCTGTCTCTCTTTGGCTCTCAGTCTCTGTCTCAATCTCTCTCTCTCGCTCTTTGAGTGCGACAGAGGTCGCTAGACAGTTAAGCTTGCTGCACAAGTTGATCCTTGGAACCGCTGGAACTTGATCAGTGGCTGAACTTTGGCGCGACTTTAACACGCCCCCTCCCCACCTAAACAGACTGCACCATAAGGGGGATTGTGGGAAATGCTTCTGCTACGAAGTGGAGTCAACTTTCAGCAAGTTCTCAATAAACTTGGCTACATTCGGTTCGTGGTTACGTGTTGCGGGTAAGGAATGAGGGGGGGTCTCCACTGCTTTTGCCCTGATATCGAGTTGGCGCAAAACTTTTCATAAGCGATGGAGGCGCCGCGCTGTCGACGTCGCTGTCGCCGACGCTGACGCTGACGCAGACAACGGCAAGGCGAACGAAAGGCGAAAATGTCTAACGAATTGAAAAACTTTAAAAGCGCCTTGTTAGGCGCACTTCCGTTTCCTGTAGGTCGCTGTTGATATCGCCACACACACACACACACACACACACACACACCCTTCGCTATCAGACCTCTCTTGTTCGCGGCAAACCCCAAACCAACTTGACCCCCGTCCCCCGGCCTTCCCCCGCGCGCACCTACTTATTTTTTGGCACTGAAAAGTTTCTTTCGCGTGTGCTGTGTGTCTGTCAAGTCAACTTGGCCGTCAGCCATTTATAACATGGCTCAAGACTTTGCCCTAAAAGCGTCTCTCCAACTCGTTACGCTTTTTAATTATTTAACTCACACACACACACACACACACACACACTCACACTAACTAGCTAAATAATTAACTAATTAATATATGTATTATCCAACTTGTCTTACAGCTTCGATGTAGAAAATGGCCAGGGCGCCCGATCACCGCTTGAAGGCGGTTCACCCAGCGCTGGTTTGGTTCTACAGAATTTACCGCAACGTCGCGAATCCTTTCTTTATCGCTCCGATTCGGACTTTGAGATGTCACCAAAGTCAATGTCCAGAAACTCAAGCATCGCTAGCGAAAGGTAAATACAATGCATTCCCTTTTCATTTGTATTATTATTATTATTATTATTATTATTATTAAGCAATGTGCATATCAACAACTAATTGCTTTGGTTCATATTATATACACATTTCTCGATTGATTGATTGCCAATTGTCAATTGGTTACATTACTTTCCATTCTTTCTCTATATACTGTGTGTGTCCAACTGTTTATTTTGTTTTTCATTTTCACGCTTAATTATTACCAATTTCATTCGTATTCATTATTCACATTCATTCACAAACTATTCGAATATATTATGCATTGTGTATAATTGATACACATACAGATCAACACAGCTGAAACTTGTGACGCTTTAAGTGCATTCTCATAACTTGTTGTTTGTGTGTGTTTTGATTGAATATGGAGATTACGTTGGGAAACTTTCGTCGACTCCCGTCTTGAAAGTACTTTGCGGTGACTCGAAAGGTCAGCTTTGTTTGTTAACAGCATAAAAAGTACCGTTGCTGTACTATTTATAGCGCTCCTGCTATTGCTACCTTGAACTTCTACTATTGCAACCACTAAGCCAGCCACTTCCTCTACTGCTAGTAATGCTAACACTTATACTGCGTATGCTGAGATAACTTATACAAGCTAAACTTATACTTATACTAATATAACTTATTCAACTTATATGTACACTATTACAACGACTTATACTACGGCGACTTGTTCTTATATAATAAAGTCTACTACTAAGACATGCTCTCCTACTACAACTTATACTAGAATTTGAGCTTACACTATTATACCTCACCTTAACTTATACTTTTACTTATACTGCGACAAACTCTTTATATTATACTACTTATGCACTTCTCACAAATACTCTTATACTACAAATACTCTTATAATACGAAAACTCTTATACTACTCCGCATTATTTTATATATTACAATTATTATATATTACAATTAATAATTTACTCACTTATTCGTAAATCACTTTTGAGGCTGCAATTTATTTAAATACGGCAACTTATACTACTAGAACTTATACAACGCCGTCTTATAATACAACAACTTATACTTATACAACGACAGACTCTTTATATTATACTACTTATGCACTTCTCACAAATACTCTTATACTACAAATACTCGTATACCACTACGCATTATACGTATATTTCAATTTATAATTTACCGATTTATTAGTAGACGTCTTTTGAGGCTATAATTTATTTAAATATGACAACTTATACTACTAGGACTTATAAAACGCCGACTTATAATACAACAACTTATCCTACTATGACATTTTCATAAACTACAACTTATACTTGTTCTTCAACTTATACTGGTATAACACACTCTTCTATTACAACAGTTACTAGTACTACTTTTACTGTTACGCATTATACGTATACTACAATTTATAATTTTATCACTTTTGATACTACAAATGATTCTTAACCGACAACTGATTATACGACAACTTATACTACTATGATATTTTCATAAACTACAACTTATACTTGTTCTTCAACTTATACTGGTATAACTCACTCTTCGATTACAACTGTTACTAGTACTACTTTTACTGTTTATAATTTTAGCACTTTTGATACTACAAATGATTTTTAACCGACAACTGATTATACAGCAACTTATACTACTATGATATTTTCATAAACTACACTTTATACTTATTCTTCAACTTATACTGGTATAACACACTCTTCTACACCCACTTTTTCTAATACTACCACTAATACTACACCTTATAACAGAACTAAAACTTATACTACTACGAATTATTCCTATACAACAACTTTTAATATTGCTACTTATTCTTACACAATTTTAACTTATACTTAACACAACTTATACTACAACTACAACTTATAGTACTATTTGAACTTGCACTTGTTACTAATACTTCATATTTTATTTATACTTGTACTACCACAACTACTTATAGTACTTCTTCATATTTTAATATTACATAATTACAGTACAATAACATAAGCTACTTTGTATACTACTACTACTACTAATAGTACAACTTACACTACTACTTACACTACTACTTACACTACTATTTACACTACTTGTGTTTTTCCAACAACTTTTTTCACATTCAACTTGCTGCTATCATAACTTCTATATTTCCCTATACAACTCGGCAAACTCGTTACTCAAATATTTCTATTAAAATTTCTACAGCTTCTGCATTCCTAGTACAAGTCTTTCAACTCCTCCAGCTGCTACTTGCATCCCAGCTAGAACTGTTCGTACCTTTTTAGAAATGCCATTATTTTCAGTACCATTACCACAACTCGTTGTCCAATTAATTCCTCTATTATTTCCACATCTTCTGCCGTACCTTAAGCACTTCCGCAACTCTTTCAATTCCTATAGTACAGCTTCCACTTTCAGCTTAATCTTTCAGCTGTAACTACCATTTCGATGGGAACTGGCGCAGCTATTGCTCTACCAATATTTCACATGGTAACCACATAGTTAGCTTCTGTTCGGGGCGCACTTGAAAAACAATTTCTTTGGTCAACTGACATAAATTTTGTGATTGCTTTTTGGAGCAGTTCTACAGCACTGAACGGGCTGACGTTGGAAGGTTGTGTGTCGTTAAGGCGGGGGTGTGCTGAGGTAACGGGAAGCGTGGGGGGGATATTTCGTAGTAATTTGCTGCATCTGTTGCTATTGTGTGGATCCCTTTTGTGCTTGCTACTCGAGCAAATGGAAATGCCACACCTATGCCAGATGCTTGCGCGTATGTGTTTCGCTGTGTGTGTGTGTGTGGGTGTGTGTGTGGGAGTGTGTGTGGGTGTGTGTGTCTGTCTCTGTGTATAGCATCATTTGCGATATTTCAAGGCACTTTCCTCACATTTCAATGGCATTGCAGTGACGCCTTTTGGAGCTAGAACTCTTGGAAACATCATCATTTGATGATGATGCCCCAAAGAGACCGCCCAGTTGATGGCATTCGCAGAATTCATAGCAAGCATTTGCCACATTTAGCTGCCCCTTTTTGCCATAAATTCCTCGAGTCCAGTGTCCAGTGTCCAGTCCGTAATCCTTCCTCCTCCGCCCGTTGTCTATTGCCCGTTACCCGTTGCCCGTTGTCCATTTTCCCGAATCCGGATTCTGTAGTCTGTAGCCTGTAGCCTGTAGCCTGTAGTCTGTAGTCTGCTGCGGTCTGGCGTCAGCTGTGATGGTCTCTGGCCTGTAAGCAATCTGCCAGGACTTTCTGACCATTGTTATGACAACGCAAATAGGCTACAGGGCTGGCTTGAGGGGGCAGCGAGGTGGTGGCAACGTTTTGGGAAATATGCAAAGCCAGGAAAAAGCATTTTGCCCTTCAGTTTGCTGCTGCGTTATTCAGACTTCAATTAGTTAGTCAAAGTTGCTGCCAGCCATCGTGCCACAAAGTCTACCCACTGTCTCTCACTCTCTCGCTCTATCGCGCTGCACAGTGACCACATATGCGTTGCAACTGCGTATACTAAATGCCACATGCATAGCCAAGAGCAAAACAAACATTGAATGCGACATCAGCAAGCAACAAACGAACATTATGCAACTGGAAACCGGAAATGCTTTTCGGTCTGCCATGTTGTGTGCATCATGCGCGACGACGCCTTTTCGCTGTTTTTCAGCCAAATCATAATGCATAAAAACAACAATAACAATAACTAATTACTTAACAACGGCAACGGCAGCAACAGCAACAGCAACAACAACAACTACTATTGCAATTGCAATTTCAACTGCAACAATAAAAAAATACATGTATATATATATATATATTTATATACATTTATATATATTTATATACATTTTTATACATTTATATATATATATACATATATATGTAAGTATATATACATTTATATATATATATATACATTTATATATATATATATTTACATAAATATATCAAAGCATCAGGTAGCAAATGTAGTCGGAAAATCTCGCACCATATGGAATATGGGCGGGCATTTTGGTCACGCCCATTGCAACCTTGGGCACAGAAGCATTTTACAGCTATTTTTACACGACTTTTAGCTCACGGCTCCCCGCCCCATCCCCCGTCCCCTGTTCACCCTGACGTTCTGACGTTCATCTCCTATCCCTCTATCGCCTATCACCTATCGCTCTCGCTCTCGCTCCCACCTCTTGCATTCTCGCCTCAAAGGCCAAAATACTAAAATATCGCGCAAATCGCAGATGAAAAATTGCAAAAATATTTGGACCGCAAAACACTTAAAAACCCCAAATAAAAACAACAATAACAACAACCAATTACCCAAACATACTTATCTACATTCAACCAAAGCCAAACAAGAAAATAGAAGCAAAAAAATAAAAATAAAATATATGAAAAGAAGCAGCAAAACAATGCACCGACATTATGATACCCTAAGAAATGATGAAACCAATTAAATGGAAAATGAAATGAAAATAGAAAATGTAGTGTAAAACAACAGAGTTTGCAAAACAAATAACTATCTATGAGAAATCATAAGTAAATCAGACTTCAGACTTCAGGAAGAGGTGAGAATAAAAGCAAATTAAATGAAAAACTTTACCAATGTCAACTTGAGAACTACAACTTAAACATAATATATAAAGTAAATCCAAAAAAGAAGAGAAATATCCAATAAGATTAAAAGAATATGCAGAGATCTTTAGTTAATCTGGTTTAGTTGTTTGAACTAAACGAAGTGAGTCTGGCTTTCATAAATATACAAATGTAAGACAAGCTGACAGAATTTGCCTTGATCGAAAATCAAATCAAAAACTTGCCATTCATGAAATTAATATTATATTAATTGTTAATTAGATAGTTTCGCATAAAAAGAAATAGAAAAAGAAACCTGAAACCTTTTTTAACTTCTAAAGAAGGAGCTAACTTAGTTTCTATAGTTTTCTATAGCTATAGAATGCTCCTCAGACTTGCAATTAACTAGTAAATACAACAATTACACGAAGCATTTTCACTATTTTGATTTGCATATAAAATTCTTAATTTAATAAAATGGATAAATCGCATAAGCAAACTCAAGTGCTTCAGAATGTTTTATATGACAATCTCTAATCCAATTCGAATTCACAGCGAAAACCTTTCGTTATGTCATCAACATCGACTCGGCCTAAACCTTTTCGCTTAATGTGCGATAAATATTGCATAATAGACTAAGCAGGCTAAATGCGAAGAAAAGCCAAAAATGTCCTTATGTCACAAACTGTTGTCTAAAGTTAGATGAGCCCGAGTTTAGTGGCCCATTGGGGCATGGAGAGAGTGACAGGGGTGAGGAGGGGAGGGGGGGCGCTGCAAAATGGGCATTGGGTGCTATGTACGAGTCGAGTCCGAGTCCGAGTCCGATGAGTAGAACGTAGAACATAAAAACGATTTAATTATACATAGTTGAAATAAATATTTTTGGTATTTTTGGCATTTTTTGGCTCCCTTTTCGGCCATTTGGCAGCGACAGCAACGCAATTTGCATTCTTTATTCCCTCTCGCTCTCGCTCTCTCTGTCTGTCTCATACACTCCATGTCTATCTCGGTCTGTCAGTTGTTGCTGTTGTTGCTGTTTGGGGCCAGGCGAAAAGTTTTGGGTCTGCTTTAAAGTTTGGCAGGCC
Organism: Drosophila macrospina; assembly: GCA_035042075.1. Taxonomy (NCBI): domain Eukaryota; kingdom Metazoa; phylum Arthropoda; class Insecta; order Diptera; family Drosophilidae; genus Drosophila; species Drosophila macrospina. Next base: position 2,502,935 of record JAWNLW010000500.1, on the reverse strand, counting down.
TCTAGTTCGCCCCTCTCTGTCGCTGTCGCTGTTGCTGTCTCTGTCTCTGTCTCTGTCACTCTTGCTCACCAACTCTGTCTCCATTCCGCCAGCCGTTCCATCCGTATTCCGGCTACGTCTATGGGTCCGTTCACTTTTCAGTGAACGCGCTTGGCGTTTGCTTTCAATCAACTTGAATATTTTGTCAGTGAGACATATCGCAGTGCCCTCTAGTCAGCCACTCGGCCACTTTCAAACAATGTTCTTGATGAGCCTGTCAATTGCACACACACACACACACACACACACAGACACACACACATACAGTCGCATACCTGCTGCAGTGAGGCATACAAGCTGGGCCAGCTTGGCTGTCATGACAACGCCGATCAAGTTGAGTGAAAATTTCATAAAGATATTTCAACACTAATAACAAATAATTAGCTGACTGACTGCGGCTGGCAAATGTCAAGGCCAAAGAACAACAACATAACAATTACAACAACAACATTTGAATTTATTACGTTCGTGACGTCTATGAAACCGGCAAATAAATAGATTTCAAACAGACAACAATCGAATACTTATCATATGGCATTACTTTGGCACTTCAAGTTCACCCAACAATTGTGCAGAATTCGCCAAGAGACGTAGTTCAAAAGTGCTATTGAACAGAATTGACAGAAATATCTTGTTAAAACCAAGCTACAAATAGTTGAAGAACAAATTTCACTTCACAAGTTATTCAAAGCGTTGGAATTTCATTTATTTTTAAATCAATTTCAGGCATAATTCTGCATGAAGATGTTTAATGAAACCAACTTGCAAAAGCGGCCAAAGAAACAATTGTGAAAGTTTTTACAATATGTTGAATGTGAGATTTCATTTGTAGTTCGTTTCTGAAACGAATCTAAAAGATAGTAATATAATGCTTAATTTCTCTCTTGGCAGATTATATAGATATTACTTTTGAAGATTGTTAATAGTTGAAACTATCTGTAGTTTACATTTGCAGAATATATTTACTGATAGTTGATTACAGGTTTAAGAGAAAGGTTCTGTATTAAAGTTGTTCTATAAGAGAGAAATATCTCACACAACTCGTAGATATTATTCTCGAAGAATGTTACAGTTGAAACTATCTGTAGTTTACATTTGTAGAATATATTTACAGATAGTTGATTATACGTTCTGATGTTGAGAAAGGTTCTATATTAAAGTTATTTTATAAGAGAGAAAAATCTCATGCAACTTGAAGATATTTCTTTCGAAGAATGTTATTAGTTGAAACTATCTGTAGTTTACATATGTAGAATATATTTACAGATAGTTGATTATACGTTCTGATGTTGAGAAAGGTTCTATATTAAAGTTATTTTATAAGAGAGAAAAATCTCATGCAACTTGAAAATATCACTTTCGAAGAATGTTAATAGTTGAAACTATCTGTAGTTTACATATGTAGAATATATTTACAGATAGTTGATTATAGGTTTAAGAGCAAGTTTCTGTATTAAACTTATTCTATGAGATAGAAAAATCTCACACAGATACTGATATTTAAAAAGGAGAATCTACAAAACAAACTAAATCTAAGCTAGGGACAAAACACAGAAATAATTTCCAATAAATCTAACGAAGCAGGATTTCCAGCAACATTAAAGTTGAAGAACTAACCAAGTAAATTCTTGTCTATTCTATTAGCCATAAACTTAAGCAAGCGCACTCAGATAATGCAACATAATTGAGCAAGCAATGGAGCGTTTAATAATGAAATTCGGTACAAAAACAATTTAAATTGAGTTATGCCAAAGTTGTGTTCAAGCAAACTAATATAATTTATAAATATTAAGGAAAAAAAAAACAAATTGGGTTAATGAAGTTAACTAAAGTTCAAGAAGTGTGCAAATCTCGTTGAAAACTGACGCAAGAAACACAGACAGAGGTGGGGAGAGGAGAGAGCACGTAACACAATTATGTAGTTACAACAGTTGAAGGAGCCGCTTTAAGCTGATGACCAGGACATGGATGTAGCAATTGACAGGCTGGATCCATTAACTGTTACCAAATTGCAGGACAGACTTGGCAAGCCCGAAAAATGAAAACGAAGAAGAAGAAAAAAAAAAACAAAATGCATAGAAACATTTGACCAAAAAAAAAACTGAAAGCCGGTCGGGCGTTAATTGTGGCAGGTGTGGCTGGCTTTCTAAATGTGAGAGTTGCAGGTGTCAGGTCAATTGTTGGGCCATGCAGCAAACAGCACAACACCAATAACAACACAAACAACACACACAAACAACACACACACCACCACACACACACACATGAAAGGGCACACACGTATGCAAATGCCATTGAAATTTATCTGGCATGTAAGTTGCCACTTGCTACTTGCAACGTGTGTCGTCGTTTGCGGCATCAGTTTTAAAGCCAAAATACGTAGCTTGCAGCTGGGCGTGGCCAGTGGGCGGTTCGAGCTCTGTGTGCGTGCGTGTGTGTGTGTGTGTGTGTGTGCGTTTGGCATTTGCAAAAAGTTTAAAATGCAACTCAGAGACAATGCCAGTCATGTGTGTGCGAGTGTGCGAGTGTGAGTGCGTATGAGTGTGTGTATGAGTGTTTGTTTAAATGTCAACACTTCAACTTCGACTCTTGTGCAGCTGCTGCTGCTGCTCTCGTTATTTTTGCTGCCGTTGCTGTTGTTGTTGTTGCTGCTGACGTTGTGACGTGCACAGCACAATGACGTCATGAGCGTCTCCCACCCCCCATTCCACTGTTGACACCCCCTAACCCCACTGAGAAGTGAGTCGCTTATCTATCAATTGCCCGGGGGTCATTGCCGTCGCATTGTCTACGTCAGCAGAGCCAACTTATCCAAGTGACCTCCGCTAATCCCCAACCTGCACACATAGGCAGACACACACACACACACACACACACACACACACCTCAACGCCACTTAACTGTCGCACGTGATGTCTCAATTAAGCTGGTCGAGTCCCATTTGTCTCGCTTACTCGCCTTTCATTGCATACCTTAGGGCGTCACGCACACACACACACACACACACACACAGACACACACGCAGACACACAGTCAGCCACTCACATCAACATCGCATTTTTTTTTTTTTTTTTTTTGGTTCACTTTTTATTTGCATTTTTCGCTAGACTATAAAATAAGCGTCAATTATTTATGCAAAGAAAATATGAAAAGAGAAGAAACAAAACTGTTGAACTTTAATTTTTATTTGTTGTTTAATGTTTTATGTTCAAATACTTTTATAACTATAAATATATAAATATATATCTATATATAAATATATATATATTTATACATTTAAATATATATATTTATATTTGTGTATATATATTTATACATACTTGATCTATTATTGTTGTTTGTCGCCGCTCGATACTTTGTTAATCGATACTTGTGTTCTGTAATCGTTTTATATCAACACCTCTACTATCTACTTACTTAGTCTACTTCTTATGATCGTTATTTGTACTATTATCGTTGTTTATTATTGTAACCCTTTGCAGGTTTAAAGAACAGGAGGCCTCTATACTCATTGACAGATCGTACGTATGCCCAAGTTCTTTCTCTCTCTTTCTCTCTCTCTCTTTCTCTTTCTGTCTCGCTCCCTCTCTTACACTCTATCTCGCCCTCACTCCCTTCTGTCTCTGTTTCTCTTACTCTTTATCTATCGCTTGTTAATGTCTAATGCTTGCTTGCCTGTTGATGTTTGTCTTGTTATTTATTTTAGTTCTGTTTTGTTTTGTTTTGGACATTTTATTTGTAAGCTTTGCATGTTCTTTGTATGTTAACCACATCCTTTTGAATATCCTTTGCAGTCGTCAGCATTGGCAAATATTTAATAATCGTAATAATAATAATAATAACTTGACGCTATTTTATCTGCATACTCGTTTTATACTTTCATCATCCACTTTCAGTTTTCTTTGTGTTTTGTGTTTTCTTTCCGCCTTCTTTTCATTTCATTACTTAGTTAGTTAATTGATTTAATTGACGGCATGTTGCAATACAGCCCAGCCTAAAATATTCTTAACTATGTATATAATTATATATATTAAGATTCTAACTACATTCAATATAAGCTCTGAATTGTTGTACAATCGATCTTCAAATCTCTAAATATGCTCTATTTTATACTCTCTCTTTCAATGGGCAACATAAAGCAACTCTGTTTTGAGTCTGAAGCAGCTGTAAGAATACTCAAAGTCCTTCAAAGTTTTATTATAAATTTAATATACAATAATTTTGAATATTCTTTCAAATGTAATATAGTTTTTTTTTGATCAACTTGAGCTATTTCAGTAGCTAGATAAGAAAACATTTCCTTTCTGCAACAATTTAAAATACTTTCAATTCAATTGATATCCCTCCGTTTATGGGGAAAGCCCTTAAGTTCTGCTCTGAGTCGGTGAGTGTTAGAAAAGTATCCAATTTGACAAGCACATGAGTAGGGCAAACACATGAGTCACGTCATGTTGACTTATATATCTTCGCTGCTGCTGTTGTTGTTGTTCTTGTTGTTGTGGTTGTTGTTGTTTTTCTGATTCTTGAGATGTGGGGTAAAACTCACATGATATTTCGCATGTCACTCAATTCAACGAATTTATCCCTAGTCATCATTGTCGTCGTCGTCGCAATTAATGGCAAAAGTGTAGTGACAACAAGGGGGCGGCCTGAATGAAAGCTGCCAAAGATGTGAAATGTACAGCATATAAACAATAACAATAACAACAGCAACAGCAACTAGAGCAAGAACAAGAACAACAAATGTCGCATCGCAGCTAATTTAAATATGAAAAACATTTCCTATTTCCTGTACCACTACAACCAGTAGAAGAAAATGTATAAAGAGAAAAACCCAACATGAAATTCGGTCAGTGAAAATGCTTGTGTTTTTTGGGTTCTGCTCTGCACTGGCGATGTTGGCCAAAATTCAATCACAAGCTAAAAGCCAACCACAGCCCCCCATGCCCTCGCGCTCTCACTCTCTCTACTCTCCACTCTCTCCTCCCCCTTCCATGCTCGTTCTTTTGCTCTGCTCATTTCGCCGTAGGTTGTCCCTTTTATGCATAGTTTTTTGCCCAGTTGCCACATGCAGCGACGCACTCGCACATAGCGTTTGAGCACACACACAGAGACACACACACACACACACACACATATTATTCATACGCAGCGTGACATCGAAAAAAGTCAAACCAAATGAAATACGTTCTTTTCGCACATTAAATTTGCCGCCTCAATTGCCGTTGTCGTTGCCAAACGAACAAATTCCGCCCATGCGCCCAATGCAAATCACACCCTACTCTATGTTTATGTGTGTCACGAGTACAGATAGCAGTACACTCTATCTGTGTGTGTGTGTATGCTCATGTGCTTTTAATAAAAATGCATTTCACACAAATTTGACATGCTGGCAAAATGCAAAACCAAAATGAACTCATCCCCATTCATCGCAATTCAAATAAGAAAATATATATTAATTTGCATTTGTGCATTTCGCACTGCAAAATATTGCTTTAAGTTATTTAGCTATTCGATTTTATTGAAGATTCTTGATTGTGCCACACTGATTTGCATCTTAACTTCAAGTTGAAAGTCTTCTATTGTAGTTGTTATTCACTTACAGTGTCTCGCTTGAGTTTATTCATAGAGTTCTTCTTTCATTGACTAAGCTGCTTAGTTCGCATTTGCTGACATTGTTTATGAGTAACGTTTTGTATACATATATTTAAAGACTTTCTCGCTATCAAGAGAACAACTGAGAGTTCATTCATTCATTGTCTCGCATTGCTAGAAGATATTGACTCTGATTCTCTTAAATTTCTCTGCCTTCAGCGTTTGATTAAACTCTTTTCTCTACTCAAACATTCCGTTGCTTATTTTAAACGGTTTGAGCATATTTATTTCTTAACTTTAGAGCAATTGCTCAGTTCCTTCTCACATCTCATTCGTAAGCGTTCTCAGCACTGTAACTATTTCAGCTTTATTCTTTAGCTGTCAGGAATTTACCCAGTTCCCTTCTAAATGTCATTCCTAATCGTTTCAAGCAAGCAGACACTTATCTCTGTTCTCGTGCCAGCATCCAAACATTTCGTTGCTTCTTCTCTTGATATTCGTAAACGTTTTAAGCATAATCTCTTGACTTTACACTCCAAAGAGCAATTACTCAGTTCCTTCTTATTTCATCTAATTTGCTCACTTCCCTTTTCTAATTCGTAAACGTTTTTAATTCATTCAACTTCTTAGCTTTCTACTGCAGAGGGTCCAGTGCTCTTTAACATTCATTCATTCGTAAACGTTTCTAGCAAACAAACAACAAAATCTCTATTCATGAAAGGTTAATGATTTACTCATTTGCGCTAAGCGCTGTATTCGCAAAAGTTATTAACAAATTATAAATGAAGAGCATTGAATAATTAAAATGATATTTATAATTAAATTGTTAAGTATATTCGACGTGATGCTTGAAAGTTAAACAGGAAGAAACCAGATTTTATTTTGGATCATCGACATTTATGTTTTGAATACATTTGCGAATGTTTATGAACAATTTCATCAGTCACTTGACTTGTGCCCTCCACTCACACTCGCACTCACACTCGCACACACACACACACACATTCAACACACACAAGTAATTCAAACACTCACGTTGCCGTCAGTCACGAGATTTCTTTCTATGCTGACCCGTTGGTCCATCACGCTTCAACAGTTGCTTGAAATATTTTCCCTTTTTTTTTTGCCTTTCGAGTCAAGTGACTGCGAGTGTGAGTGTGAGTGTGAGTGTGAGTGTGAGTGTGAGTGTGAATACACATACTGGCTGGCTGGTTGCCTTGTGGGATGGGATGGAGGGCGCATCGACTGACTTTGTTTATCGAATGCAGCGCCACTCGCCGCTTGTCATTCAAGTGGGCTAAGTGACGCAGTGGGCGGGCCACAGCGTTCCCAACGCTTAAATGATTATCGTAATCGCAAGCGGGCAGCAGCAGCAGCAGCAGCAGCAGCTGAAAAGCGGGTACATGAAAAGCAAATCACAATCGCAATCTCAAATCGCAATCGCAATTGAAATTGAAATTGAAATCAAAATCTCGTACAGCATCTTCTGACGCTGCTGCTGCTGCTGGCTCACGCTGCGTATGAGTAATGTGCTGCCTCTCCTTGTCTATCTCGCAATCTAACTATTTGCTTAAGTGGCATAGAAGAAGAACAGCAACAGCAACAGCAACAACAAGGGGTCACACAAGTGGGTTAGCTAAATTAAAAATTGCTCGAAATTATTATTAGAATTACGTGTGCGCTCATTTACGACTAACCTGCGAGAGATACTTATTAAAAATAATCGGCAGTACTTAAAATACAAATATGCATATTTACATCTCTCCCTCTCTCTCACTCTCTCTCTCTCTGTCTTTCTGTGTGTGTGTTTATGTAATGAGCGCTCATCAGGCGAATGAACGAACAACGAACAAAATGTTGGAGATCGCTTGAAGGCAGCCAAATGGCAATTTGAGTAGAGAATTTATTAAACATTAGCGTAGGTAAGTGCGCTAAAATAAAGCGAAGAAAAACTACAGTGAGATAGGAACAGAGACAGAGACAGAGACAGCGAATGCTGATGAGAGGGAGCCACTGAATGGTTGAGTGGGAGCGAGAGGAATTGGCAAATGATTGAATTAATTTTACGTGTGGCAAATTGAAAGCCAGTCGAAGAAACAGAGATAGACTATCGGGTGGTAGCAGAAATTAAACGAATTTGCGCTGCCTTCTTATTGAACATAATATTAAAGATGATTATCCAAATGATGATGATGATTTTCATCATTACAATGATAATTCCGTTGCTATTGTTTGATGTTGCTGTTGCTGTTGCTGTTGCTATTGTAACTGGCAAAGACGGCAGCCTGCCTTGCCGGACATTGGATGTGTATGCGAGACACAACTGCTGTACAGTTATACAGAGATCTACAGGGTGCTTCTGGTCAAGTGAAGAGTGTAAGTCGAGCATATCGAGTAGCTCCAACGAACCAGTTCGTATCTTTTGTATTGATTGCTCTTGAAGTTAGGATTACACTCTGTCATATGCAAATTATATAAACTGTATTACAAATGTTGAGCTTACAATAGATAATTCAATATTTTCTGAATGCTTCTTGCGCTCTGGTTCATTTGAACTAGCTCTTGTATTCATTTGAAGTATTAGCATAACATATCTATGCTATTGTAGCAGCCTTGAGCTCTTCGAACTGCAAATTGATAATTTGATATTTGATATGATATCAATTTTAAGCAATGCTTCTTTGTAAACTGGTTCACTTGATTTAGTTCATATTTACATATATAGTTCTAGTTATAATATATATGCTTAGCTAATTAGTTAAGCCTGGAATAACTTTTGAATTAGATTTACATTCAATTGCAAATTAGTTAAATAGAAATGGAACCAAGCAAATCAATAGCTAAATCATGTGAACCAGTTCCTTAGCTATTTGCATGACTAGGTTCCCTAGCTAGTTCTTCAACTGATTTCGATGGCTGTTTTATCACAATATTGCATCAATGCTATGCCAAAAGCAGGGATAATCATTGCTGGGCAAGCAAATCAATAACTAATTATTGTGAACTAGTTCCTTAGCTATTTGCATGACTAGTTCCCTAGCTAGTTCTTCAACTGCTTTCAACGGCTGTTTTATCACAATATTGCATCAAGCTATGCCAAAAGCAGGGATAATCATTGCTGGGCAAGCCAATCAATAACTAATTATTGTGAACTAGTTCATTAGCTATTTGCATGATTAGTTCCCTAGCTAGTTCTTCAACTGCTTTCGTTGGCTACTTTACCACAATATAGCATCAATGCTTGCCAAAAGCAGGGATATTCATTGCTGGACAAGCAAATCAATCACTAAATCATGTGAACTAGTTCCTTAGCTATTTGTATAATTAGTTCCGTAGCTAGTTCTTCAACTGTTTTCGATGGCTATGCCAAAAGCAGGGATATTCATTGCTGGACAAGCAAATCAATAACTAAATCATGTGAACTAGTTCCTTAGCTATTTGCATGACTAGTTCCCTAGCTAGTTCTTTAACTGCTTTCAACGGCTGTTTTATCACAATATTGCATCAATGCTATGCCAAAAGCAGGGATAATCATGGCTGAGTCAAATCTCCGTTAGGCTCTGCCATGTCTTGTGGAATGTGTGTCAATGAGACACCCTGTATAATTCAATAATTGAGCAAATGTTGTACATGTTGTGTCAGTTCATCGTCGACGCTGATGTTGTTGCTGTTAAAGATGAAAAGCAAGCAAAAAATCTTACGCGCGCGCAAATGATGAAAATGAAATGACACACACACACACACACGCACGCACACACACCCAGATAGTCATACGCACACACGCTCAGAAATTAAATTTTATTTATTTATATTTATATTTTTTTTTAAGTTGAATATAATTTGTTTCTTACGTTACGTTGCTCAGCTGATGGCTGCGTTCGTTGCCCGCCCCCTCATCGCCCTTGTACCGCTCGACGATTTACCAGCTGGCAGCTGCTGGCTGCGCTGTCGCTGCCGCTGCCAGCATCAACGTCGCTGTCGCTGTCGCTGCTCTCATCGTCGTCGTCGTCGTCGTCGTCGTCGACGTCGCTGTCGCTGTCGTTTTCTACTATAATTTTTCTTTTTTCATTCCTGAGCGTGTGAGTTGTGTTTTGAGTTTTGTATTTTCGCTGTCCACGCCGCGGGACGCGCTCATTCTCGGCCAGCGCGCACTTGTGGAAAATTCAAAAAGCGTTTTGCGCTTTTCGCTTGTCGTTGTCGTTGTCGCTGTCGCTGTCGTTGTCGTTATCGTTGCGATTGTTGTTGTCATCTGTATTGTGCGGCAAATCAGAGCAATCGAAATTAGAATTCAACAAAATTATAATTGCCAATTGCAAACTGAATTAGAAAAAAAAAACAAAAAACAAAAAACAAATAAAACAAACTTTGTTAACAAAGTCCCATTAGCCGGATCTCGTTGATCTGGTTGAACGGGGGTCAGAGCTGACATCTCGCATGTCCAAGTGTTGATTCAACTACAATCTTTGCATATTATTATTATTTATTGTTCTTACTCTGTTTTTTTTTTGCAATTTTTCTTGTGTTGTCGTGTATTTGTGGTGTAATAATACACACATATATGTGTTTGTGTTTGTGTTTGTGGCACAATGTTGAACAAGAATTCAGCCTCGTCGCAGTCGCTGCCGCGTGTGCACAGCTTCTTCAATATGATACCATCGATAATGCAGGACGATCTGGCCGTAACAATATTGGCCGATCGGGATAACATGTTCTCCATCAAATCACAGCGCAGGTAATGCCATAAGTCCCACCATTTATGGCAACACCAACAACATACATACTATACATATGATCGCCCCCACTATAATTATATATATAAGTGTATATATATATATATATATACACTATATACATAGTTTTTATAGTATATTTTTCAATTTAATGACGGCACTGAAATCTTTTTCAGCTGCCAGTTTGTTCACTTTCGCATTTCTCTGACTATTTGCATATTTCTATTAATTATGATCCATGTTTGTCTACAATATATTTCAAAACACACACATCGAGGCACATACAGCTCAGCTACAGATACAGATACAGATAAAGATACAGATACAGCTACAGATACAGATTTAAATGTATCTGTTTGTATTGGTGTTTGTGTGTAACTTAAATGAACATTTGTTTTTACTTTAATTAGTCGAAGGAAATTGCTTGAAACAGCTCTTGAAATTGCTATAAATATTTCATAAATTTCTTTGCTAATACCGCGAAAACGTGGCCCCAACTAATTGTTAATATATTGACAAGTTAATTTTATGGAATGCCAACGTATATAAATAGTATTATATTGAATCGCTTCTATCTGAGGGACTCAATGTAATCTCTAATCTGCTCAAATAGGAATAGCTTTCCAATGAATAGCTGCATCTAAAATGTTGTGACATATACGAGAATATAGAGGTGTCTAGAGGGGGGGGATCTACCATTCACCTTCCCCATTAAGTTTCACGAAAATCTCAATCTTTGACATGATGAGTCACGGACATGTTTTTGACTCTTTTGCGGTGAAATGCGTCGTAGTATTCATAATCGAATAACGAAATAAAACCGTATAAACGAATAACCGAATACGTAGAACAAAAGAACAGAAACGAAACGAAATGAAACGAAAGGAAAAGAAAGGAAAGGAGAGGTTGGACAGTGGAGAGTGGAGAGTGTACAGTGTAGAGTCTAGAGTCGACAATAGAAATATGTGAAATGGAATGAAATGAAATGACAAATCAGCGGCAACAAACACATTTTGTCTGGTTCAAAAAAGTCACAAAGTCTGGCAGCAGGCGGGGCGCAGTCTGGGTTGATGATGCATGGAGGGGGGAAGGGGGGGGGGGGGTTGTTCAACTGAACGTGCAGATGTAAATGAAGGTGGAGTGAGAGTGATTGTGGTGCTGCATATGGGCTTCTCTGTCCCAATATTGTTATTATTATTTATGTTGTTGTTTATGCTTGCCACTTTCTGGATGAATGCATTCTACAATTGTGGCGACACACACACACACACACACACCCACACACACACACATTCAATGTCTGTATGCGAGTGCGAGACGTGCCAAAAATCAGGCAAACATACCACAATAAATACATCAACAACAATAAGAACAACAGGTCTGCTCGTAAATGAGTTGGCAATATTCGCAACTCTTTTCAATAATCACTTAAATCTCTTATAGAAATTTTCATTTTTCCCAGCACATTTTTATTGCCAGCCAATTGGCTTTAAAGCTTAAAGAAATATACAACAACAAGAAAGGCGTGCGCGACTAGAGGATGCGCTGTAAACACAAAACTCTAGCGACAATTGCAGAATAGAAAACTGCTGCTATAAATAATTACTCCGCGGACTATTTCAATTGCCATGGAATGTTAAGCATAGCTTAGTATTAGCTTTATTTTTTTAAACAATTTATTTATTATCTAAATATTTATTCAAAGTACTTTAAAATTTGTGTAATTTCTCAGCAAAACTGACGACAGATGTGAACTTTATATTCTTACATATATATGTAAAAGCGTCAATCGGACGTCACTGTCGCGCTTGCATAAGCTAATTATACCCTTTTTGGCAAATTTTAGGGTATTAAAAATGAAAAACACATAAAACAAAATAATGATCTCTAATTTGACGCTGGCAACCGTCGCCTTGTGACGTCACTGCTGGACATGTTTCGTTTTAGCATTCGCTTTATTATTATTATTTGTTTAATACTTGTATATAGAGATAATACTTTGTTTTAGTTTTTTTTTGTCAATTTTATTTTATTAATATTAATTTATGCCATTTTTTGTTTGTCAACGCAAACGACAACGTCTTCGTCTCCTTGCCTCGTTTTTTTTTTTTTTTTTTTTTTGTTTTGCTCATTTAATATTTATTTTCGGCACAAATAAGTATTTTGAGCCAAGTGGCTCGTGTGCCACCAGCACCACCGCCAGCACCGCTAGCACCACAATCACCGAGAAACGTTTTTCCATTTCTCGTTTTTGTGGCGCTGCTCGTTCCGCATTTCTGTGGAATTTTGAACCTGCATAAAGGAAAAAAAAGAAAAATATATTAAAAAAAGAAGCAACTTGAACGTCCTTTACCTCATACTCATAATTCACCGCCTTTCCTTTCCTTTATTTGACTTTCCTTTGTTTTATTTATTTTTTTATAGCGCTTTTCACTTCTTTTTTTTTTGTTGGCGAAGTCTATTCAGGGCGCTGGCGTTGACCTTTTCGGCGTTTTGGCCTGGCTGATTGCCCTGTCAGCTAAGCATGTGACCAAGTGAATGCCACCTACGTGTGCAAGGTATTCCACTTGATTTGCCAGCCAATTTGGTCGAGTACTCTGCCAATTTGTATCAGTTAGAAATTTGAATTTGAATATGAATTTGAATTTTGAAGAAAAACACAAAGGAAATTATTTGGAAATGGAAATTTTATTGATTGTAAATTTGTAACATTCAAAAAATCTCGACAGACTCTTGTGCATTCCGCAACAAATTTTATGTCTCGCATAGCGATGTATGTATGCAAGTGTAATGGTCTCTAAGGCTTATCGATCACATGTCTGGTTCGATAGGCAGGCGAGAGTAGCGTTAACTTCTTTGATGTGTTTGTGATACCGAAAAGTGAAAGAAGCGCAAGCAAGAAGCATAGCAGCGAGAAGCAGAGCGAGAAGTACTGTGTTGATTTGCCTGAAAACTGCATGCTAATGGGTTAAAAATAAATCTGTAACTCGATTTGTCTTACTTCTCGCTTCGCTTTTGAGTTAAAGGAAGCATGTGAACTTCTCTAAGCGCTGCTCGCTTCCACTGTAAATCACAATGAACAATCAGCTTGTGAATCTTTAGACAGTTATGCCTCGTCTTACGTCTTACTCTAACTTCCCTCTACTCTCTCTTTTAAACATTTTTTATTTCTCATTCTCATTGTCTGCATGTGTGATTATATATCTATCTCTCTCTCAAACTCTCTCTCTCTCTCTATCTCTCTCTTTCTATGTCTTTACGTCTTTCTCTATGCTCTCATTCTCAATCTCTCTTTCTCTCTCTCTCTGTCTATCTGTCTTGTATGTATTCTTATTGCAATCACATTTACTCACAAGTCTCGCTCTCTCTCTTTACAGCCATGGCGAGGATCTCATTGTAACGCCGTTTGCCCAAATTTTAGCCAGTTTACGTTCAGTGCGCAACAATTTATTAAGTCTGACAAATGTACCAGCATCAAACAAGTAAGTTATTTGTGACCTTGACACGCCCCCACAACCACTACCCCCTAACCAACCAAAAAAAGAAGACAAATATGCCACCCAAAATAGAACAACTTAGCAATGACCTCGCCAAGTCGGCCGATCTGTCTATGACACACATGCGAAATTGATCAAATATACGAGTGTACTTGACCCAGTCCCCCCTCCGCATTCCCCTTTTACCACTCTTTCCCCCTTTTCCCACTTTAATCACTGCAAAAGTTCGAGCTCTGCTCTCTCCTTTTACACTCCAGATCTCGCTCTCTCTCTCTCTCTCCACTCGTTCTCTCTGTGTCTTGCTGCCTGTCTATATCCCGCTCGCTCTCTGTGTGCTCCCTCAATGTCTTTTTGTCATCTCACACTTTAATTAATTAATCTGCAACAACAACAACAACTTCAATAACAACTACAACTAATAACAACAACAAAAGCGTTCAAAGCATTCATCTTCGTTTTGGACCAACAGTAATTTTATCTACATATGTATTTTTTGTATATGTATGTGTATCTGTATATATTTAATTCAAAACACACACACACACACACACTCACACACACTGACTCAAAAAAGTAAAGACCCACTTGAACAGAAATGACGACAACGATGCCGAGAAACGACCCACAGTTTGCTTGGCAAAGATATTAGAGCATGTCTGGTAGAAGAGGGGCGGGATAGGCTGACAGGGGTAATGGGAAGAAGCAAACGAATTGTTGTTGTGCGGGGGACCATGTTGACGTGCCAAAAATACCGCAAACAAAAACCGTACCATACAATTTATTTATAATTTTGTCCATCGCATATGACGGAACACAAATTTAGAACACATTGTCAGTTCTCTTGAACTGCAAACTGTTGCGTGGTAGCGGGCAGGGGGGGGGGGTATGTGTGGGGACATAGACAGAGGGGACAACTCCAGAGTGTATGCATATAGCTTGTTGGTTAACAATTGTTGTTGTTATCATGTTATCACGCTGTTGTTGTTGTGTTGTTGTTGTTGTTGCTGTTGCTGCTTAAGTTGTCGATGTTGCTTAATGGCACACTAATAAGTATTTGCGTATAAGCGTTTGAACTAACTGTAAATGTGTGTATGTGTGTTCATAAGAATGGAAAGTAACCCCCAAGGTCAACCCTGACCCTGAACCCTAACCCCATTTAGCATATACCGTTATATATATATATGTATATATATATATCAATTAATCCACCTAATTACATAAGTATGCAATTAATCGATAAGCTAACCAAATAATTTGAATTGTTGTACAGAAACCACAGATTCGATTCTTCAATTCTCAAATTTTGTTCATATTTTTTTCTTTCTCTCTCTCTCTCTCTCTCTCTCGTTCTTTCTCTCGTTCTCGTTCTCTCTCTCTATTTCTCTTTCTCTCTCTTTTTCTCTCTCACTCTCTAACATATGTGTGTCTCGCTCGTTCGCCAACAAAATAAAAACAAAAAACAAAAACAATTTGTTGTTGTTTAATGCAAAATAATTCCCAATTCTCGATTCTCAATGTTGTTAATCCGTTTTAAACCATTCCCTCGTTGTGTGTGTGTTTGTTAACAATACTTTAACCGTTATTCCCGCTCCCGTTTATAACCTCACTTCCCACTGAATGTTAACCCCTTTGCATTTATTCACTTTTGCTTTGATTTTCATTATCATCATCATTATCATTATCATTATCATTAACATTATCATTTGATTTGTTTTTGTTTTTGTTTTCTGTTTGTTTGTTGCTGTTCGTTCAATTCCCACGCTCCTCCCGCTCTTTATCTCTGTACCTCGCTCTCCCCTTATCCCCTCACAATCACTCCCTCCCATTCCTCCCATTTTCCTCTTGTCTCACTTGTGTGCGTGTGTCTGGGTTTTGTGTGTGGAAAACCATGTATTAATCAAACAAGATCCAGGCGGCCAGCTCAATCATCATCCGGACGGTCCGGAAATGCCGGCGGTGTCCAATTAGCACAGGGAGATGAGGCCTACACCCGCCTGGCCACCGATACCATTGAGGAGTTAGACTGGTGCTTGGATCAGCTGGAGACTATACAAACGCACCGCAGTGTCTCCGACATGGCATCGCTAAAGGTGCGTTATCGATCCTCATCGATCGTTATCGTTAATCGTTAAATCGCTTTCTTCGATTACTTACTAAATACTCGCTCTCCTTTACAATTGCAGTTCAAGCGCATGCTCAACAAGGAGCTCTCACACTTTAGTGAGTCCAGCAGATCAGGAAATCAAATTTCCGAATATATTTGTTCAACATTTTTGGGTAAGTGCTCATCACTAGTAAATTGTAATCGATAGGTTTATGTTTCGAATATGGTTAGAAAACATATGCAAATCTATTTTATTATTGATATAAATGATTCTTGGCTATGTTATCGATAAACAGCTAAAGATTGTTATCGATTTCATATTATTAATCATGTTTAACTGTTATCGGTAATGTATTGTTATTGATACAATCACTTATGTATAACTTGTACTTGTTGTGGTTATCGATAAGCATGTTATCGAATACATATCGAAAGCAAAATCAACATTAATCGGGCATTTGCCAAATGCCAAATACGATTACGTAGTGTTATCGATCTACATTATCCAATGATACTGCTGGCAACCCTGTCAATTGCAAAACTCTACAAAAGAAATTTCAACACTTCTGAGAAATGGAAGTAGCTCATCCAATAAGACGCTAGAAATATTAAGCAATTCAATATCAATCAGCATTAAGATGTCAAGTCAATTTGCCATCTGAGAATTCTACCGCAGCACCCCACCCGCACCATCAGCGAGCACGCCATCTATCGGGTGGGGTGGGTAACTACTTATAAGTCGTATCATTGGACTTGACTTGGCAATTCAGATCCCAATGCAAATTTACTGAAAGTTATTCAAGAACTTGCGCGGCTTCAACTTTTCTTTTGACTGCAGTTGATGACATTCTCATTGTTGTTTTGTTGCTGTTGTTGTTGCTGTTTGGCGACGCACAAAAGTATGCAATAAAATCGCATTAACAACAGAAAGCCCCCATCGCCCCAACCCCAAGCATCTCTACCCGCCTGCAATTAAAACCATAACAAAAACAAAAGTGAATGCTGAAACTTTTGTGAAATGCGAGACACTCAGAGCAGAAATATAAACAACTACAAAAAATGAGACAGAGAGCGAAAGAGAGAGAGAGAGAGAGAAAAAGAGGAAAACTTAAAGCATAGGAAATTCTAAACAGCGACAAAAAGTGAAGGAAATAAAACTTAAGCCAAAGCTGTCGAATTGAAAGTGCAAAATTAAATTATGCAGAGCAGCATAAAAACAGATGAAGTGGAAATTTCATTGTTTAACCTACGAATCCAATGGAACAACTCTCAACCCTATTCAGTGTTAGAGGCAGTGGCGGAGGCAGTGGCTGGGGCAGAGGCAGTGGCAGTACACACCCAACAGTGCCACCTGCCACATAGCAGCTGCCACCTGCCAACTACCAACAAGCAACTGCCACCAGCCACCAGCCACCAGCTACCAGCCACCAGCCACTAGGTATCCAGCCATCCACCGTCTGCCTCTTGCAACAGAGCCACGTTTGACGTTGCCTTAGGACGTGTGCACAAACAAAGGCGCGTAGAGCGAAAGAGTTACACACAAAAACAAAACAGAATGGAATAAAATAAAGAGCGAAGAGTGAGCGATAGGCAAGCGAGAGAGGCGCATAGCTAAAATTATGGGTGTGGCAGCTGGAAACAGTATGTGTGGGGATGAGGTGGGTAGGTGAGAGGAAGAGGTGGGGGGGGGCAAACATATTTGCACATTTGTCCATATTTCTGCTTCGCTGAGCTGAGCAGAGGCAAAGGCTGCCAAAGCCGAAGCCTCAACTAAACGCAACGCAACTCAACTCAACTCAACTCAGCTCAACTCAAATGGCCAAGTTGGCAACTGGCTGAAATGGTTCACTTGCTTCGCTGGCTTGGCCAGGCCTAAACTGTTTGGCCATGCCATGCCTACCTTGCGGCCACTAGAGTTTTTATATATTTTGTTTTTTTTGCCTCCGTTTTTTGTATTTTTTCTGGCCTACGCCTTTGGTAGTTGCCTTCATTGTTGTTATTGTAGTTTATCAAGCATAAAATCGCATTTGGGCCAAGCCAAGCCATCACCTTCACCTACACACACACACACATAAGCATATATATATATATATATATATATATATTTGTATACAGGCAGCCTAATGTCCATTTGTAACACTTCATTTGAAACAGAAGCGACCGCCGCTCGGACGACCAAAAAGTCACACACACAGCACAGCAAAAATGTGTCGCCCCAGTCGATAAGTCGCTTCAAAATGCAAAAAATACAAAAACAAAAACATACACAGCAACAAGAACGAAAAAACGTAGTGCGGCCACAGTGCGTATACGTGATATTCAAGGCGTTAACTGCGATTGTGAATGCGACTGCGAGTGCGACTGTGGCTGAGGCGGAGGCTTAATTGAAACGACTTGGCACACACATAGATAGCTGGCAGGAAGACTGCGAGTGAAGGAGACAGCATGAAAGAGAGAGAGAGAGAGAGAGGGAGTGTGACATAGACTGAGCCCCGCGGCTGTCGCATATGTTAATCAGCCGAAATCGTTGTTAAAGAAGCAACACAACACTGACACAGATTTCAGATTCAAAACTCAAAACCAAATCCAAATCCAAATCGTATGCAAAATATATACATATGCCTATGCACACATACATAAAACATAACAGTGTGTGTGTGTGTGTGTGTGTGTGTATACACACGTTCAAAAGGAATGAAAGCACAGCAAGAAGTTGAAGGAAAACAGGCATCTGAGACAGCTTTGTGCCTTGGGGCACGCTGTCGAGCTGCCATAGTGAGCATATGCACTGCTCTGAATAATATGCTGTGTGTTTTTTATAAATATATATATATATATATATTTTATGAAAGAGTACAGATTGTGTTTGATCGAATAGCAGATACCCTGTAGGCGGCTTTATTGAAATTGTAATCTAAAGTGTAGACAATAAGCTATGAATATATGAGCCATATCATATCATATCACATAATCATTTTTGGCGACTGATGGTGTAACAGATACCCTGTACTTAATTTTAAACCAACTTTAGTATAATCCAAAATATTACCTGTGTATTTATAAAGTTCTCGAGTTAAAAACAAAGCAGAATAACAGTTTAGGTGTATTTGTTGCAACTGATGCAACAACAGATACCCTGTAGCCGATTTAAAAACATCTATTGTCTAATAAAATCTGTCTAATCAGATCTTAAAGAGTTCTTAAAAAGTAATGCCACAATTAAAGCAATTAATGAAATTGATCAACTAATAGATACCCTATACTCAATTGAATAATATGTTTAATTGAATTTAAACAAAGTTATATAAGTATACGTTCTTAAGAACTTATCGACAGAACCTTGAATAATAATAATAAAGTTGCACATGTTGCAACTGATCAAATAACAAATACCCTGTATGACATGCTAAACGCGCTTTTCACTTAGAATACATACATCAAAAGCTTAAATGCTTATACTCCTGAAGGTATGTACGTATTCAAAAATATATCGATTTATCGATTAATTGATCGATTTAAATATCAAATTATTTTAGACTTATTCCACTTATAATGCATACATCATACTCCTTGAGATACGTACACTTATTTTCTAAAAATATATCGATTAATTGAATATCTACAAAAACTCAATTTACTTTAAACTCATTCTAAATTCTTTATGCCATTCAAAGATTGAACCACATTGAAGTCCTTAAAGAACACTCGCAAGGTACAAAGAAACCATATGAATGATATATCGAATGTCGATAGGTTACATTGTAGATGAATGTGAAGAGATTATTTGCAAATGTGTATCGAATATGACACTTGTCAATGCGGTTGTCAGCCATCTGTGGCACCATTTGACATTAAAGAGGTCACCAAAATGCCGACAAGCGAGTTTTGGGTTAAAGCGTCGAACAAATAGAGCGTAGTATCTAGTAGAGATACGGATACATTTGGCAGGCACTGTTAGAGATGCAGAGAGAGATACATTTGGCATTTTAAAATATACATAGACTTGTTATATTTGATGTGTGTGTGTGTGTGTGTTTGTTTGTTACACAGAACTCAGAAGCCTTTCGCAGTGCGCATATTTCGAATATTTATGTATTGGAGTGAACCTCCCGCTGCCCCCTCACCGCACTACACCCTTCGGCATCCTTACGTTGTTGTTGTTGCCTTTACTGAAAAGTGGCAACTAAAATTCAACGCAATTCGAATAAATATTAATTTATGCACAGGCAATTTGCGTTGTTTTTTGCACTCGCAATATAATAAAATAATAAATATAAACAAAAAAAAAAAACGGCAACCCGTTAGTGGGCGTGTGATGGGTTGGATAGAGAGGGAGGGTGGGGATATGGAGCCTAAAAGTAGGCAATGGCATTTGAAATTGGAAATGCGCAAAGTGGTTTCAAGTTTTTGTAGCTTTTCAACTGCCTCTTGAATATTGATGCATGTTTTTAGCAGCAACAGTCGCCCTCTCTCATGAGTGTGTGTGTGTGTGTGCGTGAGTGTGTGTGTGTGTGCCTTACAGATAGCTAGAACAACTTGGCGTACATTTAATAATTGTACAACATTCGCTTAAAGTGATAACTCAGACAACATGGCGTATACTTAATCACTCCATGAATCGCCTTCTTCTACAATTTTGCAGACAAGCAACAAGAGTTCGATTTACCCTCGCTGCGAGTTGAAGAGAATACGGAACACACAACCGCACCGGTCAACCAACAATATCCGCGCAGTCGATCGCCGCGTGGTCCGCCCATGTCACAAATAAGCGGCGTGAAGCGACCGCTTTCGCATACCAACAGCTTCACCGGGGAGCGTTTGCCCACGTTTGGCGTGGAGACGCCCAGGGAGAATGAGCTGGGCACACTGCTCGGCGAGTTGGATACGTGGGGCATTGAGATATTCAAAATTGGCGAACTCAGCGTCAATCGTCCGCTTACCTGTGTGGCATACACCATATTTCAGGTAAATAAATCAATCAATCAAGTAAAATAGTGCTCTTAACTGATTTACCACTTTACAACACTGTAAATATGCAATCGAATCTTTAATTGATTACTAATATTTTATCGATTTTGTTCGCCTCTCCACCCGCTTCGCATTACAGAGTAGAGAATTACTGACCAGTCTTATGATACCACCGAAAACTTTTCTTAACTTTATGACTACTCTGGAGGACCACTACGTCAAAGACAATCCGTTTCACAATTCGCTGCATGCCGCTGACGTGACACAGAGCACAAATGTGCTACTTAATACACCGGCATTGGAGGGTGTATTCACACCACTTGAGGTGGGCGGGGCACTGTTCGCCGCTTGCATACACGATGTTGATCATCCCGGCTTAACCAATCAGTTTTTGGTTAATTCAAGTGAGTAGCAAACTTATTAAATAATATATATACATATATATAAATACTAAATATAAATATTAAAATATAAAATACTATATATAAATACTAAAAACAGCAAGATGTCAAACATTCGTTATAGATATGTTAAGACAGTATAATACCCTGCACAGTTCTCTATAGTAAAAGTATTTTCATAAGCTGAAAATATTCCAATTCCCAAAATCATATAGACGATGATTACGATTCATTTGTAGTGGAAATTCCTTGAATCGAACGCAAGAACGCAGATCAGCTTCATTAAGCTTGTTTGCGCGCCAAAGCTGACTGCTACAACACTCGCACACATGTGCTGTCTGCAACGAACAAAGCGCAAGCAGTTCAATTTTCTTTCTTTTCTGATTATCTTTCTTATTTTTAGACCGAATTTGATGAAACTTTCAGCATTGCTTCTCCACGATATTTACCAAGCAGATGCTCAGTTAGAAGTATTTAGGCTTAGAAATGTGGCCATAATTGTTTTTTTTTCGATTTGTGCGGGAAGGGAGGAAGGGGGGAAGTATCCAAAATTTAAAATAAACTTGATCTGATGACGCTATATGGAAACCTTCCTGTCAAATTTGTTGTCTCTAGCTCTTATAGTTGTTGAGATCGAAGCGTTCAGACAGACAGAAAAACGAACATGGCTCAATCGACTCCAGTAGTCGAGTCAACTATATTGATCAAGAATATATATATTTTATTATGTCTTTTGCCTTTCGCACAAAGCTAATAAATCCCTGTTTAGATATAATTATTAATAAATCAAAATTTCTCTCTTATAACAAGAATTGTTAATGCTAATGAAATAATGTTATCATCGAAAATTCCAATGCTAACGCAGAAAGAAAATGTTTTACTTTGTTCTTTTCTTATTTTAATGAACATTTTGTTTTTCTAATATGAAGAATAAAGTAACATTTTTGAATTAAATATAAATATACAATACAACATATTATTATTACTTATTTAATTGTAATAACATACTATATAATTTCTATTATTATCTATCTATCTATTAAATTAAACAGGTTCCGAACTAGCATTAATGTACAATGACGAATCTGTTTTGGAAAATCATCATTTAGCTGTTGCCTTCAAATTATTGCAAAATCAAGGATGTGATATATTCTGTAATATGCAAAAGTAAGTTAATAATAATAATAATAATAATAATAATAATAAGAGGCAGAAGGCAATTTGTTGTATATAAACTGATATCGAATCTTTTTTGAAGGAAACAACGCCAAACATTGAGGAAAATGGTTATTGATATTGTGCTCTCCACTGACATGTCCAAGCACATGAGCCTCCTGGCCGATCTGAAGACTATGGTGGAGACAAAGAAGGTCGCCGGCTCTGGGGTTCTGTTGCTTGACAACTACACAGATCGCATACAGGTAAGTCTCCACATTCTCCTCTCTCACTCACACTTTTAATCTAACTCTCTCTCTGTCTGACTCCGTCTGACTCTGTCTGTCTCTCAGGTGCTTGAGAATCTGGTGCACTGCGCTGATCTGAGCAATCCCACCAAGCCATTGCCGCTTTACAAGCGCTGGGTGGCTCTGCTTATGGAGGAGTTCTTTCTACAGGGCGACAAGGAGCGTGAATCGGGCATGGACATTAGTGCGATGTGCGATCGTCATAATGCAACCATTGAGAAGTCCCAGGTGGGCTTCATCGATTACATTGTGCATCCGCTGTGGGAGACCTGGGCCGATCTGGTGCATCCAGATGCACAGGATATACTCGATACGCTTGAAGAGAACAGAGACTACTATCAGAGCATGATACCACCATCGCCACCGCCATCGGCAGCTGATGATATACCGCAGGATGAGAAGATACGATTCCAGGTATCAATTGGCAACCACAATTTCAACTGCAACGCTTTCACACACTCTTCCCACCCATAATCACACACTCTCTCTCTCTCTCTGTCTCTCTCTATCTCTCAATCTGTCAGGTCACACTGGAGGAGTCCGATCAGGAGAATTTGGCCGAGCTGGAGGAGTGCGACGAGAGCGACAGCCGAGGAGATGCGGGCTCCAGCACCACCGGCGGCACCACGGACGCCAATGCGGCAGGTGGTGGCGGTGGCAAGCCGTCAGGGAGTCAAAATCAAGCGCCACACGGTGGAATGTGACGGAGAGTCGTGGGAATTTATCGCAAATTAACGGAAAAAGCGCACAGCTTCTTCCTAATTCGTTAGTGACTACAATTTAAATCAACAACAACAACAACAAAAACAACAACAACAAAAGCAAAAAAACAAAAACAACCACAGCAACAATAACGTTTAAAAAGGAAAAGAGAGAGAGAAAAAAAACTACGAAAAAAAAAACCAAAAAAATTAAAAACAAAACAGAAAAAAATACAAAAAAAACATATATATATATATATAAAAAAAAATAAAGAATTAAACAAATGTTTAAAGCGTAAAAGAAACCAAAACAGCAATAGCAAAAGTACCGTTTAACTTATAGTGAATGAAAACGAAAAAAAAGAGAAGAAGAGAAAAACAAAAACACAAATGAGAAATTAGAAATTTACTTGATGAAAAATGAGATTGATGTGGAATACACTGAAAACAAAAGCAAAAACAAAAACAAAAACAAATACTAAAGAAGCAGCTAAGCACGGCGTTAAAACATAACATTAACATTTAAAAAAAAAATAAAAAACAAAAAGCAAACATTATTAATCTTAAAACCAAAAATCCAAGACAAGACAAAAATGCACTGCAAAAAGCAAAAAGCAAAAAGCGAAACGTTAAAACCAAAAACAAAACCCATAAGAACAAGAATAGATCATTTTTGTTGCATGTTAAGTTTTTCTACAAATTCATTTGATTTTAATTATATATATATATTTTTTTTTTAATTTTTTTCTCTTAACGAAATTTAGTTTTTAATGCAAACCAACAACAACAACAATAATCAAATTTCTGTTAAATTTAAGGCAACAAGTCGTTGTTTTTGTTTTTTTTATTGTATTGACCAAAATTCAAGGCCAAGAAGGCAACTACAACAACTGTAACAACAATAACAATTATTATTATTGAGTTTTTTAAGCTAATTTTTAAATGAACAACGCTTCAAGTTTTAAACAAATGAGAATAACCAAAAAAAAAACCCCAAAAAAAAAACAACAACAACAAGAAATTGTTTTGCATGCTTAAATTATTAATTAATTTCGAATTAATTTTAAAGAAAAAACTCTTATTATTGTTGACGATTGCGTTAATTGTTGTTTACATTTGAAATGTTATTTATTGAGAAACGACAAAGCAAAACAAAAACAAAAACAAAAAAAAACATAAAGATTAGGAAACAAAGCACTAACTGCAATTAAGTCTCTATACATGTAAGCCACATCCTTCAGCCCCCGCAGACACCCCAGTGAATTCAACTAAATTGAAAGGAAGAAAAAGCAAAGCATATTGAAGATAAATTCAAAAGAGAATACAAAAAAAAAAAAACAAATCAAACATATGTACAGTCTGCAGCTAAATCTATAGTTGTAACTATACTCTAACTATATACATAAACACATACATATGTAACCAAACACATACATACATACATACACGCATACATACATACATGCATACATACATATATAAATATAATATGTTGTTTTTTTTTTTAATTATTTGTAAATAATTTAAATGTTGGACTCGAATTTAAAACAAGCACAGCAGCAATTGCTTGCAGCTAAAAACTAAAAACTAAAAAACTAAATGAAAACTTAAATAAAAAGGAAAAAAAAACAGGAAAAACAAAGCCAAAAAGAAAAAAATTACACAAACCACACGTTTAACTTGCTTGAAACTTAACAAAAGAAGAAAGAAATGAAGGAATAACTATTGTATAATTAGCTAAAAGATAAAGAGAAGTTAACTCATCTTGTTCATTTTTGTTGCTTCCAAGTAAAACGCTGTCTTCGCAAATGATTATTATTTAAATGTAGAAACTAACTGAGAAAAGTATGCCAAAATATTGTTTTACATTTGAATTAATTCGATATCTGATTGATTGCTTGAATGATTGTTTGATTGAGTTGCTTCTTCAGGCATTTCAAGCACAACAAGCACTAGCAAATTCTTCGATTGATTTCAAAAGCGAAAACCAAAAACTAAACTAAACTACAAAAAAACATATATATACATATATATATGAAAGTCATTGGCTATATACCATTACATACACACTTAGATACATACGTGCATATATATATATGTGTATATAGATGTATAAATACATACAGTTATACATATATATATATATATTTAAACATTAACGAGTCACATAGTCTCACGCTGGTGCGTGATCGATACAAGTGGCAGGCCAAATAAAAAGCGCATAATTTATTATGTTATTATTGTTATTAATTTATTAATTTTTTTCCTAACTATATATATAAACACACACAAATGTATGCTAATTATATAAATATATATTTTATTTTGTGTTTAAGCGGGCAGGATCCGTGAAATTATGTTTTATATCCTGCGCCCATTGCAAAATGTACAAAGCAAAGTATTTAAGTGGCATCTCCAATTCTATCAAGTATATTGTTGTTCGTCTGTTTTCTCCGAAAAACTATAGCAAATTTGTAGCCAAGCTAAAAGTTTCCCAACGATCGACTATAAGACAAAATGAAGAATAACTTATCGCGTGGGTAAGAAAATGTATGTGAGTAGCATTGGGCACAGGATATCTGTTAGTCGAGCACTTTCGACTAGAACACTCTTGTTTTTTTTTTTTTTTTTTAATTCTATATAATAATATACACATAAATATATACATAAAGTGGAAATGAAAATGAAATGAAAGTGAACCTTGATGGTCTAAAAATATCATTAAAATTATTATGCACTTAAAACAAATAATAAAATATACAAAAATTCTATATATATATATATATATATACATATATATATTGTATATGAAAAGCAAAAATGCAAGTTAAGCAAGTTGTTGTAACTGATGAAAGAAATATAATAATAAAGAAACAAAAGCAAAAGCAAAACAAACACAGAGAAGAAAACTAAAAAAGAAATAATTAAATGAATACTTTATAGCAATTTAAGCAGCATTGTAAATGTGCGCTTCAGATTTACTTTTCAAATTAATTAATTAATAAAATGAAAATGAATAGAAAACAAAAAACGATGAGAAAATCACTAAATATATATACGAATATATATATATATATATATATATATATATATATATATATATATATATATATATATATATGTATATGTATGTATATATATATATATACGTATATATATGTATACGAGTACATACAATAGTTGGAAGCAGGGCGCAGTCCATGGCAAACTGAAAGCTACTTTAACAATTGAGTGAAATGAAATTACAAATAAATGAAACAAAACAAAACAAAAAACCCAAATGACTTTTTTCTCTACGAATTCTCGAATAAAATGCAGCCTAGTTATACAATAAAAAAAACAAAAGCCATAACTAATATGTGTGTATATATATGTATACATATAAATCTATATATGTATATATACATATATATATATATATATATATATATACAAAATATATAAATATATAAAATAAGTAATATATTGTAATTGGTTACTAACTATGCGTCAAAGCACTAAGATTGATGTAAAACAACAAACAACAACTAAAGAGCATTTCATGCAACCACACAGATACACACACACACACACACACAGACACATACACACCCCCATCGACATACTGAACATATGATAGCTACAGATACAGTTTAAAGCTCCAGCTACAGATGCATAGATTACTTTCATATGTATAGCGACAGTAAGAAGACATATATGCTATATATATATATATATATATGTATATTGACTACAATACATGCATATTATTATATATACTATATATATAGATAATACTATGTATGTGTTACAGTTATGTATTCAACCATATGTTGTACGTGTATTGTGTGTGTCTCACTGTAATTGATGAATTTAAATACGAGTACTTAACCCGAACAAGAAACTAAAAACCAAAAAAAAAATATAAATAATTGAAAAGAAAAGAAAAGAATATATATAAATAAACAACATCAATTCTCGCATTGGTAAACCAAAAGCAATTTACAAATACATTTTAATTAACTATAACAATTACAATTACAACAAAATATCAAAGAGCTACTCTTTGTGGAACTACTTTCAATTGTATGCCAAGGCATTTCTTTTCGTTCCTTTCACTACCTATCTCTCTCTCTCACACACACTCTCTCTCTCTCTCTATCTGTATCTGTAACTGTACCACTATCTAGCTGTCTCCCCTCCTTCATGTATCTATCTCAATTTCGATGGCTGTGGCCCAGTAATTGCCCAGTTTTGACTGAGATTACAGCATCGGTTCGTAGTTCATATAGTTAAGTGGCGCGTCGAGCTCGTATTTGCCAATATCTTAATCGATCGGCGACATTAGAAGGCGTGCCAGAGTACAGTATATATCAGTGTATATATATATATATATAAATATATGTATATATATATATATGAGGACTTATACATACAAACATATGCATATAGAATTATATACAAAACTACATAAATTTTTTTTTTTTGCTAGTAAACTACGTCCCATTAAATGATAAACATATAAATTATATATTATATATTATATATTATATATAGGGCAACATTGGTTGGCCAAATTTTTGAGAGTATTACGAGTCGGAGTCGAAGTCGAAGTCGGAGTCGGAGAATTATTAGACTCAGTTATAGAGATTCTGTTTCATTGTTGTGCTGGTAGTTGTAAATGGTAAATACATAACTTACACATAACTTACAAAAAGATACACACACACACACACACATACATAGAGAATGCTGGCGAGAAAGCAGACAAAATATGAAAGAATCTTAGGTGGACACAGAAAGCAAGTGAAATGTGCTGCAACAAAATGGTCATAAGGCAAGTTTTGTACTTAAATGAAATGTAAAACACCAAAAAATTGAAAACAAAACTCAAAGAAAAAAAAAACAAACCAAGAAAAAGATTATTAAAGTAAACCAAAAATAAAAAAAAACAAAAAACAAAAAAGCGAAGAAGAAAAAGTAAAACCAAATGAAAATGTGCGCAGGCGACGGTTGTTAAGGAAAAAAACGCTTGAAAAATTAGTGAAGAAAGGCCCAGAGAGAATTCTGAGCGACAAAAAACGAGCAGAGATATGAGATATGAGATATGTATAAAAAAAATGATAAAAAAAATTGTAACGCTGGCGTTACATGAATGCAGTTAGACATTTTTTTTTTTGGAAATTTATACAATTATATACAAGAAAAACAAGAAAACAGCAACAACAGACAGACAGCAGACAGACAGACAGACGAACGGATAGACGAACTTAACACGCACACACAGACAGTGACACACACACATGCACACACTCTCTCACACAGACACAGAGACATGCAAAGCTAGATATGCCACAACATGCAACACGAGATGATATCGAAAACGAATGCGAAATGAGAATGAATATGCGAAAAGGTGTGTGAGGCAACCAAAAGAGAAACGAATTGAACCGTTAAAATGCCAAGTAAAAGTTAAAGTATAACTACAAAGTAAACGTAAAGCTAAACGAGTTTAAATGTAAAACAAAAACAAAAACAAAAACAAATAAGAAAAATGAAAAACAAATAAGAAGAATAAAACACATAAAAGTAAAGAGAAAAATCTTACCACTGAATTTGATCAGGCGTATTAGGGCGTATTCATAAGATGAACAAAATATATTTATAAATAAATAAATGTAATACCCATTGCATTATAGAAATTTATAGGTTTTTTTTTGTCGGTCTCTGTCTCTCGGAAAAATCCCAAACACCCCATAATTGTGTGAAATAAGCATTAACATTTATGAAATAAACTCTAAACACAAACAACAAAAAAGTGCATGCAAAACTCTAAGAAAGTTCAAGCGAAGCAAAGCAAAGTAACATAATGAAAAGTAACTGAAGGAAAATCTATGAAAATGGTAACTAATTCGCAGAGATACAAAAAGTCCTTAAGGCATATTGTAAACCAAGCAATTGGCATAACACACAGATATGAAAAGAGTATATATGCAGAAATAAAAGATAAAACAAAAAACAAAACAAAAACGTGAAACAAATGAAATGAGAAATTAATAAATCTAAATGAAAACAAAATGATGTGGTTAAGTATGTTATTTAATACGTTACGTTTCAGTAGAATGGAACCTGTCGGGGAGGGGGATTAACAAACAAATGAGCCGTCGACGCTTTTATAAATTGTATAGATTTATATTTGTAAGCAGCTTCCGCAGATGTGTCGATGTCTCCCTCTCTCTATCTCTATCTCTCTCACTCTATCTCTCTCTCTCTCTCTCTCTCTCTCACTCTCTCACTCTCTCTCTCTCTCTCTCTGTTTAGCTGTTTTTAATGCAATTTCAGAGTTAAGTTCTATGTTTGTTCTTCGTCTGGAGTAAACCTTTCACATTGATGCATAAGCATGGGTATTAGATGCTGGGTATCTCATAGTCGAGTACTCTACTCGGCAGCATCATCTTCTTATTGTAAAAACAAAGAACCACACAGCATATTAGTTAATATACGCCACTAGATGCAAATGCATCTAATTATCAAATGCAATTCGTTTGCCGTTAAAACTCCACAAATTAGCCACAAAGTTCCGACCAATAAATGCAATTCTAACATAAAAATTAATGGTAAATTTTCATAATTATGTTTATTTTTAAATAGTTGGTTTTGTTTTTGTTTTTCTTTCTTTTTTTTGTATTATTATTTATGTGTATATAATTTGTCCACTATAATTTTCATTTAAGTATTATGTTGTTGTATGTCGCTTAGTAAATATTTATTTTAAAATAAATTCATTAACAATTCGTTTCAACAAATTAGAAGTTTATTTCTGCAGTTTCCTTTCAAACCCAAAGGAAACGTATAATAAATTGTTCATTCCAAAAAAAAGCAAAAAAAAAACAAAGAAAAAAAAACAAAATTAAATATAAAGTATATTTAAATTAGATACTCTAACATTTTGGGTTGCAATTCAGTTTGCCACTTGATTTTGTTCGTCTGTTTTTTTAATGCAGCTGAAAGCAGTTTGTTTTCGTTTTTGAAACTCATTTGACTTTGGTATATTGAAAATCTTAATTGTGGAATTCGTTACTCAAGCCATTAGCTACAAGCAGAAGGAGTCTATTAATGTTTTTGGATTACGTTGTCAAAAATATTATTAAAACTACGTTTAACAATTGAATAATTTATATTTGAATTAATTGCTGTCTATAATTATTTGCAAGAACAAAAGTTGGCGAATCGGAGGCGAAAGTGAATGCAACAGGTTTGTTCTTAGCTGATTAATTGCACTGTTACTGTTTAATTCGCTTGAAGAATTGCTTAATCTTGCTAGATCTTATAGAATGTTGACAAAAGACGAAAGACAATTTGGTTCAATTGTGTGTGCGTGTATGTGTGTGTGTGTGTTGAAAACTTGAAATATACCGCAAAATGTTGATCGTTGTTATCTCTTCACTTATTTGGAGACTACAAAAAGCTTAAGAACAAAATTTGTATAACTGGAAACTGTGCTATCTTAAAAACGTACATTTTTTGGTGGTTGTAGGCCTATTTAGAGGCGCTTGAGTGTGTGTGTGCGTGTGTGTGTGTGTGTGTGGGTGTGTATGTAGAGGAAAGGGGCAGAGTCTATATAAGTATTTATATATATAATATATATATGTATACACATATATTATGTATATATATATATCAAGGTGCAAAATTGAACACGCAACTTTGGATAATGTTGCAATTTTAGACATCGATGACGCTATCGTTCTTCTTCATCTCCATGAGATGCGTCTGCTTGAGCTTCTCCTGCATTTGTGTGAGCATGTCCTGCATGCGTCGGATCTCCTCGTCCTTTTGCAACAGCAGGCGATCCGTTTCCGAAATGGCCGCATCAAATCCATTTGTCGAACTTATCGAGTCCCTCTTCAACTTGCCGCGCTCACGCAACGCGTGCTGTGATATCTGTGAGATGCACTGCGCCCGAAAGTTCTCATAGTGCACATCCTGCAAGCAATTTATAGACACAATGTAATACGATAATTGAGGATACACGACGAGCGGTCAGACTCACCTGTGTGGTGTCCTTTAGGTCCTGCATGTGCGTGGATATAAGGAATGTGCGCAGCTTGATGAAGTCACTGTGCTCGGCATCCTCGACATTGACAACGCCCCAAGGATATTGACGTCCTCGCACCTTCTTGCCGGCGACCTCGAGTATGGTATTGCTGCCGACAACGGCAAATGGTATTGATGCCTTCAATTCGCGATCCTGCTGCTTGAAATCATCATCCTCATCGGAATCGCATTCGGGAAACTGATACAGCTGTATGTGATTGTCCTCGAGATCCTGCAAAATGCGCTCCTTTAGCTTGCGCACCTCCGTTTTGTTCAGACAATCCGCTTTGCCAATCACGAGCACAATGTTCACCTTGCGATGCAATCGTCGTATCAGATCCAGATCCATTTGCCGCAAACTATCAACGAGTTATGATTGATTATTGTGGAATCGTTTGAATCTCAGCAAGTAACTCACCTGTGACCCCAGGGCGGCACAAAGTACAGACAGCAATGGACACGATTGTCCTGTATATTGCGACGATTCAGTCCGCTCTCGTCGGTGAAATACTGACGGAACTGCTCGTCAATGTACTGAGTGCAGACACGCCAGCTATCCTCACAGTTGATGGCATCCCCAAATCCGGGCGTATCCACAACGGTTAAACGCAATCGCACGCCACGCTCCTCAATGTCCATGGTCTTCTTTTCGACACGCGTTGTCTTCTCGATGCGCTCCTCCACATTGGGCATCTGGCGATTCTTGTACAGATCTCCCAGGAACAGGCTATTGATCAGTGTCGATTTGCCGAGGCCCGATTCACCGACCACCATCAGTGTGAACTCAAATCCTCGCTTCACCGACTTCCGATGCACTTGCTCCGGCAGCGTGGCAAAGCCAATGTAATCCCGATCCTTGTCAAACGATGGTGTCTTTGCTGTAATATATTTAAATGTAAAAGTGGTTTGAATTCAAATAGAATTGTGTACTGCAAGATGATGGATGGAATGGGAAGGGGAAGGCGAGTGAGGAGAGTGGTAAGATGGGAGATGGGAGAGAAGTGTATGCCGCATGCCACATGCCACATGCCGTTTGCTGCTGCATTGTTCTTGGAGTTGAGTGGCAGCTCCATTTGCTCATTAGCGCAAAACAAACAAACAAATTGTTGGCCCGCTTAGCTCGAGTGCCAACAAACAAGCCCACTTCAGAGAATAACCCTAAGTATACCCCCCTGCCGCGACGCCCCCTCCTTAGCACCTGCATCTGTAGGCGCACTCTACTTACACATGACGACTGTGCGTTGAGTAGGTTTCTTCTTTCGTTGTGTGTATGTACCCAATGCCGCCTACTTCAGTATCTAATGGGCCAAGTTGCCAGTTGCCAGTTGCCAGTTATCAGTTTCCTCGGCCAAGTTAAGTCTTTTTTTTGTTGCTTTTTGTTTGGTCTTCTTGTATATTGTGTTTTTCTTGTCTTTACTTAGTTTATATCGATTTGTTTATAACATTTAGAACATTGATTTGCTGTACAACAACAACCAACAAAATAAAAGCAAATTAAACTAAATTCCCCGAGTTGAGTTTATTGAACACTTTATTGTTGCCGTTGCCGTTGCTGGCGTTGTTTGCTGTTGCTGTTGCTGTTGTTGCCTTTACTACTGCCGTGTTGTTGTCGATTGGAACAGCTTCAGCACGCTTCAAGCCACGTAGCTGAACAGAGTCGCGCATTGGGCCAGCGAGCAAAACATGCCCAAAATGCCAGCAAAAAAGAAAGGAACAGGAACGAGGGATACAAGAAATGAACAGCCCATGAAACTTTAATGGGCCACTTTGGCCACTCTCTCTCTCTCTCTCTCTCTCTCTCTCTCTTTCACGCTCTCTGCTTCACTCTTACTCTCATGCCCATAGCACATCCTCTCTCTCGCTCACTCTGTGCATTACTCTCTGCGAGGATAACACACCCGAGCTGCTCGCTCTCGGCGCCTGCGCCCAACTTGTGCCGCACGTGCAGCACAGACTGGGGCAGAAGTGTTGCGGGGGCGCTTGCCACGCAAATCTATGCCAAACGGTGGCTGCAACATGTTCAGCTAGGGGTTGCAAGTGCCACCGAGTTGCCAGATGGCGGCAATTAGTTTGTGAGCATAACCGACTGGCATATATCTTGTTCTTGTGAGTTTATTAAGCTATCGATAATTATCGAAACTTAAAGAGGTAAACACTTGAATGATTTTTATAAATATGGCAAGTTATGCGTACATAGTATACGTATAACCCATTTCTGCATGTCATGTAAGGTATGAAACTTGTTACAATAAATAATCGATAGTTATCGATAATGATTACTTCGCACTTAAATCATTTAAGGAATACTAGAAAGTATGTATGGAAGACTACTACTACTACTACGTTAATGCCATCGATATTGTGTGCATTTATCGATAAGTATATATATATATATTTTTTTTTTAACTGTTATTGTAACTGCAACTGTTCTGGCAACTAGAGCTTTCTCATTTCATATGTGATCTTTAGTTAGCGCATATTCATGCATATCGATATCTAGTAGATACGATAACTCTGGCGAAACAAATAAAACTTTACTTGTTTCATTTCATAAATTACAAGAGCGTTATCAATATTATAAAGTAGTTATTTAAATACTCCCGATACTTTGAGCATACACTCATATCGATATACATATTCTATTAGCTGTGGGCAGATATGGCAACTCTGTTGACTCAAATTACACGCACGCATGCACAACCACCCACCCCGTGGCGACACGCAGCTAAGGGTGAGCGCAATGTTGCAACGCTGTCCTCAACGTCAACCTCATCCTTATCCTCGTTCTCATTCTCATCCTCAGCCTGAGGAGTGTCCTGCCGTTTATGTTGTGCGCCAAGCATTTAATCGAGTTTAGACACGTTAAGTAGGCAAATCCTTTGGGCAGCTCGCACTGCACCACTGAGCCACTGATAAACTCTCACGCGTGCGTTAGGCACCCTCAAAGTTATGAGTATCAGTATGTGTGTTTGTGTGTGTGTGTTTTGCAACCCTTAGTGCACTTATCGATAACAAGTTGAGCCAAAACACACACAACAACAACAACAACTGCAACATCATCAACTTAAACCGGAAATCAAAGCGCAGGCAATGCAAAAACAACAACAATTCAAGTGGCAGGCAAAGACCCTTTCTTGCCTTTCGTTTCCCTCACTGCCCTCACTTCCCTGTCTTCTCCCCTCGGCTGGCAATTAGCCAAAGGAAATCTTGCGCCAAAGTGTTTACAAGAAAGTGCATTATCTTGTTTACAAATTCACACTGCCATGGGGCAGATTTATTCATTAGCTGCTAATACAGTGCCTCTAAAGTGGTGCATACAGTGTGTGCACTGATTGCTAATAAGTAATCGATAAAAGCTCAATCATAAAGTTCACTGTTGGCAATAATCGGCAAGAGATCAACCCAGTAGTCAATCATACTGTGGCTTATGGAGAATAATTGACAAACCTAGATATTTAGCTAATATGTAATGAATAAAAGATCAATCGAATTAATGTCAGGAAATGCGATAATCATTCTATTGATGCTAGCCAGTGATCGATAACATAAAAATTTAAAAAAATAACATTTGATTGAAAGACAAGAAAGAGTTTCACATAAGAATTAAAAAAGCAAACAAATTAAAGTCAGGAAATACGAAGTTCATAAAATTGATGCGTTACGATAACAATCGAAAATAAGAACAATCGATAAAAAAAATAAAAAATTAATCAAATTAAAGTCCAAAAATACGATAATAATACAATTGATGCTAGCCAGTTATCGATAACAGAATCGAAAAATAACTATCGATAAAAGATAAGAAAATAAATAAAAACCAAACTAATTAAAGTCAGGAAATACGAAGTTCATATGCGATAAGATAACAATCGAAAATAAGAACAATCGAAAAAAAATAACCCTACAGCTAAAATATATGAATAAAAGATTAATCAAATTCAAGTCCAGAAATACGATAATAATACAATTGATGCTAGCCAGTAATCGATGAGATAACAATCTATAATAAAACAGAATCGATAAGACAAACCATACAGCTAAGAAATTATAAATAGAAAGATCAATCGAATTAAGGTCAGGAAATATGAAAATCATACAATTGATACTAGCCATTAATCGATAAGATAACAATCGATATAAAGTTATTTAAACAATAGTAGTTACATTTGTTTAATCACAGCGACTATTACAAAATAATAGTTAGGAGATTTATGGAAATTAAGATCAAGATTTTAACGATTGAATATAATCATGGATGCATCTTAAACTAGTTAAGAATAATAACCGATATTAAGTAGTTTAAGATTAAAAGAGAAATACATTTACATTTATTTAAATACATTTGGCACTATCGCTTAGTGGTGAGAGGAGAATTCAGTGTTTGTCCATCTCTAATCTATGTAAAGTTCTAGGTAGAGTTGGGTATGCGTTTGTATCTATTCGTATCAAGATGCATTATAAAAATAATTATAATATTACTAATATGCACTTATACGAGGATCTACAGTTCGTTCTTTACAGTGAGACACTTGGCAATCTATAGTTTCTCTCTTTCTGTCTAGATGAAATAACTATAAAATTTGTTAGAGAATTCAATAGAGATAAAACGATTTGATGTGTTTCATACTTCTGCTGCACCTAATAATATCGATATAACTGGACTGCCTGAGTATGGTTTCTTGTAGAGGCATTCCGAGTCGCGTCTTCGCAAGGTTCACAAAGTTGCTGGCCTTTGTAATTTGCATAATTGTTGCGATATTCGGGCGTAAATAAACAGATAAAAAGACGAGCGTTGTTTACTAAAGCCAAGAGAGAAGAAGACTGTAGCTGTAGCTGTTGATCTGGCCGTATGTCTGTATCTGTAGCTGCATTTGTTTCGGCATCTGTCAGATAAATGTGCGAGCGCTGATTAATATAAACAAATATGCGAATCCAAGTGTCAACTTCACTCGAATATAGAAGAACTGAAACCGAAACCGATACTGAAACTGACACTGGCCAAAGCTTAACCAAATGCACATTCACATTTACATTCACATTCACATGCACTCATTCATTCATCATTCACTCAACCGCATTCAAGTGCCATAAAAAAATCTCGGGCCTAATTCGAAAATCAACTCACAGTCTCAAGATCTTTATCTTTTTTTTCTTTGTGTAGGCGACTGTAGCGTTCTTTTTCGTGCTTCCTCCTCGCGCTTTTGGTCTTCTCCACTTCCCCATTTACATTTACCCGGATTTTGACATGTTTATGTGGTTGTTCCTGGTGGCCTCCCACTCCCCATTCTCCCTTCGCCACCCAATAATGCATTCACAGTTCATTGGCTAGACATTGTCATCGAGAGAACTTCAAGAAGAGTAACAACAATGTGTAAGAGTCATAGGGAGGGGAAATGCAGGGAATTCGAGGAAACATTCTCATCGCTAATGGCAGCGTTACATTTGCTGTTAGACACACATTTGCCGGAGTTCACGGGTGTCAACCACTTGAACACTGTGGCCCCCAAATGGGGGTCTACATAACTACATAACTTCACAGCATTCAAACTATGCAAATGGAGAGTGTGCATCGTTCCAGTGCTTAGAGATGAGAGCGTGTCACGATCGGGCACGTTGGAAAATAGAGATGCGAATGGAAAATGTGCATCGTTCTTGTGCTTAGAGATGAGAGCGTGTCACGATCGGGCACGATTGGAAAATAGAGATGCGAATGGAAAATGTGCATCGTTCTTGTGCTTAGAGATGAGAGCGTGTCACGATCGGGCACGATTAAAAATAGAGATGCGAATGCAGAAGTCTCAGGACTCGAATAAATCATTATGGAAATAGGAAAAATTTAAATAATTAATTTAAAAAGCAAAGTACTTAAGCATATTTATCACTACAGTGCAGCTCCGCTAAAAAGCACACAATATTTAAATCAATAATTTTTATATTTTTAATTTCAATTATTTCAATTCAATTGCAATTGAAGTGCTCTATAGGCAAGTTGAACTGTATCAAAGTAAAAACCTTTTGAAGATCTTATAATTCGATTAACTGAACTTTACAATTAGTTTATTTTAATTTATTGATACGAAGTTTCTATATAAGAAATGCAGCTTTAAAGTTTCTTTCGATTGATTGCATTTTAACATAAGTACAGTGCAGCTTCGTTATGAGAAACGTCTATCGAAATGATATCTTTTTCATAACAAATATATTGATATCGATTAAACATAATCAAATGTTGTTTCAATTGAAGTTCCCATAAAGACAATTTGATTCAATTAATTAATTAATTAAATTAGAGATTCATTCATAGCAAGTATTGCATTTCTCTTTCTACTGCCAGTTTAACATATAGAATATTGACTGTAGATTGAAGGCATCTCTAGCTGAAAAAGGTTCCCCAATCTCACAACGATATCATCATTATGACAGCTCATTTGATGGCGCACTTAACACACACACACCCACACACACACACACACACACACACACACACTCGTACACAGCGCCAAATTGAAGACTTCGAATGAATCTCAGCGATTCGTCTCTGATTCCGTCTCTTTCTCTTTGTCTCTATCGCGTCTCGTGTCTCGCGTCTCTCGCCTCATGTAACCATGTCTCGTGTCTCAATTTCATGCAATTAAGTTCAATTCGAGCTGGTTCTAGATTCGCTCAGCGAGTAACTTTGCAACTTGCAACTTGCAACTTACGACTAGCGACTTTCAACTGGCAACTGTTGTTCGAGTGGACGCACGAGTGCAAATACTTCAACTCTACCTCGCACCGCCAACGCCTTCTCCTTTCTCCACCTTCACCACCATCTCCATCTCCATCTCCATCTGTAGCTCCAACTTCAGCTCCAGCTTGAGCTCCAGCGCTTCAACTCCTCATCCGCCTCCATCTCCACAGCACACATCGACATGAATTGCTTTAGCCAGCCATTGAACACAGTGCAACGGCATCGGGTTTGGTGTCTTGTTGCAGCTTTTGCTGCCTCAAAGGCATGAAGTAAACAAACAAAAGGCAACAGCAGCACCGTCAGTGGCAACCACCGCAGATCGCACCACCAAGGGCCACTCGATGCGCTCCCAATGTTCCATAAATAGAGTTGCAGCAACGCTTGGCACGTTGAAATTCCAATCGTTCGCTTTTTCAAACAATTGACGCGCGTTTGAAGTAGCATGCCCCATCTCTACCTTTAACTCCTTCTCTCCCTCTCTTTGTCACTCTCCCTCTCTCTCTCTCTCTTCATCGATTGCTGCATCTCCTCTATCAAGAAATTTCATGTGAAATTGCATTCTTCTTCTTGCATTTTTCAACACATTTCATTTGGATAGAAGAAATGCCATTCCATTGAATCCGTTGAAATATTTTTAGGTTCTCAAGTTCGTTCCTTTTGCCGTCCTCCATCTATGGCAGG
This sequence comes from Drosophila macrospina, assembly GCA_035042075.1. Taxonomy (NCBI): domain Eukaryota; kingdom Metazoa; phylum Arthropoda; class Insecta; order Diptera; family Drosophilidae; genus Drosophila; species Drosophila macrospina. The sequence continues at coordinate 2,463,950 of JAWNLW010000500.1, read as the reverse complement.
CCAGACTGTTTACATTGAGTGGATAAACGCTTAACATAAAAATCACATAAATTATGCTTAAATCTAGTGATCGAATGATAATCTAAACTCTCTTTTGCTGCACTTCAATGAATGATGTTGATCTATCTTAATGGTTAACTCTCTATAAAGATCTTGATTCATTGAAACTTTTAGAACAACTAGTTGACATATTTATATGTGATTCAACTTACAACTACTTTATTTTATTATAAATTTATATCAAAGAAATATCAAGCCTTTAGCTTGTAAAGTAATCGAATATTGAATGGAACGGCATTTCAGTTATAAATAGCAAAGTAAATTCCGTTCATTATCTAGAGATAACATATAAATCTAAGTAATAATATGTGTAAATCAGTGAAATTCTTTTAAAGGTTTCGATAACTTATCGAATATTACGTAGATATATGTAAGGTCTACAAAATGCCTAACAAATCCCTTTATTAGATGAAAGTTAACAATAAGGTAAGCATTAAGAAGAGTTTATAGATTATCGATATAATTATCGAATATTAAATAAAAGTTCATTTTAGTTATAAATAGTATCATAGTAAATTTGATTTTTCTTTGAAAATAATTTGCAATTATCCGCAAGTATAAGTGATCAAAAGTGTTTATAACTTATCGATATTATTATCGAATATTGAATATAAATGTTTTTGAGTTATAGATAGCATAGCAAGTTCCCTCTTTTACTTTGATAGTTGTACGCAATTTTAATGTACGCAATAATAAGTGTAACTAATTTCAAATACTGTAAATTTATCGATAATATATCGAATATGAGTTAGAAATGTGTAAATTCTATAATTGACACACGTGCTCTTCTTTTCATTTAGAAGAAAAGGAGGCCTTGTATAGATATCGATAAATGTATCGAATATTAGTTAGAATCGTTCTGCAAATTAAAGATGTAACTCATATAAACTCATTCTCTATAAACTTTCATTTAGATTTTCCATTTGCAGTGCCATTACCAAATAGTTGACAGCATTTTCCGCTGGTTTCCGCTTCAATTGCAGCGACATTTTCCCTTACTCAACTTTTCCATTGCCCTGCTGGACGACCGCCCACCAACTGGTACCGCCCAAACCCTCCACGCCCCCGTGCATTGTAGGCTGTCATAAACGCCCCTTATTTAGACAATGCAGGCGAACAACAAAAACATGTGTAATCATTTGCCAGCTGGCACAACGACAACAACAACAACAACAAATCATGTAGTTACACACAACAATGAAGCATTTTTAATGACTTCTCAAACGCAGCATTTACCGGGGAAGCGAGGGGAAATGGGGGGGGGGGGGGCATAGCAATTAGAAAGATTAACAGAGAATGGAATGGAGAGAAAGAGAGTGGAAAATAGAGAAACAAAATAATTCGCAAATTGCTAGAAATGTTTTAGTCACAAATTAACAAAAAAAAAAAAAGCACAAAAGGTACAAATGAGCTTATGCTGATATTAAGTCGATCGACTAGCAGATTCGCTGCAAAAGTGGAAGATTTGGAAAGATTACGCAACTTAATTAGACCCGTTCTACTGACTTTGTGTTAACTTAACCTCACTTAACTTACACCTCACTGTCTTAAGCGATTAGACTCGAATTTCTAGTATAATTAGATATCCAACTCAGATTGCTATTTGCCAAGACTTAAGAGACTTATAAGATCCCTTTTTTAGAACCTATAACTTTTTTCCTCAACTTAACCTCACTTAAGTTATATATTTAACCGATTTTAATAGAATTTGCTTAATATATTTCGATGTGTCAAGTCTCAAGTCTTGTAAACTTTTCGATTAAAACAAATTTTTATAAAACCTACCTAGTATTTTGATAACCTAACCTCACTTAACTTAGAGATTTATTAAAGGATTCCAATGAAAATTACAGCGTAATAAAAAATAACTAACTTAGATTTCGGTATTAGACATTAGACATTAGACATTAGCAGAAGTATTACTAGTACCAATTGTTAAATTGTTTTGAATTTATATATTTAGCTTTAACCTAACCTCACTTAACTAACATATTGTTAAGCCGATTCTAATAAAACTATCAGTATATTAAGATAACTAAGTCAGATGTAAGTATGTCAAGACTCAAGTCATAAGCTCGTCAATTGCAATTGTTATGGGACTTTTAAGACTCAAACAGAGCGCAAGAATTAACACAGAAGAAGGTAAAGAAACTCTGTAGAAACGAGAGCAGTTAGTTAGTGTCTACATACTAATGAAATACACATTTTATGCAATGGAGTAATAGAGTTTACTGAATACAATGGGCATAATGTGACGTCAGCTATGTAAATGAGTAAGTTAGGTAAGTGAGTAAGTTAGGTAAGTGATAAGTATAGAGTGCATTTATATAGTATACCGTTAGATCATACACACATTTTATTGATAGAATGAAATCGCAACTCTCTCTCTCGCTCTCTCTTTCTGTAAATGTTGTTTATCTTATCATTTATACTAATTGTATTAGTTGTAGTTGTTGTAGCTGTTGTGTATTTGTGTTTACTGCTGTTTTGGCATTGCCCCCCAAAAGCATATCAAATGGCCTGGTCCGGTTCGCTTTGTTATGGGCCAAGTCGACCTGGCAGCCCCTTTAAGGCGACCCAAGCAGAAGCAGAAGCAGAAGCAGCAGCAGCAGCAGAAGCAGCAGATTAAGGAGAAGGCATTGAGGTGGAGAAGAGAGGATGACGGCACGACTGAAACGAATGCTTACAACATGTCAACTACTGTTAGCTGCGGTCACGTTGTCATGGCCCTGACTCTATGCCTAAGTCTTGGCCTGGCTCTGGCTCTGGGCCGTATGTGTGCACACAAAAGTGCAGTCTTTAGTCTATAGATTGTGGCGGAGTGACGGAGTGACGCAGTTGGCGGGGCACTCTGAAAATAGTCACAACCCGGTCTGTGCTCCACCCACCAAAAATGGACAGGCAAACAGAAACCGCAATGCGTTGTTGGGTTGGGGCCGAAGTCGGAGCGAAAGCGGACAGAGACCGCAAATGTTGTTGGTATTGTTGTTGTTGTTGTTGCTGTTATTATTATTATTGTTGCTGTTGTTGTGCCAAAATGAGAACAGCTCAAACAAATGAAAGGAAAGAAAACAAGAGAAGCGAAGAAATAGAAGCAGAAAAAAGAAGGGAACAATAGTTTAACTACGAGTACAAAACTCGATAAGAAAAAAATAATAAAAACTATGCAGCTTTCAATAGACTTTTTGGGCCGTATATACACTGAGCGAAATTAGTTATTAATGTGCATAAATTGAATCTCTCTGAAGCGTGCTTATATGACAGTTAATGCACACGAGCTTTTACTAAACAGTTACAAAAGAGCTTTGAAGACAGTGCGAGCTTTTTCAGTACAGAAGCTTTAAATCAAAGTATATTTTATGGGAATTTCATTCAGATATAGTCTTATTAATATTGTTTATTATTTATGCAAATTAAAGACATTTTTGCTATTATAAAACAGCTTTCGAAAGCACCTTGAAAGCTCCAGATGGATTTTTAAAAATTACTCTTTAGAATTGTTCAATTCACTTTGATAAATTGCAATTAAGTTTTATTAATTTAAGCTTTATGTGTCACTTGCTTTAATTCATTAACTAATTAAAGCACTTAGAACTAAAAGCTTCCGTCTATAAAATTAGTTAACTTTCATAACTGCGCTTGTGAATCACAAATGTAGCTGGTTTCCCACAAGTGAATGGATTCGTTTGCACTCAGACTAAAAATTAATGAATACACTCATAGATGCGCTTGTGAGTCACAATATTAGAAATTCACTATATTTGAAATTACTAAGAAATAATTGTAGAGCTTCTCATACTTACGTTTCGGATATAGGGGTGGCCTCGACTTTGTGGTTGTTGTTGTGGTTGATGTCGTGTCAATGTTGTTGTTGTTGCCATTGAGACTGCTAATGGCATTGGCCACAACGCTGCTCTCAACTGATCCTCCGCTGGCTGCCTGCGCCAGCGACGGCGGCTGTGATTGCGGCAGCGGCGGCGGCGGCGGCTGTTGTTTCATGGGTCCGCTGCCGCCCAAGACGCCGACGCCAACGCCGCCGCCACTAAATAGACGACGCTGCGGTAGAAACGCCGTTTTGTCTGCTTTTAATTCTATTTGTTGTTGTTGATGTTGTTCTATTTGTTGTTATTGTGCAAAATTGATGCTGTTGCGTAGCCAGTTAAGTGTTGGCTCTCATTCACTTGTTGTGGCAATTGCTAAATGTTTATTGTTGATTTAAACGCTTATCAGCGACCGAGATAAAACATATAAAGGTATGGGTTAAAGTATACTTATGTATGCTTGTCAGTGTGTGTGTGTATGTGCGACAGAGACTCGGATTTGCAATAGAATTGCCGCGTAAGAGAGTGAGAAACAGAGATAGAAAGCAGCAGTGCAAAAACTGCATATGGTTTTGCACACACATACACACACACACACTCGCAATGACTGCGTCCTGCTGACACCGTTTTATACGTAATTTGCTCAATGAGAACAAACAGTAAACAGCAAGCAGAGTAACAGAAACAACAACAGCAAACTAACGGTACTTTAGGCAGCTGTTTCTTGCACACGATGCTTCTTCGCTCGCTGCTGCAACGGCGGCTTCACCTTGACCTACACAAATACATACAAAAACAAATAAGCGCAGCCTGCGAATCCACATGCACACACACACACAAACACAAAAAAAATATAAATAATTCTCTAAGATTAGGAAGAAATCGCTCACAACCGCAGAAATTATTGGTTTAAAAGAATTAACTCTGTTTATCCGTTGCACTGTATTCAAATACCTTTCGACTCGAGCAACAAAATAAAACAACCGACCCGCGGACAGTGCACCACGGCTGCCACACTTACCAACACAGGCGCTTTTCTGTTCTTTGGTATTGCAGTGTGGCTGCACATCTGAAATGCCTAAATACCAACTAACAATCGCAAGCCTACAAAAACAATAAGCGCGCGTATTTTAAATTGAACATTTTGTATGTTACTTCGGTGGTTTATTTTTAAACTAGCAGTCGTCAAGAATATGTTTTTTTAGATGTTTCAAACTGAACAACAAAATCTAAAATAAGAGCAATTAAAAAAATAAAGGCAGGAAAAAAACGAATAACGGTTGTACCGAAATTTCAACATAAACTCGATCTAAACAGGGTATACATGAATCTTCATGGCAAATTTGGTGTATCAAGCTCTTTTATTTGCTGACGACGGACTTATTTTTTAAATTGATAAATTGTTCAAAATGAAAAATACCTGCACACGAGCTCACTATGCATCCTACTGTTATGCTCGGAATGGCACTATTAAATAAATACTGCGTATTTACATTGGCAGCATTGCTCTGTTATGTTAACTGACTATCGCATTGTTTGGCTAATCGAAAATGCAAATATATTTTATGCCGCCAGAACTTAAATTTATTCACAATTTTCAAAAAATTTGACAATTGCGACGATATGTTTAGTAATACTTTTATTACAAAATAAATGTTTGTAAGAAGTAAATTTGAATTTAAATTCAATTAATATAACCGTGGGTATTAATTTTACAGATAAGTTCTTCATAGCTGTGGTATCGACTGGGGTAAACACTCTGTTAACAGCGATTTTCAACAATAAAAAATCGAAACAGTCACCTTTCTAAACATCGATATTTCAATGCTCCGATGTTTTCTTTACATCACTGCATCATTGTGAAATCGTTTCTCGTCGGAGGCAGTACGTGCTCTTTGTGAAAAACCGAATTAAAATAGTGTATTTTTTCGTCACGGTGAGTGGTCCTTATAATTAAACTAATTTTTTTTTTGGCGTTTATTTGTTTTGTGTTAAAACTGGTGAAAGTGTTAACTCCGATTCTGTCGTCGCCAAATTAGTGTGTGCAATAGTTAATTGTTTTTGTTTTGTGCTTGTGGGGGGCTCCGCTGGACAGCCGGCGGAGCACCACTTTTTGTGTGCTAGCTTAGCTTTTTTTAATGGATACACACAATGCGCGACGGCGACAACGACGGCGGTTGATGGTGACTTCGTTTGCACGACGGATGCATGAGCACTTTTTAGTGTGGTGTACTTGTTGTTGCGTTTTCAAAATGGCGGCCACTGCAGACAAGTTGAAGTCAAAAGTTTATAACAATTGTCAATTGTTACCTATACAAATGATTAAATTCGCAACAGTTGCTAAAGTGCTAAAAACAATATTGCTATAAAAAAGGGCGCGCGAATAATCGTGCTTTTGTTTTTGTTCAATTTATTTATGTCGTCATTTTTATTATGACTTATCACATTCTGATTCTGGCCAACATATTGTTATTTTCATTTAGCTTAATTGTGTGTGTGTGTATATATACTCACACATTGGTATAGACACATGCGCAGCAAGTTTTGAGCATGCGTTTGTGTCTGTGTGCGTATGTTGTTGTTGACTTTTTTTTTTTTTGCTTGTTTGCTCTCTGTTCTGCATAAAGTAACAGCGCTGCATGTGCTCTGCGTCGATTTCAGTGCTCTTGTCTACAATTTTGGTAGACGCATGCACACACACGTAAGCATTTTGTCATTAGAATGTGCAGCTGTTCGTTAGACAAAACGCACATCTGCGATATATTGCGCGCGTTAAAAGCGAACGACGCAATTTTTTTTGGTTGGACACCTTTCGCTCCCTGTGCTCAGTTCGCTCTCCCTCACTCTATATACCTCTCTGTCGCACTAATTATTGATATTGGCGCAATGTTTGCGCTTCGTGTGTCATATTGTCAGCCCGCTTGCACATGCGGCATTTTAATGGAGCGCCAAGAGTTTTTGGGTTTGTTTTCCTTCACATATACTGCTTACTAATATTGTTACGAAATGTGCAATGCAGAAAAGGAAACAATTGACAGTAGTATGTATGTGTATTGGTGATCAGCAAATGATAGAGAGATAATGACTGTCGTTTACTATGTGCATGTACATCTGTATGTGTGAGTGAATGTGTGATGTTATTATACTTTTTGCAGAACTGCAGTCGAATTATATTTTATCTTCTGGCTTAGCCAGTTTTACTTAAGATTGTCTATTATCACATGACACTATATAAATATATTTATTCACAGTCAAACTAGATAGTAGATTGTTGTCTAAGATTTACCACAACAAATGGTTATATGCAGTTATCGATAACTGTATATCGAACATAGGCATATCATGTAAGGGTATGTAGACTTTCAGCTCGATGTGCGAAAGCTTTGCTTACATGTTGTTGCTTTTGTTTAGTTTTACTCAAGTGGCGCTCACGTTCACCGTTTGTTGTTCTTGCCTACTTCTTGCTGCGTTTTTCTTCTCGTGCATAATTTCCACGCGGTTGCGTGTGCATGTGTGTGAGTGTAGTTTGTGTACGTGTAGATGATCTAAAACTAAAAACTACAACTCATTACTTCAACATGATTGATTCCGCGCGCATAAAAAACGCAAAATTCACGACTCTCAAGTGGCGCAGCACAAAACGAAAGAAAGGCAACAACAGCAGGCAGATGAATAAAAAAAAAATACACATTTGTATATACATATGTATGTATGTATAAAAAAAAAGTGTATGCACTCACACAATAGCTCAAGTGGGCACTCCAAGCTGTGGGCTGCCGCGCTGCAGACGACGTCGCCATTGAAGTGGAAGCTGTGAAGTGTTCCCAGAAAGCAGTCCCAATAGAGCTAAGGAAAACGCACAGCACGAATCTGAACAAAAGGAAAACTTCTGCAGCTGTTGAAGCTGAGGTTGAGGTTGACTATTTCAACCCTCGCTCTTCTGCTGCACGACTTTGGTTGCTTTCATTTGAGCCACAGTTGCCACATTCGCTTCAGTTGCGCGCCAGCGCTGTGGCGCTGTGCGTCGCCTTGTCGCACATTCGACTTGCAACAAGCTCGAGATTAAGTTAAAAGAAAGAAGATAAAGAATGTTATCAAAAGTGGAACTTTAATTTCTTGCAGTAATTGTATCAGAGTTGAAGTAAGATGGCACGTACCAAGCAGACCGCTCGTAAATCCACCGGAGGAAAGGCTCCTCGTAAGCAGTTGGCCACCAAGGCCGCCCGTAAATCGGCACCATCCACCGGTGGCGTGAAGAAGCCCCATCGTTATCGTCCTGGTACCGTGGCTCTGCGTGAGATCCGTCGTTACCAGAAGTCGACCGAGTTGCTCATCCGCAAGTTGCCCTTCCAGCGCTTGGTGCGTGAAATTGCCCAGGATTTCAAGACCGATTTGCGTTTCCAGTCGGCTGCCATCGGTGCTCTTCAGGTGAGTGTTGTGTGCCCCAAACCATCAAGATGTTGCAAGTGCTCAACATAACTATGGTGTGTTCATGTGTGTGTTTTGTTCTCTATACGATATTGCAGGAAGCATCTGAGGCCTACTTGGTCGGTTTGTTTGAGGACACCAACTTGTGCGCCATCCACGCCAAGCGTGTAACCATTATGCCCAAGGATATTCAGTTGGCGCGTCGCATTCGAGGCGAGCGTGCTTAAGCGTCGCAACGATATAAAAAAGAACAACATCAGCATCAACAACATCAACATAAACACAAAAGTTACACACAAAAATCACATTCATATTATACATACATGCATAGAAATTGTTTTACGACTATAAACAAAAGGGAATACAAACATAACAATCAAGAAATGCAAAAACAATTTAACAATATTTGTCAATTTAAGCTTGATTTCATTATTACTTACAAAACATATGCATAAATATACATATAAATATATATATATATATATATATATATATATATAACTAAGTATATATATATGTAATTGTATAACCGAGAAATAGCAACAACAATCTTGTTTCAACTAATCTTTAGTTATATAAATATATACATATAGACATATGTATGTATATATATATATATATTTATATATGTATGAAGAAAACATAATCTATATGAATATTATAATTAATACCTGTAATTCTTATTATTATTGCTATTATAAATGTATATTAGTTATTAAGTTTGTGCGTCGCCCGCTGCTCGCGTTGCGTTGGCTGACGCCATCGTCCTGGATCCTTTGATGGGATGCCGTTGCACACCGAAGGTTGCCACAGCAGGGTTCATCTCTGAACATCGCCAACTCCAACACAATGTGTGTGCAGCGTGCTGCCATTGGAAGCGCTGTGCTCAAAGCTGTGGCGGCACAGTGGTACAAACTAACCGAAAGAAGCCACTGTGCGGCTGCAGGTCGTCAGTTAACATCAATATTGGGCGAGTGGGGGCAACGCTTCCATTGGCAGCGCAAATGCGTTGCATGCGCGGCAAGATGACAAATGCGGTGGCATCGATTGGTTGCAACTGCATCGCGTCTCCACAAGACGCAACGCAAACAGCGGGCGGCCAGGCCAACGGAACAACATCCCACACAATTTGGCCAACAAACAGGAAACACATCAGAAAAGAGTACACATAAAAGCTGCATCTATCTATCTATATACATATATAAATATATTATTAAATACTTTTATTATTTTTTGTTCCAATTAATCTTACAGATTTTTTTGAGTAAATCACACAACTTAACATTTAATTATAATAATAATAATAATATATAAATATAATGAATGATATGGAAAAGTTTGGCTGGCCCATTAGCCATCCACAAGGCGAATGGGCGTGGTAGTTGATTAAATAAGTTTTAGATTTAAATGCATTTTATACGTTTAGGCAAAATCGATGATAGCCACAACAACAGGACCCATGAACAAGTTAAAAGCAAATAGACAACAGCAACAAATATTTAAACGAAATACAAAAAACCAACAATTTGTGAACAGAAAACAAAACATGCAAATTAATTAACAACTTAATCATAATATCTGTAATAGCATTCTCTTTTAATAGATTATAAATGTAACATTGTATTACACAAGATCCAATACGATGATCAGATCTATTATATACATATATATATCTATATACAACTTAAATAATTTTACATAAATGTTTATGGTACACACAAGATATTCATACGCGATATATAAACTGACAAATAACCCCTCCAATAATGCACTAACAACAAAGTACAGAGATTTGCAAATCAAAGAAGTTGCGTGGTTTTGTTGCATTCAACATACAAAAAGTTACAAAGAAAAAAAAATTAATAATTTATTTGCTGTTTTAGATGACAAGAAACACACCTTCAATAGAACACGCAAAACAAAAATCCCAAAAAAAAATAAAACAAAAACTTAAATAAATAAACGGTTTTTTCTAGAGAAAAAGCCAAAAAAAAAACACATTTGACTTTTTCTTTATTTAGAATCTTTGTACACAGCAAGGTACAGTTGGCGCAAAACGTCAAACATCATATCAACTGACTGTCTATGCGTGTGTGTGTGTCTGCGCTGGGTGATTGTGTGTATGTGAGTTTTGGGCGAGCTTTTGTACTAAGTGCAGTTATTAAAGGTCAACTAGCGCCATCTATTGGTCTACGCCAGTCAACTACATTTCCAGTTTCTATTCTGAGTTGCAGATGATTGTGGCAACTTTTTCCGCATATATTGACCCAATTATACAGTCGATCTCTCAAGCACAACTGTACATTTCTGCTGCTTATCTTATATGAAATTTTAATCGCTAATGAAACTAGTAAACCTGGGTTTGATCTAGTTTGTGTCACTCTTCGTGCACATGATTTTTTTTATCATTTAATCTATTTAAAAGTGAAATATACTTTGTACAATAATAAACATTTTATAATCGGATGGGGAAGTATTTAAGCTGAAATCTTGAGCTAAAGAATAATAAAGTAGATAAGATTATTCTTATTACATTTGGTTAGTAATACCCTTTTTTACAACAATTTATGGGAATTTTTCTCCGTTTTAGGCTGCTTTTGTGCATTGTACAAAATGTACATTTGTTGTAAATTATGCAGTCAACAAATCCACATACATACACACAGCCATACATATGTATGTATGTACTTAGAATGGAAAAAAACTGAGAAAAATGTACATATTAACTTGCAGTAGAATGGGATTGTAAGACTCATATAACAATACATAGATTTCAAATACACTTTATTATAGTTTGTTTCTAATTTCTTATCTTTATTAATAAACGATTTCAAAAGCACAACTGTACTAAATCAATAAAACAAAGACAAATTATAAATAACAAATGAATATATTTAAAAATATCGCTTTATTTTTATTTATAAATAAATGATAAAGCTATTTAACATTTGAACGTTGCACAAATCAGAATTATATTTACATGTACATATGTATATTTATAATAATTATCTGTTATATATTTTTGGATAAACAAGCAGATTGACATATACGTAGCATGCTCTGTAAATGTTGTTGAGCTGAACAGCTGATTGACCAGCTGAGTTGCCAGCTGGTTGTTGTAATGCACGCAAGGTTGCCAGATCGATCGATCGCAGTCAGTGGGCTCGCTCAACGCATCGGACATTCATTCACAACAGAAAGCTCATGCAATGGAGTGCAACAAGTTTGGGAAACTGCATCAGCAATTTCTATGCTGTTATCCAGTTAACAAGATGGCCTGGTCGGTAGGTATACATCGAATATACGAGACACGACATTGATAGTGGCCAATTCTCGTTTTGTTAGACGCTGCAATTGCCGTTGGAATTGGATGCGCAACGTGCTTTGATTGCGGCAACGTGTGCGCATCCGTTGAATCAACGTTTTCCAGTGCGTCGCAGTTACCAGGAGGCGTTTGTGAAGCGTCTGATGCATTTGCTTAAAGATCACGAGGAGCTGCACGACGACATCTACGACAGCCTCTGCGGTCAGCTGGCCAAGGCGACACTCAATGATGACACTGCCTCGTCCACGTATGCGTACAAACATTATGTGCTGCAGCCGGAGGAGCAGATCACAATGCGAGAGTCGAATAGCTTTGTGAGCGAAGGCACCACGGGCTTGTGCACCTGGGAGGCTGCTCTGGCGCTGGCCGACTATCTGCTCGAACATTCCAGTCTGCTGCAGGGTAAAAATGTGTTGGAACTTGGCGCCGGTGCAGGATTGCTGGGGATATTGCTTAAGCAGCGGGCACTACAGCTGCCAGTGCGTCGAGTGCTGGTCACGGATGGCAGTGCACCATGTGTACAATTGATGCGGGAGAACATCGCACTCAATTTCAAAGATCCAGCTGATGTTGAGCTGTCACCACAATGTGACCAGTTGCGCTGGGATGAAGTTAAGCAGTTTCCATGGTCACAGTATGCGACACCCGACTTGCTGCTCGCTGCCGATGTCATCTATGACGACACACAGTTCGAGTCGCTGCTCCAGGCGCTCGATTACATCTTCAATCTCAGCGAGAATCGCTGCCAAATGCTGCTGGCCAGCACAGTGAGAAATGTGGACACACTGCACAAGTTCATGCAGCAACTGGGTGAGTATTCAGATCATCAAACATTAAGAACATCATCCATTGCTAACTGTTCAACGATCTTGCAGAGGAGCATCATTACCAGGTGACGCCGTGTGCCAATGTCTCGGCCTGTGCCAGCCATTTCTGTCGGGATCACACGGCTGCCGTGCAAATAGTTTGCATTAAGCGTTAAAGAAAACACTAGCTTTAATATACTTAAAATAATCAAAATAATCAACAACAATGCTTATTGATGCAGTGCATCATTGGCTAATGGTCGGTATGGTGCCATCGTTTAGCCAACGCACATTCAACTGTTCAATCTGATGCTTCATGAAGATAATGCCATAGACCTCATACTGTATATCCAGCAGCTTGGTGCGATGCGTTCTCGGCACCTTCATGCCCACCACGAGAGCGACCAGCGATGTGATGATCATAAAAACGAATCCTTGGGCCACCAGTGTGTTCTCATTCGTGGAATAGAAATACGAATTCTCCACACTCATCACCACAAAGTAATAATAAACGACGCCAGTGCTGATCAGCTTCAATGTGTACGAGGCAAAGATGATGCATTCGGTGAAGCGCAGATGTGTGACCTCCAGGAGGACAATCTGTTGACTGGAATAGGCCATGCCAAAGAGGAGAAGCAGAAACCAGAATGTCACCTTGGAACTGGTTGTGCCATAGATAATCATGCCCAGCACCGTGATCACCAGCATCGACACTTGTGTGCTAACAAATTGCACTTTGGCCGAGCAGAAGCAGAGGCAAATGATGGCCAACACGCTGCCAGCGAAGATGACCCAGAACATGGCATCAATGTGGGCCAAATCATGCAGACGCATTGACTCGTTCAAGGCAAACCAGAAGACCAAATAGATGAACAATGCATACTGTACAGCCTCGGTGAAGAGCAGCAGCAATGTAACATGCCATTGTTGATTCTTGGTAACGTAGAAGAACTGCAATCGTTTAATGACCTCAGCTCTGGGCTCAAAGATGCTGCCATTGCCATTGGCAATCCTTAGATCATTGTCCAAACTATTTGTCATATCCACCGTGCCCAGCATATGCAGCACTTTCAGGCCAATAACAATGGCCAACATGATGGCCGATATGGATAAATATGTGCCAGCAAAGTTGACATAGATGCCATCGATCAGTTGCTCCGTTGTCGCCTCTTGTTCCGCATATTTGTTCAGATTCTCCACATAGGATGCTCCAATCAGGCTCACCGCTGACGAAATGCCCAGCAGATAGCAGCTACAGCAGCCGGATATCAAGAGGGATCGGCTACCCTTCGAGCTGATTGTGAGCAGAAATCCATATCCGGCCACAAATGTTAGACTGTGTGCCACATATGACATGTATGCGCCCACGTGATCTGTGCAGCAGACAAAGAGAGAGATAAAGGGAGAGAGAGCGAGATAGAGTTTTATTTATATAGAAAAAGAGACAAAGTCAGAGTGACAGAGAGCGAGAGCGAGAGAGAGAGATACACAGCTCGGAATTCGCTTAGTTCGCATCATTGGCATGATTCTTCTCTTCTTCTTCTTGTTATGCTCAACTGCAGCGCAAACAACTCTTGAGAAATAGTAACTTTATTACAGTACTTGAGCTTTAAGCTCTGTCGTAAACTTGCTACTTGAGCTTTGCCAATCATTGTTATTTCTTTCGTTATGCATTTGCATCAAAATGAGGTTTACAGATATTTTGTCTATAGTTCGAAATGGAACTTTTCTTCGAAGGGAAAATTCAAATATAATTAATGCTTTATTATGCGCTCATTCCACTAAGAAATTTTTGAACATTTTCTACTGTTTTTACACTTTTTCCATGATTAAGATGTATGCATTTGTTGCCTGTACAATTTCTGATAAATGTACATTTTTAATATATGAAAAAAATGTGCAAAAATGGAGAAGGAAAAGAGGGTATAAGTCTTCCTAAAGGAAAAGTATATGAATTGAGTTTACTTTTATAATTCTGAACTTTCAATTATGATTATGGTATCTTTAGGATTTGCGAAAGGGTTTCAGAAGCAAAAGTAATGGAATATTTAAAAATATTTGAAGAGGTTTCAAATAGGTAAAGAATATGAAAAATTATTGAAATATAGTTTTAAAAAACTAAAGGCTTTTAAAAGCAAAAGATATGAAATATTTTATAATTTTTAAAGAGATTAACAATAAGTAAAATAACTGAAAATATAGTTTTAAAAGATGCAAGTATTTCAGAGGGTTTTTTAAGCATTTATAGAATTTTCTCTTACTATGAAATGGAGGTATACCTTGGAAAAGTATTGATATGTAGTTTCACGAAGATTTAAGTATATCAAAAAGGGTTTCAAGAGCAAAAGTTTTGAATTTTCTATAATATTAAAAGGTGTTCCAGATAGTAAAAGTTTTTGAAAAATAGTTTCAAAAGGTTAAAGTATTGCAAAAGGGGTTTCAAAAGCCAAAGTTATTGATTTCTAAAAGTGTTTCTAAATATTGAAATATAGTTTCCAAAGATTTAAGTGTTAGAAAACGATTCCACAGTGATAAATATTGTTCAATACTGAGTGTAAGTTATACAGATGTAAAGGTGACTCACAAAACCTCTAATTAAACTCTTGTAGAAGCTGTAGCTTAATAGAAGGAGATCATTTTGAATTGATAAAATATCCAAAAGAGATTCAAATTGTAAGGACATTGAAAATAAGTTTCTAGTACAGAATGGTGTATAAGTTTTGAAAGCTGTAGTTACATATATAGCTACATCTACTCTACTCTACTACGAATCCAACATCACATTATATGATATTCTCATTCATAAAAAAGACAATAGAGTCTTTTAGTTCTTACCAAATCCATCGGCAAAGTAAAAGCAGCTGGCAATCAAATGGAAAACTCCCGTCGCTATGAGAAGCAATGGTTGCCAGTAGATGATGCATTTCTTGAGAAATTTGATCAGGAGAAAGCACAGAGCGCTGACCAGAGCCACGCAGGCGCCCAGAATCAAAGGTCCATAATCGATGAGATTGGCCTTCAGCTTGCGTTGGGCAATAAAGGCGCAGATGGTGTAGCCAAAGATGAGTCCGCCAGGCAGGAAGCACAAGCACACTGCACATAGATGGGTTTAAGCTGATATCGTTTATATTATGATCATGTGGGCCAAAATGAAGAAGACTTACCCACATAGCTGGGGGCGTATTTGAAAAACTTGATCACACATTTACTCCATAAGGTTCGACATGGCTAAATTCGGTTTCGTTTCAGTCTAAAGCATTTTACTTTATATATTCCAATTAATTAATTAATTGTTATTTATATTTGGTGAGACGAACTCATTGGGTTGACAATTGTGGCAATAATGCGAGCAAAGATTGCGTATACTTAATGTCGACTGGTCGACAGACTGCGAGAAAGAGATAAGATAAGACCAGGCACCTGCATGATGACTAATCCCCCCGTCAGCCGGCGGACTGAGGCCTTTAGGCATAATATGCGCATGTGTGCGGATAAACGGATGCCCGGCTGATAAGCCTGATAACTCGCTGATAAGACGCAACTATTAAACGAGCGCGTCGATTTAACGCAAAAACGAAATTCAAATTCATTACCATCGCTTGCATTGGGTCCTTTGCGAAAGCTTTGTCTCTCTCATACATAAAGAAATGTTATCTTATTGTTCTGCCAGCTGATAGTGTGGAGTACTCTTAAGCTTCGGCAGCTAAAAGCTCCCCAAGGAGCGTCTAAAGCGATTGCTGCTTAAGTGGAACAAACTTTCCCGTATCACTTCCCATTAGTATCTACAAACGAATCATTTAGCACGAATCAAGAGGCTTGTTTGTGCGGGGGCGGAGCGGAAGGTGCTGACACTTTGTTTACTTTTGAGCGTACTTTTTGCTAGGGTTGCGCCGCATTCATGTATCATACCCCACAAGATTGCGTGCAGCTGGCAAAGCTCTCTGAAATTTATGAAGTATTATTTTGCTGAATTAAATTTGTTTATTAAATATAAATTACAGATAAAAATCAATCGAGTTATAAATTATGAGCTTGCTTTAACATACAAAGTGTATAGCAACTAATTTCTAGTATTTCAGCTGCTGATTTTTAAATAAAAATTGAATTTTTTACAAAAAGAAAACGATTTTAATAAAAAATGAAATACTTATTTAACATAAAAGTTAGTTTAAAAATACGAAAAACCTTTATTTTTCCCAAGTAAAGCGCTGACATGTTGGCAGCACAACTGTAATTAAATTTGTGACGTCACACGACGCGTTGTTCGTTGTAAAGCTTTGCGTTACCTTCTGCGGCAGCCAACGGGCAATTGCATAAGTCACAGAACGTCTCGCGGGAGAGCGCGAAAGCACAGGGCGTAAATGGCAGCATGACAGAAAGAGAGAGAGAGAGAGCGCGAGCGGGAGAGGAGAGCTTGCGCCTTCGACCTCGGGAGTGCGACCCAGTAGCAAAGAGAGTGAAAGAGTGCGAAAGTGAGATAGAGGATACTGTTTGCCTTTTGCGTGAAAGTCCGTTTGCGATTACTTCCGGAATTTATTTTGCTCAGACAACAACACTGAACGTCTGAACGGGACAAGCAACACTTGGAGCTGGCGTGGTGGCAGCTTGTGAAGATAAACAGACTGACGGAGTAGCAGCATATCCAGATGAGGTTGTAGACATTCATAGATAGCGCCGGCTGGCTTGGAGCAATAACTCCTTACCTGGCGGCCTAACACACACACTAACACACACATAGGCACAGGCAAATGAAACGCGCTTAAATCGCTCACAACTCTTATGTGTGTCTGTGTGTGCTTATGTGTCTGCTATATGTGTGTGTGTGTGTGATAGCGCCATGTATATGAGCATCTGGTGCCACAATCTGAATCTGAGTAGCCGCAGCCTGGCCATTGCCTTGGTGGTCTGTGTGATGCTCGTCTACTTCTCCTATAGCTTCAATGCCTGCCTCTTTGCCAGCCTCACGCACACGTTGCAGCAGGTGAGTGTCCAACGAAATTGTGGCATCCACACATATCATCATGCCTGCCACTTGCCACTTGCCACAGAGTAACTTGCGCAATTTGCTGTCAACGCAGCAGCAGCACAACGAAACAGATAAAGCAATCTACTCAACTGGAAATGCAACTGGAAGTGGGACTGCAACTGGAAGTGGAACTGCAACTGGAGTTGGAACTACAGATGCCTTGACGACGGTGTCCATTGGGAATGCAAGCTCGGGCGGGCTTGGACACGGCATGCCAAGCATCGATGGCGCACCCAAATATCAAATGTTGCGACAACAAGGATTGCGTCCATCACGTCATTTGCCCGACACGCTCATCATTGGCGTGAAGAAGAGCGGCACGAGGGCATTGCTGGAGTTCATACGCCTGCATCCGGATGTACGGGCCGCCGGCTCGGAGGTGCACTTCTTTGATCGCCATTATCAAAGGGGATTGCGCTGGTATCGTCACCACATGCCGTACACCATCGAGGGACAGATCACCATGGAGAAGACGCCCAGCTATTTTGTGACCAAAGAAGTGCCACAACGTGTCTACCACATGAACACGGCCACCAAGTGAGTAAACCTTCCACATAGCATCCATCCAGGCATAGACTCAACTTCATTGTCTCCATAGGCTGTTGATTGTGGTGCGGGATCCGGTGACGAGGGCCATCTCCGATTATACGCAAGCGGCCAGCAAAAAGGCGGACATGAAACGCTTCGAGCAATTGGCCTTTGTCAATGGCAGCTACTCCGTGGTGGACACCAACTGGGGACCCGTCAAGATTGGCGTCTATGCAAGATATTTGGAGCGTTGGCTCCTTTACTTCCCACTGTCGCAGCTGCTCTTCATCAGCGGCGAGAGATTGATCATGGATCCGGCCTATGAGATCGGACGTGTACAGGACTTCTTGGGCTTGAAGCGTGTCGTCACCGAGAAGCATTTCTACTTCAATGCAACAAAGGGATTCCCGTGCCTCTTCAAATCGGAGGCGAGATCAACGCCCCACTGTCTGGGCAAGACCAAGGGACGGAATCATCCGCATATCGATGTGAATGCCATCGAGCGTCTGAGAGAATTCTATAGGCCATTCAACAATAAGTTTTATCAATTAACTGGCATTAACTTTGCCTGGCCCTAAGCACGGGGAAAACTTTGGGAAAGTCGCATAAGAAGAAGAAAATTGGAAAAGGGGAGTGAGAGAGATGTTGTTGTTGCAAGTTGATATATGTGCAACAGACTGATATTGTTGTTTGCATTTTTTATACATACCATTGTACTTATACATAGTTGATCTATACATATATATATATATATATATACACACATCTATAATGCGTTACGTAATATTGTAACGCTTATTGCTCAATTACATATTTGTAGCTTTATGAATAATAATCTCACACACATTGACAAACAAGAAAAAAAAACGCAAAAAACAAACGTTCCTTCTCTTAACTCTCTAACACACACACACACACACACACACACTTACACATGCATACTACTACTACTACTACTACTACTACTACTACTACTATTACCTACCTTATATAACATATACTATATTTATATATACATATATACATCATATATATATAAACGCATAGAACAATTAGAGCTTACTACGAATTCCTACTGAGGACGGGAGCCAACTTGATCCTAACTCGAACTACTTAAAAAGACGAAACAAACGTACTGATAGCATTCACAATTAGGCACAACAAACACACTCACACACACACACACACACACACACACACACATTTATATACATACTATACCTAGTTCAAGATCTTTAATTGCATGAGCATAGCTAAAACACTAAAGTAATACCAAATAAACCAAAAATAAACTCAATTATTAAACTTAAATAAATTGATAAATGAATTAAAACCATTTTGCAAATATTTTCATTATTTAGCAATTGAATACAGTAGACTCTCGCCATGAAGAACCGCTTCGTTTTTCAAGTAATGCTATTTTCTAGTTTGTAACATTATATATACCCTGCACAGAGATATACATATGTATATGCTTTGTGCAAAAAGTATGTTATAGACAGTAGGAGGCCTGACAGACCCTATAGAGACTGTATTTCTTCTTCTTGCTTAGTAAGTTTATAAATAATACTGTCTAAAAACATATCTGAAAGTTTGCTAAAGATCGATCCAGACATAAGAAAGTTATTCAGTAAATAGTGAAGAGAGAATAGAACATTTTGCATTGAATCTGTTTGCTGTGTCAGCATGAGTGCGAGCGAGACATAAATATGTGCACACATACACATGCTTTGTGAATGCTTTGCGTGCTCATGGCAGCGAGCTTTTGCGTATGTACACATACTCGATCGAAAGCTAAGTGTTACGTCTCTTCGTTTTTTTAAAAATTTATTGTTGTAATATCGATTTTGGGTTTAGTTATAATAATTATCATAAGAATTTAATTAAACAGAACTGTACAGGGTATTATGCTGTCGCGTGGGCTCGACTGATGCGCTTGTTTCTAGCTCGTTTTAGGCTTTAAATGTTTCATATACTTGATAAGGATGAGCTGAGTTGATTGATACATAAATATAAACATGTTTATATAATATACATAACCTATCTAATGGTCCAATAGGGACCGCAATATTATTATTTATATATTTTTTCTGCTGCATTATTTCAGAATACGAAATCCCCCGATTAGTCGGGGGGCCAGCGCCTGCATAGTACCGTGGATAATTATCTATAACTGAAAGAGGGATAAGACTACAGTCGATCTCAATCGACTTTGGGGACTCTGTACTAATCGGGAAAACCAAAAAACTTCAATCAATCATTGTTGTTCTTTAAATTAGAGCAATTGTTTGCCATGCACCTGGTCATTCATTCATTCCTTAATAACTTATATGTTTATGCTCCTCTATGTGTGCCAAATCTGAAGTTTAGCCCTAGAAATACGTTTTTGGTAAGTCTAGCTCTTATAGTCTCTGAGATCTAGCTGTTCATACGGACAGACAGACGGACATGTCTATATCGTCTCCGCTGTTGATGCTGATACTGAATATATATACTTTAAAGGGTCTGCCACGTCTCCTTCTGCCTGTTACGCACATTTCGCTTTAGTAAACTTAGAGACTATGTACTTTTAGTACAGAGTCTAAATATAAAATTTACCAATATATATAATAGTTTTGAACAAATGAACTTTATTGTATTATGTTATTTTACAAAAGCAGAGAGATACATATAGAATACGCACTGTATCCAGCATATTTTAGATAACGCACATTGTAACATTTTGTTGCCTTAGTTTGGTTAACTTTAAGACCGTTTTGACATGAATCAATAAAGAAGTTAACTCACAAAGAAGTACCTGCTGCTTCCTCTTCTTCTGTTCCTTCTCCTTCTGTTCCAGCTGCTTTAATGTAGATATTTTCTTGACATATCTTAGCTAATCTCAAAGTTTATGCATTTAATATTGTCTTACACATTCTAATAAAATATTGGTTGAAATGGGACTATTATATCATAGAGCTTCCCTAGAAGCAAAAGATGGGAACAACTTTGTTGCGTCTGGAAATATCTTAAGCAATTTACCATGCATTAATTATTATCTTATATTACTATATCATATAGTCATCCCATAAGCGACAGCTCGAGCAATCAAATCTTTGCTTTATTTGCCTTTATTTCGACAGTTTTCTTTGCAATATTCGCTTTGTATTTGTGCTAAGAATAATTACAGCCCGTTTTTACATATTTTGTAATGCTAAAATCCCGCGACGCCGCCCAATTTCCTATAATCGGAATTGACGGTAATTCCGCTTTTGTCTTTGGCAATTCCACACATGACAGAGCCACGATTCCTATAGCGTTCACATTGATGTCCTTTCGCCTGTAGACTCCTCACTTCCGCTTGCAACATGCCGTACTCGTATTGCAACACGTTGGGCAGCATCTGATGATGAAATCGATGCGCATCGATGGCACTTTTAATGCTTGCCTGCTGCCACAACATGCGCACCAATAGCGGCACGAGAGCTGTTATAATTTTGGTGCCACCAGCTGCTCCCACAACGAGACGCACTTGGCCAGTGGCGCGTTCGGTGACGATGACTGGACTCATGGAGGACATGGGCCTGGCTGCGAGACCAATCACATTCTTGCCCTCGACATACGGCAAATCAAAGTAGTTCTTCAAGTGCCTCATGGAATAGTCCGACATTGCATTGTTGAACAAGATGCCTGTGCGTTTTCCCATGCGTCCGCTGCCGAAACTGGAAGTTAACGTTGAGAGCGTTTGTCTATTAGATATTGTTGTCTATATACTTACTAAAAATTAATGGAACTTGTCACGGAGACAGCATCGCCGTTGTGCAGCACCGAGATATGCGATGTGCCATGCTCATCGCGGGAATATAATCCTTCAGTTGCGCCATAGTGCTCCGTGCGGTTGTAGGTTTGTGTGTCATCAATCAACTGGGCAATGCGAGTAGCCAGCGTTGAGCTGGTCAGGTTTGCGAGCAGCTAATGGGATAGAAGAAAGATCAACGTAAACTACCATATAAAGGCACAGCTAAGGAAACCAATCGCAATCCTTAATCAATTAACAAGGGATTCGATATAAATAAGTGAACTTGATTTTAAATGAAATTTTATACAATTTAAAAAGCTATTAATTCGCAAAGAAGTTTCATTGCACCATAAGCAACCTGTGAGCACATGAAACCAATTGAGACAGATAGCTGCAAGACTGGAAAATGAGAGAGAGGGAAATACATATAGCCAACCTGCTCATCGGCTGCATCATCCAACTGCCAGCGTTGAACGAAGCCAAATTTCATGGCCTCAACAATGCGATGAATTGCCAAATGGTCCAATTTATCTGTCGCCGCAAAGTCCTGGCGGTATTCACGCAAAACATTCATGATGAGGCCCAGGATATGTCCGCTGCCTGGAGGCGGCAGCAGATGCAAATCAAACTCATCTAATGGCACAACAATCGACTCCGTGAGCTGGGCATGTGCAGCTGCCAAGTCGGCTTTTGAAATGCTGCTGCCGATGTCATGTAAGTCGGCATAAAGCTTGGCCAGTGAAGATCCTGTGTAGAAGCTGCGAGGTCCATCCTTCGCAATGCTTTCATAGGTTGCACATAGTTGCTTGGGCGGTTGAATGTGCTTGCCGATGGGCCAAAATTGCCCGGAAGTAGGATCAACAAACATTTGACGCAGTAGAGAATCACTTTTGACCATTTGCTCATTGATGATGAGTGCATCATATTGATGTTTGTACATAGCATATCCATTGTGGCACAATGCTAATGTTGGTGCAACCAATTCCTGCCACGACAGTTTACCATAACGCTCATGGGCCAATGCATAGCCCAGGAGTTCGGTGGGTACTGCAATTGACCAGCTGGATTGCTTCAGTTGTTGTTCATTCTTGAATATGGTAAAGTTCGTGGCGCTTAGAGATTGTGGCGCCAATTCACGACTGAGTATGCTATATGATCGTCGCTCCTTATGCATATAAATGTTCATTAACATGCCGCCGCCTAATCCCATGCTCTGCATGCCAATCAGCCCATTGCACAGCAGTGCGGCAAGTGCAGCGTCCACCACGCTGCCACCAAGTCTGAGGGCATCCCTATATCATATATGTTTATTAGTATTTATATGTCATATATATTCGATCTGCACTAACCTCGCTATAAGACTGCACTCATTGCTGTCGGAGCAAATGGCCGCTTCATTGAATCGCTGCAACTGCGAACTGGAAGCAGGAAGCGGCACCTCGGGATTTGGCGGAGTTCTTACCACATGACGCTTAGCTAGCATTAAACATTAAACAGTTGTTAAAAACAATTTTTACTTAGCGATTTGCCGACTTACCGCGATTCTCCAGCTGGCCATAGTAATATATTGCCAAAAGCAATGATACTATTCCAAAGAAAGATACAAAACGATTGCAAAACCATTGCAGGAGTATCATAATCAGTTATTCTTCTTTATATGCTTTTTATTTGACATTTTCTATAAATTCGTTTCATTTTGTGCACTTGCAGCAAATGTAAACAAGGATAACAGCTATCGTTTAATCGATATTGAAAGTAAGAGTTTGCGATACGTGTGCGATACTTGTGCGACTTCAAACAAACAATACTTTTGCTATCGATAAATTATTTGGCGGTATTTATGAAATTCAATTAAATGGCAAATATTGGTATTGAGAACTTATTGGAATTATTTATTCACGATTTATAGATAGTAATCAGATTATTATAAATTAAATTATTTAAATTATTTAATTAAATAAATAAACAATTTAAATACATAAAATAAATAAATATTAAAATAAATAAATATTTACAACTAAAATTAATACACACATATTGCAATTAATATACACATATATTATTATTTAAACAAATAAATAAACAATTTAAATACATAAAATAAATAAATATTTAAATAAATACATATTTACTATTATAATTAATATACACATATATTGTTGATATTTATATTCATTTCAATATTATATTTTTATTCAAATTAGCTAGAGTTTTTTTGCGACTTATAATATTATTTAAGAATATACAATTTAAGGTACTTCTATAGCATTTCAAAGAATATTTGAGATGATGATTTGAGAAATAATATATGAATATTAATTAATTTGGAAATATATTACCTAAATCTGAGCCCAGTTTATATAATATTAGTAACAACATTTTTCATAGTATCTGTACATTCTTTCAAAAACATTAAATATAAAACATCTTTAGTATTAAAACAAAATATGATCTTTATAGGAATATGAAAATAAGAATTTAATTATATTGGGAAATATATTCAATGGGTCTATCATAATTTTCAATAATAGTCATAACAATAGTTAAACTAATATTTGTACATAATTTATAATTATAATTAAAAGCAACTCAGTAAGAAAAACGAAGAATTTCTTGTGCTTTTGTCTAACAGATAATCAAGTTGCAATTTGTAAATTGTCTAATCAAGCATTTTATGTGTAGGTTGCAACCCCAAAACAAAGTGAGTGTGGAAAGAACTTGACCTATGACCCAAGCACCGACTGTAGTTTTATGCAAATTGAAGTGATGTCGCATTGTTGTTTCTTTTTGTGGCTTTGCAGATTTAATAAATAAATGTAATGGCACCTTTTGTAATTGGATTTTTGTAGTGATCTTTGGTCCAGGCACAGCAGTTAAGATTCCCATGGCAAGCAGTGTAATTGATTTGTGCATCCGCTTGCCGTATTATTATTGCACTCGGCAAAGCATTCGGAGTCGCAATCGAGTACTCGGACATGCAACAATCAGCATGAACATGAATGAAATTTAAAAGCCATAAATCTTACGTTTTTATATCGCACTACGCAGCGTGGCAATCAAATGAACAAATGAACTGATCCCAGTAACACAGGAAGAGACGGTTCGTTGATCGTTGCATCTCAATGGATGGCAATGAATGAATGTGGATGTGTGGATCTCTGTATCTGTCCATCTGTCCGTCTCTCCAGCTGTCCAACTGTGCATCTGTGCATCTGTACATCTGTGGATGTGCCTTGGAATGGCATCTCGCCTCTGCTAACATGGCAAGCTAATTCCAGCACGCGTCTCTCTAACTATGACGAAATGTCTACGACAAATGCCTACATCACCATGGCACCTGTCAGACGTCAGCGGCGGCTTAACTGCTTAAATGACTCAACTCAATGAAAGAGAAGAGAGACAGAGCGAGGAGAGAGAGAGAGGGAGTGTAAAGAGGGAAAGCGCTGCTCCAGATTGTCAACAGCGTCAACACCTTGGCAGCGTCAACAACTTAGCCAACATAATTTGCCTCAAGTATTTGTATGTGATGTATTTATTTTTAATAACACTAGACAACATAATTCAGAAAACTCTTTTAAATAATTATCTTTTAAATTAATTTATTATTTATTAACCATGATAAGTTTATTTACAATAAAATTAGACAACTAAATTTAATAGTACTTAATTTCCCTAAAACATTTAGACAATGATTTTTTACTTACATTTTAATACATTTTATTTTTAGTTTTAAATATTCATTTAAAAAGAAAGGCATTTATTTTTAATTATTATATCTTGAAAATTTTATTAATAAATTATTCATATTTTATTATTAAATTAAATTATTCTTTTAACACAGTTTTCTTAAATATTTCGTTAAATATTTGTAAATTTAATCAAATTTTAACTTTTTTATTTTATTTAATATTATTTCTTTATTGATTATTACATTTATTATATATTTATTTATTTATATATAATATTATTTTTATTTTTAAATAACCAATAAAACTTATCGAAAACTAAAAGCCGTGAAGCGAATTTCAAAGTTAAGATATATTATATTATAATCTTTATAAATATATTATTAATTTGTTGTTCAACTTTTATGAAAATTTGAGTATTTCATATTTCATTTTTAATAAATTTATATGTTAAATATTGATTTTTAAATTTCTAATTCTGATATTTAAATACTAATACAATATACAATATAAAATAATAATTACAGTATTACAATATTTATAAGAATCAACAACAATCCACGCGCATTTCCCAACAGTTTCTCCATTACGGAGAAAGGGAATTACTTGTAGGTAATTCAATTTATAAATCAATAATAATGCGAGTTTATAACTACAGAGTCAACCTGGTTAGCTAGCTCAACAGTAGTCGAGAGTGTCTAGAATTCAGATACGACTCTCATCACTGAAATTATACGCTTTGTGTAGGACAGTGTTGTGGAGCAGCGTTGACAGCATTGCTGCTGATGTTCAGACGGCAGGTGCAAACAGGCGCATTGCTGGAATTACCTTTTAATTGTCTTTGGGGCTGTTGCTTTGATGTTGAGTCCATGGGCATAAAAAGTGGATTCAGTTAATCTAGGCTGGCTTAGCTGGTGCTTTCCTGTCGGATGCGATCTGGGCACACGACACTATCCTCAGTGCGTTTCCAAAAAAGAGTGTTTGTTTGTTATTGGGAATGGGATTTGGAGTGGGATCGAAGTGCTGCCAAGTGACAACATTCTTATTTCGCATACAAGATTCTCGCTTGCAGTTGCTGTCAACGTGTTGAGTTTTATTTTTAAGAGACAGACTGAACGGGAGTGTGTGAAGAGAGAGAGGAGAGAGGGTAATGCAGCGGCAGGCGCACAATTCCAGAACAATTGCTGCGACGCATTTGTCGGGTGTCGTATTTATAGACCTGGCCCTGAGACCGTTTTCACAGTTGGTTTCATTCACTGCGCCCGCTCCCTGATCTTTAGCATGTGTTGACGCCCCTCCGTTTGTGGCTTCTATTCGTATCTTGGCACAGACTACAACGAGCATGTCTATGTCTTTTCACTTGTAGCACAACATATTTTCATTTAATTGCGTTTAATTTGAAAATTACAAACATTCAATTTGATCTGTTGATTTCTATAGCTCAACAGTTTTCCAATGAAAATAACAAGCAAACTAAACATGAATAATATTTATAATTACTGCAGCTCTTCAATGTCTATAAATATAATAAGATGAACAAGCTCTGAGTGAATTGATTCAACATATGGAGAAGCTACTTCTAGTTTTGCTTAAGGGAAATTATAATCTTCTTCTCTTTAGACTATAAGGAACATCCTGATCTTCTTCTCCTATTTATTACTATAATAGTTCTCCTTTATCAGTTATGATCTGCACTTTCTTTTGCTTTTCTTAGAACTTTCTTTGTTCGTTTTTCTATAACTATATTATATTTATCATATAAAATCTTTTCTTTTAAGGAATGTCTCAAGAAATCACCGACTGACAATGTGAGAAAGAAACATTTCTATTAACTTTAATGGCTACTGAAAAATTTGGAGTAAGATCTTCACGTATTAATCTCAGTGTATTAATCTACTCATCAAAATCGTATTGTGTTTAATCGTTAGCATTTTTTCTTTTCCCCTCGTAATTGAAACAGGGAACAAAGGGAAAACCTCGCTTGAAATCATTTTTCAGTAGTATTTTATTTATAAATAGATTTGCATAGTATAACAATATTTTGCACATGTGCGAGAGTGCTTGATCTTCTGCCTCTCTCTCTGTCACTCTCTCTCTCTCTCTCTCTTGTCTCTCTCTCTCTCTCTCTCTCTCTCTCTCTTTGTCTCTTCCTAAACCCTTTCTCTAATGAGAATATTTAAAAAATGATAGGAAACTGAAAGGCTACTTTATAACGTTTCCCAACACAGTTTCATGCTCAGCTTGGTGTTAAAAATTTAAATGCTACTTTACAACGTTTCCCAACACAGTTACAATCAAACACAAATACACCTAGTTAGCCTTGGAATTTCAATGGGCTAGCGAACAGCTCGAGAAATGTTCATAGTTATTTCTAAACTCGCACGGGCAACAACTCCTTGAAACAAAAAATAAAAAAGTACAATTTCAAAATTAAATTCTTTATAAGTAATAGTTTCTAGTATATATTTATTTTATTTTATTTTGTATTCGGTAATCCAGGTCGAAGCAAAACATGCTTCGACTTGGGTCGGTATTGCGTTACATTCAACGGCCGCTGCGCAGTCATGTGTCGAGGACATCGGCCTTGGTCGCCGCGTTGCCAAGTCGGGCGGTGGGTCTGGAGCAAAAGCAGAGTCCGATGCTAGATGTGGTGTACTGTGAGGACAAATTACCCGCAGATAAAGCGATTGGTAGACGTTACAGCAAATCGTTAGACGATGATGCCAAGCAAACTGCCAAGAAAGTTGGCAAGGATGCGGCTAAGGAGGTGGCCAAGGCATCCAAGGCAGGTGGCGGCGATTCTAAGGAGCCGCCGAAATCAAAATCAAATGCGAAGCCAAAGCCGGTGGAGGAACGCATCAAATCCTTTGAGATATATCGCTGGAAGCCCGGCGATCAGCCCACAATGCAAACCTATCGTGTGGATCTCAATCAATGCGGTGCCATGGTACTCGATGCCCTCATCAAGATTAAGAACGAAGTGGATGCGACTTTGACATTTCGTCGCTCGTGTCGCGAGGGCATCTGCGGCTCCTGTGCAATGAATATCGATGGCATCAATACACTGTCGTGCATCACGGCAATTGATACGAATGTGGCAAAACCATGTCGGATTTATCCCCTACCTCATCTATATGTGAAGCGTGATCTTGTACCAGACTTATCTCAATTCTATGCCCAGTATCGATCCATACAGCCATGGCTGCAGCGCAAGAATCTCGATCGGGAAATTGGCAAGGCGCAGTATCTGCAAGCTGTCGAGGATCGCAATCAATTGGATGGGCTCTATGAGTGTATATTATGCGCATGTTGTCAGACATCCTGTCCGTCATACTGGTGGAATAGTGAGAAATATTTGGGTCCTGCTGTTTTAATGCAGGCATTTCGTTGGGTCATCGACTCCCGGGATGAGAATACCGAGGAGCGTCTCTGTCATTTGATGGATCCATGGAAGCTCTATCGTTGCCACACCATTCTCAATTGCACAAACACCTGCCCAAAGAATCTAAATCCGGCCAAAGCCATCATTCAGCTCAAACAGCTGCTAGCGGGCATGAAGAAGAAGCCAAAACCGAAGATGCAGACTGATCAAATGTTTCAGGGCAAAATGTAGAGTTAACCAAAATTTGATTTGAAGCACATTGTTATTCACGTAGATAGGGCACTACACATCCGACACTCTATTACACTACTTTACACGCCTTTACACTCCCCCACACAGCTTCACACCACCTACACCTACACGTACACCTACACCTGCGCGCGCACACATACACTTACACCCATTTAGCACATAAGAACTTGCAAGATATTAGTTAGCTCTTACAATGTTGGACATGACGTCTATGGTACTTTAAATTCTACACTAAACTGATTTGCTGCAGACATTTATTTTGTTTTGGAAAGGATTAAGACATTTGTTTCGATTTATTCAAAACATTTTAATTAGAAAAAAAAAAAAATTTTAACTCAATTTTCGATGGCTCCAATCGATTACGGCTGCAACATAAACACATAAATAACTTATATTATTGTTAACAATTATACTCACCACGTTTTACATGTGTTTTTCGAATTTTAACCAAAAAAAAAAATTTTAAACATTAAACACAACAATTTTCGATGGCTCCAATTGAACATTACTTACACACATTAACACATTAAATTATTGTTAGCCAACTCGGTGATTTACGCAAATAAACTGAGCAGTCAAATGTATCAAATGTATTATTTTATATAAAATGTTAGTAAAACGATCCATAAGACATCTATAGACTTAAAGAGATGTTGTGGAAATAAATCTCATGGAATGTTTCCTTATAAGAATAGCAAAATATTGTAGTAAATATTTATTTGATTTGCATAAAAATTCAGCCTAAAGTGGCCTAATAATTAGTGTAAACTTATTTTTATCGCTCTCTTTATGCTATTTTGGAAACGAGAGTAATTTATATTATGGATTTGAAACGCTTGAATGTTCAAGGATTAAAAGTTCAAATACAAATATAATGAATGAATGTGAATCATTTGGCTGAAAGTGACTCAAATCAGTCAGCTCAACAAGTACTACATATTTTCCACTTGCTCTCTCTCTGAATTCTATTTTAATAACGCGCAGTAATTATAATTGATACACATAACAATAATTCTATATAGAACACAATGTATTAACAAATGCTCTCAATACGGATAAGTGCAAATTGTGCTCGCCGTTAACAAAATACAAAACAGAAACAAAAAAAAAAAAAAAAAACGAGAAGAGCTTTCGATGTGAATCATGTGTGGGATGATCTTGAAAATCTATGGCGGAACTTTTGCTTAACCTAAAGCAGAAACTATCATTGTTATTGTTGTTTTGCCTAGTTGAAAGCTCCGCTCTCACAGCACAAACATTTTGTGTTCTCTCTCCGCCTGTCGCTCTCCCTATGCAATTGCGCTCTCATTTGGCATTTTGCGCTCTCTCACAATGTTGGGCATTCGTAGGCAAATAAATACAAGTACAAAAATATTTACATATGCAATGTGCGTGTGTCTGTGTGTGCTATTGTGTGGGTGTGTTTAGCTTAGGGTCCCGTAAATCGTCACCACGTGCAGCGACAGCGGCGGCAGAAAGCAAGCGATGGCAAACAACAAAACGAAATCAAAGCTAAACGGCAAAGGCAACGGCAACGGCAACGCCAAAGGCAAAGGCAACAGCAAAAGCTTTTCGGTCACCGACGTCACCGACGCACCGGAGGTGGCCCGAATGAAGCTTTCGGACGCCTACAAAAACCAACCCCAACACGAAAGCCGCTTTGCAATTCAGTCGCAAAAAGTACGTCGCCAGAACGCAAAAACGAGACCTGGCCCGCTGCAAAATCGAACAAATATTTCAATATCAACAAACATAAGAAAAATTCATAAGAAAAAAATAAAAATAAAAATATATAGATAAATAAAAGAAATCACCATACCAAAATACAAATCAAAAACAAATTGAAGAAAATTTGAAATTGAGAGAAGAAACAAATAAGAAGGCAGGCAGATTATCGAGACGTGGTTAATTCGTAGAGGTGCGTTGATTGATGACTGATTGATGGCCATTTCTATTTTTTTGTTGTTTTTGAGTGTGTGCGAAAAAAGCTTGCCAAGATTTGTTGTCATCAACACTGTTGCAGTTGATTGTTTGTTGTTCATGTTGTTGTATTTCATCTATTATTTATATTTGCCCAACACCTGAACACAAAACAAACACGAAGGTAGCCACAGCAACGCGTTACAGGGAGCAACGAACGGGAGGCCAGAAGCGTGAGAGGTAACAGGAGCAGCAGTTGGAGCAGCAAGAGGAGCAGTTGATCAGGCAGTTGGCTAACAGAACCACACACACATTTCACTAAGATGTCATGGAGATATGCGGTAAGTGGCAGGAGCAAATTTCGCCTGTGCTGGTCACACTTTTTTTGAGTTTTTGAGTTTTTTTGTTGTTGTTAAACTGTCAGCTGATGATAAGAAAATGCTGATGATAACAATGATGATGAGGATGACCTTGAATGCATTTGTGTGCATGAGGTTGACCCAATTTGTGAGCTGCTTTTTGATGCAAAGGCAGGGCCACTACCACTTCACCTGTGTGTGTGTGTGTAAGTGTGCCATTTTCCAGCTGGCAGCCAGCTTGCACATCAGAAGCCTTGGCACATGCCCAAGCTAACCACTCAACCCGACAACCCGACCACCCTACAACCCTACAACCCTACAACCCATCAACCCATCAACCCTATCGCCCCACAACCCCTAAACGCTACATCCATGCACACAAGGCCTTTGCTCGTGAAATGCAAATGCTCTCTATGGCCAAAGCAAAGTTCAAGTGCCTTTTGCACAATGTTAGTTACACACACACACACATACTACAACTACAACTACAACAACATTAAAATGTATTTCCTCTTGTTATTAACAGTTAATGCAAATATTTGCATTGCATTGGCGCCCAATTTGAAACTAGCAAAAGTTTCACGTTCATTTCTACGTTCGCAATAATAACTCAACGTATTTGTATTTATTATGAGATAACTGTGCATTTAACGGCATATTTCGTATGTGAGCTACTTGTTTGTTGTTTTTGTTTTGCTATAATCAGCACAGTTTGCCCTAGAACTTAGCCAGCAACGAAGCTCAGCAGTTCCAGTTAAGACTCCTTCACATCCACATTATGCACAGGTTATGACATTCAGGCCTGCTGAGGTTTTGCAGGTAGAGAATTTATGTGATTATGCGGTAATCTAAATACAAGCATAATGTGCCTGCTTGCTATTATTATTCGGTTATCTAAATATAAGCACTGCTTCCTCGATGGTAAGGTAATAATACTTTCTTTGTGTGTGTGTGTTCTAGTTTTACACATGAGCAAGAGAGGGGTGTGGTAGTGGTAGAGGGGGGGAGGGGGTAACTGCTGGCTGCATTACAAGCATTGCAGTTGTCGCCTGACCCTAAAACGGATAAATGTGTAATAGGCTAAACGGTGGGGCTAAACTTAAGCAGATTACTCATACGTCGCGTGGGCCAATTAACTTAATTATAAACGAAATTTTCGTAAAAGGCCCACCCCGCTCCGTTCTCTTCAGCTCTCTGACCATGTTTGCTCGCTTCAAGGCTAATCTTTTACGCCTCAAACACACACACACACCGAGACGCACAGGGCTTGGAGTCGCATCTATATTGAACTTGAGGTAGGGACAAAGGTAGATGAGGGGAAGGAGAATGGTGGGGGTGGTGAAAAAAAACCCAAGTGAATGCAAAATTAATTAAATTGCTGAGAGCACACATTTTCATTTTTTTTTTTTTTTGGGGCAGACTTGTGCTGTTGCCACATTTAGTGGCAAGGTGACGCGACTGCTGGTGGAGTAGGCGGGTGTGGCGCAACCACTGAAGCGAACCAAGCGCCCCCAGGGGCGTGCATTTAATTGGCCAGCCGCTCGCTTGCTTCCGTGTAATGTGCATTAAAAAATGCTCAAAACCAAAAACAAAAGGAAAATGAGAAAAAAAAACGAAAAATAAAAATAAAAATAAAAATAATGAAACACAAAGCCCAATAGCTTAGCTAAAATGTCAATGTCAGTGTTGGCTGTCATTTCTAGTTGTTGTTGTTGTTGCTGTTGTTGCTTTTGGCGCTAATTGAACGATCGATAGAGCGTTGTACATCTCCGATATGGCCTGGCCCAGCCTGGACTGGGTCTGGGTCTAGTTTGCTCTATATACGGCCTATATATGGCCTATATATAGAACGCTGGTGGGCGTATACAATAGTCAACGTCACTCGTCGATTGGCAGCTGTTGCGCCTCATTGAGCAAAAGCGAAAGGCAAAAAATAAAAAAATAAATAAAAAAATAAAAATAAATAAATTGTTAAAAAATAAAAAAAAAACTAAATAGCTGAGCGGCCACTTGAAAGCGATTTGTTGTTGCTATTGTTGTTGCAGTTCCATTGTTTAAAAAGCAAAATGCTAAAAAACAATTATCACCAAAAATGTAATTTGTTGGACAGCGGTCGGAGTCAACTCTTGACTCTTAGCTCTTGGGCATACCCTGTTGGGTTCGCTCAATATATAGGGTATACTCATTAGCTACTGAGTTAAGTTATTGTTTTTATTTATATAAATTAACGAGAGTTTTAATGCACTTATTACAGGGTGTGCTATAGCCAATCAGCTTTGATTGTCTGTTTATTTAAATTGGTTTATCCTATTTGTTGTACTTCTCTGCCTCCTTGTATAATTTTCAAGAATTTATTAGCATTTCACAGAGTTTGATTTACACAAGAGCAACTACAACAGAATACAGGGTATTTTTAAAATCGATTAGCATTATTCATTTCCCTTTCCGCAATTGTTTTGTTCATTTGTTTTATTTTTCAGTCTCTTTATCGCTTTATAAGTGTTTATTAACGCTTGAGCTTTAAGCTCTCTTCTGCTGACTACAGGGTATATTTCAGGTGATAAAGAATTAGTGTAAATTACTTTTCACTTATTCTCGAATTGCTCTCAGTATGTTTACAAATATTTCATATATTTAGCTTTTTTCAGCCAGATAACAGCTGCTTACAGGGTATACTGCAGTCGATCAGCTACTGACCAAAATTAGTATTCAATTACTTATTCAGTCTTTTCGTTATTTCAATTGTTTATAGTTTCAGCTTCTTCAGCCAGATAACAGCTGCTTACAGGGTATACTGCAGTCGATCAACACCTGGGCTAACATAGTATTCACTTATAAATTCAGTCTTAGTCATTTCATAAATTGTTCGTAGATTCAGCTTGTTCAGCCAGATAACAGCTGTTTACAGGGTAACCTGTAGTCGATCAGCCAATAATCTACCATAGATTTAGTTAATTATTCAGTCCCTTAGTCACTTCATAAACTGTTCATAGGTTCAGCTTTTTCAGTCAGACAACAGCTGTTTACAGGGTATACTGTATACTGATCAGCCACTAGCCCAACATAGTACTTACTTACTTATTCACTTTATCACTGTTTACAGGGTATACTGTAGTCGATCAGCTACTTGGTTTACTTAGTAATTACTTAATTAGTCTCTTTTTAAACTTATTAACAAATTAATGAGTACATCGTAGTCGTGCATGCACATTTTCAATCCGTTCACTTAATTCTATTGTACATAAATTATCTTACAACTAACTGCAGGGTATAAGCGCAGTCGTGCCAGCATAAAGACCGATCAATGGTTATTGAGTGAGTCACGACTTTGGAGCTTGTCACTCACGATCGTATCACGTGCGCATCGCTAGATTTTGAATACATTTCAAACTACTACGAAACGCTCCCCATTTGGGCGCCCTATCTCAACCTTGAGTGAGCGGACAGATCATTTGCATTAGCTGCATAAATTGTTAACAACAAATGAGATTTACGCGATACACTGACAATTCACCGACAATTTGATGAACAGTTCACATCCCCCCCGCCTCCACCCATTTGATACCCTCTTGCCTATAGCAGTGCACACCTTAAATGGCAAATTAAAAACTACTGCGCATTTAATTTGCACAATTTTCATGTAGTAGCATTTGATCTGAGTCACTGGGGAAAATGCGACCAAGTACAATTTTCAACAATTTCAATGGCAACTTTCTGATGGATCCGTCAGCACGTGATGCCGAGGCGCATTAACAATCTCTGGCACCGTCAAAATTCTTTAATAATTTTTTTTTATTTATTTATTTACTTTTTCTTTTTATTTCGTTTCGTTTCGTTTAAGTATTTTCTTTTTTTTTTTTTTGGCAGACTGTTTAATCAATAATTTTGTCTGCAGGGCTTGCATGTCAATGCATTTGGCTTGTCTTTTATTCATATTTACAGGGTATACCCTGTAATCATTGGATGCATCAAATGGTGTACTGCATTTGAGAGAGTTTTAAGCATGGAAATATATTTACAAACTGCAAACTCCACTAAAAAAATATATTGATAAATTATTTCCCTGTAATGTAACTATATATTCCATATATATCTAAATGATTTATATACCCATAAAAACGATCTAACGTCCCCTTCATCCAGTAAACTCTTTAAAAGACTGTTATTTCGAAGTGCTGAAATTTTGATCGAACTTGGTTGACAAACAAAGAAGTTATACTGTTTTGAATGTAGAGATAAGTATAGAGTATCTCTAAGAAAAGCAATAATAGACTTATAGGAGCAGCTAGCTAACTAGCGCCCATTTACAGGGTAACTCCAAGTCAGTCACTTTCAACAGCATACACGTTCAAATGTATGCTTTATAAGTAAACCTTCGGGAAAACTTCTTTCCATTTATGCACTCGTCGCATGCTCGATTCTATCAATAGGGAAATGCTATTCGAAACGCTTTTTTGGCCATTTTCGAGTTATTGGGCCAATGTAAACACACCCCACACACACACACACACACACACACACATTTCAATTGTATTTTGTTGTGTCTATAATTTTCAGCATGCCTGGCAATTTTTCACACTTGTTAAGCATTTTTGATAATCACTTTTCAGAATTTTCCTATTCACGCTTTTGTGTGAAAATTTCGAAGCGTTGTCGTTGTTGTTGCTTTTCGGACTGCACAAGGCCAATAGGCAACAAATGTGTTCACATTCATATTCACATTCACATTCACATATGTGCACGTATTTGCTCACTTATGTATTAAGTGAGTGTTTCTGAGTGGCAACAAACTGATTTCATAATTTATTGGCTCCACATTTCTAAAATGTTTGGTTTTATTTTATATTTGGAACTAGTTTAGCGACTTCACATGAGTGAACGGATTTGTGCTTAATAGCTTCAACTAGTTCAACTTGGGTAAAAGATTCCGCAAACCAATGAACTACGAATAGTTCAGTAAGTTGAACTTTAAGTTCAATAACAGAATAATCAATTGTTAGGCTTGAATATCTTGTTACAATTTAGTTCATAAATGAATCAGCATAGTTATTTTAAAATGAACAAGTTCACAAGATTGATATAACTATTTTTTGCTTCTTATTACATTGAGAATTAAATTAAATAATCATGTGAATTGGATCACAAATGAACCGGTTCAATTGAACTAGTTCCGAATCTGAAATAATATGTATTCTAAATAAAAGCACCAATAAAGTAAAATATTAGGCATATGCAGAACTAGTTCTGGAAATGAAATAATATATATTTCAATACATTTCGATTGAACTAGTTCCGAAAATTTAATAACTGAAACATACTTAATATTTCAAAGACTTTAATTATCATCAATCTATTAAAACTATTATCTATATAATAATAAATCAAAAAAAAAAAACTAGTTCAAAAGTTCTAGTTCTTTTGGACTCAATTAATTCTACAATGAATTGCAATAAATATTTTGATAATTTCGAAACAATTGATTATTGAAAACCAAAATTATTATTCTCTTTCTGACATTTTTATAATTTTTATTATTCTATTACTAATCTTGATAATGCCTAAAACAATGAGCTGAACTAGTTCAAGCTGGTTCAATATTTACTGCATAGCTTGTTAGCCTCAATTGATGCCACATAGCGCATGCACTAGGTATTGTCTAAGTATAAGGGGCAAGTTGCCAGTGGCAGGTTGCACAAACGTGACACGTCTGTGGCACATTGTCAGCTTTTTGTTTTTTATTTTTTGGGTTGACCTCGAAAGGGCCAACGGCAACAGTTAGAGACACAAACTGAGTGGTCAATGCTTGACCCGAACTGAGCTCAACACAACTCAGCACGGCTCGATTGACACAGTTTTCTATTTTCTATTTTTTTTTTTTTTTTTTTCAGTTTTGCAGGTTGCAGGAAGTGTTGACGTGTAAATGGAATTGAATAGAATTGAAAACAAGAATGCAAACTCAACTTTGGCACGCCGAAGTGTTGTTGCCCTGCAGAGTGTTGATGCAACAAAAGTTGCAACGAACATTAAGTAACTTCTAACAGAAACATAGAACAAACATAATGTTATTCAAATATGTTGAAAACTTATTAACAATTTTCATACAAATATTAAACTTTTCATCGATCGCTTCAATATGTTAGATTTGTCAGGTTTTAGTCAAATTTCAACAGCATTTAAAATGTATTATTTAATGTTTTATTTATAAGTTTAATTTGTTTTGAGAAACATAAAATATTTTGATATTTAACTACCATTTTGAACTAATTGTTCTCAAGCCAGTTTTATATATTTAATTATGATATAGAAGCAAGATTTCAAGCAAGTTTAATTGAGTTTAATTTAATAAAGACATTAACTAATATTTGGCGATGAAGTTGAGTTATCTTATGAAGCAATGAACTGGTTCATAATGAAAGCTGATCATTCTTATTGCAGCCATATAGCATATATATATATATATATATATATATATATATATATATATATATATATATATATATATATATATAAAGTTGTCTGACTTGAAGCTAATTTCGTCTATATATAACAATCTAAATGCAGAATAAGTAAGTTTGGTTAAGATATCCCAAGAAACAACTTAGTTTTCCATACTAAGCCGCGATTTAGGTTGTATCATTTCTGAGAAGCACAGGCAAGCCTGGCTATAACAACTCAGCTCACGCAGCTAGAACACGAAGCGCTACATATTTCGTGACAAGTTGGTAATACCCTGCAGCAAGAGTATGTGGAATGGTGTCAGTAAACGAATTGAATACGAATTGGAGACGCATGTTGCATGTTGCAATCAGCACTGACTAATAGATGCAACAATGCGAACATCTGTATGTATATATGTGCATGTATCGGTGTGTGTGTGTGTGTGTGTGTATCTATCAAAGAGTTATAAAGGTATGGGATGCAGATACAGTTGGCACGGTGGGCTATTAAAAGGCGGGCGAGACGACACCATGCATTGAGACATAGAGACACTGGCCGAGGCTAAGTGCCAATAAATGCGGCACGATGCGGCGGTGCACAGAAATAGACAGAGAGTCGAACAGAAGAAGAGAGTCTACTTGCTGATGATTAAGTTCAAGTGATTAACATTTAATCATAGACTAAGTTGAAAAGTGTTTGTGTTGCTTTCCAGCTAATTGCCTTGGCATGCGGGCATTGAGAACTGACTGACTGACTGACTGACTGACTGACTGACTCATCGCTTATGTTCGTGCTCTTTGCACATTGGTACAGTTCATCTGAATCGTATACTGTTTGGTTTTCCAATTTATTTTTTCTCGATTTCGAATATTTCCAACGTCAAAAGGAATGTGCTGAAAATGTGGGCGTGTGTGTGTGTGTGTGTGTTTTTGCTTTCTAAACGATTTTCATTTTGCAGCGCGCTTTTCACAGCATTTAATGCATGTGCTGTGTATTTTTAGATGCACACACACAGCTACATAAACATATATGTATATATATATATTAAGATATATATATATATATATATATATTGGTACATCTTGCCGTTTGTGTAGAGCTGCGGAACAAGGTCAAGGCGTCGACGGTGGCCAAAAACCACTAACGTCAACAACATCAGCCATGAGCAAATGGCTAAAACGACAACGACAACGACAACGACAACGCCAACGCCTTTTGGTTGCACCTGAAGGCGAAATGCTTTAGTTTTAGTCTCCTTCACGTTTTCCCCCTCCTGCTGCCAAGCACCTCCCACCTCCCACCAGTCTATGAGTCGCCAACCCACCTGCAAAATGGCCTCAAAGAGATTTTTAATATTATATTACGTATACGCAGAAATAAAAATAAAAAGCATTCGCCTGAGTTTTCGCTATATATATAAATATATATATATATATAGAAATAAATTTATATATATATATATATATATATATATATATATATATATCGCAGGCAATTACTAGACTTCTACGTGGGCTCGTCTGGCCTGTTGCCTAGGGTCGGCTGCTCACCCAACGTTTGCTTCGAGTTTCATTTGAAGATCTTCACATTCCCATTTGTAGTCAAGTAATCGCAGCTCGCTTCGAACGGAAATTTAGCTTTAAATGTTATTCATTTGGCTTATAAATTACGCTTAATTAGTTTGTATTTGCTTAGCATTGTTAGTAAATATAGTTTATACTTTTTTTTACTTAATTTGGAATTTAGTAAATATTTATTATACTTTTTTTTACTTCATTTCGAACTTTGAATAAATATCTTTGTCCTATATCTTTGTCCTATATCTACTGTATTCTGTATAAATTTACTACATTTATATTTAAATAAATTTGTTTAATTATTAGCTCTCATATGACAATCTCTTGTTAAGCAGAAACTAGGTTAAACATTTTAATCTTAATCAGAGCAAGAAGTCCACAATTTGTCCAATTATTTTTTTTATAGATTTGTTCCTTCATTTTGAATGGATTTTCGCTAGACAGATCGAATAATCATTATATATATTTTTAGGATAAAGTTGTAATAAAAATAATTGTTATGGTATATAAAACACTTTTGCTTTTTCAATTAACTCAAGCATTCTCAGAATAAGAACAGAATTAATGTTCAATCACCTTGTATTCGTTATTTAGTTATACCTGGAAAATAAATATCCTTCTTACTTGTAACCAAGTAATAAATATTCTATATAGTATGTTAGAATATGATATAAAAGTTTCTGATAAATTTTACTCCCTTTTTAATTATTTTATTCTATGTTAAAAAGCGTACATTTGTTGGCAATTATATTTTCAATAAATACATTTTTTTAAATAATTATATATATTTATAAAAACATAGAAAAATGTACATAAATTCCAAAGTGTTAGGCCTGCATTAGAATATATTTTACATTTAATTAAAACATTTGTAGTGCAGCTAATTTAAATATAATATATTATAGGTATAAATATCAAATAATATCAATAAATATCAGTTCGAAACTGTTATTATTTTGCTAATTATCTTTACATTTCTCTCACCTTTATACAGTATTATTTAAATTGTTTATCATCATTAAAAGCTTGAACTATTTTTGCAATTGTTTTACACATGATGTTCATAATTTTTTTTGCAGCTACTCACCGACAGATACAGCAGCAGCATTGGTGATAGATATAGTCCGCACTATTATCAGGTTTGTCAGAGATCAACGCTTGTAATTCGCATGCCTCCAGTGTTGTGTAATGCCCCGTTTATTGAAGAAACTAAACACTGTTTCATTTCAATTGAGCTTATTAACCAAAAACTGAGACTTTAACTCTATTATGCTAAAAAAATGCAAAAAATACCAGGAAATATTTGAGTTCAAATTACATATCGTCGGTATAAAAGTAATTTCCTTCCTTAGATACAGAGATGCCGTCAAGGCAACCTCCAAAGATGTGCCTATAAATCATGAGGCTACACGAAATTAATTTGAAAGAATAGAAATAAATAGAAAGACGTATGCAAATTGTATATAGAAATAGATAGATTGTCGTGTCGTATATATGTTTTGTGTATGTATGCACGTCAGATCAGTCACAATAGATCAAAATCAGACAAGAAAAGTGAAAGAACTTTTGCCTATGATGATTTGGTCTCTTTTGGTTCTTGGCTTCTGTTCCTCAGGGTCGAATGCCGCGACAAAAAGCAAAAGTTTTTGCTTCTCATTCTCCCTCCACGCGGCGCCTCGTTGTCGCTGTTGGTATTTGAATATGTTATGACAAAGCAGACAACCGATAAGCAAAACTAAAATAAAAAAAAAAAAAAGAAAATAGAAAAGAAAAAGAAACGAAAATAATAAATAAAAATACAAAAATGGTAGAAAAGGCAAAATGAAAAGAGAAAACAGAATAAGTTTCACTTTCCCATTGACTTTGGCTGCTGTCCCTGAAATTGACATAACAAACAAGGACAACGTTCGAGGGGCCTCTCTCTCTCTCCCTCTCTCTTTCTCTCTCTGTCTCCCCGCATGTACGTGTGTGTATTTTGGTGTCGTCTTTGGGCGACCTTCGCCTTTGCCCATAAATTTACTGACCGAGCTTTTGGCAACAAAAGCCCAAGCTCAATTGTCGCCTAGGCAAAACTTGATGCCCATAAATAATTTCCACTGCCAAAACATACAACAAATTTACATTTCCGCAACGCGAAATCTGAACTTCAAGTTCACAGATCTCCCCCGCTACCTTCCCCAAAAAAAGGGGCATTCTCAACTGACAACTGAGACAAATGATGCCATTCGCTGTCACAAACAGAATCATCTTTCGATACTTA
This sequence comes from Drosophila macrospina, assembly GCA_035042075.1. Taxonomy (NCBI): domain Eukaryota; kingdom Metazoa; phylum Arthropoda; class Insecta; order Diptera; family Drosophilidae; genus Drosophila; species Drosophila macrospina. The sequence goes on along the minus strand of JAWNLW010000500.1, from coordinate 2,422,304 downwards.
AGTTATTTTATCTTTGATTTCTTATTTGTCATCTTTAGTATTATGTGTCATAAATGCTAGCATGGTCACCCTAGAAAATGATTTATTTCTGTTTATATTACTGCGATTTACTTGTGATATGTGCTTGAACTAACATTGTGTGCTAGAAATTAACTCAAAAAATGTTTTTTGATAATTGTTTCCTCAAGTTGTTGTGACTCTTGGGCTTATTTTGTAATTCTGATCAAGGTTAACTTGCTCGCAGCGGTGCCACCGCGGTAAAAAGCAGTTATACTCAGTTGCATGAATGGCAACATTATTTCGCTTTGCTTTGGCGTTGCCACTGTTTGTGAAAGTGCTTATAATATTATCAACTGAGCTTACAAAATGGAATTCTAGCTAAACTAACAGTCGATTGCAGCTGAAATGAGTTGAATATTTGTTTATATATATTTTATTATGTATTTTATATTATATGTATATTTAATATATACATATATTCTTATATAAATATTATAATATATATTTGTATATTATTTCTTTTTTAGTTAATTGAATATGTTTTGTTTCTGCTTTCCAAGTATTTTGTTTTGTCTAATATTTACTGTTTTTTTGTTCTTAAATGTTTAATAAATAATTTGTTTTGCAGTCACCCAGCCGCCTGGAAACTTCAGAACAGACCACAGGACGCCAATTACAGCGTGTGCTGCACTATTCGATGGCTCCATGCCGTAGTCTTCCAGGACTGAGACGCGCCGAGTGCGCCATACACGATGTTGACTGTGATGAAGTCTATCCGGGCATTTACATAGGCGATGCGTGAGTCTCTCTCTCTCTCTCTCTCCCTCTCTCTCTCCCTCTCTTTGTTAGTTTAATCATTAACAATCTTGTTCTTTCAGTGCGGCGGCTAAAAACAAAACCTATTTGAGAATGATGGGTATTACACACGTGCTGAATGCCGCGGAGGGTTGTCGTTATGGCCAGGTTGATACTGGTCACAGTTATTATCGGGATATGCCAACCGTTAGGTGAGTGAGAAGCGTTCGAGATCATTGTTAAATCAAAAATTCATCGGCGCACATCATTTATCGTTTAATTTTGGACTTTCGATTTGATGATTTGGTTGCGTTATCGCTCAAAAATGATTACAAAATTTGTTGCTAATTGAAATTTTCTTTTTATTTTCTTACTCTGCACTCGGCACATGTTCTTTGTATATACACATACATATGCATAAACATATCACACACACACACACACACTCTCTCGCATTGTCATGGTGGGTCTCACTGTGGGTCATTTGTTGTTGTTGTTGTGTTTTGTGGGCGACAAAAAAAAAACACATTGTTTTGTGTGAGCAGACGCCAACATAAGGATTGCTTTTTTAGATATATGGGATTCCCAATGATTGACGCACCCACGACAGATATTTCCCGTTATTTCTATGTGGCCGCTAAATTCATTGACAGCGCCATCAGCAGCGGCGGTGAGTAGCTGAAACAGCAAGTCAAGTCTCTCTCTCTAATCCCTTCTCTCTCTCTCTGTCGTACTGTAGGCAAAATCCTGGTGCACTGCCTGGTGGGCATGTCAAGGTCGGCCACCTGCGTCCTGGCGTATCTGATGATTTGCCGCAAAATGTCCGCCGTAGACGCGATACGTACGGTGCGCATGCGCCGTGAAATTCGACCAAATGATGGCTTCCTGCAACAGTTGGCTGATCTCGACATGGAGCTGAAGCGCAAGAATCTTTATCCCTATTAAAGAAATATCCCCCACTCCCAAAACAGAATCCCCAACACAACCAAAGAGACACACCTAAACACACACACACACACACAACACACACAACTAAGTTAATGAAGAAGCTGAAGAAAGTAACAGAAGTGCAATGTTTATGCTGTATTTGTGAGTTGTGAGAATTGCAAATGAATTGCGAAATGTTGGCAAATTTGCACATTATCCTGATAAGTACACGCATAAACGTTGCTCACACACACACCACTATATACCCCTCACACACACAGACACCACAAGAAGCGTTGTTCTAAACTATTTATAAAGATAAAGCTAACGACTTAATGGTAACTTGGTCTTCTGATACAAATAAAACCAAAAAGAAATTAAAAACTGTTCAACTGATTAACTGTATAATCATGGCAACTAGATATATATATATATATATATATATACATACACATATATGTAATTGGCCATACTTCCATTTAGTGGGAAACAAGTTACACTAGAAACTCCACAGATACATAGCGACCTAGGCGTTACGAGAACTTCAACTTCAAGAATCGAGCTGACATTTTACTACATATGATATATATATATATATGTATATATGTATATGTATATATACATATGTGCGTATACCCTGCATACCTTGTTACACACATACATACATCTTGATATACATGTATTCCTATAAAACGACTTTTTTTTGTATGCAAAACTCTTTCGATTTATGGTTCATCTCCTACCTGCGTATAGCACACATACACACACACCCACACACATATATATATACATATGCTATTATGGCATACTTACATATACTCTTCGTATGTGCATATGTATGTGCGTGTGTGTGTGTGTGTGTGTGTGCGTGCACATCTATTGTTAAGAGCATATGTACTTAGGCGTTTAAGAAGAGCTGAAGCAAAATACAACACACAATGAAACAATGTATAGAACACAAGAGAAGCATATATAAAAAGCTATATATATATATATATATATACCAAATATATACGATATATAGAACATATATCTATATAGATATATAAACTGATATATAGAGCAGAAAACCAAAAAAAAAAAAACAAAAAACAAAAAAACCGTGTATTGTATAATAAGTATATACAAGCTGCGTTATATATACACCCCCTATATATTATACTTATATGTATATGTACATATATATACATACATACATATATATACATACATACACATATATATACATATATACAGGCAAATGTATACTCAACTATTGTACAATGAAATAGCAAAGCTAATGAACAAAAGATCAACAAATTGAACAGCAACAAAAAGTCGACTAGTTGAAATTGAATGCAACAACAGCAACAACAAAAACAACAACAACAACAACAACATTAATGAAATGAAAAGAAAAGAAAAACAAAACGAAATTCATATTTTCTAGAACATGTATGAGCAAAAAACCAAGAAAACAGAAACAGAAACAAAATGAAAAAAACGAAAACAACAACAAAAAAACAACTAAACTTGTCTCTAAGAAGTGATTAATAAAAACCAAACAAAACAAAAAAAAAAAAAAAACAAAAACTATAAAACATTGATAAAGCATTTTGTTTAAATATTGATCAAAATGGCAAATTTAATTTAATACATAGAGTATTAGCTGCTGGCTTTGCCCTTGCACTTATGATTGAAGTTAGTTTTGCAACAGATGTCTTATACCCTGCACTGGGATATATTAAACCTGACAAAGAGTTGACAACTGGCAGAAGAAAGCTTCACACAGATACTTGAAATTATTTATATTATTTGTTAACACATGCTAAGTGAATAGTATTCTATCGGAAAATAAGTTTTCCTTCACTGAATTCAGTTAAACTTTTTGTAACACCCTCAAAATGGACAAGGAAGAGTACACAAACTTTGTGCAATTGTATGTAACAGGCAGAGGGAGGCATTGCAACCTTATAAAGTATATATATTCTTAATCAGCATCAACATCCGAGCCAAATGAGCCATGTGCGTCCGTTCGTCTGTCCGCCCGTCCGCCCGCCCGTCCATCCGTCTGTATCAACGCGTCTCTCTGAGCAACTATAAGAGCTACAGACTCCAAATTTGGCATGAAGGTTCTTGTATACCATACGTAGATTCAGTTTATTTCAAATTTTGAACACCTCCCACCCAAATCGGAAAAAAAGTACTTCTGGCCACATTTATCACTTCTTTCTTTCTTTCTTTCTCACTTAACTGGTGCTTCAAAAATATCATTTAGAAGAAATACGGAGAGTTTCATTAAGATTGGTCTATAATTAAGAAATATATTCTGAAAATTAATATTTGTATTAAGGCGCTTGCGCTTGTGTGCGAGCGAGACAGCAAAGGACTACAATACATGCATATGTAAATGAAGCGAACTGTACAGGATAAAATACTGTCGCGTGCGCTCGACTGATTCGCTTGCTATATTAGGAGCTGTGACGTTCGAAAATTTAATGTGTTTTGCAGATTTCACTATTGAGTTATAGAGAAAATTAATTTTATTTAAGTTGTTAGTCTTCAAAGTTAAAATTTGTCTGTTTTACTGGCAGATGTGAACATATTTTAAGATATTTGAACTTTTTACAATTAATTTTTAATTAAAATTAGAGAAGATGCATTCTTTTATAGAAGAGCAGAGTTTTATTATATAGAAGTTTACTATAAATAATAATAATAATTGAAGAGACTATTCTGTTTAATTGAGAGATTTTCCAAGCGTAGAAATTAATGTATATTGTAGGATCTGTGCAAGAAATTGTATGGAACAGGCAGAATAAAGCAATTGAAGTATGTATTCTTCATCAGCTCATGTAGCTGAGTCAGTCTCAGCAACTATAAGAAGCAGAGACATTTAAACTGTCAGGAAAGTTTTTGTTTTATATAAGATTCTGGATGAATCCCTTATTACAGTCGCACTTACAAGCTCATTTCTAAGTGTAAACTGCTTTAGCTGAAGAGTAACCTAAAGGAAAGTGATGTCAAACGATTCTGTAAGTTTCAAAACGTTCAGCGCAGTAATACAAAAGTTATGTAGAAAATAAGTTTTGCATTGAAGCCAATGAATACATGTGTGCGAGCGAGACAGGGCGTTAGTACTGAACGTTACGAAGTAGCAAAGGTAATTGACATAGGCGAATGTAAATTATAACTTTATGCTCAAAATACAATAACAGAATTGCTTATTATGGAGACTGCTACAGGGTATCGTCACTTGTATTCTATGCTGTTTTGCAGTTGTAGTTCTAGGAGATTACATTAATTAGACTACAGTTCTAGGCAGTTGCAGCTTGTAGCTGGAGCAGTTGAAGACTATTCCACGAAGGTTCGACATTGGATCGTTGGAGGTAAGAAAAAGGTTTACCAAGGCAAACAGAGAATAATTACAATAAATTTGATAGCTGACGCATTAGGAACAGCACATTAGGGATCATTTCGGTTGTACGGCATTAATTTTAATAACCTATAAAATAATAAACAGACAGCCAGGCTCATATGTAGTACTAACTGGATGCCATAGTTACCGCCACCAGCTGAGGAAAACGCTTAAATGTTGTTGCTCATCGTACTTACAAATTGCCACTGTAAATTCAATTGCTGTTGGCTCTGAGGTTGCACGTGTGTCAGCCAGGGTGCTGATGGTGGCAGGAGTCGGTGTCGGGCGAGAGAGGTCACAGTCAGAGTCAGCGTTAGAGTCGGGGTCGTGGTCGCGGTCGGGGTCGGGGTCGGGGTCAGTGGGGCCATTATCTAGACATTAGTTGTGCCTGCTAACTGCCTGGCAACACCTGCAGCGGCGTCGACTGGTTATCACTACAGATAGCGAGAAAGAGTGAGTAAGTGAAAGCAAGAGAGACAGAGAGAGAGAGAGAGAGAGAGAGAGAGAGAGGGAGCGCGAGATATAGCGTGTGTGTAAAAGCCGAGCTTGTAATTAAAAGAAATTGCTACCTGGAGCATGCCGAGAGCTGGTTAAATTTCAAATAGAAGGAGAAGCAGAAACAACTGCTTGAAAACTGTATGGACGACGACAGACAATGGACGGACGCTTCACCGCATAGTTGACCCTAATTTAAAACTATCAATAACTGCGCCACAAAAACACTCAAAGATTGAAGATTTCGATCTCGCGCGCGCAGTCTAAACAATAAAATTAATGTCTCCGGCGGCTTTGGCTGACCACCAGGCACTTAAGACAGCTCCCAGCTCCTAAAACTGAACAACTGAACAACTGAACAACCGAACAGGTAGCAGTCGTAAAAGGCCGTTAAACAACAACAAAAACAACAAGTAAAGCGGGCAGCCAGAATGGCAATCAACAAGTCTAAGCCGCACTTTATATACTCTACGAGGCACAAAGTGTACAACAAATACCTAATGAACATTTAACGCACTTAACATTTCGTGTTAACAGCGCAAAGCAATGTTAAGTTTACAGCTGCTCTGTGTGTATCTTATTTTAAGAACTGCGCAGCAATTGGAGAAGTAAGAGTTAGCGAAAAACATTTGTAAAATTATTGGGGCACGTTTTAAGAACATATTTCTATGTTTCTATATAGTAATAATGTTAAGTTCCTTTTTCTATGTATTTCTATGTTTGTCTTATGTGTTTTCCTCCCAAAATTCGGCTTATAAAGGCTGTGCTCAATGCTTATTTACTGTTCTTTTATATATTTGTATTCAGTGTTCTATATTTATCTTCTATGCTTTACTTTCCATGTTCTATGTTATATATGCGTGGTTCGATATTTTATATATCTATTGTGATTTAATATTTAACAATGCTTATTAACTGTTCTTTTATATATTTTTATTCTATATAGAATTTTTATTTATTTTTTTCAAAGTCTTACTTTCTATGTTCTATGTTTAGTGTGTATGGTTCGATATTTTGTATATCTATTTTGATTTAACATTTAACATGACATGTTCTGGAGCATTCCATATTCCTTTTTATGTGGTTTTATGTTTAAATTCTATGTTCTATGTTCTAAGTTCTATGTTTTTAAATGCCATAATCTGCGCTTCTTTGCTTAACTTCTATGCTTATAATTTTGTTTTGTGTTGTTTTTTGTTCTACGTTCTATGTTCTACGCTTATTGTTATAAGTTGAATCTTCTACATTTATTATGTTCTTTAATCTACGTTATATATTTTACATTATTATATTATATTGTTATATATTCAACTTTCTTTATTTCGTGCTCAAGGCAATTTTCTATGTTCTCTGTTTACCTTCTACATTCTATGTTACAGGTTCTGCGTTCTACATTCTATGTTTTTGTCTATAGTTTTGCAGTTCAAATCTTGCTTGTGCAACTAGTCAAGTAACTCCATCCCATGCATAGAGTATTTGTACTTCTATTCATTGAGTCTGGTCAAATGGCAAAGGCATCCAGCAGCGTAAACTAGTTTCAGTTATGTTCATTCCCAGGTTTCCCAGGCAGCAATCGGACATAGCCTCGCCCTGCGTTGGAGTTCAGCTCAGTTAAGTTGAGTTGAATTCTTCGGTTTAAGCTGCTAAAAATCATTTTTCAAATACACACACATTTAAGCCCCGTTGCGAGTGGTCGACGTCTCTGAGTGATCCCCCGAGTGTGACACATGTTCCGGCTGGCAAATATACTATTTAGACGAGTAGCCAAGGGGGGCATCAGGGCATAAGCTGTAGTAGGGTGGGGGGGGGGGGTAGAGAGCAGACTGCGAGGACGCACATGAAACAATTATTATTATTAATAAGTTAGTTTTACTTCACGTGCGCCAGACGTCAAGCGCGGGGGAGTCGCCTGTCACAAAGCGGATAGGGCAAAGGAAAAGCGCGTGGAGCAAAGGGAGTGTGTGCGGGGAGAGGGAGGTGGGGTATAGAAAGAGAGAGAGAAAGGAGTGTTGATGCGCGCCAAGATTAAGCATGAAAAATGTTACGAATTTCCCTGTAATTAATCTTCATCTGAGCTAAATGGACGCGGGCAGCAACGAAACAGAAACCCAGAACACATGCAAAAGAGTTAAATAATAAGTACACACACACACACTCGCACACACACTTGCACACACACACACACCCATTCAGTCGCCCACATTTGCACACGTCTGTGACACAGGAACTACCCTTGGTGAGTGCCGCCAATTCGAATTGTCCTTTGGCTCAACTCAAACAGTTAAGGGGGCAACAGCTGCGTCCGAGAGACCATCAGAGCCCTCTCGGGGGTGTACTCTTAGCCAGGTTAATGGCAATGCAAATACGCATTCGTATTTGTAACATATAACAAGGATAACTAGCATTGAACTATGCAAACACTCGCAGCTTGTTGTTGTCAGCTTTCAGCTTATATGTGCCAAGTGCCGCAACAATTGTTGCAATGTGTGTTGTTTCTTTTAGCCATTCCCACTCGCTAACTTATTGCCTCTAATTGGTGTATCGAGTACTCAAGTACAGAACGTGAGTATATCGGTCAATGCTGTCTGTGGTTACGTTTACGAATGTCGCACAAAGTGGAAGCTAAATAATTTGAAGAGCTCTCGTGAGAGCGTAAGCTAAGGAATCCTATGCGACTAAGTATATCAAAGTGATAATGTTGGGAAGTACATTTAGCATCGAAACGCTTACGAATGCCATGCCAAAGCGGAAACGAAGCTAGCCCACCAAATGGAGAAGCGATTGAGAGTGCAAAACAGCAAAGCAAATCAATGGCAACTTGAGTAAGCAATGTTGCCGTTAAGAACGTTTACGAATGTCGCACAAAGTGGAAGCTAAATAATTTGAAGAGCTCTCGTGAGAGCGTAAGCTAAGCAATCCTATGTGACTAAGCATATCAAAGTGATAATGTTGGGAAGTATATTTAGCATAGAAACGCTTACGAATGCCATGCCAAAGCGGAAACGAAGCTAGCCCACCAAATGGAGAAGCGATTGAGAGTGCAAAACAGCAAAGCAAATCAATGGCAACTTGAGTAAGCAATGTTGCCGTTAAGAACGTTTACGAATGCCACACAAAGCGCAATGCAATTGTTTAAAGTTAAGGTAAAGGAACATATTGGCAATCAATTGTTGAAGCATAAAACAAGGTGAGTGATTCGGCTAATGTATATGGTGCAATGCTGTCTGAATAAACGTTTACGAATGGCGCGCAAAGAGGAAGCAAAATAAGCAAATTATCGTGAGATCGGAAGCGCAGATATTCATTCTTTTTGCTGTTCATAAAATTGTTTGCATAGTTGTGCAAATAGTGAGAGTAGATCTGTGGAAACGTTTACGAATGTAGTACAGAACGGAAACCATAAAAGTAGTAAGAGCTATAGAAAGCTAGGAACTAGAGACTTTGAGTGAGACTTTCTGCCGTAGATTGATGCAACTTGAAGACTTTTCCCAATTTTCTCAATCCGTTTGAGCAACTAAATGCGAATAAGTCTGTGCGGCAAAGGGATACAAAGGAAGCTAACCATTAAACCAATTTATATACAAATTTATGGTTATGCATACAGTTTAGGGTTGACTTGGATATTCGGATGTGGCAACAGCTTTCATTTTGTGTGAATCTATTAATACGAGAGCATTTATGTAGACAATGAAGTTGAGTTTGCATGGAATCTATTTACAGTTCTTTCAAGTACACACGAGTGCTGCTGAGTCAGCACACAGATACAGATACAAATATAAATACAAATACAAATACAGATACAGATGAAACTACAGCTGCAGATACAATGATACGAGTACATAAATTATGCCATTCATTGGCTACTGCAACTGCAACAGAATATGAGTAGAAGAGCCGGGCCAATAAACGAATTAATATGCCAATTTTTTGCGACAATTTATGACAGTTATAAAACGTTTATTTATACGACAAATAAATAATATGTAATATTATTATGCCACAGATGAAAGATACTTTTGTATCTTTCCGTTGAAGCGACTCGTTGACAGCGACGTTTCATGTTGCGTGTAATTTGATCAAGTCTTTGAATGCATTTACACGTGCATTGTTCGCACTGACTTAGTGTGCAAATATTAAATGTGATTTTTAAAGTGCAACAGCAACAATTTTCCAAACGCTAGAGGGATTGAGGCGTTGGGAGAGGGGGAGGGGGCTGTGATGTAGGGTACAAAAATGTGGGTTGCGGTCGCCGTTGGCAGTTCGACGAAGTGAAAAACAATAAATAATGCAGCCAATTAAAACTTTGGCTGTTTGCTTCGCACGCACGGCAACAACAACAACAACAACAACAGGAGTAAGAACAACAACAACAACAACTACAACAGCAACAACAACAACACCCACATACGAGTAGAGGAAGGAGTATGCCGAGCGACTAATTGACAAACAACAGCAAATTGAATGCAATAAAGCACACTCTTTCACTCACACACAACACACACACAACACACACACAACACACACACTACACACACACACACACACACATACGTACACACACAGTTTGGCAGTGCATGTTATATAGTATGCTGGGCATGTGCATTAACAATGTGATTGACTGACAACAATCAATTAAAATCGAAAAATCAATGCAGTTTGGCATCTGAATGCGCCGAAGCAACAGAAAACTGAAACTGAACACAGACCTGGCCATTGGATTGGGATTCGAAATGGAATTGAAATTGGCCTGGCATAAGGCATGCGATGCCCTGCCTGCCAGCCATCAGGCTGTACAGCTCTGCTCTGCACTCTGTTCTCGGTTGTCGGTTGTCGGTTGTCGGTTCTCGGTTCGGTTCTCGGTTCTGTTCTGTTCTGTTCTGTTCTGGCAGTTCAAATTATTATAAACTTCTTCACTTTAATGGAATTGTTATCAAAACACATTATAAAAAGCAACGAGCGCCAATAAATGCACTTTGTCAATGCCAATTCACACAATAAATCTACAGCAAGATAGCAGCTCGACTGGACGGAACAGAGACTGGGCCGTGTATGCAGTTGTAGCTGTAGCTGCAGTTGGAGCTGGAGCTGGAGCTGTAGCTGATGCTGTAGCTGATGCTGTAGCTGATGCCGTTGCTGGAGCCATTTGCAATGCCCTGGGTCGGTATCGGAGTCAGAGTTTGAGTTTGAGTCTCAGTCGGAGTCAGAGTCTGAGTCTGGGCATCCAGCAACAGCTCTCAGCTTCCAGCTTCCATCTCTTCCCAGTTCACAGCTCGCAGCTCGCAGCTCGCAGCTCTTGACTCTCGCATACGGCACTGGCAACAGATCCAGGAAGCCAGTCAGCCAGGCAGCCAGTCAGACAGTCGGACAGTTAGACAGACAGCCAGACATTCGCTGTGAGTTTGACAGCCCAACAGGCAACAGCAACTGGCAGTCAAATAATTTGTAAACCAAAACGATTTATAAATACCCTAGAATATCGCTTGCATTGCACTTTCAAATGCCAAATATCTTCTATTCTAGTCTATTTTTCAATATTTCTAATATGTTTTTGAGAATTTTGGTATTTTTTATATTTTTAAAATACTAAAAATCTTTATTGAAGTTTCTATTCAAATAAATTGTATTTGCTTTATTCGTATTTTTTAAATACCATATATAATTATCAGAAGCTTTTAGTATTTAAGTATTTTTAAAATACCAATAACAATAAGTACTGTAAGCTATATTTGGTATTCAAATAATACTAACATCAAAGCCATGTTTTTAATGATAGTAAAATGAGTTTTTTTTTTAAATAAATGAAATTGCTAATGAGGAGTATTAAGTGGAAATTATTTTAAATGGTTACGTTGATATTAAAAGTAACATAAACATTAACAAAAAAATAATTTGTAACTATTAAAAATTATATAACTACATATTTGTAAATAAATTCAAATAAAAAGTTTTTACGAATTGAAGTTTATTTAAATTTTTGTAACATTTTTTTAATTAATGAGTTCAAACTAATATTTTAAAAACAATTGAATAAATTTTCTATATATATAAATATTGGGAACTTTTTTTGTTTCTAAATAAAAATTGATATTTAATTATTTTTCCATAATATTTGCATTTAATTAAGAACATAAAATATGCGTTAAAACTAATTTATAATTGAGTTAAATAATTCAATATAATTCATTAATCAATTGAATAAAAGCTTAATATAGAATACCACATAAAAAAAAAGGTAATAATAATAAGAATTTATATATATTTATATATATATTGTTTGGGTTTCTAAATACATAAATAAATCAAAAATATAAATTATATTTGTGTTAAGATTAAAAATAAGAGATGCAAATAAATAATTAAATGTAAGTGATGTGAATGTGACAAAAAGTTGTGAAATTTTACGAGTTTTTTAGAATAAAAATGTTAACTTTATTATTTTAAAATCTATTTTTTTAATTAATACCAATTTACAATAAATTGAATAATTATTTATTTAAAATATCGCATCATAAATAAAGGGAAATAGATTTGGAATTTCAGGGGTTCGATGTCTTAAAACTCAAAATTATACTTTGCGTTCGCTGAGCAAAAATAGAAAATATATATTTAGATGTTGCAAGTACTTGATAAGTAAGAGGACTGAAAGTAAGTATTGAAAATCTATTTTAAATAATAAATATGCACATACAAATATTAATATTAAACGATAAAAATAAACAAATATAAAATGTACATCAGTTTAAGCAATCAAATAATTGATTTACTTTTTAAAATTAGTTAGAAAATACGTATTGAAAGTATTTGAACTTCTAGACAGGCAAAAGGCTTCACATATTCAAAGCAACCAGCGTTGGCAATGGCTTTTTCAGTTCGGGCCATTGAAACAAAGCTGATATGAAGCAGACTTTGCAATGGAAGGCCAACAAAAATGCACAACGAGTTTTGGGTTTCGTTTTCGAAGTTCAATCGTTGTGGCGTTGTCTGGATTGTTGTTATTGTTATTGCTGTAGCTATTGTTGTAGTTGTAGTAGTTGTTGTTGTTGTGTGCTGTTATTGTTGGTGTTGTGGCTGCTGCTGATGCTGCTGCTTCAGTTGCTGTTGCTGGCTTTGGGTAAGCTTCGATTTCCGGCGCACAGTTCACGCAAAAGCATCTTTGAGATACATTTGTATCTGTGACGATGCAGAGCCATTAGCAAACATCCCGCAATGGCATTTGCTGAGCTTTCAAAGCTCTCAACGATCAACGCATACAAATGTCAACGAACAACACCAACAACAACAACACCAACAACAACAACAACTTGGCAAGTAAAAAGCAATTTCAATTGATTGCAAAATATACTTAAATTAAATAATAGTGGAAATAGCAATCGATAAACCTTTTCATGAGGTTTTCTCATTATATTTTGAAGCCATCTGAGGATTAATATTGGCATATGTAATACCATTTATGGCTGCCGCACAGAAGGTGCAACTGCTGTGGCAACAACTGTGTGGCATTGACCTCGCATCCCTGTCGTTGTCGTTGTCGCTGTCGCTGTTGCTGTTGCTGGCCCTGGCCACGTGCCTCTTGGCCAACTTGTGTTCCAATTGGAAGGCTCTGCAGCTTCTGCTTCAGCTACCTGCTGCATCTTGGCCAAATTGCAGCCACGCCCCACAGCAAATTGCCACAGCAAAACATGGCACGCACAGCAGTTGGATGAGAGTTGTTGTTCTTACTTGTTGCTGTTGTTGTTGTTGTTGTTGTTGTTGCCATGTCAATTGGCAGCACTTGGAAGCTGAGGAAACCTGGTCCAAGATCAGCCTGCTGACACCTTCAATTTACTGCGCCGCCGCGACTCGAATCCTGTGTGCGGCAGTTGCAAGTTCCAAACTGCAGCCATTAGAGCTCATTATGCTTGCCCCGTCCGACACTTTGTTGATTTTCTTTGCTGACACTTTGTGGTTTTTTCCTGCTGTCGCCTCGCTTCTAACTAACTATTTATTCTTTGTTGCCCTTTTTTTTTATTATTGTTTTTCTTACTCGTTTTTTGTGTGTGTGGTTTTTGTTTCTGTTTTCTTTCTTTTTTTTTTTTTAGGAGTCGCCACGCTTCGTCGCCTGTGCGCCAGCGTGCGAAATAGAAGAATTGTCTAAATTAAAGTTGGAAATTAAAAACTTCACACGCACCTCTCGCAGAGCCTATGGCAAAGCTGAACGAATCAAATAGATACCAGCGAACAGAAAGTGCAAGAAAGACACAGAGAGAGGGAGAGAGAGAGAGGGAGGTGGCAAGCTGGTGTGAATTGAGAAGGGCAACAGCGAACACCGAATAGGGAAAGGGTAAGGGTAAGGGAGTAGCGAAGCCAGACCCACGCAAGTCGAACCAAGTCAACGCATTTTGATTGACGACAGCGCCAACATTTTGATAAGAGACGCTCGTAAAACACAGCTCAAAGAATTAAATCTTACTCTCAATTCTACGACAGTTGTAATGCTCTCTTAACAACATAGTTAATTATTTTTAATGCCCTGAACTCATTGAAAATAGTTAAAATCGTGGTATCTCATATCACAGAAGTTATTCAAGAATGTATTAGCCTGCTTGTTAATTAACTGAAATGTGAAATAAAGTTACTTTCAGTTACCTCAAGTAAACCGTTCTCTTATTCGACTGTAAATTAATTAATGTGATATTAAGAAGAACTCAAGATATAGCTCAGAATGTTGGCTCATATCTTGTTTTAGCAATAGGAAAAATGATTTTCATAATGCTAAAGATAAAAATTATGCTTATTCTAATATTAATGCAAATGATAATGCTATATTTTATGCTGATGTTAATACTAAAATCATATATAATTATTATGTTTATGCCAATATTAATGCTAATGCAAATTCTAATTCTAATGAAAGAGCTAATGCTAATGCAAATTCTAATTCTATTGAAAGAGTTAATGCTAATGTAAATTCTTATTCTAATGAAAGAGCTAATGCTAGTGGCAATGGTAATATTAATGATAATTCTAATTCATAGAGCAATAGAAATGCAAATGCTATTAACAATACTATCGAATCTAATGCTAACGCCAATGATAATTATAATGCTATTGATAATGCAGAGGCTAATGCTAATACTTGTTCTAATAAAAAAGTTGAAGATAGTGTCAATGATTATATAAATGATTAGAGCAATGGGAATGCTAATGTTAGCGTTAAAAATATCGCTAAAGCTTACTAATGTTATTGTTAATATTAAGCGAGATCTAAGGCAAATGCTAATAATAACTATAATGCTAATGTCAATGCTGTTGCTAATGCTTATTATAGTGTTAATACCAATGCTAATGCTAGTTCCAATGCTAACACTTCGACTAACGTGGACTCTAATGCTAACGCCAATGATAATAATAATGCTAATGTCAATACTAATGCGAATTCTAATGCTAGTTTCAATATCTAACGCTAATACTGTTGTTACTGCGGAATCTAATGCTAATGTTAATAAAATAATTCTTAAAGCGCATGCTAATACTAATGATAATGGAAAACCTAATGCTATTATAAATGCAAAAACCAGTTCCAATGCTAATGCGAATTCTAAGACTGATGCGAAAACTAAGACTCTTGTTAATGATATTTATAATATTATAGTCAACACTAATGCTAATACTAATGCAGATGCTAATGCTAAGTTAAAAGTGTTATGTTAATATCAATACAAATTCTGATACAAAAATTAATGCTAATGTAATAACAATTACTATGCTATTGCCAATACTGATGTTAATGCTAATTCTGATACAATGGTATTACTAATGATCAGTTTAATGTTAATGCATAGTCAAATATCAATAATAATGGGATTTCTAATTAATTCTAATGCTAATACCAATGCTAACATTAAGGTCAAAGGGTAAGCTAATGCTAATGCTTATATTAATGACAATGATAATGCTCAAGCTGACATTGGTAGTAGTAATAACAATGAAATTTGTATTACTGTCAATGCTAGTGATAATGATTAATAAAATATCAATGCAAATGCTAATGTTAATGTTCCCTTCAATGATAATATAATTATAATAAATTAAATATAACAAATTAATAGAAATAGAAATCTCAGGCGTGCTTCAAATTCTCTTACATTGGTCATGGCATACCGATGGCCTAAGCTAGCAAAGGGTTACTGCACTCTTCAGCTGCCGGAGGGACGTCCAACATTGTACTTCTGTAGACTGTAGACTGTAGACTGCAGACTGCAGACAGCAGACAGCAGAGTCCCCTTGGGTGCTGTTTCGTCTTACACTTTACCAATTAAGCAAATCGACGCGAATGCGTGTTCCGCATACGCATCTACACATCCGCATCGACATCCGCAGCTAGGAGTGCGGAGGTGGCGGAGGTGGAGGTGGTGTTGGAGGTGGAGAATGAGGGTGTCATGCGTCAGCGAATAAAATGGAAACGAGGAAACTGAACAATGAGAGTGCGTGGCTGATGAATTACTTGAAGCGAGGCCAACGCAGAACTTGGTCAAGTGGCCAAACACCAAATAGCAAAATACACCACAACAGTCAACGTGCCCGCGCTCCCCTCCTTACCCTATACAACGACCTCTTTCTCTTGCCCCCGACTAACCATTTCCTACTCTGTTTTCACTAAGAGTGACGAATTGCTGTGCTGCCCCTGAAAACTGAAGTGCAGCCAAAAAGAAGTGCAGCCAAGGGTCGAGTGCATGGCGAGAGGGGCAGGCGAGTGGAAGTCCAACAAAGACGCTAATGGTGATCAATCTTGAGAGCTTGCATTGCACACTCTCAGTGTGTGTGTGTGTGTGTGTAAGCCTCTCTCTTTCGCTCGCTCTCTCCTCTTGTGGAACATATTTCACATGTCTGGCAGCGCTTAATAATTTGACAGCTCGTTTGACAGATGAGCCCGCCTGTGAGAGAGTAAGAGCAAAGCACAGAGAGCGAGAGAGAGAGAGAGAGAGAGAACTGTGCAAGCAGCGTGACATACAGCTAACTCCCTTGCTCCCGCCCAAAACCAATAATAAATTAGCCCAAAAACTGTAAATACAATTTGACTGGGAAAAACGCAAAGTCGAACTCGAACTCGAACTCGAAGTTGCAATTGCTTGTTGCCTTAATAGCCATTAGCTGGACACACACACACACACACACACACACATCGCACATACGCATGAAAAATTGTCGACAAACGCATACAGAAATAAACAGCAATACGAGAGCAACAACAACAACAACAACAGCAACAGCAACAACAACACAACCATCGCTCGTTAAATGTTTTTGCATGTGAAGTCGCAAGTTGAAACGCGAACCCAGAAAACAGACCAGCTGCAATCTATCAAGAGGCAAAACGCCTGCAGACAAACCAGAAGGAAGCAGCCACATGCAACAGCAACAACAGCAGCAACAATAACAACACCACCGCACACTGCACATATCCATAAACACACACACACACACACTTACACACAACACACACTGAAGCGGGCGGGGGAAACGCGTCAAAAAACCCAAAAAACGCGTGAAACAATTCACGAAAAAATAAAGCTGAAAATGCACAGAAAATTAAAAATGAATAAAAAACGCGGCGCTTGTCAAAAGTGATTGACTACCAAATACCCTGTACTACGCTGCAAGCTGTCTACTGTACTGTAATATAATATATTTTTTAAGTTGCAATATAAGCAAGAAAATACATAATTTAAAGTAGTCAAAAGTGATCGCTAAAAGTGATTGACTACCAAATACCCTGTAATACGCTTCAAAGTGTCTACTGTACTATGTAATATATTTCTTAAGTTGAAATAAAAACAAGAAAAAAGTACAGCATTTAAATTAGTAAATTGTCAAAGTGATTGACTACCAAATACCCTGGACTTCGCTACAAAGTGTCTACAGTACTGTAGTAGTGTCTAGAAAATACATAATTTCAAGAAGTATATTGTCAAATGTGATTGACTAGCAAATACCCTGTATTACGCTATAAAAAATCTACTGAACTGTTTAATATAATTTTAAATTAAATTGAACAAATACTTATATTGTTATATTTTTAAATTGAAATTAAAAAAAAAAACGAAAAATATTAAATTTAAAGTAAAAGATCATCAAACGTGATTGAAAGGAAAATACCCTGTATTGTACTGTTTAATATAATTTTAAATTAAATTGAAAAAATATTAAAATTCAAGTAGAAAATTAACAAATGTCTTTAACATGCACATACCCTGTGTTATGCAACAAAGTGTCCACTAGACTCTTTAAATCGAATCGAATTTTATGAATATATTTATATTAAAGTACGTCGAAATAAAATCAAAATATACATATTTTATAATAGAATATAGTAGCTTAAAGTTATTGACAAGGAAAAATCGAATTGAATTTCTTAAATATAATAAAATTAAATATAATATAATATAAATAACACAAGAATGTACAATTTAAACTTAAAAATTTTCAATTGAGATTAGCAGGCAAATACTCTGTATTAAGTTTTAAAGAGTTTTAATGACTATGCAATTTTTATCGACTTACTCAGGAAGTTTAGAAATCATATAAAATAATTTGATATAGCAGTATTGCATGTGAAAAGTGATTGACTAGCAGATACTTAATATAAAGTTGAAGTGAAGAACTGAATAAAATTAAATTAAATATAAGTAATATATATAAATTTATGTATGTATATATATATATAAATATGAAAAGTAACCGATAGGATTGTCGGAAAGCTAATAAAGGCAAAAAGGATTCGGGGTATTCCACTAATTTAAAGAATGAAAATAAATATACAATACCCAATACAATTAGATGCTTAAAGAAAAAAATAAAATAAATATTTTATGTATAATATATATGAATTAAATAATAAATCATAAAATATAAAAAATAAATATTTAAAAAATAATAAAATAATTTATAAAAAAATATAAAATAAATATTATAAATTAAGTTCTTACATTAAGTGTATTCCAGGTGAGATGCAAATGTAATATAATAATTTTATGAGAAAATAGTTAATAAAGACTCTATAAGCATCTGGCATGCCCCTTTAAGTGTTAGTTTACAGGGTATGCAATTTGTGGCGGACAAATGGATTTATGTAAATATTAATAAAAAACCGGCCATTACAATTTGTTTTAAACGCGCGCACGCGTGTCCCTACACCTCCGTCTCGCTCCCTCTCTCTCTCTCGTTCTCTCTCTTTCTTTGTGTGTGTGTGTGTGTGTGCGTGTGTGTGACAAATTTACCAATTAAATAAATGCCAAAAATAAAGGGATTAATGCCCAAAGAATATGGTCAGCTTATTGAGCTAAATAATAAATACTTGAAACTGCTCATAAAAAACATGTGCCATAAACAAACGAATAAAAGATTAAATTAACAAAAATATTCGAAAATATTATGAATGTTATTCATATGAGCAATTCGTTTCTGTTGTTGTTGTTGTTGTTATTGTTGTTATTCACTCTAAGCCACTCGCAACGGATTAAAGCCCAATTTGAGCTCGTCAAAAACGTGTATAAAACTCTTTTATTTCTGTGACATTATGAAGAGCACCTGCTCTTGTCTCAGTCAAATAAATCCCAGGTATTTAAAAAAATAAAAATGAATACAATATCGGGGAGGGGTTTATTGAGGTGTATGACATGTGGGTTGCTCTTTTCTGTGTGTGTGTGTGTGTTGAGTTTAATATTTATGGGAGGTATTGTTAGCTTATTGACTTGCAAAATTCATTTTATGAAGTTATTAAGTTTTTATTAATTTTTATATGTGAAGATCATCTCATTGCCTGGTTAAGTAGTTTTTATTTACTGATGAAAACTCTTCTTATGATTGGTAATAAACTGTTGTGCGCAATTTTGTTTCTTCTCGTTGGAAAATATTTTTAAAATGTTACCAAAAATTCAACTTGTATATGATCGAACCAAACAGCTTAAGTTTTCGCTGTTTCACTGTTAGATGCAAGTAAAATTAAATATATTTCTATTTCAAAGTTCTATTTGAAACGTTGAATTATAATCAGTTAACTGGCCTGGGGAAAACTCTTCTCACTCACAGTCTTTCCGGCTGTAAGAGAAACTCTTAGATGTTCTTTGCCAGCGATTTGGAATGAAATTTCACACATCAAATGCTGATAATTATAATCGAGTATTGATCAATTGAGAAGGGGGAAGTGTGATTGCAGGTAATTAGAGAAATATGTTGTATTTTATTGTGATGATAGTTAAGATGATATGAGAAACCCTTTGAAAACTATCAAATTCCATAGCAATTGCCAAGTTTTTATCGAACGCAGACATTGTTCGTGTGTGTGTATGTATGTGGAGCAGTGAGTGCAACGTGTGTCTGTGGCGCGAGTACAATTACAACAATTACAAGAATTATTGTTGCAAGTGCCGCATTCGCATCTGAAAGGTGTGAAGTGCTGCTCCAATGGAGAGAGAGAGAGTGAGAGAGAGAGAGAGGGGAAAATGTGTTGAGGGGGAAAGCATTGAAATCAATTACGATGAAATCTTTGTTGTTATCTTTTTGGGTCGCCCAATGCACGTGACAAATGAAGCAGCTGCCGCGTGGCATGGAGCAGGTTGCCTCTTGGCAAGACGGGACGCGATGGATTGCGGTGGGGGAGCAGAGTGCGAGGTTGACTGCACTTTGCCTAAGTGCGTCCGCGGCAAGCAATAAAAGTAATAAAAATGAAAAAAAAAAGAAAAATATAAAAAAATTATATATAGAGAGAGAGAGAGAGAGAGAGAGAGAAATGCGCTGTGGCAAAGTGGCAGCAACAGCAACAGTCTGAGTCTGAGTCTGAGTCTGAGCCGTTGCCGCAGCCAGAACCAACCCATAAATTGGACACATTGTTGATAAAGCGCAACTTTATATGTTTTATATGAAGCTGTTCATGTGTGTGTCCACATTACACACACACACACACACACGGACACGGACAGACACACATCGCTGTGTGTGGACGTCAGCTTTAGCGTCATCATCACAGCTCACATCAATGGCTTTCATCATCAACATTGTTATCAGCGTTGACGGCAACAACAACACTTGTCTCACACTGCAACGGCGATTCCAACTCCTACTCCTACTCCTACTCCTACTCAGACGCCGACTGCGACTCCGTCTTCGTCTCCGACTCCAACTCTGACTCTGACTCCTACTTGGACTCCTACTCCAACTCGTGCTTCTCCCCAGTTAACTGGCTGTGGCGGCTATGAAATTACGCTGGAAAATAGCGAAATAAAAACCAAGAAGAATAAATGCTGATAATGTTGAATGTGGCGCATAAATGCTGCTCAAATGACACACACACATCACACACACACACACACATACACACACTCAGCTAGCTACGACACTGAATCGCATCAGACTGCGTCTCCAACTTCGACTTCTACTACAGCGCTGGCTTCTCCTGCTCCAACTTCATCAACAGCTAATGCGATGCTGTCTATGCAGTGACTCTAGCAAAGACAGAGACAGCTAGAGAGAGAGAGAGTGTGATTGAGAGGGGGGAGCGAGCAAGACTAACGCGACTTCTGGGTAATTGAGCGTTGACGCAACGCCCTCAGTTAGTCACTCTCTCTAATCTGTTGGCATAACTAAGTACACAAACTTTTCGCTTGTTTTTCTTCTCTACTGTTTCTGTTTCCCTTTTGTTTTTTGTTTTCTTTTTTATTATTTTATTTTTTTTTTTTTGGCACAAGACCTTTAATATCTCAGCGATAACCAGATATTGGCAATGCCCATCGTTGGCCATCAATTTTATGAGTTATTTTTTGGGGAGGCATGCCTCTGCTTGGCAACATATTGTGCAGTGTAGGAAAGCGCCGAAAACAAATTTAGATATCAAATCAATCTTCAGCGCAATTTGATTAAATCGAGATAAGAAAGAAATGTTCTCGACAAAGAGTTTTTACTTCAATTAATTTCGATAACAAAATTAAGCAAATGGGGAATACCGTATAAACTCAGATAATATTCTAGTTAAATACGTAAAATAACATTCCATATTTTGTTATTTGTTAGTTTATAAATGGAGATGTAATAATAATGTTCTGAAAATGATTTTATATTCACTTTAAAAGGAAACTAATAATTATGAAGAATATAATAGTATTTCTCTTGGGTAGTGTAGGAAAACGCACAAAAAACATATTATGCAGTTCGCTTAGAAATCAAGCTCAGTAAAGAACTGAAGTACAAATTGCTAAAAATTAAAATAAAAATATTTCGGTCTCAACAAAAATATTTGGTTTATTGCCAATTGTTAATGTGTTGTTTAGTGTTGTAAGAGCTTTAAAATTGTCTTATAAAGCTATATATATAATCAATCTAGTTGGAACTTAAAAAAGCAAATTGACGCATTTTAATAATAATTAATTTTAAATATAAAAGTGATAACCGAGTAAACTAAATTCTTTAATAAAATTATAGAATAAACTGTAGATATATTTAATTGTAGTGTGTTGTTAGAAATACCAAAGAACTTTTAAATTATAATATTAAATTCATGTCGCAAATTTGAAAAGAAAAATGTTGAAAATTGATTTGTTTTTTTTCCACATCGTACATAATTTTTTTTTATATAAATTCAGATAAAAATTATAATACTAATTGAGTAAAAAATAACATTGTTGAGTTATTAACTCAATACTTCAAAAAGTAAAGATATATTTACAAGGAAAAGCAGCGAAAAGTAAAGCAGTCCAACGCCGCTGTTAACTAACAGTAACAGGAACTACTTAGCAGCGCGCTGTTAACTGCTTAACATAAAGATTGACAACGAAATTGAGTGGCGAATGTGACAGATCGTTTAGTTTTTTGATAGATAATCCGGGATTAAGATGCTCAATGTGCAATTCTCTCGATATAGTAGAAGTGTAAGTACGACATGGAAGTTGTTGCTCGTTGTTGCTTGTTGTGGTTTGCTGTTGTGGGCGTGTGCTTTAAGGGGCAGCCCACACACATGGCTGCAGCCCTGCCCCAAAAGTTGGCAAAAGATGTAAAAGGTGTAAAAAGCTATTCATGTCGCGGCGTTTTAATGCCAAGCCGTGCCCCACAGACGCCCTAAGTCTCCGCCTCCGGTTTTGGAGTCTGATGTCTGATGTCTGTTGTCTGCTGTCTTGAGTCTCGAGCCTCGAGTCTTGACTCTCAAATCTCGAGTCTTGAGTGTCTTGGCTCTGCTGCTGAGTGACTTCGGTGGCAGTTTGTCGTGGCTGCCGCTGTCAATTAAGTCAAATATGATCGAGTGTGCGGCGTCATAAATCTCATACGACTGTCAAATTTAGACAACTGCAACTGCAACTGCAACAGCAACAGAAACTGCAACAGTGACTGCAACGGCGATATCCAACTATGGGCACAATTGTTGCTGCCACAGACAGCGCCCGCTCGCGGTGGGGCAATAGCAGCCGCTAACTGCAACTGCAACAGCAACAGCAACTGCCGCACTGGTTGCAATTAAGCGACGCTGTGGCAATTGGCATAATCAAGCAACCAAGTGGCAGTTAAGGAGACCCAAAGGCTGTCCCTAATGGGAATTTCGATGCGAGTATCTAATTAAACAGATTGTCCAGTTATAGGCCTGCTCTCGACTCCCGACTCCCGACTCCCAACACCAGACACCCGACACTCAACTCACGACTCGCAACTCTCAACTCCTGATTCCCGATTCCCGATTCTCGACTCCCATTGCCTGACTAGCGACCCTGGTTTCCCTACTCCTGTCCCCTCTCTCCTGCAGTCAAAGAATTCAAATCTATTTAATTTTCTGCTTTTTTTTCGCTTTTTAACTCGTCTTGACAATTCACTGACAACTTGAATTGCCATTCATTTATGTATTCATTTATTCACACTCATAGAAACGAATATGTACGATTATGATTTGCAAAGTAAAGGGAAACATTTGATTTGGTTCGTGCAACGACTCTTAACTCCTTCAACACATGTCTGGCTAAAACTTGGGTTCATGTTGAACCACTATTGTGCAAGTTCGAGTCTTGAGCGGTGCGCTTGAACCGGTTCGCGTACCGGTTTAACAATACTCCATTCGATAACAAAAGAGCCTAAAGTTCTGTTCAAGCTGCAGTCTCAGGCAACTAAGTCCCACTTGCTATGAAGTCTGGACACAGAAGCGGTTTCAAGTGGTTCAAAAGCCATTGAAAATCACGATTTCAAAGCCAATTTAGACTTAAGAGTACAGTTTTAGTTGTGTGTCGAATAAAATAATATTTTTAGACTGTTTATCGTCAATTATTTATCATCTATCGATTAATGCTTATTATCTATGTACCCTTAATCGTTTATTAAATATTTCATCGTTTTTAGCTGATTGTCATTCGATGCTCGTATATTCTATTCAATCAGCATACTTTGCTTATTTCTTATCGCTTATCGTATATCATCTGCTGCTTATCGTTATCGACAGTCTAATTGATGACACCAATTGATTATTCTCGCTTATCGCTTATCGTTTAGCAAATATTGTATATTGAAATTAGTGTAGTGCTTATTGCTAATGTTTTATCGATTTTAGTTGATTATCTATTCAATCAGCATCTTTTGCTTATTGCTTATCGTTAATCGTTATCGACAGTAGTTTACATACTGTGTATCACTAATTGATTATTCTAGCGTATAATTTATTGTGCTTTGCTTAACATCTAAAAGTTTGTCGAATTTTTATCGATAATCGTTTATCGGTTGTCGCTTTGTATATTGAAATATATGTATCGTTGCTTTTTTATTTCCTACATATATCGATTTATCGTGTATCCATTTATCGTTAATCGTTTATCGCTTATCGCCTATCGTCTATCGTTCACCACTTATAATTGATAGCAACTCAAATGGGCGACATTTGATTTAGTTGCTCACTCGTTCATTGTGGATCACTTAACATTGATCGCCAATCGTTTATTGCATATCTCATATCGTAGCTCGTCAATCGTCTATCGCCTATCGTCCCTCACTTGTCACTTCTCACTTATCATTTATCGCTAATTGCTTTGCCAGCTCCAAAAATGCATCGAAACAAGCTCCAATAAATGCCTTATAAGCAGCTGCTGCAAGTATTTCCCCCGTTCGTTGCATGTGCAAGGGGGTAGGGGTAACTTTCAGCTGTTGTCATTTAACAAGTGCTCCAAATGACTGTGACTAAATTTAGTGAATGGCACTAAAACAGCAAAATACAAAAAAAAAAATAAATAAAACAAAGCAAAACAAAAGACAGATACATAATTGAAACAGCAAACTAATGACAAAAGCAGCCACTGACAACTTCTTCGCGTTGTTATTGTTGTTGCTGTAAGTTGTTGTTATTATTGTTGTTGTTGTTGTTGTTGCTGTAAGTTGTTGCTATAATTGTTGTTGTTGTTGTTGTTGCTAGTGTTGCTGGTGTGAACGTGTAAACAGCACACGAAGCACAAGAGTCAGAGTCAGAGCCAGAGTCTCAGTTTGTTAGTTTGAGAACGAAATTTGAATTTATAAATAGTTTTAAATGCATGTTTGTACATGTCTGCTTATGGTACGTGAATATGTGAGCATGTGAATACACTCATGCACACACACACACACACACACTCACACTCATAGACACTCGGTGAACGTTCAGTTGGGCGTTGGCCCCGCAGTCACAAATTCACAGATCGTTTAGTCTGTCAGTGCAACGGAAATGGCAGCCACAAGTGTTGATGCCACCTGATGCGACATGTTTGCTGCCACAACAGGCAACAAGCTCGTCGCTGTGGCAGCAACAGGTACTCCAAATGCTGTTGCTTCTGCTGCTGCTGCTGCTGCTGATCACAGCATTCGCCACTCGCAATTGTTGTCCATGAGAAGCCCAGAGAGCGGCGTTCAGTGAAAATAATTATTTCTATATTTATCAGTTTTTTAGCTGACATCTCCAGCTTGATATTTCCAGGTTTGCTTGTCTTCTATGAACAACTATGATCTTAAGATATGATGAATATATTTGCGAGTCATATTTGTCCGAATAGAACATAGAAACATACTCAAAATTCACAGAGAAACTTCGCTTTATAGAGAAATTTACAAAGTTGCTTAAACAATTTCAGTACATAGAAGTTTTAACTCTTCTTTCCCTAATGGTTTATGATATTAAATAATTATGAATTATATTTTAAAATGTAGAATACTAAATATGAAATATATAATACTAAAATATATAATACTAAAACATATATGTTTAATATATAGAAATTAATGCAATTTATGAATATAAAACTTTGAATTTGTCTTTCAATAATCTATTTAAATTTTACAACTTGAGAAATATCTATATAATTTGTAATGCGAAAGTATTTCATTATTGCTTAATTTATTATAAATATACCAATAAGTTTAGCTTTATTTAGCAATTGGAATTAAACTTAAATTAATGTTTATATATCAAATTAGCTGATTAATTCAGGGAACTATAATGCAGTGTTTCCACTTCTGTTTAAATGGAATTTCTGCACCAAAAAATGTAAATGTTACATGCAGCATTTTGTTATTTTACTCAATTAATTCAGAACACCTATACATCTTTAAATATTGAAGAGAAAATTAATTTAATTTAATTAATGCAATTTAATTTCTAAGTCGAAAAATGCGTGAAAGTCTGCTCAGAAAAGTTAAAAATAAAATAAAAATAATACAATTTAACATTAAATAAATTATAATAATATTATTAAAATAAATTATTATTTAATCATTTTCTAAATTATTTAATTAACATTATTACAATTATAACTGAGCCAAAAATATTTTGTAAGTCTATTCAGCATATTTGAAATTTTTAAAAATATATTAGCTTTATCAATTTCTGCTTTAAGAAAAAGAGAAATAGAGTTCAACAGGAGTAAAAATTTAAAATAAATTACAAAAATGTCCTATAATTTAGCTACAGTGAAGCTCGCTTGTAGTAGACAACAATAAACGTGTGTGATTATTTTTAAAGAATATTGACTGCACAGAGAAGTGAATCATTTGAATAAAGTTGAATGGTGCAAGTGAATGCCGTTGCTTCAATTGAAGCTAATGTTTTGTTTTTGTTTTTTGTTTTGTTTTGCTTCTATCAAATAAACCTGCACATGCTGTGTGATTTGGACTATTCAACTTATTTCGAAAATCCAACTTAAAGTCGAAACTCCAAATCAGACTTTGGGGCAGGGAATTGAAAACGCTTTTGTCGCTGGCGTGTTTGAATATTTGTTGGCATTGCAATGCGCACTTAAAGTAGTTGTTGTTGTTGTTGTTGTTGTTGTTGTTGTTTTGGTTGTTGTTCGTCCGGCTGCTGCTGTGAACAGCGTGATGCCATCAGCAGATTTTGACCACGGTCAAAAGCGGCCAGTTGTGGAGTTGAAACTGGAGACGGAGTTGGAGTTGGAGTTGGAGTTGAAGTTGGAGTTGAATTTGAAGTTGGAGCGTTATCTGTGCATTGGCTCTGGCCTTCAATCTATGCGGCAAATGAAATGAATTGTACGCAAAGCGAAGGCAAATACACAACTATGACCTGACCCCCCCCCCCCCCTCTTACAGCCCATCCCCCTGCCCCTTTGCCATCCGATCGCCCTCTTCTAGCGCTCGGCCCGCTTCCTTTTCAACCTGAAAACCTGGCCTTGTCTTGCCAGTTGTTGGCCATGGAACGCCGCGCACCGTTATCGCTCTGGCATATTTGCATAACTATAACTGCCCCGCCCGCCCCCGTCAGCAGCGGTCTGCGTCGACTTCTTGCCACATTCCATGTGTCTGGGCCCAAACCATTTGCCTTTAAGGGCAAGCGTTTTTGAAGTTGGCCGCGTAACTACGATTGCCTTGTTGCAACTGCAATTCGAGTGTATCTCAAAGATACTTTATTCACCTTTTTTTTTGTTTCATCTATTTGTTTTAACTGTTCATTTATTTCTGTTGCTTTTCAAAATGATTGCCTGCACTTATTCATTCAGTAACTACTTACATTAAATGCACTCATTCACACCCACAGACAATTCACAATTCCAATTTTGAAAGTGCCCCAAAGCCTATGACTATTTATACCCAAAATCTACATCTGAATTTGAATTTGAATCGAAATCGAAATGGGGAATCAAAAATAAAAACAGACACCGAAAGAATAGGCAAATGAAGCAAGGCAACCACAACAACAACAATCAAAAACACTCAAAAGCAGTCAAAGCAGTTGGCAAATGATTCATAGGACTACCGATAAGCGATTCAGCATTCAGTATCATGGACTTCATAGTTGCACAGTGGGCCAAAGGCAGTTGTTACGTGACGAAAATTAATAAACTCTTGATGCACTTCATAAGCATTCAACGGGGTTAGCTATGCCTACCCTGTAATTGGAAATTAAAGGTTTTTCTGTTCTATTTCTAAAATTCTCCTGATAATATATAATAATTTTCTTTTATTAAATAAATATATTGTAAAATATTTTAAAAGAAGCAACATTTTATTTGCATTTTTATACTTATTTTATATTTTTATATAAAGCTTTATAGTTTTAAAGAGGTATACACAAGTCTATTATACCTTTTATTAGCAGAATTACAGGGTATTTCATTTGAATATATATACTCAATTTAAGCTTGTAATTCCCTCTTTACTCTACAACATTTTCTTACATTTCTCTCAATTATTACACAATTTTTTATACCCTGTACTGAAAGTTATTAACTTTGCCCAAAAAGTATGTGACAAGCAGATGGAAGCGAGACAGACCCTATAAAGTATATATATTTTTTTAGCAATATCAGTCGATTGCCTATTTATTTGTTTATCAAGTTTATTTAAAATTTTGATTACCTCCCCTTTTACAAAATATATATTAAAATAATATAACAAAATTACATACACACTGTGTTATTTATTGTTTAATCTTAATTTTAAATTATATTCATTTTTCTAATTTTCATATTTAAAAAAATTACATTTTGGCATCAAATTAATTATTTTTAATAATTTCATTTGTGATTATTTATTTAATCGTATTCTCATAAGAGTTTGTTTTGATATTTGGGTCGACTGCTATTCGTCGAAGTTAAATAAATAAATAATAAAATAATTTGCACAAGGCTATGCATAAAAATAACAAACTAGCCAATTTAAATTGTAAACAATTATAAAAAACAGCATTTAATTAAAAATATTAATATAAATATTTAAATGCATTTTTTATTCTTATATTTTTTAATTTTTTAAATTTAATTTAATTAAAAAAAATAAAAAATAACATTTAATGAACAATATTTATATAAATATACTTATATAAATAATATATAAAAAAACATCACTTAATTTAAAATAATAATGTAAATATTTAAAAGCTTTTTTAAAACTATTCGCTTAACAAAAGTGAACAGAAATGTCTTGAAAATATGGGAAAAAAGTTTTCGTTATAGCCAGGTCCCACTGTGCTGTGGCGTAGCCTGTGGCAGTCGTACAAAGTGCCCTTGAAAATGGCAAAAACACATGCTCCTCTTTTTGTTTTTTTATTTTATTTTGTTTTTTATGTATTTTGCTTTTCTTTTGTGCTCCGACCAAGTGGAGTCGAGTGCGGTGGCGGCATGCAGAGTGGATGGGAGTGTGGTGCGGTGGTGCGACAACAACGGAGTGTTGCAGTGTGTGGTGCGGTAATGTGAAGAACTCTGGTAAACTGAGTGGAGCACAAAAGCCTGCCTGACCAAGCCACAAAACGGCAATTACGTCGAGACGTGGCAATGTCTCCACGTCTCCAAAAGTTGACCGTTCCCCCTTGGTGCACCTTCGTCTGGCCCCTGGCTGCTGTTCCAATGCTCGTGCATATCCCCTTCTGCAGCGGCGTCTGAAAACAAATACAATCATAAATAATATGATTATGATACGTTCTTTATTTTTATTTTGTGTGCTTGTTGTTCTTGCCATCGCCGCCGTGGACAACAGACGAGGATGATGATGATGATGATGATGTTGTTGATGACAATGATGAAGCAAACATTTTGCGCATGCGCATGTGAATATGTATGTGGATGAGGAGAGGCTTCTAAAAAACAAAGCTGCGTTGTTGGCATTCTAAAGATCGCAGTGAGAAGTCGGATCGAAGTTGGAGTCGTTTGACAAAAGGAATGCGGCGCGTTGTTGCACGTTGCACGCCGCATTTGCCACAGCAACAATAAGAGCTATGCCTGCTATAGCTCTACCCCTCTGCTGCCACTTCTTATGCCATATGCAACCTCAATACTTCAACAACAGCAACAACAACAGCAACGGCAACGGCAACTGCCACAACAACGACAACAAGCTTATTTCATTATCGTGCCGTGACAATCAGTCAAAACGGCTGCGACTGCGTTTTCGACGCGTTTTCTCAGTTTTCTTAGTTTTCTGTTTGTTTTTTTTTTTCGTTTTTTTTTTCGCTTTTTTATTTAAAATTTTTGGTTTCGGTTCGGTTCGCTCGTCGTCACGTTGTTCTTGGGTGTTAGCAATGCTGTACAACATGACCAGGCCAACACAGGCCAAAACTCAGGCCAGTTCCACTTCAGACCTGGCCATGAGTAATATTTGTTTAACAACTACAACAACAACAACTACAACAACAACAGCAACGCCCTTTTTTGTCGGGCCGCCCGCACCGAGTTTGAAGCCCATTAGCAAGTTTTGGAGCGCCGGCCGTGTTTCGATTTGTTTATGGGCCCCAAACTATAGTTTTCGGATTTATTGTTCTTTATTTTTATTGATTTTTATTTTTATTTTTATTTTCATTATTTCTTGCGCTACAAGCTCTGTTGACCAAGCACATTAGCTATTGGCCAATGTGTGCGACAATCAGGCAACAGTTTTGCATAAATTGTTAAGCAATCATTTGATATGATCGCTTGAGATTGAGTAAAGCACATGGCAGAGATTAATCCACATCAGAGCTGTATAATAGCTCATATTATAAATTATTTTTTAATATATAAACTTATTTAATATATAAACTTAATTAATATGCAGTTTAAGTACACTTGAAGTATTTATATTAAATAGCTTAATATTTCTAACTATTCATTTAGATATATTTGTTTATGAATAGAGCACAAAGAGAGAACAGAAAGCTAGAAAAATAGTTAAAGTAATTATATACTTATATATAATTAAATATAAAATAGCAAGAAATTTAATAAATATTTAAAAATATTACAAGTTGTTACTAATTAAACATTAACAACTATTAGCTTGAAAAACTGAACACAATTTGTATACAAAGAAGCAATGTTAAATAATAAATAGACAGAAATAGACTTTTAATATAAAGCAAGAATAGTTTATGTTAATAATTTATTGCAATGTTTTAAAAAATATTATATAAATGAGAACAACAAATTGTTATTTGTGTCTAGTTAATTATTTATTATTATCAATACTTGGCTTTTAATGCTCAACAAGAATAATTTATGTTAATAATTTATTGCAGTACTTCAAAAGAATATAACATAGATGAGAGCAACAAATCGTTTTTTGTGTCTAGTTAATTTTTTATTATTATCAATACTCTTCAAATAATAAAGAACAAAATATTCATAGTATTTTTTATTTATTATACAAGATCCTAAAAAACAAAGGATCTAATGTGAACATAGAGCTAACTTATATATTTGTTCTAGTTATCAATGTTTTCCTATCGATTAATATGGTTTGAAATAATTAATGTAATAAGTTAAATAATTTTAAAGTTAATTACAAACTAAATTTGAAATAAGTCAGTTAAATAAATGCGAAGTTTGTTGAATTCTTAGTTTATATTTTTATTACATAACATTGCTAATTCACAATAAAGTAATTTATTTAACAGCGTCCACTCGCATTAACATTGCCTAACAGCGTTTTAACAGCACGCGAAATATGAATAACTCTGAACTGAAATATTACATTTAAGCTGAGCTTGTGGCTTTAGGGTATTTACATTTCTATAATTTAAATATTTTGCTTTGTTTCTGCTTTAATTTGTTTCTTATTTATTTATTTTTTCTGTTTTCAATGACTTTTAGACGCCACTTCGGCAAGGGGGTGGGGAAATGGACAGTTAGCTCTGTTAAAGCGCAGCTGTTACTATTGTTGTTGTTATTTTCTTATTCTTATTGTTTGCTGTTGGCATTTTTCAAATTTGCGCATTTGTCTGCGCTTTGCATAATTTTCGCAGCAACCCAAGAAAATGTTTATTTCTTTTTTATTTTTATTTTTTTTTTTGGGTCAAATTTTTGCTGGTCGAGTGTTTTGTTGTGCGGTTTCTAAGCAGCGGAAAGACAGCAGCAACTACAGTGACTGCAGCAACAATAAGAAACCCAATCTAGGCCCCAGTCTAAAGCGAATACAAAATAAAAACAAAAAAGTTCAAAGTTCGTTTGTCAAACAAAATGCAAGAGAACAAAAAAAAAGGTGAAGATCTATTCGAGCTGAAATAGTAAGAGGAACAGCTCAGGGTCGATCGGCCGAAATGCTAGGAACTTGACGCTGATCTAATCTCCCGTTCTGGCCAAGACTCTTACACAGAGTACAGTGATCACTCGCTAATGAAAATTAAGTTGCAATGCAATGCTGTATGTATAAAGCCATTTTAAGTCTTCAACTCGATTTATTATTTATTTTTTATTATTTACTATTTATCATTTATTATTTATTATTTATTATTTATCATTTATTATTTATTGTTTATTATTCATATTTATCATTTATTATTTATTATTTAATTTTTATTATTTATTATTTATTATTTAATTTTTATTACTTATTACTTATTATTTATTATTTATTATTTAATATTTATTATTTGTTATTTATTATTTATTATTTATTATTTATTATTTATTATTTATTATTTATTATTTATTATTTATTATTTATTATTTATTATTTATTATTTATTATTTATTATTTATTATTTATTATTTATTATTTATTATTTATTATTTATTATTTATTATTTATTATTTATTATTTATTATTTATTATTTATTATTTATTATTTATTATTTATTATTTATTATTTATTATTTATTATTTATTATTTATTATTTATTATTTATTATTTATTATTTATTATTTATTATTTATTATTTATTATTTATTATTTATTATTTATTATTTATTATTTATTATTTATTATTTATTATTTATTATTTATTATTTATTATTTATTATTTATTATTTATTATTTATTATTTATTATTTATTATTTATTATTTATTATTTATTATTTATTATTTATTATTTATTATTTATTATTTATTATTTATTATTTATTATTTATTATTTATTATTTATTATTTATTATTTATTATTTATTATTTATTATTTATTATTTATTATTTATTATTTATTATTTATTATTTATTATTTATTATTTATTATTTATTATTTATTTTTTATTATTTATTATTTATTATTTATTATTTATTATTTATTATTTATCATTTAATATTTATTATTTATTATTTATTATTTATTATTTATTAATAATTATTTATTAATCACTATTTTTTATTAATTATTTCTTATTTATTAATTATTATCTATTATTTCTAATTAATAATTTCAAATATTTTCCTAGCTGACCCTTTTGTGCATAATGTATCTGGAAAGGTTGTGCCAATTCTCAATGCTTGTACCGTTATGGTCGCCAGTTGGCAGTCTGCAGTTTGTAGTTTGCAGTTTGGTAGTTGGAAGCTGGCAGTTGCCACTTAGCCTGGCTTGGTGTAACAGTAATCCAGTTGCAGCCTTGCAAACATGCTGCTGCGCCACGTTTGTCGCTTAAGTCTTTTGTTTGCCACGCAGATTTATGTCATTTAGGCAGCAACAACAACAATGACCACAAAAACTACAACGACAACAACAAGAGGAACAGCAGCAACAACAACAGCAGCGACAACAGCAGCAGCAACACGAACAGCAGCCACTTAGGTCCCAACATCCAGATTCCACATCTTATACCCGTTTTCCAGTTACAACTTCCAGTTGCAAGTTTTGCAAACTCTTTGATTTTTGTTTGTTTCTTTGTTTGTTTTGTTTGTCCGTTTTCGGTTTAGTTCATTGCATTGCATTGCACGCTGCATTATAGCTTTGCTCTCGTTGATGTTGATGTTGTTGTTATTGTTGTTGCTGTTGTTGTTGTTGTTGTTGCTGTTGTTGTTGCTGTTGTTTTTGGTATTTTGTACATTCCTGTGCTGTGAACCGGTTTTTCCAGCAGCGTTGCCATTTTCGCTGCCAGAGCAGAGCAAAAATTGTTGCTCGGTTACTTCACTTTGAAAACCCGAATAAAAGTTAAAAGAACTCTGCGTTCGTAGTTGCATTTGTTGTTGCTGCTATTGTGGTTGCTGTTGTTGTTGTTGTTGTTGTTGCTATATTTTCGTATTTTGTTTTGGTAGCATATTTTGCAGTCTTCATATATCCCTCTTTCTCTCTTTCTTTCTATCCATCTCTCGCTCTCTCTGACGGCCTGCATCCTGTTGAACCGGTTCAGCATCAGCCTTTCTTTCAGTCGCAACACGGCGCCCACCTTCAATTCGAACTCCCTCCTAACGCAACTGCACGCAGAGACAGACAAAAGAGAGAGATAGAGAGAGAGAGAGAGAGAGAGAGGGGCAAGAGAGCTACTTCTTGCTGCTTAAGTAAGTCGAGCTGTCTACTTTGTTTTCATAATTAAATATGTTTAAATAAATAATTAACATTTCATTTAACAGCATATTTTTTATTTGCCCTTATAAACGCGGCATACAACATACGCCAGGTTCGACATCCACATGCGTTCCACAGCGAACTCGAACGCACAACGCGTCGTTGCTGCGCTCTGTGCGCCTAACAGTGCGTTAACAGACACACCACGTTGGGTTGCAACACATTTGATGCTAGTAACAGTGGGATAACAGCGCAAGCCGCGCAATAACATGAAATGTTAACTTGACACGAACAGAAGCAAAAGCAAAGCCGAACGAGGCGGTCGTGCAACGGACGGTGCGGTTGAAGATATTGAGAATCACAAAACGTTTCATAAACGAAACTAAATTCGACAATTTCGGTGCAATTGTAAATGCCGGTCGTCCCGACGTTCCACGCTCCACACTGCTCTGTGTACATATAAACCGGTTATTCTGCCACTCGCGACGCCTTTTTTTTCAACATACAAATTTATTTATTTACACATTTTCGGACCGTCCGCTCGAGCGTGTGTCGGTGTGTGTGTGTGCTGGGTGCGAGTGTGTGTGTGTGTGTTGACTCCCACGCCAAGCGGCGTCTACGCGCATTGCACAGGATCGCCAGATCGGGATCGAAATTGGAATTGGAATCGTTATCCAGATCGGATTCGCAATCGGAATCGGTATCGGGATCGGTACGCGCAATTGCATAGATCCAAAATTTTTTTCTGGTGTGTGTTCCATAAATGAAATTTTAAGTGCTAATCCGCAAGGAAAGAAAAGGAAGTGCAACAAATCAAAAGTCGAAAAGTCAAAGCAAAAGCAAAATAAAAAAATAAAATAAAAGCAAAAAAAAAAGCAAAAGAGTCAAATGCAAATACAACATATGCAAAAGCTGTGAATTACAAAAACACAAACAGAAGCTGCAGACAGCAAAAAAGAAAAGAAAAGAAAAAATTAAAAGAAAGAATAAATTCAAACGCAAGGAGAAAAAGTACAAGAAATAAACAAAAACGAAAACGCAAGGTAAAGAAAAATGCAATTTCTAACTGTTGTTGTTGTTGTTGCTGTTGCAGCTCATTCAGTTTGCGTGGGCAAAAGACAGCAAGAAGAATAAGAAGAAGACGAAGAACGGCAATTGAACCACAGTTACCTGTGCATGTTACCTCTCTCCCTTTCCCTCTTCCACTCACCAAATGCACTCCTCTCTTGGGCGCTCTCACGCTGTGAGTTTGCCTGCCTGAGTGTCCATGTGTATGTGTATATTTGCGTATGTGTGTGTTTGTTTGCATGTGTGTGGCGATCGGTTCATGCTAAGCGTCGGTATTATCATATTGTCATTACAATATATCATGACTGTTGTTGTACCCATTGCCGTTGTTAATGTTGTTGTTGTTTTATGCTTGCTGCTGTTTCGTGGTTTTTGCTGCACCCCCTTTAAAACAACAAGAACAACAACAACAACAGCACAAACGACAGCAAAAGCAAAAGCAACTATTTTGTATGCACTGTAATTGAGCGTCAGGCCAATAAAACTCTGCCATCTCGCTCTCTCTCTCTCTCTCTCTGTTCGATCTGTGTCTCTGCCTGTCCTCCACACATGCTTTTTAACTGTGTTTTTGGCAGTTTTGCAGCAGCGTCGCATTGGAAAATTGGTTTTAGTTTTTAGCCGCGGCAAGTGCATGACATTTTAATGTTTCTCTGTGTCAGAGAGCGGCGCGGAGAAGGCAGCAGGATGGTGCCGGGAGATGGGCAAGGGGGAACTACAAACGTTTGACATTGTTAAGTGCCCTGATGCGTGTTTGTCTGTGTCTCTCTGTGTGTGTGTGTGAGTGTGCTCCGTAGTGAGAGGGGATTTGGGCATTGGGGGGCTTGTGGATTGGGGTTTGCTCTTAATGAGCCACTGCATTTCAAGTGCCACTAAAAAAACTTCAATTTTAGTGTCACATAATGCGGTTCAGTGCGGTGCGGACTCGGTTTTGGTTTAGAGCTTGAGTTTGCATTCGTTGCGGTTTATACTATAAATGCCAGATTTTGGTTATAATTTAAAATTTAAACATTTGATAGAATGTTGAATATATATGCAAAAACCAGCAAAACTCTAACAAATAATGATCAATTATTTCAATTCAAATTAGTTTAAATAATATTACTATAAATTTTCCTTTAATTTGCATAAAAATCAATTTCAATTTATTTATTTAATTTCAAAAGTATGCCAATAATTTATGTGCAGCAGAGAAATTAAATCTCTTAATAATTAAGAAACATTGACAATTCGTTGGGTTCTTTTCAAAATCTTGCTTATAGCTATATTAGATTAAATATCTATCAAATTTTCCCAGCTTTTCATAAACGTTTCATCTCTTCTCCGTTACTTTCTGCTCTGCTGTACTATTTGTCTTCTTAGTTATCCCATTTCATTCAGTTCTCATGAGTTGTTCATTGACTTATTTGTTTACATATTTTCCCGTTTTTCTCTCTCTATCTCTCTCTCTTCTTCTTTGGGTTTATTAAGCACTTTATAAACGTTACCAACTTTCTCAGCGCTTCATTCTGTAACTAGTGAAGTTTCCGCTGCCGGAAAACAGTTTCAGAAATGTATCTCAAGTTGTATTTTGTTAGCTTAGAAATCATTTAAAAATTTATTGAGATTTCCAATTACTTTGACTTTATTCTCCAGTCGAAAACTTTGCTGCTCATTAGCTATCAAAGATGCTTCATAGCTTATATAGTTTATCATTTCAGCTGCAATTTAACTTCATTTCACTTGATATTTCTGTTTTACTTTTTTTTTTTTGTATTTGCTTCTCTTATCCTCTTTCTGTCTTATACATCTTCTTTTACTTCCGCTTAACGACTAACGACTGTTTATACAACTTTTATAACCAAGTGCCGCGTGCGACAAACACAAAATATTCTATTTACGTCATTTTATGAAGAATTAAAAGCACTACAACTGTAAATACTCTCACCCAGCTGGGTATACTTGACTAGGAGGTGCACACACAGAGAACTTTACACAAATTCTATTATATTTATATATGCTTTTTTGTATTTATATTTATGATTAGTAATTATTACTTGAACTGAAATATGATTATAATTCTGAACCCTTTCTGTGAACCGGTTCAGAGGCGTTTACTCTGCAATTCTGATGCAAATCAACTTTACTTCGATTTTGCATACTACAAAGTTGAGTTACAACATTGAAGTACTTCATTTAACTGTTTCATTGGCAATCCTTTTGGCTTGTATCTGAAATCCATGATAAGAT
The DNA here is from genome assembly GCA_035042075.1 of Drosophila macrospina. Classification (NCBI taxonomy): domain Eukaryota; kingdom Metazoa; phylum Arthropoda; class Insecta; order Diptera; family Drosophilidae; genus Drosophila; species Drosophila macrospina. Next base: position 2,384,743 of record JAWNLW010000500.1, on the reverse strand, counting down.
ACATCTCCTCTGCTTCTTCTCTGTTGTACTTCAAGCGATGCATAGGAAACATGTTTTCATTTCAATTTTTATTTGCTGTTTTGTGGTTTATCAGTGGAAAAATTGAAAAATGTGAAATACAAATCGAAGGGAAAGCCATTGGCTTAAAGGAAAATGCTCATTTTACAGCTGTCCTGGCAACGGACTACGAGCAACGGGCAACGGCAAAAGGGAAACGGAACGAGAAAGAGAAAGAGAAACAAGTGATAGGAGAAAAGGGTAAATAACAGGGAGTAAAGTAAAGTATTTGTTTTTGCTGTTAGCCAATTGGCAGTTAGCTGCAGTTTATCCTTTTAATTGAGCGGACTTGGCTTATTACAAGCAGCGAAATGTTGACGGATATTACATTTGAAATGAGTTTTCAATCAGTTTCGAGGAAAGCAGCCAGATTGCGTGCAAGTGAAGCGGGTTGCTTTGATTGCTCCGATAACCGTTCTAAATTTCGGACTGCAAAAAGGCTCGACAAATTGTTTGGTGGCAAAGTTGCTCCACGCTTGGCTGCCCACAAAAGAGTTTTGTCATCTTGCCTTTTCAGAAAATGTGAGTTTATCAATTGTTCCTATCTATCTTTCTGGCTCTCTCTCGATTCTCTTTATTTTCTTTTATTTGTACTATTTTCTTTTTGCCAATTCACTGCCAGACACTTGACCAAGGCATTGTTGATGTTTTTGTTGTTGTTGCTGTTGTTATTTCCATTGTATTTTCTATTTTGATGGCATAATAAGTTTGTCATCAAGTTGGCAACGCATCTGCGGTCGCTAAAGTTAAATAAATGTCAATGTCGCATTCAATGACAAGCAAAGAAGTTTCCCCTACCTCCCCCTCCCCTCACCACACCATCTAAGAGGAAACTTGAAACGCCCCGTTGAACAAATAGACATACTGCTGAGTTGTTTATAAGAAAGTCATTTAACAAATACATGGCATCATTTTATGCAATCATCAATCGAGAAATACAAAAAAAAAAAATATATTAACGAGCGTAAAATGTGTCATCTAGATTCATGCTTGTAATTCTCAGAAAAATATATTGAAAATTTATTATAATTTATTGGCCCAAATGCTGAGAGCACAAAGTCAACCTCTGTGGAAGAATAAATATATAAAAACAACTTTTTCTTTTAAATATTATAATTAAAATGAAGCCAATTTAATCAGAATATTATTTTTATGTTTGTAAACTTTTTATTTGTCTAATAAAATGGAAATTAGTTGTGACTTGCTATAGATATTTAGTTAAAAGTTGACTTCATTCAAAGGGAATTTTCAAATAAATATTGCAATTAATTAATCTTGAGAGTCATTTAGATAGTTACTTAAACAAATGTAGTTAAAGTTACTTATAAGTAACAAATCACTTGATTTGCTGATCAACATTCAAGATGAACAAATGCAGAAGCAAATGAATGATTGATTTAACTCAAAGAGAAGTGACAACTTAATGTGTCAAATGTGAATGAATTGAGAGTCGTTTTGAAAACAAGTTAAACAAATGCATATTGCAAATAACTTGCTAGTTTAGTTCTTCAGTTAATTTGAGGCTAAAAAAAAACAAGTTTCAGCATTTAAATTAATAATATTTTGGGCTCTTTAACTGTATATCGAATCAAAGTAGATTCGTTACGCTTTTGTAAGCAAAAGCGTTAAAATTTGCTTTTCAATTAATTTCATAGTCAGATTTCATTCAAATACAAATTTATCGATTAGCTAAATGGCCATATAAAAAGTATGTATAATGCTTATTAACATATTTATGATGATGTCCATGATGATGCTGATGATGATTGTGATGCTGATGATGATGATTGTGATGCTGAAGCTGACTAAATGAATCAGCGTATGCTTAAAATGTCAACCATGTGAAATCTCAGCGAAATGAAAAAAAAAACAAAAAAAACAAAAGAACAAACTGAATGTAATAAAAAAATAAATTGTATAAAGTGCTGGGCCCCGACCCTGGCAACATAAGAAATCACAGCGTTTAATCATTTAAAAGCATCTTTGTAAGCCAAGAACAAAAAAAAATATCACAAAAAATTCGAAAAAAGCTAAAAAAAAAAGCAAAAAAACAAAACGCGGCGAATGAACGTTCAAAGCAAAGCGGCCAAAAAGCTGCGTCTTGATCTGGAACAGAAATGTTTTAAACACGGAAAGGGCAGCTGAATTATAGCAGAGGGTGGCCCCTGCGCACTGTGAGTGAGTGCGCGGGGAGGGGTGTGCCAGAAGAAGAAGATAGGAGGAGCGCGATGAGAGGGGGGAGGGAAATGAGGGGTACAACAAAGAAAGTCTGCTCGATTTTTATTTGGGCAAAAGGAACGCAGGAAGGTCCCGACCAACGATTGAGGTCAGAAAGGAAATGCGACGCAGTAGGCGCGTGTCGTGCGTCTCCTAACAGAACCTCCTCCTCCGCCCCCTGCTACGCCACCTCCTTTGCACCACAGTCCGTGTCCCATGTCTGAACCCGGCCCCCGGCTTGATGCCCTTCCACCCAATCCCCAGCAATCCCTCGCGCCTCTCTCCCCTCGTCAAGCAACATTGTCGTCGCAGCTGCGGGCAAAGTTACAATAACTTTTGCCACAGTTTAAGCCGCTGTCGCTGTCGCTGTCGCTGCCACAATGTTGGCCTGCGTATCTTGTATCTGTGTATCTGCCCCGTTGCCTGCTCACGCCCCTCCCTTAGGCCCCTCTTCCCCTTACCACACCGCACACAAATTTCTTTTTTGGCAGTGTCAGTGTCATTGCTACTCGAATGCATTTTAATTCGATTGAGTATCTTTTGGGCCGCTTTTTTTTCGTATTTTTTTCTTGCCTCCGCTTGTGGCTTCTTTTTCTTTCGCTTCTCATTTCGGCTCTCATTTCTTTTTTTTTTATTTTCGCTACGAGTTTGGGAATTTTCGCAAGGCTAGCAAAAGTTTCAACTTTATTTTGTAGTTTTTTTTGCTCTTATTTTTTAAATGGATTAAAACACGAACAAAGAAATTGAACTTGAAGTTCTTTTTTTGCTCGATTTTCTTTTTTGATTTTCTGTTGTTGTTGTTGTTGTTGTTGTATATTTCGCACAAAAGTCATGGGTCAAATGGGCATCCCATCCCAAATGAAACATTGTGAAACTGAAACTATTCGCTCCAAACAGATCGAAATATTTGCGAATCTAGTCAGTTGGGAGAAAGAGAGAGAGAGGAAGAAATAGAGAGAGAGAGTGAGAGAGGAAGCGAGAAAGAGAGAGAGAGAGAAAGATAGAGATAGAGATAGAGATAGAGATAGATATATATATAGAGATAGAAGAAGCCCAGCACTTTGAGTTCCTCAAAACTTTATCTAATTTGATTTTCTTCTGTATTCAGTTTGATAAAGAAGCTAAAAATATTTTTACAAACAACTTCATTTTGACCACAATGAATCAGAAATATTATTTTTTCATAATAAGATGACCATATTATACAAATTATTAAGGGTTTAAAATACATTGAGATTAAGATTTGTATTACAATTTCTTTGGGTTATTTAATTATTTATTTAAAAACATGTTTATATAAATGTATGCAATTTAAGTCCGATCAATCTTAAATGTAATTATATAAATAATTATTATATATGTTATAAATGACTACATTTATTTTTAATTCGATTGAGGGCTGATATTTAATTGCAAACTAAATAAATATTCTATGCATTGTTAGCTGTTCAATCAGAAGCAGCAGAAATTGATTTATTTATATAATATTATTATTTGTATACTTATTATTATTTTAAATGGTAAATGTGAGATTGTACTGTTCTCTGCAGTCTACAGCTCCATTTTCTGATGGTGAAGATTTGAGAACTCCGACTGCTTCTCGCAACTTTTCTTAGCTAAGTTTTATCCATATAATCGTAGAATTTGCAGATTTATTGTTTTTTACGTTTCTATCTTACTTTGTTTGTAGCATTAAATCTCACACGATTATTATTAAATTTTGTAAGTTTATTTTTCTATTTCAATTTAAATCTTCACGCTTTTATGCCTGAATAAATATGATGATTGTTATAAGGAATTGAGGTCTCAATTGCTAAAGTCAAATATACACATTCCCAATAAAATATACTAAAATATATATATATATATATATATATATATATATATATAAAATGTATTTTATTTTAGGTATTTATTTTATTAATTTAATTTCATTTATTTGTTATCTTTTCTATTTATTTTATTTGTTTTATTAATTTTACCTATTTTATTTATTCTATTTATTTTCCTTATTTTATTTAATTTATTAATTTTACTTTTTTATTTAATTTATTTATTCTATTCATTCTATTTATTTTTCTTATTTTATTTATTTCACTTATTTCATTTATTTTTCTATTTTATTTATTTTAGTTATATTACTTATTTTATTTATTCTTCTTATTGTATTTCATTTATTTTTCTATTCTATTTATTCTATTTATTTTACTTATTTTATTTATTCTACCTATTTTATTTGTTGTACTTATTTTATTTTATTTATAAATTTTTCTTATTTTCTTCATTAATTTAATTTAATTTACTTATTCTATTTATTTTGTTTATTTCATTTATTTTACTTATTATTTTATTTCATGTATTATATTTATTTTACTTACTTTATTAAACATTTTATGCCTTAATCTCAAGTTAAGCTTAACTCGAATTAAAAGTGCATTCACGCTTATTCCATCTTTTGGCTTCATATTGCAGGTAACTTGATCTACTTGTGGGTTGTCCAACGGAGACGGAGTCCAAAAAAAGAAGAAAATAAAACTAAAATAGCAACAAAAGAAAATAGTAAGGGAAACAGCGACAAAGGGAGTGAGGGAGAGGGCGAGGGAACAGGAGCGGGTGCGGAGAAAAACTCATTTGCAGCGGCAAAGGTAAGTGGACAGTGGGCAGGTGGTCCGATATCTTGAGTCTGTTTAGAATTGCCACCTGTTGTCAACCAGCGACGGGGGCGCCATTTGCCACTTACCAGTTTGCGAGTTTGCCAGTTGCCAGTTGCGAGTTGCCAGTTGCCAGCTTGCCAGTTGCCAGTTGCCAGTTGCCAGTTCGCCAGTTTGCCAGTTTGTGCCCAGTTGCTACTTGTCAGTTGTTGGTAGTTGGTAGTTGCCAGTTGCCAGTTGGCGCTGTGTATCTTCGTTTGGTGTTTTTAGTATCTTTGGCGCCGCTTTGTTTGCTGCGGGGTCTATCTAATGGCCGGGGCTAAGCACACGTCAAAAGTGAGCGCAAAAGTTTGCGCTTCAACTTGTTGTTGTTGTTGTTGTTCTGGTTGTTGTTGTTGTTCTGGTTGCTGTTGTTGTTGTTGTTGTTCTTGTTATCGCTGTTATTCTCAGTCTCGCTGCTGTTGTTGTTGCTGTTTCTTAGCTGCTGTTAAATGGGCCGCTGCTGACATCCGTTCGTTCTCGCTGCCTTTTGTTGTTATGTTTGGCTTCAGATTTTGTATCTTTAAGTTACTTTTGTGGTCCGTGCATTCTGCTCTGCGCTCTGAACTTTTGCCACAGCTTCCCGCAGCTGTTTTCCTTCTTTATTTTTGTTCTATCGTAACTTTGCATCTCTAGCATTTTGTTGTCTTGTCTTGTTGTTGCTTTTCTTAATGTTTTTTTTTTTTTTTGTTTTTCTCGCCGAATGAATGAAATTTGAGTACGAAATGCTCGAGATGATTTCAGCAACTTGATCATTAATTATTTATTTTGATTTCATTTAAATACCAGCAAACAGAACACAGGAAAAGACAACAAATTACTTTAATTTCATTCCAAAAATAATCTGCAAGCATCTTCATCTTGTAGCTATCTCTGTTTAACTCCTTGTGTTTGCGTCTCTCTTTGTTTTTGTTTCTTATTGTTTATCGTTGACTTTGCTTGGGAATTTCGTTCTTTTTTTTTTCACATTTGCATATCACTCAAGAGGAGTTCTTGTTGTTGTTGCTGTTGTTGTTCATGTTGTTCACTTGATGGTCAGCACAAAGCTGACCTTTTTCGTTTGGCCAGTGGAGCAGTGGAGTAGTGGAGCAGTGGCGTTCTGGGGTCAGAGCAGCAGCTGCTGAGTGCACCAAGGCACTTAGGGAATGCCAAAGTCAACTTAACAATCCCAGAGACTCAACTCAACACGGTTGCCATAGGAACATGATCTATTCCTCTTTGATGGCAATGCAAATACAAGAAATCGCTGGAATTATTCTTCAACTTGACTATGTCCATTTCTCTCTCTCACTCTCTCTCTCTCTCACTCTCTCTCTCTCTTACTCTCTCTGCATTTCCATCTTGCTTTACTTGACTTAAGTAGCTGCAGAATTAGTTCAATTATTGTTCGATTACAATGTACAATGTACAATGTACAGTGTCAATAAGGCCAACGGCAATTAGCATGTGCATGTTATGGAAAATGCTTTTCCAGCCGATAGACCCTCACACATTGTGTGGAAACTTCAACTTCAACTTCAACTTCATATATTTATTTATGTTTTTCTATGTTTCTTCCCTTTCTTTTTGCGCTAACAATGGCAGTTCGTGATTTACATACTATTTACCTGCAGATAGAACGATGTGAATTTCAATTTCAAATAGTTGAATATTAGAAGCGGTCAAAGGGGGCTGCCAACTTGTTGCAACTGTGCGGCAACTATAACTGTATTACAATAACTATTTCGAGCTACCTTCCGCTATCTCTTACTCGCTCTCGCTCTCGCTCTCTGTTTTGTTTTGTTAAATGTTATGCAAATATGCATCAGATATTTCTTTAAAATAGTCCAAACAGCAACAGCAACAACAACAACAACGACAAACAATTGGTTGCCCCTGCTTATCGGTTTTCTCACTTTTCCACCTTTTTGTTCCCTCCGATTTCTCCATTCCTTTGTGCCCCGCCACGCACTTTACTCATCGAACCATTCAAATTTAAATCAATTTGATTCTGATTAGCCACACACGCAGTTTCTCGAACTGTTTGTCGCCCATGCTTGAGGTTGAGGTTGAGGTTGATGTTGATGTTGATATTATTCTTTACTTCTCCTTCACCTTCTCACCTCTTCGCTTCACTTTACTTCTCTACTCTCCTCTCCTTTCCTCTCCTCTACTAACCATATTCATATCCAGTGGTCTTTTCTTTCGGGTTATTTTTTTTTTTTGTGTTTTGTCTGTCATTTTCTACTTACATATGTGTGTTTTGTACCTACTACACCTAGTAAATAAATTAGTTTTTATTATTGAGAACTGGTTTCTTTTGCTGCCTTTTACACACCATCGCGACTCCCGACTCGGACTTCGGGCAGGCAAAAGGCAGGTTAAAAATTCTTCACAGTTCGCTGACAGAACCTGTTTAGAGTCCGGTTCTCTAGGGTTATATATATATATATATATATATATATATATCTAAATATATACATATATCTATATATTGTGCCTAGTTGCCTGTTCGCTTTCTTAACACTTTCATGATTTGAATTTCGAAGTGGCTGTTGGCACGAAGTCTTGACTCGCCGACTCGCCGACTCGCAATTCGCAACTCCCAGCTCACGAGTCGAGTTGTAAAATCAATTAAATGGGGGCCCCATAAATCGATGAGCATCGATAGCTGCTTCCTTTTCGCTCACAAGTGTTGTACAAATTATGAAACATCAGAAGAATGAAAAAAAAAAGTGTGAAAAAAGAAACACATGATGAAAGAATGTATAAAGCATAAAGGAACTATGCGCTCTGTTTGCCATCATTGTTGTGGCTCTTGTTGAAGTTTATGCGCCGTGTCTAATGACAGTTTTGTAGTCATTAAATGTAATATATAGCCCTCACACACACACACACACACACACACACATACATTACAACTATGTATTGTGTAATGTGTAAATTCTCTATAATATGCAATGTTTTTTAGGCTCGCCGCGCAGCTGTGCCAATTTCTTCTTGAAAGGACAAATTTGCAATTAAATGTTGGCCATAAATTAAATGGCGTCTGGGTCAACAAATAAATATGACAAATAAAAGAAGAACAACAATAAAAAAGATCAGCAAACAATAAATCATTCTTGTTGTAGAAGTTGAGATACTCTACTAAGAAATACGCTTAAGAAGAAGTTGATTTTTTGTTAAATATAATACTTGTTATTATATTGAGATGTATTAAATTATATATTATTAGAAATATAGTTTTTAATAGAGAATCGTCTTGTGTATTTGCTAATACTCCGATCTATACAATATCATTATGTATTAATCAGATAACTTCACTGAACAGAGTTTGACTAGCTAATGCGATAGATTGAGTATATTTTGTTTTCTGCGTTCAATATAAGTGCTTAGAAGTACATATTTAAAAAATAACGTTACTCAATGTTCGATATATTGATAATACTCTAATTGGTAAGGGTATGAAAAGCAGCACGAAATCACCGAAAACTGGAGCCGATAATAAGCATGTCGCCCATGGCCAAATAGCGGACTATATAATCATCATTTACGCACACATATAAACTTTAATACATGTGTGAATGTGTGAATGTATGTATAAGCTTATATAGTGAATACAGATGTGAATATAGATGTGAATATAGATGTAGATGTGGATGTGGATGTGGATGTGAATGTGGATGTAGATGTTGATGTTAAGGCTGAGCCTATGCTCTCTATAAATGATGATGCTGCTCATTTCTTGTGCATTGACGCGTAGTTTGAGTTGTTGTTGCCGCTTGTTGTTGTTGTTGTTGTTTGTTGGTTGTTGTATGTGGGCCGCTTTTGTTGCTGTTGTTGAAATGCCGCTGATAAATGAGTTTTGGCTTTTTTGTTGAAACGACGTGGGAAAATGTGCGTTGATTTACATACATACAAAACATACGTACAAACATTCATATAGATTTATAAACACACTCAAAATACACACTCTCGAAACACTCAAACGAGTGGGCATCTTGAGACCGTCTAGACCAAAGCCAAAGTTGAAGCCCAAGCGATGCCTAGTCAAGCTCGGCTAAAAGGTATTGAACAACATTATCCAATGAATCATGCAATGGCAATTGGTTTGATATAATGCTTTTGATTTAATCCGAATTTGCCAAATAATTGCGAATGAATAGCATGAGTACTCCAAATGGATGGCCCAATTACTTAGCTGTCTGTCACGTGTGTGCAATGTGAGTGCACTTCAGTTAGACATTTCGAATGGGTACATTGATGGCGACTCGTGTATAATAGTGTATTAGGTGATTGCGCTTGAACAGTTTTGAAGTGCACTCACGAATAATGTGAGTACACTCATGAGTGTATTCACAGCAAATTCATGAATTTACACATTATATAGTTTCAGATAATTATTACATTTGCGAATAACATGAATACACTCGTGAATAACATGAGTACACTCATGAGTTGACTTACAGCTCAATCAGCAATTTAAGTAATTAACAGTTTCCGTTAGTTAATGCATTTGCGAATAACATGAATACACTCGTGAATGGTATGAGTACACTCATGAGGTGACTTACAGCTCAATCAGCAATTTAAATAATTAACTGATTCTGTTAGTTAATGCATTTGCGAATAACATGAATACACTCAAGAATAGTATGAGTATACTCATGAGTTGACTTACAGCTCAATCAGCAATTTAAGTAATTAACCGTTTCTGTTACTAAATGCATTTGCGAATAACATGAATAGTCGAGAATAGTATGAGTACACTCATGAGTTGACTTACAGCTCAATCACCACTAGGAGTAATTATATGCTTCTGTTAGGGAATGCATTGGCGAATGACATGAATACACTCGTGAATAATGTGAGTACACTCATGGGTATATTTATAACAAATTTAAAACTATTCATACATTAAATAATTTATTTTAGTATTTTCGCTATAGTCACTCATTACTTAATACTTAATGACTTTTGAGTCACAAAGCATAAAGTACTGACTACGCACCCCCCTCCGCCCACCAGCCATCGAGCACCACCCACTCAAAACTGCAATTGGGCACTGCGATTCCCGGAATGTTGGCCACAAAATAAAAGCAATTTTAACCAAAAAACCACTTAAAAATGTGGCAGACGCATGACTTGACTTGGCTTGGATTACCCAATGCTCAATGCTCAATGCTCAGTGCTCAGTGCTCAATGGCCATTGCCAGTTCGCCCATTGGCCATTGGCCATTGCCCATTGCCCATTAACCATTACCCATTACCCATTACCCATTACCCATTACAGCATACCCATTACCCATTAGCATTGCCATTACCTTATTACCTACGTGGATTTAGCGCTGCACGCTTCAGTTCAAGTGTCTGCCGCGCCCCTCATCAAATTTCGCACTGTGTTTGGCTTTCGGTTTATGTTATGGTTTCTTTATTCCCGTGTTCCTTTCCGATATGGTAGGTCACGGCAAGGGGGGCAGGTGCAGAAGGTGGCGGCGGCGGTGGCGATGGTGTTGGTGTTGGTGGGGGGAAGGAGGATTTTGGTGTTTGAAGGAGGCCAACACCTTGGGCAACACCTTTGCCAACCGTCGAAGCACTTAACATTCCAATCCAAGCCGCAAAATGTGCCGTCAAACGTGCGACGCACGCGCACCAAATCGCAAAAAAAAAAAAATAAAGGGTTTCCACTTACCACTCAGCACTCAACACTCACGAATATGAATACCCGACCCGATTCCGTATACTATACACTCAAGTAGCTGGCATCGCGAGGATCGTATCGATCGGTGCAAAGCTTTTAAATTCCACACTCGACGAGCTTTACTAATTAGCTGTAAATGATGTGTGAGAAAATGTGAATGAATACGCATAAGTGAATGCCCAACAGTGAATACACCTGAGTAATTGAACAAGGATCGTAATTGACAAAAGAAAAAAGAAAAATGCTTTTAAATACCACACTATAAACTGTAAATGAGGTATGAGTGCTATGAATATGAATACCCATATGTGAATACTCCCAAAGGCAATCAAGGCAATCGAGGGGGATCGCAATGGATTGTCAAGTTAACAAGTAATTAATTGTTAATTGTTAATGATGTGTGAGTGCTTGGCAGTGTGAATGTGAGTGTGAATGTGAGTGTGACTGTGAGTGCGACTGTGAGTGTGAGTGCAACTGTCAACTGCAGTCAACTCGACTTGCAAGCGACTTACAGTCGACTTACTGGCGACACTCGCGTTTTAAATCGCCAGGCGTAAAACTGATTTGTTTGGCAGGCCAATCGTTTCCCTCCCTCCCCAAATCTCCTTATCCTCCCCCTTCTCCCTTACCCTGCTCATTTTGCAGTTCCTGTCAGGCCATAAATTGCGCACTTTCACTTTTTTGTTGTTGTTGTTGTTGTTGCTGTTGTCCCGTATGCGAAGTTTATCATTAGTCGCGCGCGTTTTGGCCGCGTTTCTTCTCCACCTCTCTCTCTCTTTATTTTGGCTGATACGCTTGTCTCTTCCTGCGCCCAACGCCAACAAAATTGCCATTTGCTGTTGTCGTTGTTGTTGTCGTTGTCGTTGTTGTTGTTGTTGTTGTTGCTGTTGCCGTTGCTGAAACCGGAAATTTTTGTCATTAGCTGGAAATTTTATTTTCGCTTCGTTTCGTTTGGATATATTTGGGTTTTTTTTTCCTCTTCTGCTTCTTCTTTTTTTCGCCCACTTTTCGACTGTGTTTTCGAAGCTTTTCCTGACCTTTTTCATTTACTTTTCATTTTTTTTTTCTTTTCGTTTTGTATTAGCCACACGACAAGTCGCATGGAGGGGTACAATAACTTTATAAAGATGTTTGCACACATAATTAAATGAGAATTAAAATCTTGTTACCGTTAATTGCATATTTTAATTACAATTACGCAAGTAATTACGATTTAATGTCGTCTTTAAATTATAATATAATTGCTGTTTCCAAATAAATGTCGTAGACATTTAGGACTTCCTAATCGATGGCAAATAACTTAGTGTCCTCAGTAATTAATCCTTTTGGAAATAAACATAAATCTTTGTTAAGACAAAGATATTGCTATAATTAAACAATATATACAATTACTTAGCCATTTGCAATTAAAGTCTAATCGATTAAAAGTTGAAAGCGATTTTCCCACACACATTTTCCCCTTTGAGAGTAGAATCTAGCAAAATCCCCCCTATTAATTCTCACTCGTCAACGCCATTGAGTGTGTGGCCAGCCCCTGCCATTATAAATACCCTATCATGCAGTTAACCTACGATTGATCCACAAGGGTATAAAAATTTCAGCGATTCCTGTGTCAACTTTTCTTTCTTGTTTTCTTTTTCTTTTCTATTTAAAAAAAAATTTTTACTTCTTTTTATTTTTTGTATTTTTGTAATGTATTTTCATTTTGGCTCTGCAGTTGCTGGCTTGGGCGCTTTTGCTTTTCCGCCAACATTTTTATCGAGCTATGCGAATACTCTTTGTCCTCTTATCCCCTCATCCCGTCCTCTGTTCCTTGTTCCGATGTAATGCCATGGTTGCCCGTTTTGTTCCTGGGCTTCTGGGCTGTTGCTTTATCATTTTTCTTCGTCTGCCTCTCCAGTTTTTAGGGCTTAGTTCGTGGCGACTTCCTTTGCTACTGTTTGGGACACATACTCACACTCACACTCACATTGCGATTCAAATTCGCATTCACAGCATTCACATTGCTACTCTCTGTGTATGTGTGTTTGTGTGTGTGTGTGTGTGTGCTTGACGACAAATGATAAATGAATTTGTGATAAATGAAGCATGTGGCCAAAAGTTGAAAATACTTTTTACACAGTCCGACACAGAAGGACAGCAAAAGAGTGAGAGAGCGAGAGAGAGAGAAAGAGAGAGAGAGAGAGAGAGAGAGATAGCGTGGGAAAGGAGCCAACTATTTAGGTCTGGTCATGTCCCCAGCTCGCCAGTCTCCTGCTACAGTTTATGATGGCATCTGTATCGAATTATGAATGGAAAGCGAGTTTTCCCCAAACAATGACAAAGACTCATTAACATTGCCATAGCTCACCTCATTCCGTTTCCCTAGCTGTTCCCTCCCATCGCCCTGTCTCACTTATTGGCCATTGCTTTTTTATCTATCATTTCTTTATTGTTTTTTTTGTCATTTTGTTATGCAAAACTTTTGTCGAGTGATTGGCGTGATTTACTCTGGAATTGTTAAGGCGGAGGCGTGTACGCCTTGTCTTAGTTCTTCCTCTCTCTCTCTCTCTCTCTCTGTCTTTTTTTTGCACACTATCTTTATCTAACCATTTATCTTGCTGTCCCCCTCTTTCTGGTCCAGTGCTTGAATAGTTGTTGTTACACGAGAAAGTAGCCAAGCAAGTGACTCACACTGAGACTCAGTCAGGTGAACAGACAGACACGGAGTCAAAGTATTTTCTTATTTTTATAGTTTTTGTTTGGGGAGTGAATGCTTTTTGAGTAATGCGGGTACCCATTAATATGAATGGTAGTTATAGTTTTAGTTGTTCGTTGGGGAGCGCATTTAAAAATGACTCACAATTGAATCTGTTCATCTAACAAATACCTGAATGAATAATGAATAAAATGTAGACCACATTCATTATTCATTTAAATTTATTTTTAAGATTTGTCCTCAATTATGCCATATAACTGAATAAATTGTTTATATTCACTTAATTTGTTATTCATATCCATGTAATCTATTGTATTCACTTTTATTCACAAATGCAAATTCGTATTTTTGGGCATTTTACAAATCGATTCGAAATTAATTGCATTCCCATTCACATAAATATTTGAATTTTAATATTATTCACTGTTATTCATTTGTATTCACAACATCATTTGCAACTGCATTCACATTTACTGGTTGTACTGAGTGTACGTTTACAACTTTTAGCTTAATTTCGTACAAATAAAATGAGTGTTTTTTATTCATGTTTTTATTCATGAATAACGTATTCATAATTTACAATTCATTGCAACTAAGAATAGTTGACGTTTTTGACAAATGCTTTTACTAAAATATTCACATAATTATTTGAGAATTATTTGTTGTTTATTCAATCTCATTCACATGTATTCACATCACAGTTTTCAACTTTTTTTGTGCATATTTACTCATTGGCAGTCAGAGAGTGTTTGGCTTAAATGCAGTGTGAATTGCAGGCAACATTCATTTACATTCTTCATACAATTCAGACGCGTTCACATTCATACATTCACGTTCATTCACATTCATTAACAATGGACTCCAATTAATGTCAACATCTGTTGTTGCCAATTTAGAAAACAGCTTTCAATTTCGGGCTGCCACGACCGAAGCTACACTAACACACATTCACCCGTACACCCGCACACACACACACACACACACACGCAAACGTACACACGCACATATACAGTGGTTTAACACACACGTTGACAAAGTTTCCCTCTCATTGCAGTAGTCGCTGCACTTAATTTTCATAATTAAAAAAGTTTACCTTGACAACCCCAATGCACGACAATCCCTAGCATAACCCATACAAATACCATACCCCGTCTCCACCAACCCCCCTCTCCCCCTTTGCCACTCCTCTGGCGTCGCTTTGCGGACCCCCATCCGATATCCAATTCCGCCTTTTGCCGCTACGCACATTTGGACTTGGACGCAGTCAACGACAGCAGCGGCAGCGTTTTGTAATTAATTTATGCAAATAATCCAATGTGGTGGTGCAGGTGGTGCTGCGGAGTGTAAGCGGTTCGTGGAGGGAAAGACGGAGCGACGGAGCGACGGAGAGACGGAGAGACGGTGGGTTGGAGGGATGGAGGGACGGCGAAAGCGGGGTGGCAACATGGGCCAATTGCTTTGTGGCACTAGGGGTGCTGATGTCGCTGTCGCTGTTGCTGTCGCTGCTGCTGTCGCTGGCCATGCGTGCATCGTGTGGCATATTAAAATGAATGACCCTTTAAGTTTGTGCCTTGGTGTTAACACTCCCCCACGGTGGATTAAGTAGACAAGTTGGCAAAACAGTGGCCCCTCCAACTCCAGTTACCCCCCACTCCCCTTTGGCCACCATCAACTTGTCATCATCATAATAATATCGTGTGCTGCAAAAGCAGGCTGACTGCAAAGCGACTTGCAACTTTTGCCTTTGCCACTTGCAACACACATATTTTATTACATACTCTATTTATGTTTAGTGTGTTTGTGTGTGTGTGTGTGTGCGGGTGTGTGTGTGTGGGTGTGGGGTGCTTTGGCGACCGCGCCCTTTACTCCAAGTATTTATGTTTTTTTATTTTTACTTTGTTTTTTTCTTATTTATTATAATATTTTTTATGTAATTTCCCCTTCTGACTTTTGGCTCCTTTCAAGCGTTCTCGCATGAGCAAAAAATTAAGCGCGCTGACATTTGCTTCCTGGCCACGCCCACAACTAGCTGGTGTACTTATGCGCATACACATACGCACACACACACACACACAGACGCCCCCGTTTTAGCCCTGTCTGTTTTTGGCCAAGTTAAGACACACACAATGACTGCACGGTTTCGCTTCGCTTTGGTTTCATTTTTTATTCTTATGCTTTTCGGCACAAAATTGTCAAACAAAGGACGACTAGGACTACGAGCCTAATGACTTGAGTCCGGGACCCCAAACGAACGGTAGTATCAGAGTCGCAGGTTCCCCACTTCGTCACAGGTTTCCCCAGGTCCTTGGCGCCGCTTTTATGCTGGGGCCGCCACGGCTGCCACGACTGCCATGCTGTTGCCTCTCAATCAAAGCCACGACTTTAGGCTCCCCCAAGTGAAACAACAAAATACAAAAAATGTACGACAGCAAAGAGGACGAGTGAGAGTGAGAGAGTGAGAGAGAGTGAGTGGAGTTAGAGAGGGCGAGTGCGGAGTGTAGCGAGTGAAACAAAAAAAAAAAAAAAAAAAACAGAAAAGAAAAATGAAAAACACAAAACCGAAATAAAGAAGGGAAACTAGCGAAACCTGCAACTGCGGTTGTTGGCCCTTTTATAGCCCCCGGGTGGGTATTATGATGGTGTCAGGCAGCAGCAGCTGCAAAAATGCACACAACGCAAAGCAGGAGCAGCAAAGCAAGGCAAAGTCAGCTTTGATTTCACGCAAAAGGGTAATTCCCCGGTAACATCATCTATAACTCCCCAGCTAACATATATGTAACATTAATTTTGGGAATTCCATTAAAACTGCTCCTTGCCCTACGTTGCACGATGTTAACAAATTGCAAAAACTGTTGTGTTGCGGCTGCAGTTAGGCAATTGTTAGTTATCGTTATCGAACGCTATAGTTATCGATGTGTCGATACATGTTGTTAATCACAATTATAGTTGTTTATAATTTATTAAAAGTAGCTGGCAAAATAAATGTTTAACATTTCAATTAAAAGTAAAATAATTCAGTTAAAATTAAAAAATAAATGCATATTATATAAATATTAGAATTTGTAATTTGTAATGTAAAATGTTTAAAAGTTTGGAGTTAAGTTTATAGATTAACAACAGCTGAAATAATATTTCTTATTGAAAATGAAAGTAAAATAATTAATTTAAATTTTAATAAATGACAAATCTAAGTAAATATTAAAATTTGAATTTAAAATTTGAAACTTAACAATTTAACAACAACTTAAGAAGAAGATATAAAAAGTTTTAAAGTTGTGAGTTAAGTTTGTAGATAAATAGTAAAAGATATCTAATTGAAAGTAAAATAATACATTTAAATTTAAATGAAAATAAAGTTAAAATCTAAATAATTAAAAAATTTAAAATTTCAATTTTAAAATTTAAAAAAAGTAATAAAAAGTTTAAAGAAAAACTCTTTAAGAATTTTTACATTTATATATTAAGAACATATGTATCAGTAATATTTGCATTAATTTAAAAAATCACAATTTAAACATTTGCCCATTAAATTAAAGTAAATTAATTTGAATTTTAATTTTTGTTATTTGATTATATGCTAAAGTTGTTGGCAAATTTATATATTTTATTAGATTAATATAAGAATATATAAAGAATATATAAATAATATAAATAATAAATTATTCAGAAAATAATCAAAGTGCTAAATCTTAAGCATTAGATAACATTAAGTAGAGCAACAAGACTTCGGTGTGCGAATCGCGATCCTAGGCAGCCCTTGTAGTCGCTTTGTTGGCCCCCCATTCAGTGGGGTTAATGCACTGCACCCTCCCAAAAAGCAAAAAAAAAAAAAAAGAAGAAAAAACAGTGTAAAGAGTAGAAGCTGAAGAAGAAGCAGTTGAAGGAGAGCAAAGCGGGAAGAAGAGGAAGAATTATATGCACCCCGCACTGAGTCAGTTGGAGTACTTGAAAGTGTGTTGCACCCGAAATGGCAGCGCCCCTTTTGCTAAAGAGCAAAGGCGGGAGCGAGTAGATAAGAGCGAGTGAGAGTGAGAGGAGAGAAGAGGAATTGAGTTGAGAAGGAGAATGAGAGAGAGAGAGAGGGAGAGGGAGGGGAGAGGTAAGGAAGCAGAGAAACAGGACTCATATTAAAGGCTAGCAAACTAGCAGGGCCAATGTTTATTTTGCGTGCCAGGGCACTTAGCGCAATTTCCGTTCACAGGCTGAACGTTTGTAAATGTATCTTTATCTTTGTATCTGTAGCTACTATATGTATGTGAAGTTGTTGTTGCTGTTGTTGCTGTTGCTTTTGTTGTGGTGGCTGTGCGTATCTGTTGCCGCATCCGCATCCTTGAGGCCAACGCCAGTGGCACTGCTTAATGCTTCATTAACAATTTTGTATGTATATTCGCTCGCTCGTGTGTGTGTGTGTGTGTGTGTGTGTGTGTGTGTGTGTGTGTGTGTGTCTGTTTGTGTGTGTTCGTTGTTCGCCCTCTCCCACGCATCGCTGGCTACCTGCCGTCAGCGTATCAAATGGCAGTTAACCATTGCCATAAGTAAGCAAATCGCCAGACTATTTTTGCCCTTCCTCTCTCAGCTTCCTACTCTGCGTGGTCTTCGATTCTGGCTTTAGGCTGTTGCCATCTTTGCTCAAGTGGCTGCCACACTGAGGTAGTGGCATCGTCTCATTGTCAGTGTGGCACTCACTGAAATTTGAGGCACAGCTTCAAAGCGACATCAAATGTCAAGCGACAGACGCCGCAGCAGCCGCCCGCGGCATTTTTTCCCCAAAAAGAAAAAAAAAAAAAAGAAACACAAAAAATTGAGAACAAAAAGAGAAAATAGAAGAGCAGAGAAGAGCAGAGCAGAAAAGTAAAATATAAAAGGGAATGAACAGGGAAGAGGAGCAACAACGGCAAAAGCGAGTTGCTTTGACAAAAGGCTCATTGTTTTGCCATATGGCCCCCGTAATCAAATATCAATGAAAGGGAACCCCCTCTACCCGCCTCACACCATCATCCTCTCGAACATGCACCCCCTTCATCGGCTTCAGTCTTAGACTTAGCTCAGCCTCAGCTCTTCTTCACAGGGCTAATTAGGCCCCGAGCCTAACTAGCATTGAGCGAGCTGCGAAGCAAAAGCCAAAAAAAAAAAAAAAATAGGAAAAAAAGCTCTTGCCTCCAGAGATTGCCACAGCCGCAGCATTGGTTTGCCCTGCGGCAGCTTTTTGTCTTGCCACAAGGGTGTGTGTGTGTGTGTGTGAGCGAGTGTGTGTGTGTGTGTATTATGATTGCGGAAGCGCTTGTCAATTTGCAGTTGTTGAGCAAATTATTTAATAAAACTTTCCATATGTCGCAATTGAAAGCTTTTATATAATTAAGCTACGAATTCTCAACAGATTTCGGCATCAAGTGAAGAAAACCGCTTCGAATTATATTAAAGAAGTCATCAAATATTGTTATATCTGACAGTTTTCTGTAACTTACCCAGGGATTTCTAACTGATGCCAAGTTGTCTGCGAGCTTTGAAAGCTCATCAATCATAGATGCTTCAATATATATGAGATGATGATTCAGGCGAAGATTGAGGATCATTAAAGCAACTTGATGCAATGAATACAGTTGCTCAAGCTTTTAAAAGCTCACTAATACCAGCGCAATTGCACGCTGCATTGGTATTTGTGCTAAACTTTTCTAAAAAAAGTGGCAACTCTGTTGATTATGCGCCTTTTGAAGAAGTCGCCGAACTTTAGCCAAACAAACGCTTTAAATTTTACAAAAACTTTCCACCAAAATGAAAGGGGCAGCAGCAGAAGAAAAGGAAAATGAAGAGAGAGAGAGAGAGAGAGAGAGAAAATAAATATATATATATATATATATGTATAGAAATAATAAAAGTAAAAATAAAAATAAATGTAAATAAAGAAAGCACGCTATGAAAATGGCAGTCGTAAAGTTTAATTGTGGCCACGCAGACATGAAAGTAGCGACAGAGCGAGAGGGCAACCGTGTGCGAGCGGGAGAAAAAATATGCAAATTTTTACAAACAGTCAACAACAACAACAACAACAACATCAACTGCAGCAACAACTGTAGGAAAAGTTAACAACAACAGAGTGAAAAAAAAGTGGAAAGAAAATAAAAATGAAAAAAATAAAAAGAAAATGAAAAAGAAAAAGAAACTGCATAAAATTTGCACAAGAAGTGTTAAAATTGTGCACAAGACGCATGCAACTTTAGCCCAGGGGCAGGCAGAGGCACAAGCGGGCAGAGTGGTGTAAGGTGGGGAGATGTGAGGGGTGGGCAGGAGGAAGCTATGAAGTGGGCATCGTTATATGGTCAAAAGGGCGTGCTCCGTAAATTTGGACTGAAGAACTTTTGCGATACAATGCAATGAAAACTGTCAAATAAATATTTCTGCAATAGACCAAATGTGCCATAAAGTCAGTTGACAGTTGAAGTTGTTATTGTTGTTGTTGTTGAAGTTGTTGTTGTTGCTGTTGTTGTTATTATTGTTGTTGTTGGACTGAAGCGGCAGGTATCGAATGCGATGGCAGTTAAGCGGAAAACTGTGCAAGGGAAAGTGTCAAAGGCAAACGAAAAAGTCGACAACTTTTTGCCAACTGGCCACGCAATGAACTCCATCTCGATCTCCGCTTCGGAGTCGCTTCGAAGTGCTGCTCCATCGGTGCCTATGCAGAATGCTGACTGTTGAATGTAGAATGCAGAATTGCTGACAATTTCCCAGTGACATAAAAATGTACATTTTGACTCAAAGGAGTAGCGGCAAAAAGGAGGCAGGGGGCGGGGTTGGCAGTAGTAGGTGGAAATTATAGAGATGCGAAATCGAAGCAAAAGCAAAAGCAAAGTAAACGAAATAAACGGACGATGGGCGATGCAACTAAATGGTGAGCCGAGTAGCGGGCTGTTGTGCTCGGTAACAAAAGGGGTGGAGAAGGAGGGGAGTGTGGGGGAGGGGGCTGTGGGCCATCGGCAAAGTGCTGGCAAACAAAGTTGGCAATAAGTGCAACTGACCGTCCAGTGGAGGCGTTGCGAATGCCAAAAGAGCAAAAAGTATATGATAAAGGCAGCGCCAAAGGCAGCCAGCGAGCGCAAAGGTTTGCGGGGGACAGTTAAAGGGGGAGGGGAGGGGGTTATTTTTGTGTGTGTGTGTGTGTGTGTGTTAGAGACAGAGCAGCATTGGTTTTACGTACTGCGCTACTGCTACTGCACTTTTTGCAATTTCATTTTCATTTCATAAATTGATTATTTTTCTTAAAGCAACATTTTATTCACTAGAAATATAAATTTTCCTTTAACAGCGTTTTGAAAAGTACATAACATATGCATAATCAATAACTATACTAACAGTCTAAATAAACAATAATATCCGAACATTTGTGGCCATTTAAATGGGCCAGGTGAACGCAACAGGCAAACGCAACAGACAGCGCAGCTGGTCGTGTATGTGTGTGCGTGTGTGTGTGTGTGTGTGTGTGTGTGTGTGTGTGTGTGTGTGTGTGTGTGTGTGTGTGTGTGTGTGTGTATTTGCGTTTCGTGAATGACTAACTTTTACCTCAAGATGTATTTATCAGTGATGATAAAGGCCAGGCTGGAGATCGCCTTATTTGGATGGAACAGTAACGCTTCTATCCTTTCGAGGCCATCAAACCTCTCGAGCAGCAGGCATAGATCCTCGGTTTCAATGATACACTTGTTGAGCTTAAACAGATTGTGGAGACCTATTTGAACCAGTTGGACGATGCACGGATCTTTGGCCTCCAGCAAAGCGACGTATGGCTTAAACACCCTGTGCCTTGCAAGCACATCCACAAGCTGCGTGCCGTCACCCTTGGTGGTTATATTTTTCAGCGCCCAAGCGGCCTCCCTTTGCGCCTTGAAATCTCCCTGCTCGAGCACATTGCGTATCTGATGCAAGATGCCAGCATCGATGACCGCCTGGACCTGTTGGCGATTGCCAGCCGTAATGTTGCTCACGGCCCACGCAGCCGCCTTGACAATAACGGACTCGGAGTGTTGCAGCAACCTGGCCAACCTGGGCAAGCCACCAGAAGCGATTACCACATCAGTCTGCTGATCCGTTCCGGTGACAATGTTGCCAACGCTACGTAGCGCTGGCACAATGATGCTGACCTCAGCCGCTTGCAGAAGATTCACCAGTCTGGGCACTGCATCCGTTTCGACCACAGCTTGGATCTTATGCCTGTCGTTGTCCGTCACATAGAACAGTGCCCAACAGGCATTGGCCAGCACTTCAGTGTCCTGGCTAACAAGCAGCTGCGACAGCATCGGCAGTAGCCGCTCCACCTGTCCGAACGGCGGCGATGGATTCTTGCTGCGGCACAAATTCGACATCAACCAGACGACGTTACGTAGCAATGTGATGGGCGTGTCATTTCTGATCAGAGGCTGGAGGCCATCGATGACATTGTTCTGGAACACAATGTCACGTGCAGCCGGACCATCGCCGGCAATGTTGCCCAGTGCCCAGACGGCCTGCTCGGCCACATAAATGGACTGCGACTGCAGCTGGGCCATCAAATGTGGCACCGCATTCTGCTCGATGACGCAGCGCGTCTGCTCCGTTGTGCCCGAGGCGATGCTGGACACGGCCCAAGCGGCCTCAAGCTGCAGCATTGTGTTGCTATTATTTTGGAGAAAGCGTATACATTTGGGCACAATGCCATGCCCGATTATCTGGTCAACGGGTGGATTCCATTTGCGACTGAGCAGCTGACGCATGTGCTGCATGCCCAGCACTTGACGCTCCTCATCTTCGCTGTTCAGTTCAATCACAATCTCATTAATCGACAACTGCCCCATCGGCGCCACATAGATGTCCTTGTGGAGTGAGTTTAGTTCATCAGCACTGATGTTGCGACGCTTGAACTTCTCATCCTCCCTCTTTGCTTTGCGCAGCTCGATGGTCACCTCATGGCGACGCATGCGTCCCACCTTCGCGTTGAGAGTGCTGGCCTTGTAGTGGCCCTGGTGCGGGCTTCCATTCGACTTAATCATGCTCAAATATTTATCAGTTTTTTGCTTATTATTTATTTCAGATTATTCAGATGTTTCGTTTCACTGACTGTTTCACATACTGAAGTAAATAATGTGGAGTCGGATGTGATTTGCTTTGATTTGACTTGGATGCCTACTTTGATCCCGTAGAAGTTAAGAAGAGTTAAGTAGGAAAGCGTCAAGAGCTCGAAAACTGAACTGACATTCCCCCTTTCCCTTTCTTTCTTCCCTTGATTTTATTTATTTTTGAATTGTAGAAATAATTTTGCATTTAAATAAACTATTTTCTTAGTATTCTGAACATTTCAAGAGAATCGCTTGGGAAGTTGTGAACTTATAGAATTTTGTAGAGTTATCTAAGGAGCGGTTTCTTCCTAGAGAGGTTTCTTCTTAGATCGGTTTCTTCTAAGAGAACTTTTTCGCTTAGCTTTGTTGTAGTTTAGTTCCTTTTGTTGTTGATAGTAGCAGAACCAAATGTTTCTCAATTCTAAGCATTACATTAATTAAATATAAAGTTATACAATTGTTGTGCTCTTCCTAAAGTTAACTTATCAATCCTAAGTGAGGCGAGAGAACAGAATAAAAAGCAAAGAAAAGACAGCAATTATAGGCATGAATAAATCATCTGCTTACTTTGTACCTCTTGCCAAAATACACAAGTCTCTAAGTGCATTTTATAGGGTATTTTTCAGTTGCTACATGTGCGTTCATTTGTGATCTTTTTCTCTTTGCTCTGTGCTCTGCTTTGCTCATAGTGTTTGATTTGCTCTTGATTTATGCGCTTTTTAAATGGCAAAGATTAGACATTTGTTTAGCAATTAATTTCGGATGACACTTTGCCATCGAGCATAAACAAAAAAACCAAAAAAACCAAAAAAAACTTAGAAAAAGAAGTGGGAAAATGTGGGAATGAGGCAACGCGACGAAGCTGATGGAGATGGAGACCCACGCGACAAGCGACGCCCACTGTCTTGTCGCTTGCTTGTCTTGCCTCTGCCACATGCCACATGCTACATTCTCCATTCTGAATTCTGAATTCTCAATTCGTCTCTTCCCCTTCCCCTTCCCGTTGCCGTTCCCCTTCCCCTTTGTCGTTGCCGTTGCCGTTGCCATTGCCGTTCTCCCTCCCATGCTTCACACACAGTTGCCCAACATATTTTTCCGTCTTCATTTTTGGTGGCTTTTGGTGTCAGGCCAAGCGACCAGGCGCTAATTAATTTTCTTTTAAATGGGCTGAAAGGGGCGGAAAGGTGAGTTGGTGGAGCGGCAAAAGAAAGATGGGCTGGGGCTGGGGCTGGGGGAGGCGGGCGCGTAAGGCGACAGTCAGTGCCACACCTCATCAATTTGGAGTCCCTTTTTTTTATGACTTTGTCGCTGTCGTTATGATTGAATGCCCCTGCAGGTGGATGGCAGTCGGGGGACACTTGATGAGTATGAAGATGCCTGAGGAACTCGCACAGAGAGAGAGAGAGAGAGAGAGAGAGAGAGAGAGAGAGAGAGGGTATGCGAAGCGAAGAGCCATTGGCATGAGATTGGGAAAGGGGGAACTGCTCTAGAGTGAAATTAATTTTACAACAAATAAAATAGAATAATATAAATAAATGTAAAAAAGAAACAAAAAGAAAAAAAATATATATATAAATAAAAATTGTAAAATGCAAAGTAAAATAAATGAAAAGCATTTTACGAAACATTTTAAAATGTTTGCATTTGGCTTAATTAGCTTAAAAGCTGCAACATAGCACAAAACTTTTTCCACTCTCTATGCGCATAGCTCAGTCTCTCTCTCGCTCACTCTCTCTCTCGCTCGCTCACTCTCTCTCTCTTTCGCTCTCCCGCTCTCCCTCTGGCAGTGCGAACAACACAGCAACAGCAACAATAACAACTGTAGCATTGCCATTGCACAAAAGACAAACACAACGAACAGCGTGAATGCCTGTGCACAGTGGTGCGAGATTATATGGAAAACTCATTAAAATTGTTGAATATATAATTAATTTTGCAGAAATATTTAAAGCTCTTTAGTTAATTACAGCTCAAAACCAAGTTTCATTTCTGGCAAATTAACAGAAATTCAAGCAAATTATTCAAATCAAAGAGAATTTATTTTCAAACAGAAGTAAATTTGCTGACTAAGCAATGCAAATGATTTCGGGGGAAGCAAGCTCCACTATTAAAGGGAATTTCGATTAAAATGTGTGCAGAAAGAAACTTGGCAAATAGTTGATTAGTTTTAGGATTTATTAAGTTATTCAAGTTGCAGTAGTGAAATCAATTACTCACTTCGCTTATTTTCCATTTATTCGAATGATTTCAACAATTTTCAACTAGATGCGAATCACTGTGCGAAAATTCAGGTCGCTGACGTGACGTCAGTTGCTTGGCGCAGTCGAAAGTCATACAAAACTTCAATTAAATGAATTATTTTATGAAATTAATTATGTATGAGCAAAAGGTAAAGAAATCAAGAAATAAAGAAAGCAAACAACAAATAAATAAATAAAATAAACAAAATAAAGAGCAGCAAACCTAAGAAATGACAGCAAATGAGCCATTTTCTCTTTACACTTTTCTTTATTATTATTTTTAGAATTTCCCTGAAAGTTGCTTGGAATAGGAATCAAAGATTGAAATAATTTGTGAACCAACGAATGAAGTCCTCCTATGTGAATATGATTCAATGAATATAAGTGTCTGCTTCTGGCAGGAGAATTCAACAGTTTGCATTACGCAATTCGAGTAACTTTGATTCGAACATAAACTACACTCAAAAGCTGGCGATTGACTATCAAGGATTCAATTTCGATTTGAGATTCACATACGTATGAGTATGAGTATGAGTATGAGTTTGAGTATGAGTATGAGTATGAGTATGAGTATAAGTATTCGCACTCGCATTGCCAATTGCCAATTGCCACTTGTCGCCAAGTGGAAGACAAAGACAGATAGATAGAGACAGGCAGACAGAGAGAGAGAGAGAGAGATAGAGACAGAGAGAGACAGACAGAGAGAGAGCGAGAAGGATGCATTGATAGGCCAGAGCAGACCCAACCGCAAATCCATTTCCAAAATGCGAATCCCTTGACCCTTTGCAGTTGCCACTTTATTTTTACACAACAAAAATGTCAATGTACTGAATGAGTGGAAATACACACACACAGAGTGACAGAGAGAGAGAGCGAGAGAGAGTGAGAGCGAGAGAGAGAGAGAGAGCGAATGTATTTTGTTGGCAATTTTAAAAGCGGCTTCGGATCGGATGAACCATTATGCACACATTACTTTGTATATATTTATATCGTCTCGTATTTGTAATGGGAATGAAGTCGCCAAATGTGGAGCGGGGGAGGGGGTTGGCAGTCATAGTTGGAGTTGGACTGTGTGGCGTGTAGTTTATTTATTTCATAGTTTTTGTGCTGCATCATCTTCATTTCCGGCAACAGCTCGAGGCCGACAACTTCCTACTGTTGCCTACCTCCTCTCTCGCTCTCTGCTCTGCCCCCCTCGTTCCCTATGAAGGCACCTCCCTCTCTATAGTGTTCAGGGAGAAGCGAAGGCAACGAGAAAACATTTTGTTTTTATGCGCAACTTGCGTGTGGCAGCTGCATTAAACGTGGCATCGGGCTTGGCCTTTAGGACCCACCGCAGTCAAACTGGGTGGGTGACAAAGTGGCTGTGATTATGGCCATGGCCAAGCCGTCCGTCCGGCCAAGCAGTGTGTTTAATTGAAATTGCCCAACGCACGCCATGACCATTCCAAGGTGCCGCATTAGTCGTCAGTCCCAACGCCGGCGGCGGCTTTGTAATGACAATTATAAACAATTTTGATTGGCCTGGCCATTTATCAACAACAAGTGGAGCAGCCATAGACAGCGAGCGACAGAGAGAGCGACAGAGAGAGAGAGAGAGAGAGAGAGACTGAGAGAGAGTGTGAGAGAGGAAACACCATAAAAAACAGACATCGAAGGCAATTTTCCTAGGGTTTTCCTTGGCGTCTTTTGCGCTTTTTGGCCATTTTTCACTTTTGGCCGCAAAGCTGCCGTTGACTGAAGATGCCACAACAACAACAACAACAACAACAACAACAGCAACGCGAAAGGCATAACGAAAATGACAAATCTGCTTTACACCCGGGTGGTGCCGATGTGGTGCCAATGTGGGTGGGTGGTTGTTGTTTGTGCTGCCTTGTGGCACGGCCTGCCAATGATGTTGCAATAAAATGTGTTGATGACGACGATTATGCGGCGCATTTCAACTTTCAATGCCAGCGCATAAATTTCGGCTCAAACTGCTCTTCCTCCTCCTCCTGCTCCTCAATTTTCGGCTAGATGGGTGCCTGCATATGGTGAAGAGGGGGCGTGGCTGTGGTGGGGCGTGTTTGGCCGCTGATAAGCATGCAAAAAGTTCAGTGGCAGCTTTGAAAATTCAATTAAAAGGCAGCAACAACATTGAGCGACAACGGAGCGCGTCATGCATCAATCAATGGCATCATCAATCATAAACCAAGCACAATACACACACACACACACACACACACATTAGTATATATATGTATATGTATATATATATATTTAATTTGTATATATTACACTGCGTGTATTTGATATCCATTCATGTCGCGTGGCAAAACTTTTACTCAGCAAGTCATTGCCTATAACCTACAATGCAGCACCCCCTGCCCCGTTTCCAGCTACCCATCCTATGCTTCATCACTCCACACCACACCACCACACACACACACACACACACACACACACACACACCTACACCACACCTATCAGCAGCGTTTGCCTTGCGTCCATTGACAACCTCGCGCTTCAAATTGATTAGGCCTTGGTTGTTTGTGTTGGCCAACTTTTATGGACGCATTCGCTGACTGAGTGAGTGGATGCGTGTGCTGGTGCGTTGCTGCTGCTGCTTAGCATAGTGCAAGCACAATATTTTGATAGCACTGCGATAACCTCATGAGCTTTCACTGATAACCTGCGCTGGCGACAGAAAAGCTGATTTCGTCACATTGACACGCCAAATGATGCAATTTTTATGACAATTTATAAAGAGGTGTGTGCGTGTGTGTGTGCGTGTGTATGTATGTGTGTGAGTGTGCGTGCGTGTGTGTGTGTGTGTGTGTGTGGAAGCGGACATGCGTAATACCTGCTCATAACTCACAATTGCATTCGTTTTGAAATAAATTTTAATAAACATTAGATAATTCATCAAGAAAATATTAATAAATTATTATTAATTAAAAATAAAATAAATCCATTAAATATGGTAAATAAACACAAGATAAATCGATTAGCTTGCACTCTAATAAAATCAAATAAAATGTTATTTGGCGATTTGAAGCAGAAACTTTGTATGGAAAACCTTTTTGTGGGAAACTTTGCAGATTTACTTAAAGTCCAAAAATATGAGCTCAAGTTCTTCGCAACTAGTTCAGAAGTTCCAGGGCCTATAAGCGGAAGATAGCAGCAGCATTTACAACTAGAAGCACAGACAGCAGAGGGAAGGGGCGTCAAGTGGGGAGAGCATCAAAGATTTGCTGTTGATAATTGACTTGACCAATTGAAATTCCATCTATAGTGTATTACGGCAGTCTGTGCATAGTTCCCCTTTGATTAAGGCCTAATTGCTGTGTCTTTTGGTTGTCTGCTTAATTGTGAATTGAGAATTGTGAGCGCAATACAAGTATATCTGGCAACAATTAGTGGCAAGTCGAACGGAAGCCATTTGATAGGCTTTGCTCAGTCAGCACACGCAATTTCGTATCTGTAGTGGCCATTGTATCTGTAGCTGTATCTGTAGCTGTATCTGTATCTGTATCTGTATGTGTATCTGTAGCTGTATCTGTATCTGTATCTGTAACTGCAGCTCAACTGTATTAACGCATGTGCATTTCTCTTGCTCTCTTTGCAGGTATGTTACAACAATCATAACAAACAGCAACAAAGTTACGCAAATATTTTGATGTAAGTATATTCTACACTGTATGTGTGTGTGTGTGTGTGTTACCAAATTAACGGCAAAGCGTTGTAATGCAGCTGAAGACGGAAGAGAAGTTCACGCTGAAGTCGAGTCTGAGCCAACCTTTTTCTTCTTTTGCATTCCTCTCTCGCTATACTTGTCTCTCGTTTTTTTTTTCGGGTTTTGGCTTTGGCCATCACCATCACCATCATCAACATTAACAACAACAGCAGCAGCAGCAACAACGACAAGGAGAAGAAGAAGGAGAAGGAGAACCGGCAACAATCTTTGTCGCACACAACTATCTGGCTTCTCACATCGTTTAGCTTTTGTTGTGCTGCCCAGACACTCGCGGTTTTAATGTGTTTTTAATGTTATTTCCATGACATGCCGCCAACATTTAAGCTCGGGCCCACAGACACACGGACACACAGACAGACAGACAGACACACAGGCAGTCGGGCTGGGTCGGCTTGGGAGGTTTGGCGCGGCATGAGGCATGCGGCATGAGGCATGTGGCAAGAGCGAGATGAACGCATAGTTTGTTGCACGTTTTTCGCATAGCATTTTTTTTTTTTTTTTTTTTTTTTTTTTTTTGTTGCTTCGAAAGGTTTTTTTAGTTTTAGCCGCGCGCGCCCACATTGCCACCGACAACTGAGTGACGACCTGGGCCCCTATGCCACAATCCGTTGCAAGGCAGAAGTTGCACGAAGACAAGCCAGGGCAAGGCAACGCGAGGCAGGCAGGCAGGCAGGCAGGCAGAGCAGTCAACCAAGCGAGTCTGCAACTTTGCACAGTTGCACAGTCGCTCGGGCTCTTGATGCATTAATGTGGTACGAAGAAATATTTTGCATATTTACTTAGAAATCTGTGAGAAATAAGTTTAGTTTTCGTCTTTCATCCTCGCCTCTCCCCACCTCTCTCCCCTCCCCTCCCCCACCTCTCCTTTCACTTCATTTCTCTCTCATCTCTTGCAGATTTGCAGATTTCATTCTTTTTTGTTTTTTCTTCTCCTTTTTTTTTTTGGTATTTTTGCGAAGAGAAAAAAATTAGCAACAATTTCAATTTATTGGCCATGTCTGTTGTCTGTCGCCCGTTACGTCTGCCATTTCCGGCTTCAACATTGTCAATTTGTGGCAGCCACTTCAAAGGCGCCCCCAACTACCCTGTAAAAATCTGTTTCTGATTTTGTTCTACATCTCTTTCTCCGTCTGTCTCTCTGTCTGTCTGTCTCTCTGTCTGTCTCTCTGTCTGTCAGTCTGTCTGTCTCTTTGTCTGTCTCTTTCTCTGTCTCTCTGTCTCTGTGCTCGTCCAAGGCTATTTAGCATATGCCCAGGGATTTGGTAATGCTTCGCTGACTTGAAGATGTCAGCCTCTGATGTCTGGCTGAGTGTGCTTGTGGAGGCAGTGGCATGCCACCAAAAAGGGGCATAATCGCAACTCCGCAACAGCGTGCAACAGCTCACATATATTTCTATGCAGTTAATTGCTTGCAACTGCTGAGCGCATTCAACATTATAATGAGTGTGGTTTCTAATTAACAAAAATTAATATTAATTAATTTCATTACGAATATATATATTTGTATACCCTATACTTTAAATTATATGGTATAAGTAAGCTTATAACTTCTTTTGCATTCAAATATGTAACAACATTGACATTAGAAAAGTTGATAACGTTTCTCTTTGGATATTATGAACTTAAATTATATATACATTTGCGAATTGTTATAGTTTTATTCAAATGTTCTGAAAATTTCATAAAGAAAACTTCATAAATGCTAGAGTTATTGAAGCTGTAAGAAATGAACTAGTTCCATAGAAGCACAAGTTCAAATTTAATCGAAATAAGAAAACAATTATTAAAACTTATGCAATGAATTGATAAAATAAATAAATATTTAAGTTAACATGTTTAATTGTAGGTAAGATCAATTTCGCGATTGATTGGAACTAGTTCTTCTCTTGTTTAAAGCCTGGAACTCCTGTGTGCTCCGTTCTTATTCACAAATCAAAAATCTTTTGACTGATAGATATAAATATGGAAGTACAAAGCGCTATTTATACCTTAAAAAATGAAATAAAAGACAGAGAGGGAGAGAGGGAGAGAGAGAGCGAGAGAGAGAGGGAAATAGGGAATGAGTCGAATTGAAATTGATTTCAATAAAAGCGCTTAACGAATTGATTGGGAAACCGAACAAATGAGCAACTTTTGTGCTCAATTCGATTCGTCAGGGTTACGCTTCAATTGCATGTCCTTCGAGCCAGTGGGGGGGCTGCCAAGGAGGGGCGGGGGTATGGGGGCCTTGGGGTTATTGTTCGCCACATTCACGAGTCCTTGCAAATTGCCTACAAAAGTGTTTATACAACAGCCCCTGTGCCCTGTCCCCTGTCTCCTGTCCCCTGTCCCCTGTCGCCACTCCACTCGCCCAACTGTTCTACAACATTTTTGGTTTGGCCAAAATAAAAATATTTCTTCTTCGACTTTGCGCTTTCGCTTTTCTTTTGGTCAGTCACGCAATTAATTTTGCACGCTACGTTTGTGGCTGCCCTCGCTGCATTGTGTATGTGCTTCCCCCTTCCCCTCCCTCTCCATGACATGACGACCCATTGCGCTGCCCTCTTCAGTTTGCGCTTAGACGAAACGAGCCTATTGCCAGCTGCTTATCCTTATTATTAGAAAAGTTTTATGCACATATTTTTCTTGTTCTTTTGCATGTTGTTTTTCTTGTTGTTCATGCTGTCTCCCTCTGTGTGTGTGAGTGTGTGTGTGTGTATTTCACCTACAAAATGCTAACACGCCCCCGACTTTGAGAACGCCCCTTTGTCGTTTTGGGCTACGTGACTTGTTTGCCAGATGAATGCAAAACAGAAACAAACAAAAATCGAATAGAACTCAACTGAAGTATGAGTAGAAGAATGACGAAGAGAGAGAGAGAGAGAGAGAGACAGAGACGGCAGGAGGAGGTACTGGGAATGAGCCCACATACTACAGTACATATGTATGTATGTCCATGTATGTGGGTGGAGGTTGCGGGTGAGCGGGGGAGTGGGGAGTTGGTCTTAGCTGAAATGCGACGGCTGGAAAAACAGCGGAAAATCAACAGCGGCAGCAGCACAAGAGAGCACAAGCAGTGAACTAGGGGAAGAGGAAGTAGAGATGGGGAAGAGAAGAGGTGCCCCTCATTTTCATAATGAGTTCAAATTGTGGGGCAATAATTGGTGGCAAGATGATTACTTGCCACATTTCACTTGCGGGCTTAATCATTTTATCGATTCTTATTATTCACATTCATATTCATGCTCAAATTCATATTCATATTCATAGACATAATATTGTTATTGTTGTTGTTGTTATTGCTGTTGTTGTTGCTGTTGTTGTTGTTGCTTTTAATGTATATTAAACAGATGTTAAAATTTACACTTCAATTACAACAACTTAAGCATGAAATAAAAAGGATAAAAGACAACAACAACAGCAACAACAACAACAACTGAAGGGGTGCGGGATAATGAGGAAAAGGATGCTTCAAGGAAAATCACATTTAAAACGAAAAACGTTAACAAAACAAAACACAGAAGAAACAAAAAGAAAACAACAAAAAAATAAACAGAAGCAGCAGCGGCGGCATATTGTATTGAAATCAAATAAAGATAGATAGACAGTAGGAAAGAGCGAGCGAGAGAGAGAGAGAGAGAGAGGGAGACACAACAATCAAAAAGGATAGCAAATGGCAGGAAAATGATACCAAAGGATGAAACATTGGCCAGGGCGTCCCCTTGCCAATGGTGAGAATTCACGCATACATGCACTCACACACACTCACACACACACACACTCACACACACACACACACACACTCACACACACACACACACACTTGCATAAGTTTAAGTATGCAGGGATGAGGCGATAATTAGGGATGGCAAGCGATCTGCTTTTTCACTTCAAGAAGCCGAAGTGCTGAGAGAAAATCCAGAAGTTTTGTTCTTACACATGCTTACGTTGTTATCGATAATTATTGATTAATTAATTCTAGCAGCTTACCATGAGAAAAGCAAATTAATAAACACACAAAACTAAACATTTTGTATGCCCTTGACATAATTATATTTCCGTATGTATAACTCTATCGATAATTATCGGTTATCGATTGAGCAGCGCAATAGTGGTGTGTAAAGTGTCTATTAATATAGTTTTAATCATAAAATGATAATTGTGTTATGACTAACAAAACTTTATTATATATAATGCTTTCGATAATTATCGATATACTTATTAACTGCTTTACGTGACAAGCACAAGTTTAGTGTCTGATAAAATAGCATTTTCACTTGATAGTAGAATTTCCAAAACTTCATTACAACTTCCAGCTAATCTCTATAATTAATTATATGTAATAATTATCGATAAACTGATCTTGCATGTCGAATAAACATGACAAAGAAGTGTTAAATAAACTGATGTGAAATTGATAATCAAACAACGAAAATTTCACTGTAATCTGAGTCTAATAACGTAACACAATATGTGATATGTTTGATAGTTATCGATTGTTTATTGTTGCAGACTTGTCTTACAAGGCAAACATGTGTCGAATATACTCTGTATATATTATATATACTGATACTTATATTACGGAAGCTTCACAACAGTCGCGTCTAAAATGATGTGTATACAAGCCATGTAAATATTATATTATAAACAGAGATTGTTTAGTATTTATATATTTTATAATTATAAACAAAGATTAATGTTCAATATTATTTGGCGTTTGTTGATCATTTGTTGTAACGATAATATCACGTTACCATCTCTAGGCGACTCATCGGTCCACTAACCTGTTCCTCTTACACGCTCTCATAAAAAGGGAACGCTTATAAGTTGTTGTTGTTGTTGTTGTTATTGTTGCGGCTAAAATTACAAGTAATTGAACCGAAGCAACAGCAGTGTGTGTGTGCGAGTGTGTGTATCGAAACATGTGTGCGGCATCAGTTAAAAAAAAAAAAAAAAAAACACAAATGTTGAGAAAAGAAAGAGGAAAAACAGCAGGCACAGGATGCAGTTGCCGCCTCTGAACCCAGAGCCAATACCCCGTGACCTGCGCCCTCGTCAGCTAAATGTAACAACAACAACAGCAACAACAACAACAAGATAAATACGCATAAATAACCCAAAACGGTGTCTGGAGCAAAAGGTATGCGAGCAGACAGTGTGAGGGCGGGAGGGAGGAGAGATGTGCTCGGGAGAAGAGAAGATTTTGCAAATGCATGCAGTGCGATCAATTAGCCAAGACACGCACCAGCTGCCGAAGATTGTGTAACGGTAACACTAAACCCAAAGGCAACGCCTCATGTAAGATGAGCTTCCTCGATATACACACACACACACACACACACATTCGCACACACACACACACACATATGTATCTCTTGTTTTCTGGTAATAAACCATCAAAAAAACGAGGTGCTTGTACAAACATTTCGAGTATCACGGCAACAGCAGTGAGAAATGAGCAAGGGCAGGTGATACGTACGCGGGGAAGGGGCAGGGGAAGGAGGAAGAGATTTAACTGCAGCCTGAGAAAAGAGTAAGGAAATTTCGGGCAAATTATAAACTTAATACTAGGATGGATAAATATGGTAAGAAGATGAATTTAATTTGAATACAAATATTTAATACAAATTAAATTCTAGCAATTAAAACCAATCAAATTTGTATAGCATTTGTATTCAATTTAATCGAAAGTTCATTAAAAAAAGAAGTTTACTGAATCATTAGAAGAGAATCATGAGAATCAAGTTCATATTAGGAAGGAAAAGATGGTAAAGCTATAGACAAATGAATATTCTAGCACATGAAATAACTCAAGTTTTAAGGGAATTTGTCCCTTAATGAGATTTAAGATTGAATGAATTGACAGATAAATAACTTCTATAGAAACAATTAACTAGCTTAACTATCTAACTATCTGCAAATATATATCTTTATAATATTTTATGGCAACTGTCCACAAAGATGGTCAACTGGCAAAGAAACTGCTGATTGCAATGGATTCCAGTTTGTGTGTAGTTATAAAATATACTTATCTAAACTAAATCTAAATCTCCAATTTAAATATTATACACACTCTAAGCATTAACTTGATACAATTTAATAATACAATATTCGACTTAATCTTGCGTCGGCTGCCTCAAGAGTTTTGTGTCGACTTGCAAAGGGCATTGTGATTGCTATTGCAGCTTGCGCTGCTGCACTGCTGAACTGCTGCACTGCCACGCCCATTCTGCTGCATCAGCAGGCTGCGGAGGCTGTTGGAATGAGGGCGCATATTTCACGCTCAATTAAATTGCCGGCCAGTTTTTGTGCAACATTTTTGCGGCCACCTTGCGCCACCCACTTTTGACCCAACAGTCGGCAGTCAAAAAGCGCAAACTGCACGGAGACCTCGGTTGAACCACCTGCCACCAGCTGACCGCCCACCTGCCCCGTTGACCCACCTGCCTATCTGGTTAGTTTTCGGCTCTTTCTCTTTTTTCCGCTCTCTCTCTCTCTCGCTCGCTCTCTCTCTATCTCGCTGGTTATCGAAACTGACTGCAATTTCTTTGGCTGCAAGCCGGGAATTTAATTCACATTGATTGCATTTCGAGCGTCGCATTGCGTTGCATTTTAAATAATGCAAACGGCTTTTCGAAAATATTTTGTGGCTCCCAATTGCAAAGGGGACTGAGACGGGGACAGTGCCAGTGCCAGTGCCGAGGCTGGAGGATGGAGCAATGAGAAATGGAGCAATGAGCAATGGGTGCCTCTCGGTAAAGTGTTGGATCTCGGGTTGTGCATCACTTTAATTAAACAAATGCCAGGCGAATGTTCATGGCGTCAGTTCAATTCAGGCATGCCAAAAAGGATTTGCAATATGAGCAATGCTCCGCTGTCCAATGTCCGATGTCCAATGTCCGATGTCCGATGTCCTTGCCCCACCCCAGCCCTATGGGAATGTGAGTCGTCCACCAACTGGACGCGCAATTATGAGCTGCTGCTGCCTCTTTCATTTTTATTTTGTGCTGCGTTTTTTTACTGATTAAGGGCAATTGCATAATCACTGGCCAGAACGGCTGGCCGGATAGACGTTATCATTTATCAGGCGACGCAGCCTTTGCAGACGGCGCTAATAAACAAAAGTCCTTTTAAGCATCCTGGCGCAAAAGTCTGAGTGAAATTTTGCTTTTAAAACAAATTACAACGTAATGAAAAATACGAGCGTGGCGGCCTTGTCGACTGGAAGATGCTCTGCAATTGCACTTTTGAGTAATAATTAAATATAAGTTATAAATTATATAAATTTTTATATGCATATATATAATTAGAGCTGGATAAATTAATCATTATTAATTAATAAAGCAGAAAATCAGTCTGCAAAATTATGCAACTTGACAAAAAAACTAAGAGATGAAAATTTAAATGTAAATCAAAAATAAATAAATTATAAATACAATATTATTTTTATTAAGTATTAATATTTATAATAGAATTTAATAATTATTGTTTTCGTTATAATTAATATTATTAAATAGATTATTCAAGTTTTCCTAGCCTACTTTATCCTTTAATTTCTCACAATTATTGCTGCTTTGTTTCTAACTCAATTTGCGTTGTCTAATTCGTTTAATTTCGAGTTGAATATCACATAAAATAGATTTTAATTGGAACATGGATATTCTTAGAAATCTGTCGTGTTGTTTTGGCCATGTTAACACGCGTCAGCTACCAGATAGTATTACTCCTGCTGTTACAGTTACAGTCACTTAGAAATGCGAACTGTGTAGTGCGCGTGTGTGTGTGTGCGTGTGTGAGTGTGTGCGTGTGTGTGGCTTGATAAGTTGACTGAATGTAAAACAACACTGGAGGGCTTTACTGCGGCTCCTTCACAGTTTAACAGCTGTAACAGCAAAGAGGGAAAAGCTACGCGAGCTACTCTTTAATAAGATTATCTCATGGATTCCAGGGTATATATGGTATAATTATGGTCATGCAAGGCAAGCCAGAGCTTGGACCAGGCTGCTTGTTGGCCATACATGAAGTCGGAGCTGGAGACAGCGACAGAGACAGAGGCAGAGACGGAGACAGAGACAGAACCAGTTCGGGCAGCTGTCTACTTGGATTTTAATTATGGACATAATTATTTAATGAATACGTATGTGTGCGTGCGAGTGTGCATGTACATGTGTGTGCAATGTGGGTGTATAATTATATGCTCTGGGCGTTGTAAATTGGCGAGTAAAAAATTGTACAACAGCAAAAAAAAAAGCCAAAAAAAAGGAAAAGAAAAAAAGAGGAAAATCAATTTAATTTTGATGGAAATGAAATCATCTTAAAATTCATGCAACGTTTTTCATAAATCGACGGCTCTTGTATAATTTTAATCATCAACAACAACAATGTGAGCTGCAAAAGCAACAACAGCAACAACAGCAACAGCAACAACAACAACGGCAGCAAAAGCGACAGAGAAATAATAATAAATAAACATATAATAATTGAAAATACAATTAGCATAATTGCAGTGCGGCAACAACAACGCGCAGAGGCGTTAACACGCCCACACAAAAGCCAAAAAATATAATTAACATAATTTATATTTACACATATTTAGCGAACGTTGCGAGAGTTTATACAATTTTTTATGCTTTTTTTTCCACTCACTGTGTTTGTTAGTTTTTGTGTACATTGTACATTGTACATGTACATGTTAATAGGCAGAGTTAATTAGCAAAGGTTACGACTGCCAATGAACACTTAAAAGTTCAGCAAAAATGTATCAAAATAAAATAAAATGAATAATAAAAAATATATAAATAAATAAATATTTATATAAAATATAGAGAGACAGATATGTATATATATATATATATATATATATATATAAATATATATATTTATACAAATATTATTTGATTTAAAATAATTGTTTTTTATATACATACATATGCTCATACATTTTAGCCATTTGTTATTGATATTGTTTATCTTGCTGGCAGCGCCAAAGCCAGAGCCAGAGCCAGAGCCAGAGCCAACGCCAAAGCCAACGCACATATCAAGTTAGTCATTATTTGTGCAACAAATACAACAACAAGAGAATGCCGAAGCACAGAGAAAGGGAATAAAATAAAAGCAATAACTGTTTGAAAATAAATACCACGAAATGTTGCCATAAATTTTGCGCACAATTTTTCGTATTCCCTGCGACCGATAAATTTTTATGAAATTTGCCTTTTGCCGCTAAATCAACAAATCGCATATTGAACAGTTATGACTACAAAAATAAATAAATAAATAAATGCAGAAGAGAGCAAGAAAAGATAGAAAAAAAGTTAGAGAAACAAATGGAAATAAATAAATAAATATGTGTAACGTAAAAATTGATAATGTTTATTGATAATGCTTTTGGGAAATCGCGCTCAAAGCAAACACAACTATTAAATCATTTTTCAACTCGACTTAAACAACTTTTGCAATTGTTTCGACGCATATAAAGTACGTGTTGTTATCATTGAGTTGGTCAAATCATTGCCAAAAGCGCCTTAAACTCATTGCAGGCATCAGGTTTTTTGGTTGCTCGACGCACTTGCTCCTCATTTGGCCCCAAGGCTTAACCTGCTGGCTAACTGACTGCTGACTGCTGGCTAACTGACTGGCGACTTGTGACTAGCGACTGCTGGCCAAAACGTTCTTACTGACTGTGTGTTGTGTCGCAGACTGTAGCTGACGCTGTACGTGAGCCAAAAATACCAAAAAAAAAAAACAAAAAAAATCAAAAAAAAACAGACAAAAACTTTTGAATAACAAATGAAGGCGGCGACTGCAGCAGTGGAAAGACCTGAGCGGACTTTTTAAGCAGCAGCAAACAGAGAAAGATTTGCCGTTGTTATTGTTGTCGCTGTTGCCGTTGTTGCCGTTGTTATTGCTGCCGCAGAAGCCGCATCCAAAGTCAAAAAGTTAAGCACACAACGCGGCGTATACGTAATCTGCGGCTGTCTGATCACTCACACAGCTGCCTTCGTTTGCCATTCGTCTGCCAGTCTCTCTGTCTGTCTGTCTGTTTATCTGTCTGTCTGTCTGTCTGTCCGTTTCTCTACCGCTCTTTCTCCTTCTATCTCTCTCACTTTTTTCTGTCTGTCTGTCTGTCTGACTGTTTGTTTGTTCGGTGGCATGCTGCTTAGCTTGATACGCCACTGAGTAGCAGATTAGTAGCGCTTATGCTTGCACCTACTACGTGGCCGCTACGCAAACATACCAAACACACACACACACACACACACACACACGCACACACAACCGCATGCTCGCATACAAAGAGACACCACACACACACACACACACACACACACAGACACACACATGGCTCAGGAGACATCGCTGGCAGCTGGAGGAGCCAGGCCAAGCCAGGTCAGGTTAAGAACTCGCGTTTATACTCTACCAACGCTTGGCGCACCAAGTTACTTCCCAAGCTCTTGGCCCCACTATTTCATCGATAGACATGCACTGCTTATCGATAACGCAGGATTGCTTAGAGTACGACTGTGTTAACTGCGTTAACTGCGTTAACTGCCCTTTAAATGTCTTTGGCTTAAATGGGCGCATGCAGAGAACTGTGAGCCTTGCATTCTATGGACAAATTATGTGAGTGTGGCAACCCTATGATTAGAAATTTCTTGAGAAATGTCTGCTAACTGTAGCTGTAATATGTTATGTGAGTTATTTGTTATGTTATATGAGTTTAAATTATTATATATATGTCAGCGCAAGCCTATGTTATGTTGGCAACCCTATGCTGTAAACTACTT
The DNA here is from genome assembly GCA_035042075.1 of Drosophila macrospina. Lineage (NCBI taxonomy): Eukaryota > Metazoa > Arthropoda > Insecta > Diptera > Drosophilidae > Drosophila > Drosophila macrospina. Next base: position 2,345,573 of record JAWNLW010000500.1, on the reverse strand, counting down.
AAGCCATACATTTTGATAATATGTTTAGAAATTTGTTGAAAACTGTCTGATAAACTTAGCAATAATATGTTAAATGTTACTTGTTAAATTTGTTGTTATGTTGGCAACCCTATGCTTATAACTGTAAGCTACTTAAGGCATAAAATTTGATATGATTACAAATTTGCTGAAAACTGTCTGATTACCTCAGCAGTAATATGTTAAATGTGTTATTTGTTACCTTTTATAAGTTTAAATTTGTTGTTATGTTGGCAACCCTATGCTTATAACTGTAAACTACTTAAGGCATAAATTTTGATATGATTAACTAACTGATTAGCTAACTGTAGCAGTAATATGTTAAACGTGTTATTTTATATAAGTTTAAATTTGTTGTTATGTTGGCAACCCTATGCTTATAACTGTGAACTACTTAAGCCATACATTTTGATATGATTACAAATTTGTTGAAAACTATCTGCTAACTGTAGCAGTAATATGTTAAATGTGTTGCTGAATTTGTTGCTAGGTTGGCAACCCTACACTTATAACTGTAAACTATTTAAAGCAATCATTTTGATAATATGATTACAAATTTGTTGAGAAATGTCTGATAAACTTAGCAGTAATATGTTAAATGTGTTATTTGTTACCTTTTATAAGTTTAAATTTGTTGTTATGTTGGCAACCCTATGCTTATAACTGTAAACTACTTAAGGCATAAATTTTGATATGATTAACTAACTGATTAGCTAACTGTAGCAGTAATATGTTAAACGTGTTATTTTATATAAGTTTAAATTTGTTGTTATGTTGGCAACCCTATGCTTATAACTGTGAACTACTTAAGCCATACATTTTGATATGATTACAAATTTGTTGAAAACTATCTGCTAACTGTAGCAGTAATATGTTAAATGTGTTGCTGAATTTGTTGTTATGTTGGCAACCCTACGCTTATAGCTGTAAACTACTTGAGCCACACACTTTGATTTCCCATCAGCTCGCGTTAACTTTATCAGTCGCTCTTCGATTCGCTTTTCCGCATGTGAAATAGTAACTTTGATTGACAAACTCGATTAAGTATTTAACATGATCGTGACACAGTAAGTATTACTGTAGCAGTAAGAGCATTAGGAGTGCGTCTTGTTGCTGTTGGTTTTAGTTCGTTATGCGCTTTTTGCCTGCCTGCCTGTTATCCTGCCACGTCGGCGATGTCTTCTTGCTGTCATCTGATCTCTGGCGTTGCTAAGTGGCCTGTTTCTACCTAGCCCCCCCCCTCCCCCACACCCCCCTTCTCCACCTTTAGCAGCTCCTTTGCATCCCTCTGCTAGCCTCGGCAATCCCCCTGAACATACGCCCGCCATGACATGACTCGTTTGGGCTCCTTCTTCTTTTGCCTCGTCGTCGTCGTCGTCGTCGTCATGGTTGTCTGTCGTATGCGTTTGGAATTTTTGATTTTGCCACATTGCAGACTGCAGTCAATATGCAGTGCCCGCCACTCCTGCCGCCCTCCCCTCCCCACTGCTGCCGTGCTTAACTCTTTTTGCTCAGCAAGCATTGACTACTGTGTGTTGGCCAGCGGTTCTTATTTTTTTTCCTTTTTCTTTCTTTTTACTGTGTTTGTTTTTCGCTGGATTTTATTTTATTTTTATTTTTTTTTGTGTTCGTTTTTGTTGCCAGCAGATTGAATTTTGATTTGGCGGGTAATTGAACTTTTACTACAGCAGTAGCAAGCGCTCCGATTCCTCAGTGGCTCTCTGGACTTGCGGCTGCTTCGTCTGCCGCTAGCCACTGCCTCCTGCCTCCTGCCTTCTGCCGCCTGCCTCTTGCCTGTTGCCTGCTGCCACAGTTGCCACAGTTGCTGCTGTTGGCCCGACTCTGGCGGCATGATTAATGGCTGGCAATGCGCAACGCACGATCTACGTTTTTGGCCTCATCATAAATTATTAAACAAGTCCACTTGACACATGCACACACACACACACACACACACATGCACACACACACACACACATACACTGACACATAAGGAAGAGAGCAATATAAATGACCAGAACGAGGAGCAACAACAACAACAGCAGCAACAACAACAAAACTGTACAAAACGCTGGGACGTTCACAACATTTTTGGCATGCCCCATGCACCGAAAACGGTAAAAACGAGATGGCTAAGTAGCCATAGCCATGGTCGCCAGAGGGCCTAAAGGCCTTCAGGCCTTCAGGCATTCGCAGTTGGGACTTTAGGCCTTTCGCGGATTCAACTCAAAGTCAAAGTCGCAGTCGCAGTCGTAGTGAAGACCGAGTCGTAGTCAAGTCGAATCGAATCGAGTCGAATCGAGTCGAGTCGAGTCGAGTCGAGTCTCGATTGCAACTGCATGTATAAATGATGATATACTTACTTATAAAGTGATCAACGTTTTGTATAAATTGGCAAACGGGCTAAAGGCAAGCTCCAGGAATCTATAAGAAGATGCCTCGCCCATTTCCCAGTTGCCAGTTGCCAGTTGCCAGTTGCCAGTTGCCAGTTGCCAGTTCCCAGTTGGCAAATGCTGTTTCTTCAACTCGGCTGCCTCCTCTTGACTTTTGCCAACGCAAACCGGCCGTAAAAAGTGCATTCAGGACGTGTTTTTATCTCTGTTGTGTGTTGCTCTGTGTGTGCGTGTGTGTGCGTGTGTGTGTGTGTGTGTGTGTCCAGGCTAATGTCATTTGATGCCACATCTACTACGTCTTGTTCTGCTGCCGATCTCTCCTTGCAGCATCTTTAATGTGGCATTTATGAAAATGAACTAGACAGAGAAACGCAGCCGAGAGTCCATGAGTCCCCAAAGCCAAAGATGTCAGCTGAGCTGAGCCCATTGTTAGCTTAGCTTTACTTCAACTTCAGCTACCACATCAACTTGTGCTTCTCATGCTCCTTCTCCCTTTCTTGCTACACGATTAAAGTACAAATTATGTTGCACATGGGAATCAGAATCCGAATCCGAATCAGAAACAGAAACAGAATCAGGAATTGGCATCGGCACTGGCATTGGCATTGGCAAGTTTTCACTCTTAGATAAGAGACACAAACAGTTGATGACCACAGAGATTAGCCAAAACGAGCATGAGGGCAGCTTGATTATAGCCAAGTTATGGCACAACAATGACTGCAACAACAATTCAATTGCTTAATTTATTAACTTAATAAAAAACATTGAAGAGTTCTTCAAACCGAGAGCTATTTCAACATGATATTCTCTTCTAATGAAGTTACATTTACCATTGTTAACTTATGCAGCACTAAAGTTGAGTATTTTGAATATTTTAGGTTAAGTATAATCATACTTAATGCTGTGAGAATCGCATAGAGAGGCTGCCCGCCTTTAGAAAGATATTAAAGTATTATTATTGCATACAATTTAATTTAAATAAGGCTTAAATAGAAGTAGAAGAAGAAGTAGTATAAAGCAGAGAAAATATTAAAAAAAAAATGGTAAAATTAATTTTTATACTTTGAGAATTGCATAGAAAGACTGCTTTCAACTAGAAAAGTATTAAAGTATTATTCTTATATACAATTTAATTTAAATAAGGCTTTAATAGAAGTAGAAGCATTAAGTGTAGAACAATAAAAATAATTTAAAAATTATTAAAATTCTAAAATAATAATTTAAAAATTACACATAACTTAAGTTATGTACTCTGAAAATTGCATAGAGAGGCGCTTATTATTTTAATGTTTCCTTGTGAATGAAAATTAAAAATTGAAGAAAACTCAACTTTACTTAAAAAAATATTTTAAAAAAATTGAAAGAAAATTTTAAATAATTTGTGAAGAAACAAAAATTGTTTTTAAATTAAAATTAAATTTGATTTGAGTGATAAATCAAGAATATTGAAAGCCTATTTTTAATTTGATGAGAATTGAATTAACAAATTTAAAATAAATTTTTATACAATTTAAACTAAAATTATTGAAATTAAATATTATCTATTAAATTATTATTAAATAATGATAATAATATAGAAAATTAAATGTATAAAAATAAATATATAAAATATTAATATTAAATATGTTTTAAATAAATTAAATTTGCGAATTGTTAAGTATAAATTGTGCAGCTGTAATTACTCAAGTAATTACATAATGCAAGCACAAGTAGTTATGTAATTGCCGTGAAACATTGCGAATTTAACTAAATAAATTAAGTTATTAAAGTTGTGGTTATTGAATTATAAAGTCAACGCAACTCAACTCAACTCAACTCATTTGTTGTGTGGATTTCCGTTGGCATTGGCATCGGCATCGGCATCGCAAGGTGTGCCACGGTGTTGCAATGTTGCACTGTTGCGCTGTTGCAATGTTGCAGTGACACATGAGGGGCGAGTCTGTTTATTTGCTGTCGCAACTATTTAGTTTCATATCTTACGCTTTGCTTGGCTATCATAGCCGATCAGGCCAGCACCTTTTGAGATGATATCCAATTGATAGCTGCCCCGTAGGCAACAGGCAGCAAGCATGCACAGACGCGTTGCATTCGTGTTGCAACATGAACAAGATAACAGTCAGAGACAGTGACAGAGAGAGACGGAGAGACGGAGCGACAGAGTCTGGTGTAATGATGATGGCAACAGAAGCAACAGCGACAACAACAAGTTGCAGCAGCGAATGCAACATGAGGCAGACAGCGGAACCGTCACTAAATTGTTGTCGTTGTTGTTGTTGCTGTTGTTGTTGTGGTTGTTGCTGTTGCTGCTTGTGCCGGCTGTTGCCGGTTGTTTACCTAAGCGTTGACGCTGCCCCATGACTGAGAACTATGCGAGTTGCGAGCATTTTGCAACGTTGACGACAATGGGGCGCGACAAGATAAGAAGCTAAAACACAACTCGCTGATGATTTCTGCGAGGCATAAAAAGCCATAATAATAATAATAATAATAATGACAAAAACAACAACAACAACAACAATGAGGAATGCATTAACAACAACAACAACAACAACAACAGACAAGAGAAAGAGCTGAAGAGACACAGAGGCAGCGGCAGCGGCAACTTAAGAATGCCAACGAGCTCTGTTCTCTCTGTCTGCATAGAGCAGGTGATATTGGACGACAGCTAAAGTTAGTAGCTTGTGTCCTGTGCCGTGTCCTTGCACTCACACTCACACTCACACTCACATTCACATCTAGACTCGGACTCATACTCATACTCATACTTGTAGTCGTCATGTGGAATGCCAATTTAAATTGTATCCCAAAGGACACAACAGTCTCTGCGGCAGGTGGTTGCTTGATGATGTCCACTCGCCTCTGCTGCTCCACACAGATTTCTGTGCACACCCTCATACCCCGCTCCCTGCCCCTCACCAACCAATAGAGAAGCTTGCCGCTTGCCACTTGCTGCCCGCATCGTCTGCGTCTTGACAGGACGTCCCCTTGCTCCTGCTGCTAGAGCTGCTAGTACTGCTCCTTCTCCCCCTCCCCCTGATCCACCTATCTACTGTGCAGCCCCAGTTGCCAACGTCTGATCCCGTCTTTCTCAATCTCTCATCGCCATCGCCGTCGTCGTCTTTTGTCGTATTCGTTGTCTACCTGTGGAGCTGTCGGCGTGTC